>JALIGW010000005.1:14170000-14887500 GCA_023053685.1 Diadophis punctatus similis
ATCTTGATGAGCAATCAATGAGAATGTTTGGTTTGAGAAGTTTTCTCCTGAACAGCCAGTTAAGGTTAAGGCTCCTAAAATGGAGGAAACTGTGAGTTCAAATCCCGTTTTAACCATGAAAGCCAACTCTTCCATACTCACCAGATTTAGCGCCTTCAGACTATCATCTCTTCTGCCCCATGAAAGAGGGTTTCAGAGGCAAACATTATTCCAGTGACGAGGAAGTGCAAACTGCAGTGAAGAAGTGGCTCAAAGAACATCAACAAAATTTTACGAGACAGGGATACATGCTCTCATTCGAAATGAAACATTGCTATTGAGAGAAACAGTGACTATGTTGAGAAGTAGGGATGTGATCCACAGAGGACCAGCTTCATTTTGATGTATGCTACATGTTCCTGTGTTGGTAATTATACCTGTCCTAAAGAAAATGGCATTACGTTTTGACTCACCCTCGTACATACACACATACATACACACGCATACACATACACGTATACAGTATGTATCAAACCAGCGGTGAAATGCTCCCGATTCGCTCTTGCCTGTCAGTCGTCGGAGAGCCGATCGCGAAGGCAGCGCAACGCTCTGCCCACCCGCCGGGACACCGCCATTTGAGTTCTTTTACCCTCTGCACATGCGCAAAGCGTTCTGTGCATGCGCAGAGGGTAAAAGAACTCAAATGGCGGTGTCCCGGTGGGTGGGCATAGCATCACGCTGCCTTCGCGATCGGCTCTCTGATGACCGACAGGCAAGAGTGAACTGGGAGCATTTCATCCCTGTATCAAACTCAAGTGTCAAACTGAAGGCCCGCCGGCCGCATCCGGCCCACAGGGTGCTTAAATTTGGCCTGTGGAGCCATCCTGGAAATAGCAAAGGATTGGCCTGCGGTGCCTCTGGAAGCCAATGCACCCCGTTGTGGCTGGCAGGGTGCTGCAGGAGGTGTCCATCCCGTCTCCCCACCCCCCACTGGCCCACCGAGGAGAACTACAATGCTGATCCGGCCCTCAAAGAAAATCCAGTTTGATATCCCTGCAATAGAGCGTTATCAATTCTAAGGCTGCTATGAAATATTAAGAAGTATTATAGATATTTTATCTTCCTGTGGCCTATGCAGCCTGTTAACCTTTTGGCATTATGTCCTATTGCTTGTATGCTTTGTCTGGAGCAAAATGAAATTGGTGAAAGTACATGGAGACATAAATTCAGTCATGCAGAGAATATATTTGCTCTGACCCTGCTACATAACATCACAAATAATGTAAGATTGCCCATCTTTGGGAAGGAAGGCATGAAAAAACAGCTTGGAGACATAAAAATCCCATATTTTAAAAAACTGCCTTTGTTCTATAGGTCTCCTGGGTCAAAGAACAATAATAACAAAGAATAAGATGAAATTAAGTAATGAAGTAATGAAGAGACAAAAGAACAGCATGTGCAAGACTTTATAAATGTTATGGGTTTTGAAAAATTCAAAAGCAGCTGAAATAACATATCAGCAAAATGACCTTTTATTCCATGCTGATGTTAAAGTGATGCAGACCAACAGTGAAGAGCTGTGTCTTATTGTATTCATCTTTCATAAAAGCTTTGGTTTTAGATTTAGTATAGATAATCTGAGACATGCATGAAAAAAACTAAGAGGGGAACATGAACTATTGTATGTTTCCTTTAAGGTATGTGCATGCACATAACATGGTAAAAGGAAGAGGAGGAGGAGGAGGAGGAGGAGGAGGAGGAGGAGGAGGAGGAGGAGGAGGAGGAGGAGGAGAGAAGAAGAAGAAGAAGAAGAAGAAGAAGAAGAAGAAGAAGAAGAAGAAGAAGAAGAAGAAGAAGAAGAAGAAGAAGAAAGTTTCTTGTTTTTTCTTTGAAGACATTTCGCTTCTCATCCAAGAAGCTTCTTCAACTCTGACAGGATAGTGGGGAATGGAAGGATTTATATCCCTTGCAGACAGCTGGTCATTTAGAAGCTTCTTGGATGAGAAGCAAAACATCTACAAAGAAAAAACAAGGAAGTCCAGTTGCCTCCTGAAAAAGCACCTTTGGGACAACCATGACCTGGATGACTGATAATCTCTACAGACTTTTAGTTTAAACATTTGTTTTCTGTAAGCTATTTTTTAAGGATAGAACAGGATAGAAAGGTGTTAATATTAAGACTAAATAAGTACTGAGAATTAAAGCTGAATCTAGCACTGAATGAGTGCCCCCTTTTCCCTTTGGTGCCCTAAACACGTGCTTATTTTGCTCAGTGGTTAATGCAGAGCTGTTGTGACCATGAAATGAACAGAAATGAAAAATGGTGAAAACCTCAGCACTGATTTGTGGATGGATAATGCAAACTCCATCATTTCAAACAACAGAAATTAAACTTCTGTGCTTGAAGAAAGATTAAGATCAGAACGGGATTCTGATTTTAGTTTGCAAAGTGACCTGATAAAGATCAAAAGCTACCAGGCAGAAGAAGAAAACCAAGAGGGTATTTGCAAAGCTGAACTTAAAAATTGCTATTGTTAGATCCCCTTATTTCCTAGGTGGGGGAAACAGCAGCAATCATAGTGGTACTCAGTGGTCCATACCAGGGGTGGGTTCCAGTTTTCTTTACTGCCAGTACTGCCAGTACTGAAGAGCTGAAGTGGTGCAGTGGTTAAATGCTGCGACTGCAGGCTGACTGCTAGTTCAGTAGTTCAGCTGTTCAAATCTCACCAGGCTCAAGGTTGACTCAGCCTTCCATCCTTCCGAGGTGGGTAAAATGAGGACCCAGATTGTTGGGGGCAATATGCTGAACTCTGTAAACCGCTTAGAGAGGGCTGTAAAGCACTATGAAGCGGTATATAAGTAAAGTGCTATTGCTATTGCTCAGAAATGTGCCCCGTGCGCGCTTCGCACATGTGTGCGTGCATGCGCAGCAGGGGCGGGTTGCTCACTTACCGATACTGGTGCGCTGCGCATGCATCTCCACATTTCGTGCACATGCGCGCTCACTATGCGTGCACGCCCCCTTGCGCAATTTTGCTTTTGCGCATGCGTGGAAGCAAAATCTCGCCAAAATCTCACGAGGGGATGCGCACGCGTGCACGATTTCGGCAAGAATTTGCTTTCGCGCATGCGCAGAAGCAAAATTTCAGCGAAATCTCGTGCGTGTGTGCGTCCCCTCATGAGATTTTGGCGAGATTTTGCTTCCGCGCATGCGCAGAAGCAAAAAAGTCCAAAAATTCTTTTAAAAAGATGGCGATGCACGCGATGGACCAGCAAAGACGGCACCGGAGCAGTCGCACGCAAATTGCGCAATCGGTGGCTCACTACCGGGGCTATGCACCGGACCGCACTGGTAGGAACCCACCACTGGTCCACACCAGGTGGGATCTAGATTTATTTATTTTATTTATTTATTTGTGAGATTTATATACCACCTCACAGTGCAAGCACTCTCTAAGCGGTTTACACCAGTAAGCAATGTATATTTTATATTGCCCCCAACAATCTGGGTCCTCATTTTACCTACCTCGGAAGGATGGAAGGCTGAGTCAACCTTGAGCCGGTGAGATCTGAACCGCTGACCTGTGGATCACAGTCAGCTAAAGTGGCCTGCAGTACTGCCTCTAACCGCTGCGCCACCTCGGCTCTTAAGATAGATGCTTAGTCAAGCTCAGAATGTCTTCTGCAACTCAAGAGTCAATTGGATTGAAACAGAGATTCCATGAATAAATATATACATCGATAAAAACTCCTGTCATTCATTCAGAAGGATCAGAACTGAAGCTCAATACTTTGAAAGCTTGTGCCAACTAATAAATGCAGAGAAATTTTTTTGCATCTTTGAAGAAGCAGTTCGTTTTATTATATATTGTTGTGACCCTCAAAATACACTGACCGAAAGTCTCTCACTCTCTCTCTCTCTGTGTGTGCAATATTTGTATGTGAGGAAAAGATAAAACGCTTTGAAATGCAAAGAGATGTCCAGCCCACTGTAGATCCTACATTAGAGATACTAAGTGACCTTTAAAGTAAATGTTTGAATAAAAAGAAACTTGCTACCCTCTTCAGAGCCACCTACATATTGAAGACTATTTATATGGCAGCAATGGTCTTTGCTTTTCATCAGAGGTAGTTCAAGCTACGGGATAACAAATTTGAAGATAGGACATTGGGGATTCCATGCACAGCCACTGAACATTTGGGGTAACTACACCAGTCCCTCTCTATTCAACAGGGCTGCAGTGCAACTGTGATAAACAGGCCTACAGATAGGCCTTGACTTACAACAGTTCATTTAGTGACTGTTCAAAGTTACAACCAAAGGTGGGTTCCTGCCGGTATGCTCTTACCTGTTGGTCGCCGCAGAACCGAAGAAGCCGGTGGCGTTCGCGGTGCGGGGCTTTCCCTGCCCGTTTCCCCCCGCCCGCCTAGACGCCGCCATTTGCGTTCTTTTGCCCTCTGCACATGTGCAAAGCGTTCTGCTTGCGCAGAGGGCAAAAGAACGCAAATGGCGGCGTCCAGGTGGGCGGGGGGAAAGCGGGCGGGGGAAGCCCCATGCCGCAAACGCCACCAGCTTCTTCGGCTCTGCGGCGACCAACAGGTAAGAGCGTACCGGCAGGAACCCACCTCTGGTTACAATGGCACTGAAAAAAGTGACTTATGATCATTTTTCACAGTTACAAGCTTTGTAGCATCCCCATGATCATGGGATCAAAATTCAAATGTTTGGCAACTGGTTCATACTTACGACCACTGCTGTGCCCCAAGGTCGTGGGATCCCCTTTTGCGACCTTTTGGCAAGCAAAGTCAATGGGGAAGCCAGCTTCACTTAACAACCGGGTTACTAATTTATCGACTGCAGGGATTCATTTAACAACGGTGGCAAGAAAGGTCGTAAAATGGGGGGCAAAACTGACTTAACCAATGTCTCACTTAACAGAAATGTTGGCCTCAGTTGTGGTTTTAAGTCAAGGAGTAACCCTATTCCATTGTAATCGGGAGGACTTTTAGAAAAAGAGTGTGCCAAATACATGTTTTTCTAATCAATTAAACAGGACAAACAGTAACAATTTTCCCAATGAGCAGAGGATCATATTTGTAAAACTATCTGATATGGTTTAGGCACCTGAATGTACAAGGATCAAACAAAACAGCTTTCTGTTTGCTTTTCAATGCTCTTCTCTTGCTCTGTCTCTGAGTTTGTGTGTGTGGTGTGTGTGTGTGGTGTGTGTGTGTGTGTGTGTGTGTGTGTTTGCATGCATGAGGAGGGGCATAGGCTGTGGTTAGCCCCTCCTGGACTCTTGATAATGCAGGCATGCTCTGAACACCCTTCCAACAGGCTAATCTTGAGCTTAGACTGGCATTTCTCCTGTACAGCTGTTTTCCACTCGCAATCAAAGGTAAGTGGAGCCAGCAAGACCTTGGGAAGTGGGAAATATTGAGTGTCAAGATGGGCTTCATTGTGCCTGGGGATTTGGGCCATGTTGGGTTTGAAATTGTAGCTTCTTTAATAAGAAAGCAACTTCTTTCCCCCCCATTGTATTAGCAGTAACCTCATGCTCATATCTGCACCAGCTTGCTGGTATTTTAAGAAAGACACCAGGTTTCAGAGATCTGTTTGCAGTTAGGGAATGCAGGAAAGAAAAGAGTGGGAATTGCAGAAGAGATGTTTAATGTGCAGGATCTTTGTTAAAGGTAGGAACTGGGAAGAGTTGGCGAGGAAGGAGAATTGTGTCAAGAAGACAAGATAAAAAGAACATTATGAAGTTTTTTTCTTTCTTCATTGGAGTTTCAAAAAGACTTTTGCTATAAAAGCAAGCTATGCACATTTGGACTTGTAAAAAAAGTATTTAGAGCATTTACATTAGATGAAAGCAAGGAGAAATTTCATGTAGATAGAAGGCAGTGTTTCTATTGAGGCGGACTATTCTCTTTAAGAAGAACAAGAATGTTTATCTTGGTGAAACATGCAGAGACTTATTGGCTGCGGGCTGAGCTAAAATGCCACCAATATAAATGGGAACACCCCATGAATGTCCTTATGAATCTAAAGCAATCAGTCAACATCGCTGCTGGCTGATTGGATAACAATAGAAAGTATCTGCTTTTGTAAAAGCAACCATCCCCATCTGGTGTAGATCTTAACCACATCTGATGGGGGTTGCAGTTTATTGTTTTTAGGGAAAGTAGAATTGTTCTCTGCTGAAAAGTTGGGGAGGAAGAATGTGCTTAGTCAAGTAGAAGACACTGTTTGCAATTAGCTGCTGCTGCTCATCCTTATTGATGGTGCCTGTTCCAGATGGCTCATTGTATTTTTGTCTCCATAGGACCTGAAAGGCACTACGGAGTCCTTGGCCAAGCTTTTCCCACTAATGCTCTTGAATGAGGGGTGCCAGCACCTCCCTTGACTTCAGGAAATGAAGCTGCCCCAAACATTCCCCCTTACTCTTCTCTTCCTCAGTTGCCTAGAATGTAACCCTTCTAAGAAGGGTAGGGATACAAGTGAAAAAGGAAAACCTTCTTTCCCTTGGGCTCAGTCTGGAAAGTTCTCCACCCGTGACAAGCATCTGTGCAGCTGGCAACTCATCTCTGGAGAGAGGGATACAGAGCTCCAGATCACCTGTCATCCAGCAGAAGGAGAGGCACAGAGGTGTGTCTACCGGGGCCAGCCAGAGTTATGTGCTGCCTACGGTGCCAAAGGCCGTCAGTTCTGGAAGCAGGTCTTGGGAAAGCTCCGCCGGAAACGCCATCCCTGCCAGGACACCAGCCCTCTCAAATCCCGGCTTTGTAGCAGCAAGAAGGAGGCATCTGAAGCCCAACTGCACCTGGTACAATCCACACCAAGCACAGACATCCCGGTGGCTACTGCAAGTGTCACTCAAGGAAGTTCCAAGGGGAAAAGCCACGGCAAAAACCTACCAGCATCACAGAGATCACCACAAGCACACCAAGATATGATCATCACCAATCCAGGGAAGAATGGTGCCTTGAGGAAGCAAAAGAAAGGGGGGAAGAGAAAAGGAAACCCCAACTCTCCAGCAGCCCCAACCCGTCCAGCCCATAGGCAGCCTACAGCAGCAGTTGTGGAAGGCACTGTACGGCCCACAGAGCTCAATGCCGATGTGGCAGATACTTATTGTGAAGAGAAATGGCATTCCTTGTGTAACTTTTTTGTGAATTTCTGGAATGGCTGAACTTGCAGGGTAAGAGGAAGGGGGGATGGAAGTGTACAGAAGATGACTTAGTGATAAATATGGAAGGGGTGGTTTGATATAAGGGTAGAAACAAAGTAAGTCAGGTAAAATGAAAAGATTGTGTGGCAACAATGAAAGATTTGTAATTTTGTGCAGTTCTGGGGCTTTATGTGATGCATAATTTACTCACTCCTACTAATCTTGATAATGAAGACACTAAGGGTGTGTGGAAGTTACTTTTGCATAGGATTTGTGCATTAATATACAATACACCTCCTTCCTCATCCTATACTAAAGGGGATCCATTTGTAGTACACGGCTCTGTTGCTTCAGATAATTTTTTGCTTTACAATCACTGAGATGCTGATCTGTAATTGTAACAAATTTTACAGGATTATCAGTCGCTTATGGAGCTTTATTTTGTATTTTGGAAATGTCTAACAACTGTATAATAAATGCTAATGTACCACTTGCTATTGGGTGTTAAACAACTATGTTAATGGCAATAATAAATGAAGTTCTATTATACAGTTATATATACTGCTATCACAATGCTATTGTGCAATTATAATCTTTGTGTTCATGTTGGGACAATATAATCAAGGACACTGAATTTATTTATTTGATAAAATTGTATACAACAGAGGCAGAACGCCATATGAAGTGTTCCCAGATTGTTATTTAAATCTAAACTTTTTTGCTTGGCTTCATCAAAATAGTTTACCCTATATCCTCCCCCTGGATAGCTCAAGAGCTGGGTATAATAAGGGAGGTGAATGTATCTATATTGACTTTTCCAGTTCTAGGTGATCGTGAAAGTCATCCTAGACATGGCTGAATTAATTTTTAAATCTTTCTGTCCTAATGAATGCAATTATTTTATTTATTTACTTGTTTACTTATTTATCAACTGTGCATGCCACTCCATTCCCAACAACTCTGAGCACTGATATACATATGCTTAAGGTACCATAGTTTATGCAATAGCTTTGGTCAAATGCTTGAAGCCTACTAGTCAGTGTTTATATGAGATGAGAAAAGACGCTATTGCTCTCTTGGTTTCACACCACTGGCCTTGTAGAGCCTTCAAAAGTTCTGTGTGTTTTTTCCTCTTCTCTCTGTTCTCTGACAAATTAGTTGTTCCTTAACGCTTTGGAAGTGGAAATACTGAACTTGGATTTGAAGTCATGATTACAAGGTCTTCTACATTCTCTTCTAATTTTCATTTGGGTTTGTACTAAGCACTCTCACAGTCTTTCACGAGGACTCTGGGTAAACCATCAACACACCCTCTAACCAAAATATGGAGCATCTAATGATCCAGGGGTGAAATCCTCCTGGTTCGCTCTTACCTGTCGGTCGCCGCAGAGCCTTTGGAGCTGGTGCGTTCGCGGCGCGGGGCTGCCCCCGCCTGCTTCCCCCGGCCGCCTGGACGCCGCCATTTGAGTTATTTTGCCCTTTGCACATCCCATCCACTTGTGCCATTTTCCTGTAATCATTAAATTGAATCATGGTGCTTTTCAAATATCCAGCCCCATGTTTATTTATTTATTTATTTATTTTGTGAGATTTATATACCGCCTCACAGTGCAAGCACTCTCTAAGCGGTTTATACCAGTAAGCAATGTATATTATTTATATGTTCCAAGAACCTGATCTCATTTGTCTCTTGAGAATTATTTTTCAGCGCAAATATTGATTGATCTATGGATGCAAATCATTCAAACTGTATAGAATATTTCAAATTGTATAAAAATGCTGGGCCACTATTGTTTCACCCTACAAATGAAGAGCACACTTCAGATGAGGGGTTCCTTATGCTCTTGAAAGGCCTGACCCTGCATTTTTGTTTATACTCATTATGGAGTTTTTCCCCCCAATCAGAAACAAAGAGGTAGCAAAGGGAGGGGGGGGGATAAAGGGAATATTCCAAATGAAAGATTTCGTCTGGAATGAACACACACACACACACACACACACACACACACACACACACACACACACACACACACACACACACAGCGGAAAAACTCCATGAATGAAGCCAGCCACCAATTGCAGTATAAATTAAAAGCCTTGTTAGGCAGATTTAGAAAGAGTCTGGGGGGGAAAAACCCCTAAAGTTTGCACTTAGCTCTTTCTGTTTCCTGAAGGAGCACAGTCCAGCAGAACATCAAAATGCTGAGCAAACAATTTGGTGAAATGAAGCAACTGATTGTAATGCAGGATTAGGAGGATGTGAAATGGAGACTGTACCACTGCTTCTCTAGGGTGGCTGTACCAGGCTGACCACCAAAGGAAAGCTAATAATAATAATGCAAATATAAAAATCTGAAGCTTTCACAAGGAAACCACAGTGGCGGTGAAAAGTATCGAACAAAGTAAAGGATTGCTGGAAGCTGTTGCTAGGTTACCCAGACTTCCACATGAATAGAGAAGCAGCTTTGGAAAGCCTGTTTGATGGTTGCAAGCTCCAGAGATAGTTGGTCACATGACCCAGTTTAGACAGCAACCTTTGACCCTTGGCTCTTTTGTTCTGGCGTACAAGGAGCTCAATGGAAGTGATTGGTCTAGGCACCACAGTAGCTTCTTAGATCTCAAAATTGGAGAAATCGAAAAAGGGGCTACGAGACAGCTAGTTTGGATGTTGGGAGACATTACTTCTTCTAAATGAAAGGCATTCAGCAAGCAGAAACTATTTCCTTGGTCTAAAGCCATGGAGTTCTTTTTAAGGTTGTGAGAACTTTTTCCATTTCTTCTTGGTCTTCTCTTTAGGAAGATTTAAAAAAAAAATTCCTGGATCCTAAGTGGTATTTTATCTTTTCATGTTCCTGTTTGCTTCCCCTTTTCATTTGTTGTTGGGCTTATAGTTTGCTTTTCTTCCAAACATGCATAATGGTACATATGGTTCTTGTCCAATTTTTTTTCACACCACAAACAATCATGTGAAACAGGTCAGCTGAAGGAGAGATTGCCCCAAAGTCACCAGTGAAGTTGGGCCTCCCAGTCTTAAATCACACCTTAACCATTAAACCAAATTGTCTGCTTCTGGAAAGTGATGTCTAATTTTATCTGGTTTTTTGTCCTACAATTCAAATTTGCATAAACAGAAAGAGGACTAGTCTGACATATTGAAATCCATCCCTTAAAATAAGGAATATTAAGAACAGACTTTAAAAAAAATACAAGGTCCAATAATAAGTGGACTTAATTTTGTTTTGGAGTGGCAGAAGTGTCTTTCAAAAAATATAAAGTTTGAACTCCTACAAAGCACTGTTGCGATGACTGTATTCTGTTGCCATTCTGGTTCTCCCAAAGGGGTCAAGCTCCAAATCCTTCGTCAACAATTAAGGTTTGTTAAGGGTTAAAGAAAAGTACTGTGAGAAATTAAGATTAGCAATAGCAATAGCACTTAGACTTATATACCGCTTCATAGTGCTTTACAGCCCACTCTAAGCGGTTTACAGAGTTCAGCATATTGCCCCCAACAATCTGGGTCCTCATTTTACCCACCTCAGAAGGATGGAAGGCTGAGTCAACCTTGAGCCTTGTGAACACGTTTGATGCTGCCTTACTCAGAACAATTCAACACTAAAAGTATGGGGTACATTATGATTAGCTACTACTAATTGTAGCCATCATCACACATTTTTGTCTTTATTTATGATGAAAACATTTGCAGGTGAGACCATATGTGGCTGTCCTCGCTTTCTAGATGTTTATGTAAGTCTGATTTTGCTGAAAAATGTTCAGTGTGTATCTACAAACCTAGGAATAACTCCTTAGCCTTTTTTATTTTTAAATCTTCAGTTCTACATGCAGAAATATGCTTGCCCTTGCTAGATGTTTTTAAAAAGAAACAACCTAAAACAATCAACACGACTACTCACTTCCTCCACAAATGTAGCAATGGCAATATGAAATATGTGTGATCTTCCAAACATCTTGATTTCTTTGTAAACACAACCATTACTGCAGTAATGTTAATTGCTCTGGGACCAGATAATATAACTGAACAATTTGCAGGCCACGTGTGGTTCTCTGAAACCACCTTTTGTGCTATCAGTTCTTCTGGACTTGTAGAATTCAGAGCTGCACAATTCAATGGCAAAATGGAAAAGACTAAGCAGCACAATTTCCCAGCAATTTCTGGAAAGATTTGGATAAAGTGTGATAGGCTTTTGTGTAGGGCTAATACTCCTGAAGCTTTACTGCTGCTAGCAACGGAGAACCACCACAAAATACTTGCCACAATAGCAATAGCAATAGCACTTAGACTTATATACCGCTTATATACGTATATACCGCTTATATACTTATATACCACTTCATAGTGCTTTACAGCACTCTCTAAGCGGTTTACAGAGTTCAGCATATTGCTCCCAACAATCTGGGTCCTCATTTTACCCACCTCGGAAGGATGGAAGGCTGAGTCAACCTTGAGCCGGTGAGATTTGAACAGCTGAACTGCTGAACTAGCAGTAGCCTACAGTGCTGCATTTAACCACTGCACCAACTCGGTAACAAAAGTTACCACCACTTGTTTATTGGTGATCATCATTCTGCAGCAACCCCTAGCTATGGAAACGGATGGAAAGAAAGGTTTTTTAAAATCCACACTTGTTTAAAACAATTGGTTGGAAAATATGACTGCAATAGATGCATTGGAATGGAAGGATCTCTCATGTAGATGGTACTTAAGGATAGTTCTCCTTTTCCCCTTGTTAATTGCTCTTCTGGATTGCTGGAGGCTGGTCTTTGCTTCTGTCCTCTTTCTCTTGGTCCTTCCTTCCTCATGTTCATCCTTTATTATCACCTCACAGTGGTTTATTCAGCAGAGCACCACTATTCCTAAAAATGAATCTAATCCCCCCAACAGAAAAGCATCTTAGGATGGAAGGATTGGAAGCTGTCGTGCTGAAGAAGGCATGGCCTGTGCCACTGAGCTATCTAGAGCAGGATGTAGAATGCTTGTTTTCTCATGGGTGAGACATTGTGGTGGAGGCTCTTTTGCAAAACAAAAGTTTATTATGCACATGTTAGAACAGTGGTTCCCAAACTTTTTCAGTCCACCGCCCCCTTGGTGCTACAAACTCATCCTCACCGCTCCCACCCCACCCTCAGGTGGGCATGGCTTAGGGGGTCAGGTGACTGGGTGGGCGTGGCCAACTTGTAAAGTGTGGTGAAACTCAGTTAACAACACTCTTGCTTAGCAACCAAAATGTTAGGCTCAATTGTGGTCATAAGTCTTTCTTTCGTTCTTTCTTTCTTCTCTACCTTCCCCCTTCTTTCTTTCTTTTTCTTTCTGTCTTTCTTCCTACCATCTTTCTTTTTCTTTCTTTCTTTCTGTCTGTCTGTCTGTCTTCCTTCCTATCTACCATCTTTTTCTTTCTTTCTGTCTTCCTTCCTACCATCTTTCTTTCTTCCTCCCTCCCTCCCTCTTTTTTCTTTTTCTCTCCTTCTTCCCTCCCTTTCTTTTTCTGTCTGTCTTCCTTCCTTCCTACCATCTTTCTTTCTTTCTGTCTTCCTCCCGCCCTCCCGCCCTCTTTCTTCCTTTCTTTTTCCTTTCCTTTTTCTTTCCTTCTTCCCTCCCTCCTTTCTTTTTCTGTCTATCTTCCTTCCTTCCTACCATCTTTCTTTCTCTTTTCTGTCTTCCTTCCTTCCTCCCTACCTCGCTCTTTCTTTCTTTCTTTCCTTTTTCTTTCCTTGTTCCCTCCCTTCCCTCCCTCCTTTCTTTTTCTGTCTGTCTTCCTCCCTCCCTCCCTTTCTTTCTTTCCTTCTTCCCTTCCTTCCCTTCCCTCCCTCCTTTCTTTTTCTGTCTGTCTTCCTTCCTACCATCTTTCTTTCTTTCTTTTTCTTTCTTTCCTTCTTCCCCCCTTCTTTCTTTTTCTATCTTGCTTCCTTTCTTCCTACCATCATTCTTTCTTTCTTTCTTTCTTTCTTTCTTTCTTTCTTTCTTTCTTTCTTTCTTTCTTTCTTTCTTTCTTTCTTTCTTTCTTTCTTTCTTTCTTTCTTCTCTTTCTTTCTTTCTTTCTGTCTTCCTTCCTTCCTTCCTTCCTTCCTTCATCCCTCTCTCTTTCTTTCTTTCCTTTTTCTTTCCTTCTTCCCTCCCTTCCCTTCCCTCCTGCCAGCCGTGGCCAGGCCGCCGCTGCCGCTCACCCAGGCCGATGGCTTGGTAAGCGTTCTCCGGGTCGTGCATCAGATCGCATAGCGCCATCAAGGCCAGCTGCCGCGTCAACAGCTCGGGGTGCTCCAGCTCTTCATTGAGCTTGGGAAGGCCTCGGCGGCTGAAAGCCACAGGCACCTTGGTGGGGTCGATGTCGGGGGGCAGCTGGACTGAGATCCGCGGGTGCGCCATGCTGGAGGGGAGCCCGCCGAATTGCGCGTGCCGTGTTGCTAGGAGACGGGGATGCCAGGCGGGAAAGTCCACGCATGCGCAGGTTCTGCAACGGGGCCTTCCCGTGGGTCTGCGAGCGCTTGCCCGAGCAGCTTCAGGAGCGGTCGGCTTCCCTCGTTGCTGTGCCACGCTCAGTACCTAGCACTTCTAATTCCATTGCATTCCACGCTCATGTACAGGGCAGCCCATTCTGAAAGAAAATGCGAGATGTTTTCTTTCAGAATGGGCTGTCCTGCACACAAGAGCGAGGAACGCGAGAGAGCTTCAAGTGCTAGGTAGGATGCCCGTCGCATGGTGGGATGCAGTTTGGGATGACCAGTCGTGCGGGGCGGGGCGGAGCGGAGCCTGGGCACGGGCTGGGCGGGCCGCGAGACGGGCAACATACCTAGCACTTGTAACTCCGTCGCATTCCACGCTCGTGTGCAGGGCAGCCCATTCCGAAAGAAAACATCTCGCGTTTTCTTTCAGAATGGGCTGCCCTGCACACAAGAGCGAGGAACGCGAGGGAGCTTCAAGTGCAAAAGCATGGCAAACCACCTACCGCCCCCTTGGCCCCTCTCACTGCCCCCCTGTTGCCCCCCTTGCCTCTCACCGCCCCCCTAAGGGTTCCCACTGCCCCCCGGGGGGCGGTACCGCCCACTTTGGGAACCACTGTGTTAGAATAGCACAGAATATGTTAGATACAAGCACAAAGCACCATTCAGTCAGCCAATTATGGCCTTATCTGGAGAAAGAAGACCTGGCTACATGCCCATTCTTCGTGGTAGTCCAGACAAGAAACCAAGACCATGAATATTAATACTGTAACTTTATTGTAAAGTTATAGTAGCAGAATCTTGCCAGTCTCTCCTCTCTACCTTTACTCTCCAGGGAACCAAGGAGGGTCAATTCTAAGATGGCTTCTCCACTTCCATTTCTCTTTGGACTCAATTCACTTATCAGACTGTTGTCTAGGCTGCAGTTCATCCATCTTCCAAGGTTATTCTCGTTTCTCATTACAGTATAGCAACTCCTGCCTTCACCTGACTACTACAATGAGCTTTACATGGGGCTGCCTTTAAAGACTACTTGAAGATTGAAATTGGTACAGAATATATTTTGTGTGTTTACTGGTACTTGTTCTTGGAAGCATGTAGCAATGATTTTTCTAGTTCTGTGCTGGTCGCCAATTAATTTCAGAGTAAAATTTATTTGTATTGATTTGTAAAGCCCTTAATGCTTTACACATGGAAACTGTGAGGATTGTCTGCTTTAGAATTGTCAGATCAGTCTCCTTGTTGGTTTTCTTTAAATTAAAAAACAACAACTGAATAACTTTGGAGGGCCTTTCCTTGAGTTTACACTGGATGCCATCTTATTTTCTATTTCTTGTTTTATTCTTGGTTTCTTGTCAATTTTTGTATTCTATGGGGACTGATGTGGCTATCGTTATCATTGTTATAGTCATCTGAGCTGGAGTAAAAGTACAATAAAGCAATAAAAAGGATGTAACCAATAATGCAGTTAATAAAGATAGTAAAACCAAAAACTGCAGTTCAGTTCTGCATTTAAGCTGGTTTTTAACTGTCATGTGCTATCTGTAAGCACATATATGTTGAATTATTTATCAATTGTTCCTTAACATTTGATAAAGGTTTTTTTAATTAAGTAAAAAAACACCTTTCACTCTTACCAATATTTTGAGGGAAGCTGTTGTAAAAAGTGCACCTATTCCTTCCCTCTGATTTTTGTCACTTTCCCCACTCTCTATTCAATTTCACAATTCAATCCCCAGAAAACCGAGCAGAGTCAATTTCATTACAGGCAGTCCTTGACTTAAAACCAAAATGGAGTCCAAAATTTATGTTGCTAAATGAAACATGAAACATTTGTTAAGTGAGTTTTTCCCCATTTTACAACCTTTCTGGCTGCAGTTGTTAAGTGAATCCCTGCAGTTGTTAAGTTAGCAACACGATTGTTAAATGAATCTGGCTTCCCCATTGACTTTGCTTGTCAGAAGGTCACAAAAGGTGATCACATGGCCCCGGGGACACTGCAACCATCATAAATATGAACCGATTGCCAAGCATGCAAATTTCAATCACATGTCCATAGGGGTGCTACAAAAGTTGCAGGTGTGAAAAACGATCGTGTCACTTTTCCCAGTGTCGTAATTTTGAACATCACTAAATGAACTGTTGTAAATCAAGGACTACGTGTACTCCATTATCTGAAGGGGAACCTGGTGACTTCGATTCCTGCCCCCATCAACCCCGGGACAGACTACTGCGCTGTGTTCCACACAGGGCTACATTTGAAGACTATTCAGAAACTGCATCTGGAGTTAATAAATTAATCCATCTTTTTAGAATAGAATAGAATAGAATAGAATAGAATAGAATAGAATAGAATAGAATAGAATAGAATAGAATAGAATAGAATAGAACAGAACAGAACAGAACAGAACAGAACAGAACAGAACAGAATAGAATAGAATTTTTTATTGGCCAAGTGTGATTGGACACACAGGAATTTGTCTTTGGTGCATAAGCTCTCAGTGTACATAAAAGAAAAGATACATTTGTCAAGAATCATGAGGTACAACACTTAATGATTGTCATAGGGTACAAATAAGCAATCAGGAAACAATCAATATTAATATAAATTGTAAGGAATACAAGCAACAAGTTATAACTGGGAGGAGATGGGTGATAGGAACGATGAGAAGACTAATAGTAATAGTAATGCAGCCTTAGTGAATAGTTAGACAGTGGTGAGGGAATTATTTGTTTAGCAGAGTGATGGCGTTAGGGAAAAATTACAGTCATGACAATTTGAGTTTGAAACTCCTGGTTCCAGTGAATTTTATTTTGGATTAGAATTTAACAAGATGAGCTCAATCTATTTGATTCGAAATTGTTCTGCCGTTGTCCAGATTTGTTTGAACTGGTCAGATAAAGAAGACTTAGACTTAGAATAACTTTGAATGTACACTAATCGGCATACATTAAAATGAAATTACATTGCATACAGCTCTCAAAGGGTCTCCACCTCTAATATAAACATAAACATGACAAGATAAATAAATAAAATAAATAAATAAATACAAAATTATGCATGTATCCACATATATTATATGACACGGAGAAATGGAACTTGTTAATTTTGCTTTGGCCCAGATGTAATATATTTAATGTTCATCCACATATATTATTTATGCAACATTCAGCTTAGTTACAGTATGTGTTACTATATTTAAATTAATATAATAAGGACATGTAGTAGCAGCATCAAAGAAATTTCTCATAGAAATCCGCTCTACACCACTTTCTCAAAAACATTGAACGGGGTAATAATGAAAGTTGGAGGAATGAAATAACAGACATTCCTTTAACAAGAGTTTCCAACCTTCTCTTCTGCGTAAACCATGTTACTTTATTCATGACATTTTCTCAGGGATTTAAAGTTTAAGCACCCTCAGAAATATCGAAAGAATGTTGGAAATGCTACATATTTCAGGCTAACGTTCTTGGCCCACAAATGTTTCATTATGGGGGGAAAAAGAATCTTTACAATGAGATCTCGTATAAAATATTAAACAGCTTTGAAACTAATCTGGCATTTTAGAACTGGGCTGTTCCTTGTCTGCCCTACGTGCCTTCCTTGAGGAAAATGCAGAGTTGTACAATTGTTCAGGGCCAAATTTTCTTTTTCGAGCTCTCAAGTTTTCAAAAGGCTGATTATGTGTGTACCTCGGTGAGGGGGAGGACAAGAAAGGACAGGCTGGGCCATCTTTAACTCAACCCTCTTTCCCCTTGAATGGAGGAAGTGGTGTGATGTGTCTGTGGGGTGATTTTACTCATGGACAACTGGCCTTTCCACAGAAAAAGACCCTCCCCTCTGGAACACATCCGGCCTTTCTTGTAAGTCACATTACATTCCACTTGAATCATATACACAGTTTTTAGTGTGACCAGGCCATGAGAATTCCCAGGGCTGGAGAGATTTGGGGTGGGGCGGGGGAAACACAATGCTATGTCAACAATGAAAGCTATGCCATATGTCAAAATGGACGTTTTTCTTGTCAGTGCCCTATTCAGGGACACTTTTATTGTACATTCATTCCTTCGGTGCCTAGTGTCAGTTGTAAAGTTAACACACTTCTATATTGGTGAATGAAGCTCTGAATAGAACACAAGGAATCAGCAAGTCGGAGAAAGGAACTGGATCAGAGGTGGGTTCCTGCCGGAGCTGCCCAGTACGCAGCTCCGGTAGGGAGCGGCCGATTGCGCAATTTGCGCATGACCGCTCTGGAGCCCTCTCTGCCGGTCCACCTTGCGCGTCGTCATTTTTTGTGTGAATTTTTGGCTGATTTTGCTTCTGCGCATGTGCGGAAGCAAAATTGCGCTGAAATCTTGTGAGGGGACACGCGCGTGCGAGATTTTGGCGAGATTTTGCTTCTGCGCATGCGCGGAAGCAAAATCGCGCTGAAATCTCTCTCGTGCGTGTGTCCCCTCACGAGATTTTGGCACAATTTTGCTTCCGCGCATGCCGCAGAAACAAAATCGAATGAGGGGGTGCGCGCGCATAGGAAGCGCGTGCGCGAAGCATGGAGATGCACGCGCAGCGCACCGGCACCGGTAAGGGAGTAACCCGCCACTGAACTGGATGATTCGAATCCAGCGCTGAATACAACATACATAATGTGTGTTGCTGACAACTGCTCCAGTACAGGTAGCCCTCGACTTACGACCACAATTGAGCCCAAAATTTCCGTTGCTAAGTGAAACACTACAGTTGTTAAGAGAATTTTGCTCCATTTTACGACATTTCTTGCCACAGTTGTTAGGTGAATCACTACAGTTGTGAAGTTAGTATAACATGATTGTTAAGTGAATCTGGCTTCCCATTCACTTTGCTTATCAGAAAGTTGCAAAAGGTGATTTACATGACCCCACGACACTGCAGCCGTTGTAAATATGAGTCAGTTGCCAAGTGTTCTGAATTTTGATCAGGAGACCATAGGGATGCTGCAATGGTCGTAAGTGTGAAAAATGGTCGTAAGTCACTTTTTTCAGTGACATTGTAACCTTGAACAGTCACTAAATGAACTGTTGTAAGTTGAGGACTACATGTGGGGAATTGCGTCACTCACAGGGGCATCCTTATTAATTTCTGATGAAGGCAGTGTACAAACTGTATACAAAAATGGTGTAATGGCTTTAGAAATTTTATATGCACAATGTCAGTTGGCGGGTCCAAGGGGGAGAGCCTTCTCTGTGGGAGCCCCATCTCTCTGGAACCAACTCCCACCAGAGATCTGGACTATCCCCACTCTTCTGGCCTTCCGTAAAGCCATAAAAACATGGCTCTTCCAGCAGGCGGGGTGAAGAAGATCGGATTCCCCCATGAATGAATGGTTTTAAAGTTGTGTAATGTTTTAAAATTATATATTATTTGTATTGTTCTTATTCCTGTTGTACACCGCACTGAGTCCTATGGGATTGGGTGGCCTATAAAAACTTTTAATTTAATTTAATTTAATTAAATTCTGCCACTGCTGAAATGAAAATATTATTTATTTGGTGGTGTTGGGCCCAAATCACGCAGTGAGTTTCTGGGACTGTATATGGATTTTAATTTGAAAGACGGAAAATTAGATTGCATCAATGTTTTCTATCTCTCCTTCCCTCCCATCCTTATGCAGAAAAGAAACTTGCATTTTCATTCACATCATACCTTTTAAAATAATATTGACTGAATAGAACTTGAATATAATTTTAATATTATTGACTGTATATAAGCTGCATCTAAAGAGGACCAGTAAGTGAGAATGAGAAGTTGAAAAACATTTTGTTGGCTGAAAATTTTAATTTAGATTGGCAGTGTGATCCAAGACGTCACCCAGAGCTGAGCGCAGTTTGAGAGATTATTTCTTTGTAGACCAAATGTCCAAGAATGCTATTGAACTGTTTTTTTCCCAAGATTTTATGAGAATTTTGTGTTCCTGTGAAAGTATGGGGGAAGGAGAAGGAGGAGGAGGAGAGGGGTGCTGTCACAACTGGCCTTCACTGAGGCATGATTTTTAAAAAGAAAAAGAAAAAAGGAATGGTGAATATAGTTGCTATTGACATGCTGCTGATAGGAAAGAGATAACAAAAAGGCCACATGGGACTATTGCTACATGTTTGTAGATGTCAAGGATTTAGAAGTGAGCCATTATCTCAGTTCAGGGCCAAACTATTTAAAAATTATGGGCATGTTTCTGCTGTCAGAGCAAAAGCCTTTCAGATGCCTGTGATGGAGGGTTAACAGCTCTTTAAAATTCCTCTCTGAATATTCTTGGGCATGGGTTTACAATTCCTCTTTTCTTTTAATAGTAACCACAAGCAGATTTGGGGGAAGGAGTGTGTGTGTGGGGGGAGGGGGGGTCTCCATTATCTCAAGGCAGGTTGCCCTTTCATTGGGTCCGAGACCACATAGTGGGAGTGTTCTACCTCTTTGGCAGCCACGAACAACCTATTGAAGACAAGTCATGATGTCATGCCACCCAGAGAGAGACCAATAAGGACCTGGCTCTGGACCGAACGCACAACCCGTGATGTATACACTTCAGCAGGCCCCCAGGAATATTTAAATCTGCTGCTTAAGATTCTTCCTGGGGAAAGGAGTGTCTCTGGAAAAAAAGCAGTTACATTTCCCTTTTGCAACGTGGTGGCTTCTGCTTATCAAATTGGATCAGATCTGCTTTGCTAGGAAAACCTGAAAGGAGATTTTACCAAGTTTTAAATGAATCATAATAGATTCAAACTTAATGTAAACCGCTCCAAACTCGACTGCAGAAAATACGACTTCAGCAACAGAGTGATCAATGCCTGGAACGCACTACCTGACTCTGTGGTTTCTTCCTCAAACCCCCAGAACTTTAACCTTAGATTGTCTACAGTAGACCTCTCCCTATTTCTAAGAGGTCTGTAAGGGGCGTGCATAAGCGCACCACTGTGCCTACCGTCCTATTGTCCTCTTTATCAGAACTTTTTATTTATGTTATGTTTATACAAACAACTACTATCCTGTACGTTTGACAAATAAAAAAATAAAAAATAAATAAATAAACAAACAAACAAATAAATGCCTTTATCGCCTACTGCTAAGCAACAAACATTAAAAGTCATGAGAACAACATCTGAACCTTCCATTGCTGGATTGGATTATCAAACCCTACCACTCACATCAATCCTGTAAATTTGGGAAGACTAGAAAGATTTAAGGTTGAAGGATACCATTCATTTATTAAATTTACATCTTGCTATCCTTTATTGGCCAGTCTCCTGAATTATCTGTTTGGAAAACCAAAAAGTTGATTTTGGTTTCATTCTAAGTTTAGGTAAAGTTTCTTCGTAAATTCTTCCACTAAGTACCGGTAGCATATTCTGAACATGCCAGGCTAATGACTTGCTTTTTTGATTCTGCCAGATTGCATCTCCATGTTTGATTTCTGTCTGAAACTGAATTTCCATCCATGTGCCAACTAGTGTGATTTGGTATGTGAAACAGAGGTAATCCCTAAACCCCGTTAGTCTTGCTTATCTTTCCTACCACTTTCCTTTGATCTTTTCCTTCTCCATCTTTGCTTTGTATGAATCAGTGGTGGGTTCTAAATTAGATTGCCACCGGCATGCGCAGAAGCGTCCCAGGCGGGTGGGTGAAGCCTCCCGCTGCCGCCGCTACCGGTTCTAAGAACCGGTCTGAACCGGGAGCAACCCACCGCTGGTATGAATGCCATTGGTGAATACTGGAGCCATTGACAATCTTGGCTAGAATTCCCAACAGATCAAGAGGTCTGAATTAGAGAAGATTGTATTAGTATTGGGCACTCTTGTTCAAGCACCCAATTCCTGAAGACTGACTTCCTTCTCTTTACTACAGGTACACAGAATGGATACTGTTTGCATAAGGCCTTAATCTTTCTGTTCTTCTATTTTTATCTGTTGTCTTACTCTGACTCTAAGTAACTCCATTTGCTCCCAATATTTCCTGGGAATTGCCATATGAGTAGTAATATTTGTACCTCAATAACTGTCCGGTTTGACACAGCAACCAAACAAGACAGACACAGACTTCAACAGATAGTTAGGAAAGAAAAAACAATCGCAACCAGCCTGCTTTCTATTGAGGACCTGTATACTGCATGAACCAGAAAAAGGGCTGAGAAAATATCTACCGACTCCTCACATCCTGCACATAATCTATTTCAACTTCTCCCCTCAGGATGCCGCTATAGAACATTGCATGCCAAAACAACCAGACATAAAGATAGTTGCCCCCCCTCACCGTGCCATTACTCTGCTGAACACTTAATTCCCACAGCACTGTTTCATTTCTCATCTTTTGTCATCTTCTCATCTTTCCTCCTATCTTCTCCTATTGGTTCTTATGATTTATCAATTGTTGTTTGTAACTTATGATTGATGATTGTAACCACGATTATGATCTATAACCTATTTCTTGCTGTTTATATGTAGACTGTGAGCTTATGCATCAGAGACAAATTCCTTGTGTGTCCGATCACTTGGCTAATAAAGAATTTTATTCTATTCTATTCTATTCTATTCTATTCTATTCTATTCTATTCTATTCTATTCTATTCTATTCTATTCTATTCTATTCTACTCTACCTAAATTGCTTTTATACTGTCCTTTTTATTTTATTTTATTTGTTAAATTTATATGCCACCCATCTTGTTATTAAGCAAGTTTAGGTGGCTTATAACAAGCTAATGACAGTATAAAATTGGCAAAAGGTCCAAAATAATGGTAATAATGTTGCTTAATTAAGAGAAAGAACTTCAAGATATTCCTTATTTTGCAGCTGGCAATACCACTGATGTTTCTCTATTGAGAGACACAAGAGATGCGGAGTGATGCAATGATGTCACCTGAGGATGCAAAGCTTGAATTTTCAACCCTCATGTTTACATTTCTTCTGTTTTTTTTAATTAAAGGGAAAACTACACTGCTGTGATTTAAAGGCCTGTTTCTGAATTTTGGAAGAGCTGTTTTGGGGAATATTAAGGTTTGCAAGGAAAGGGACTGGATAGGCCCTGTGGATTGCTCATTATTGTCTAGAGAACTGGCTCAAGTGATTGTTATTTCATTTATCATCATGAAATCCTGCATACAAAACTGGACAACACTATTAGCATGCTGTTCTGTACATTTCAAAATTATCTTAGCAAGTAACTGCCACTGACTTTGTACTGTTTTAGGTCCTAGGCTGATACTCTGCAATCCTGCTTTTAATCAGCCATGCTGGAGAAATAGAAATGGAAAAGTTCAGCTATGGCTGCTTTCTTTAAGGAAAAATGAGCAACCACTGAGGTGTTCTCCTGGACAAGTATAGAGAAGTCCAGGATTATGGAGTTTATTATGAGCTGGACGAGAAGAATGCACCAATATTAAATCCAAACAAAATGAACACACGATGGGCAGTAAGGAGGCAGCTTCTGAGATTCTACCTGTTTTGGATAAAATTAAAGTCCTTCTGAAAAAGCAGTATTATTATCTGAGGGCCCATTAAGCTTCTGCAATCATATTCATAGCTGGCAATGTGGTGAAGACTACAATTGTACAGTAATGATTGGATTTGGTGACATGTAACTATTGCAATACATTCTGAATGGGATTACAATTGAAAAATGTCAAGGTGCTTCATTGAATGCAAGGAACAGCTACTTGGGCTGCTACAGGGTTTCTCATGGCTGACTGGGGAATTCAGGGAGCTGAAGTCCACACATAATAAAATTGTCAAGATTGAGAAACACTGGGCTACTAACTGGTGTATATTTCTGGGAATCACATGATGCTTTTAATAGACCTGCATCAGTTACCAAATGTTTTCAGAGCAAAAGTTAAACTCCTGCCCTAAATCCTTGTCCTTTTATCAGTCACTGAGAGTGAATTGGATGGCCATATAAATTTTCTAAAATAAATAAAATGGTTTATGACCTGTTGGCCAAGAGAAAGACCAACTATCCTGCTATCAAGCTGTTAATATCTACAGGAGATGATCCCTTTTTAGAGAGTCAATCATTGCTAAGGTGACCAGACGTCCCGCTTTTGGCGGGACAGACATGCTTTTCAAGCGTGTGTCCCGCGTCTCACATTCTTTTCAAAAAGTCCCGCTTTTTTGAAAAGAATGCGGAAACAGCGGGACGTCTGGTCACCTTAGAGGGGAAGCAAAAGAGAGGTACCGGAAGCAAGTCGGGCGGAATTTCAGCAAGCCGGCTGCCTGCTGGGGGGAGGGGGAAGGGGGGCTGCTCCTCCTCTCCTTCCCCCGCCCCATCCCTAGCCCCGCCCTCGGAGGCGCCGCTGCTGTTGGGATGCGGGTGGAGGGGTGAGGGACGAGGAGCCGTCGCCACTGCCGTCGCCGGTTTGAGCTCACAAGCGGCCCCTCCGGCGGCGCAAACAGCCCTTTCTCGTCCCCCTCCCCTTCCTTCCCCCCGTCGCCTCGCTGCCGCTGTTGCCCTGGGGCCGGGCGGGCGACCGGGAGACCGCGGCGCTTGGATGCCTGCAGCTCGTGACAGGTAAGCTGCCGGCTGCCTCCTTTCCCCGTCTCCCGTTCGTTGCTTGCCAGCCCGGCCCCAGGGCAGCTCCCGAAGGGGAGGCGGGAGGCGAGGAAAGGCCTCCCGAAGGGGACGTGGGCTCCCGAAGGGCTGCCGGCTCCCGAAGGGGAGGCGGGAGGCGAGGAAAGGCCTCCCACCTCCCCCCCCCACCTGGACGCCGACATTGCTGTGTTTTGCCCTCTGCGCGTTCTGCGCATGCGCAGAGGGCAAAACAAATGGCGGCGCCCAGGTGGGCCCGCCCCCCCCGTCCCGCTTAAAAAAAAAATCTGGTCACTTTAATCATTGCACATATAGGCAACAATTTATGGGTAACATTTCTTCAGAAATTTCACCTGTCCTTGATTCCTTGCTTTTAAAGGAGTAGCCAAGGCATAGCTCTGCCTTCTTGTCTTTCATGTTTAGTAATGATAGGAAACCAGAATATATAAATGTCACAATTTTGCAACCATAAGCAGTCAAAAAGATGATGGTGATTTGTCATCCATCTATTGTAACTGCATAAACTTATCACTAGGTTGTTAGCATCATGAAATGTGGCTTTGGGAGTAGACTATTTCTATAACTATACTTTTCATTTAGTGTACATTTAATTCAAATCAGAGAGCATTGGCCTCACATGCCTTCTGGCTGGATTCATAAAACGGCTCCCTATTTATTTACTACCTTGGTAGACAACAAAAGGCTGTTAAAAGAAGTTGATGGGAGCGGGTGAATGAGGAGGCCGGGGAGTGAGGGTGGGAAACAAATTAAAATGAATTAAGGAAACAATACTAATGTGGTAAGCCAAGGCAATATGCAAATAATTGCCTGCCCTAAAAAGTCTAATCCTATCAAGAATGCCCAGGATGTTAATTGGCCCATCTTTCAAACTCCCCCAAAGCCAAACTGCCAAATTTCAGCAACTTCAGCAGAACTGCCTGGATCACGCCTGAGTAAAGATTCATAAAGAACTGGAAAGTAACTTCTCACATTCAGCATCAATAGAACAAAAAACTGTGGGAAACGTGAATGACTAATTGTCAGAACTGGTGGTCTCTCTTAGGCTAGCTTTGACACTCTGAGCTATGGGTTTCTCATTCAATTCTGCCATAAAAGCTGTTAGTCTTGTCAACTGTGAAGCCCGTATAGGTTTACTTTGGCTATTGGGTCACACATACATGACTACCTGATAGTATAGCATGGTTCTTGAAAATCCCATGGGTCAGATTATTTTGCTTTAATTCAAACAACAAGCAGACACTGCATGTTGTTTTCAAACTAAGGTGGTTTTTAAGTATAATATATATCCCTTTGCTTCTGGGATAAAAGGAATCTACTTCATGTACATTTTCAATATCTATCCAGTTTACAAGAAGTAACTGTGAAGAAGGAAAAGTTGCACATCCAAATCAATTTCAATCTAGTGATTGATGCATATTTAGTTATTTCATTGGATTTTTATTCCATCTTTCAACAACTCAAGGTTCATGACAGCTCTATATATGACATAAGAAGTTGAAAGAATGGCGGATTTGCATTTGGCTCTCCCCAATATCTTAGTTCTCTACATTTGAATGGCGTGGTGGCCTAGAGGTGAAGACTCTCACCTCCCACTCGGAAGGTTGAGAGTTCAATCCTAGGCAGTGCAAAGAGAAAATATCTGCTGCGAATTCCGCATAGGTGTCAGGAAGGGCATCCGGCTAGTAAACGCTCACCTCCATTCAGTCGCCCCGACTCCACCCTGATACAAGGAATTAGAGAGTTGCAAAAAAAAAAACCACTTAGTTTTTACATTTAATTGGTGTGAGAGTGTTTGTAAATGAAATTATGGGATACAGTGCTCAGGCTTAATCATTTCTTCCGTTTCATTTACATCATTCTGTCTGCTTTGGACTTTACTTTTCCAATATTTTTTGTATATTTAGTGAGAGGTCCGAAAGGAAGCAGTAACATTTCTTCTGCATGATCTAAGTAAATTTAAAACTGTATGAAAAATGCTTTGCTGGGAGAAGGCAGCTGATATCGCGGCGAAGTGGTGCGGATGAGCAGTAGCTCCGTGAAGTCCCACCAAATTTTTTTAGCCATGAGGCTCTGCAGGGCCGAAAGTCATCCTGTAGGGGTGACGAAGATAGAGGGGATGCTTTGGTGGTCGTGAGGAGAGTGCAGTCTCCTCGTTTGACCCAAAGAAAGCCCCTTTAACTGGCAGAAGAGAAGACAGCCATTATGGCTGAACCGAAGCAGTGACAGCTGAAATGGAAGAGAAGAAAGAAAAGATCCTGTAACAGTGTGCTTGGTCTGGGTAAGAATTTTCTAACTTTTGCTGTGGAATTTTACCTAAAAACATCCCCTTTGGAAAGTGGGACTCAACTAAGGTGAATAGCGGCAACTAAGACCTGGAGCTACTGTCAGATTTGGAAAAGAAAGAAAAGAAATTGTAGACAGAAGTAACCTTAAAGGATAGACTGGATTGGCTAGTTTTTAGCAATTTAAATAGTTTCAAAATACTGGATTATACTTTTATTGTTACCTTGATTTGAAGGACTTTGGAAAACTATTGGAAAATATTTTGGAGACATTTTATTTGCAGCAAAAGCGGAGAAAAAGAGTAACAGTAACACCTACTGGCCGGGTAAGACATCATAGAGCTGAAAAAAGTGAAAGGAGTGAAAGTTTAGTCTACAGATTAGCTGGAATACACTAAACAACACTTGCAAATTGATTATACTTGGTGCTTGGAGACAGACTGTGAAAACATTCAACTCTTAGAACCTTGAGAATTACAAATATGCTAGACAGTGTGAGAATGGGAAACAGCTTGGATTTGTTTTGAAACTAAGTGGAGGTTGCAAATGGACCATTTAATGGAGTGATTTTATGAACTGCTCTAATATTGGCTTTCTTGGTGTGATGAATATTTGGAACATTGGGCAGATTACTGAGAAATTTTTTAATTCATTAAAATAAGGCCAAATGGTACAACAGGGGAAAATAAGTGTATTATTAAAAGAAATATTATTGATGCTCCAAGCTACGCAGGAAATGATGACAAGGAATCATAGGGAGATAAAGGAATTGATACATGACATACTGTAGTTGTGAGACCAGAAAATTATGAGCAAATGACACTGAATATAGCAATAGCAATAGCAATAGCACTTACACTTATATACCGCTTCATAGTGCTTTCCAGCCCTCTCTAAGCGGTTTACAGAGTTCAGCATATTGCCCCCAACAATCTGGGTCCTCATTTTACCGACCTCAGAAGGATGGAAAGCTGAGTCAACCTTGAGCCGGTGAGATTTGAACAGCTGAACTGCTGAACTAGCAGTAGCCTGCAGTGCTGCATTTAACCACTGCACCATCTCGGCTCATATAGGATATGAAATCCAGCAAGTAGAGGAGAAAATAGAAAGAACAGAGGAAAGGACAGGGGAGGAAAAAAGACAAATGATACAAAAAGATAAAAAAGAGAGAGTAAAAGCTGATGAAATAGAAAAGGTAAATTATACTTTAAGAGATCAAAAAACAGAAGAGGATATATGGAAAGACACCCCTGAAGTGAGGAAAGGATCATTGAAAGGTCTACTGAAGGCTCAACAAAGTGAAGATGAAATACTTAGATTAAACTTGAATGATATAAGAAGATATAAGACCCCAAGGGAGGAGTATGGGAGATGTGACAAGAGGTGAGATACGAAAACGGGCAAGAGATGAGGAATAGATGCAGAATACTGTTTAATATAATTGTTCTATTAAGAATTAGTATAGAGGAAGAAACTAGAAATGGGGAAAATATTACTTTTTAAACTTGGGAACTGTTTTATTAATGGTTAGAAAATAGAAGCAGACGTTAGAAATTTAGAATTAAGGAAGTTATGTAAACAAAAATGAAGTAATTGTAATTAAATAATGAATATTGAATAATTAGGATAAGTAAATATGAGTAATAGACTTGGAGGATAACGGTTACGTGAGGTTTACGATATTTAGAATGTTTGATATTATTGATTATAGACAAAACTGAACATAGCATTTAATTAAACAACGGAAAATGTTTAATAAGGATAAGCGAAGACCGTGGCGAAGAGATTTTGAGAATAATTATAATTATTGTGTGTATAAGATTTATTATGTGTATTTAAAAGAGATTGTACCCAGACAATACACTGCTATTGTGAATATGGAAAATTTATATATAACAAAGAAAATTGCATAATAAAAATAATTAAAAAAAAAGAAAAATGCTTTGCTCAATATGAAGCCAAGATGAGCCAAGATTGGGATGGGCAGCTCAACTGGACAGAGGGAAATAAGGTGTTCACTCTCACTCTGTACTATGCTTCAAGCCTTCACAAGTTCTGTCGGGTAACTGAGTAGGGTTTAAATGGCAATAGGCAACTGTATAGAAATCCATATTGGGCCCAACTAAGTTGCAAGCAAACAATGGATGATTCTTCATTCTGAAAGCATGAAGTCCAGCTTTTAACATGAAACGGTTTTTCATTCTTTTGACTGAATGTGGAGGTTCTTTTATACATGAGAAAGTGTGAGTAGAAACAATTTTTTATTAACAAAACTAGACTTTGGAAATTTGCAATCTATTGTGACCTTGAGTTAGCTTAATCTAAGTATACTTCAACAGGGATTTGAAACATTAGTGAAGGAGAGTGAATTGCCACAAATATCATACACAGCTTGCTTAGTAACATAAGGAAAAATCTTAAATATAAACATGTCGCCAGTTTAATCTGGTTTTACATTATTTCAAAATAAGATAGTCACCATTGTCTACCCATTAAGGGTCACACAATTAACATCAAAACATGCATTAAACATTGCCTTCTATTTTTTAAAAAACTATTAGAAGTTGAAATATGTACTTGAACAAGGCGAGTGGGAAGGAAATGCTAAAGCCGGAGGAAAATGCTACAGCCTGAGAGTAGCCAACATTTGTTATAAATGGCCATCTCTACTAAGACAATTTAAGATTTGTTTTGTTAAATAAATGGCTCCATGTATTCAGTAAATGCTGACATGACCAAGGACAGTCTTTGCATGAGAAGATCTTTTCTGTTCTATGAATAGGATCCCCACAAATGAATCCCTGGTCATGGAATAGGACGAGAAAGCATATGCACGTGGAAGATTCATGTTAGTTAGATCATGGAATAAGAACCTGAGTGAACACAGTATGCATCTCTCCCCCCCATAGCATTTCTGAAAGGGTCTATGTAACAATTCCCAAAATTGATTTTGTACATTCTGTGGAAAGTTGCAAAAAGATTTTTTAGAGCAGATTTTATCATGCATGCACTCTGTTGAATTTTTTTTGTCCACAATTCATCACTATCTTTTTGCAAGCTTCCTTTCCTAATATTTCATCTCCTTAATTGTGGCTTCCCAGTAACAAAACAAACCGTGCCATTAAGTAGAATATCTTTAAAAAAAAAAGTATTTAACCACTTTCCTTATCAAGTAACTTAAAAAAAAATATATTTGGTACATACACAAAAACTTTGCAAAATTACATATATTTCTTTTGACCTATGCCAAAGGAAAGTTTCCACCATAATTTGATCTCTTATGTTTTTTCACTGAAACATGGAATGCTTTCTTTGTAGTTACGAGCTGAAGTGGTGCAGTGGTTAAATGCTGCGACTGCAGGCTGACTGCTAGTTCAGCAGTTCAGCTGTTCAAATCTCACCAGGCTCAGGGTTGACTCAGCCTTCCATCCTTCCAAGGTCGGTAAAATGAGGACCCAGATTGTTGGGGGCAATATGCTGAACTCTGTAAACCGCTTAGAGAGGGCTGTAAAGCACTATGAAGCGGTATATAAGTAAAGTGCTATTGCTATTTACAGAATGTAACATAATTTTAGCAATTGCCGCTCAAGTTTGAAAAATGCTTTTCATTGGCATCAGGAATAAAAAGGTGTAACTTGAATTTTCACATCCAATACTTTATCTTTGTTTGATATACTGTAAATCTTCAAAGAATAAAGCAAGTATGAGGTGTTTTCTCCAGCTTTTCCTGCAAAAAAATCTAAAAAAAAAAATACTTATTTCACTTCTCAGACAAGGTTTGGAAAAAAATAAATCAGAAAAAACAGCACATAATAAAATGACAAACCAGTTTGTAGCTGATCACTAAAAACCTCAAATCTGTTTTGTGATTTCCACTTTTTCAAAATGAAGCTTAACTTCAGAAATTCATTTCCAAGAATATAGCATACTAGCAACAACCAACCCATACAACTAACGATTTTGGCATTTGGTGCCCCCTAGTGGAGATGAGGTGCTACATTTCTTAAGCTTTGTACCAAGTTATTTTTTCCCCAAGTTGCTTTATTATTACAGCTTTTAGCACACAAAGCAACTTTCTCATGAAGTATAATTTTCCAAAACCTTAATTATTTTATTGCTTTGAATGTTAGCTAGTTGTTCAAGCCACATTTCAAATACCTGCCAACAAAAAGCTCTGAAATTACATCAATCATTTTAGGCATCAAATGTAGTCTCAAACACACCTTAACTAGGTACTGCATTTTTAATAGCATTAGAAAGCAGATCAGAGCCATCAAGTAGAATGCAAAAGTGCATATAATTACAAAATGCAATCATTCCATTCCAAGCAAACTAAAACCTAATGTTTTCTTCGGAATTTTCAACATCCTGTTCAGTATCCAAGATAAAGATATGAAAAATATAAGATTCCTGTACCAACTCATGTAGATTTCTTTGAAGCTTTGTCTAGTGACCTCTATTTGAAAAAACTGAAACAAGAAACAAAATTTTGTTTGCTCCCACCAATGATTCAGTTTGTGGTGCTGGCTTCACGATTTTGAAGTACCAGGTACTGTGTGAAGTCTTCATTTGAGCCTATTTCATTTTGAAATGAAATCATGACAAGGTTTACTTTGTGGTCCCACTAATGATAAAATTAATTCAACTATATGTGTAGTGTGATCAGATGCCATGCATCATACTTAATGAAATCGAGAATCTTGAACTCTTATCTATGTACTCATTCTGAGAAAAGCCATGCTATGCCGAAGACAGGAAAAACCAAAGTTCACATGGACCAGAGGTCTTCAAACTTGGCAACTTTAAGACTTGTGGACTTCAACTCCCAGAATTCTCCAGCCAGCATAGCTGGCTGGAGAATTCTAGGAGTTGAAGTCCACAAGTCTTAAAGTTGCCAAGTTTGAAGACCTCTGACATGGACTATATCAAAAGGTTTAAGAGCTACCTGTAATACTTTACTCATACAGCTGTGCAAGAAAATGCTTTAAATACAAGTTTTACAATTATTCACAGTTATGCACATGAACACTGAAAATCAACCTCCTACCAATTCCATTGTCAATCAAGATACAACACATCATTAAAAACTTTTAAAAGCCGCAAACTTTTACATCACTTCTAAGATTAAACAAGAGGGTGTTGAAGAATACTTCAAAATTGTTCTTAAATACATCCCACTCATCACCATAAAGTAATGTTTCTCTTAGAACAGAACTTTTCCCCACAAATGTTTGAAATTGGACTAGGGTCTGATGGTGATATTAGAAAACTGCAAATCTCTGGACGAGAAGCTTCCTTTGCTCACTGATTCCACAAAGACTGTGACAGAAACATCTAATTCTTTTCCCTTGCAGCATTCACCATCTACACATGGAGGGACAATGACAGGAGTTGAGGTTAGCACCCTTCAACTAATTCACCCTTTAACAGGAGTGCTACAGAATTTCATAATGAATTACAGGACAGATCCTAATAAGAGCTTGAGTATTTAGAGCAGAGGTCTTCAAACTTGGCAACTTTAAGATTTGTGGACTTCAACTCCCAGAATTCTCCAGCCAGCTATGCTGGGTTTGGGGACCCGATTTAGAGGAATGTGGTAGAGTAACTGTTAAATTTTGCTTGCTGAGACTAGCAGAAAAATCTGAATTTCCCACTAATCTTTTTCTTTTCTTCCCTGTCAAGCTATTTTACCTTACCTCATTTCTATCCTGAACATATAGCTGTACAAGTGATTTGTGGTTCATAGGCAACTTATTTTAATCTTTAGCTATTAACTTAATTACAGTAATAACTGTTTTTTTTCTTATGCTCATTTTTGAACATGGTCTCTTGTGGATTGAAAACAAAACAAAATAAAAGACTTTATCCTAAACGCCAAACCATCTTGATATTTGCATTGTTCTGATACATAGATCAATACTACTTAAAACTTACAATATATAAATACTCCAAAATATGCCCAAATACAGAAGGAAAATATGAAGACATGAGAGTTCACTATGTGCTGCATGAGATAATAATAATAAATAATAATAATAACAAGAGTTGGAAGGGACCTTGGAGGTCTTCTAGTCCAACCCCCTGCTTAGGCAGGAAACCCTACACCACTTCAGACAAATGGTTATCCAACGTCTTCTTAAAAACTTCCAGTGTTGGAGCATTCACAGCTTCTGGAGGCAAGCTGTTCCACTGATTAATTCTTCTGTCAGGAAATTTCTCCTTAGTTCTAAGTTGCTTCTCTCCTGATTAGTTTCCACCCATTGCTTCTTGTTCTACCCTCAGATGCTTTGGAGAATAGTTTGACTCCCTCTTCTCTGTGGCAGCCTCTGAGATATTGGAACACTGCTATCATGTCTCCCCTAGTCCTTCTTTTCATTAAATTAGACATACCCAGTTCCTGCAACCGTTCTTCATATGTTTTAGAAAGAGATATTGGAGTCTAATTCGCCCGCTACAAGGTGAAAAGACCAGATCCCGTAGCCACTGCTCGCCGGCCTTCTGATTCCCGGTCACTCACTCACTACAAACAGCAAGTGAGAGCTGTATTGAAGGCTATGAATCCTTGCAAAGCTGCAGGCCGAGATGGGGTGCTGGGGAGAGTGGTAAAGAAGTGTGCCGATCAATTAGCAGGGATCCTGACAAGGATCTTAAACATCTCCCTGCAAAAGACCTGTGTTTGCAGGGAGCCGAGGTGGCGCAGTGGTTAAAAGCAGCACTGCAACCTACTTCAGTGACTGCTAGTTCAGCAGTTCAGCTGTTCAAATCTCACCAGGCTCAAGGTTGACTCAGCCTTCCATCCTTCTGAGGTCAGTAAAATGAGGACCCAGATTGTTGGGGGCAATATGCTGAACTCTGTAAACCGCTTAGAGAGGGCTGTAAAGCACTATGAAGAGGTATATAAGTCTAAGTGCTATTGCTATTGTTCCATGGTGCCTAAAAGCAGCCACTATTGTCCCAGTCCCAAAGAAAACAGCAATTAACTGCCTAAATGACTACAGACCTATTGCATTAACGTCTATAGTGATGAAATGCTTTGAGAGATTGGTTCTCCAACACCTTAGGACAGCGGTTCCCAACCTTTCTAATGCCGCGACCCACGCCCCGCTCCCGCGCCCCCACCCCGTTGCCGCCATTTAGGTTCTTTTATCCTCTGCGCATGCGCAAAGCATTCTGCGCATGCACAGAGGGTAAAATAACCCAAATAATGGCATCCGGGCGAAGTCTCCGCTTGCTTCGCATGTTGCCTCTGGGAGCTTTTTGAGCCCCATCACAAAAGGCGTGCGCGACTTCGGCGGGGCCAGGACAGGCGGCTGTTTTTTATTTGGAACCCTCGCAGGAGCAAATGCAACAGTACGGAGGGGGAGTTTACAAGTGGCAGCAAAGGGGCTCTTCCACGGACGTTTCCGTTCCGGGGGAGCACCCCCTCCTCTTCGCTCGGCCCCGGGGATCAGAAGCCGGGATTGAAGCCAGCTTGGGGGAGGAACGAGAGAGGGGAGGCCAGCCAAAGAGGCGGCAGAGGCGGCGGGCGGCTGGTTGGACCCCGCGAGCAGCAGCAGCAACAGCAGCGGCCGAAGGGCAGCCGGGGCAGAGCCGGGCTTCCAGCTGCCACCTGTCACCATGTTCCTCGCTTTGCAAAAGCCGGGATTGAAGCTAGCTTGGGGGAGGAACGAGAGAGGGGTGGCCAGCCAGAGGGTCGCGGTGTGGCAGAGCAACTCAGGGCAGAGATGCCTGTCCAGGGACCTCTCACCTGGCCGTACACCTTCACCGGCTCCTCCTGCGGCGGCTGGGCGCTCCCTCTCCTCCTTGGGGGCTGCCCGGGGCTGGGGGGATCCTGAGCTTGCAGCCGCGCAAAGCCCCAATCCTGGGGCCACAAGGTCAGGGTGCGATGCAACAGCAGGCTACTCTGAGGAGCGGAGGCGGCCGGCGGCACCCCGCGAGCAGCAGCAGCAGCTGTAGCAGCGGCTGACCGCGGGTGGGTGCCGAGGCGAGCGTGGGTGGCCGTGGCGGCCGCCAAGGGGTTCCCCCATGTGTGCGGCGCCTGCAGCCCCGGGGGCTCCTCCATGGCACGCGCTGGAGCCGAGCATTCCTTGGCACATTCTCGCCAGGCGGCTGTGCCCCATTAGGCCGCTGCCGAGCAAGCAAAGCTGGCGGAGCAAAGCGAGGAACATGGTGACAGGCGGCAGCTGTAAGCCCGTCTCTGCCCCGGCCGCTGCTGCCGCTGTTGCTTGCAGGGTCCTGCCCGCCGCCTCCGCTGCCTCTTTGGCTGGCCTCCCCTCTCTCGTTCCTCCCCCAAGCTGGCTTCAATCCCGGCTTCTGCTCCCGGGGGCCGAGCGAAGAGGAGGGGGGACTCCCCCCGGAACGGAAACATCCTTGGAAGATCCCCTTTGCCGCCACTTGCAAACTCCCCCTCTGTACTGTTGCATTAGCGCCCGCGAGGGTTCCAAATAAAAAACAGCCGCCTGTCCTGGCCCTGCCGAAGTTGCACACGCCTTTCGCGATGGGGCTCGAAAAGCTCCCAAAGGCAACACGCGAAGCAAGCGGAGACCTCGCCCAGATCTGGAGACTTCACCATGCCGCCATTTGGGTTATTTAACCCTCTGCACATGCACAGAACGCTTTGCGCATGCGCAGAGGGTAAAAGAACCCAAATGGCGGCGGCAAGGTGGGTCGCGGTAAGGGCGCGGGGGCGGAGGTTGTAAGGCACGATATGGCCAGGCTTGTGGCAGTGGGGGGGGGCTGAGGATGCCGGGGCGACCCCTGGGAAATGGTCATTCGACCCCCAAAGGGGTCGCGACCCCCAGGTTGGGAACCGCTGCCTTAGGACATGCCTCCCACCGGACTTTGACAAACATGTTTGCTTACAGGCGGAATAGGTCGACAGATGACCCAATATCTACTGCTTTACATTCTGTAGCGAGGAGAAACCCGAGAACTATGTCAGGATGCTTTTCATAGAAGTTGGCTCCCCACAGGGCTGTGTGCTCAGTCCATACCTGTATTCACTGTAAACACATGAGAGTATCGTCTGTCCCATCCACTGCGATCATGAAGTTCGCAGATGACACCACCATACTGGGTCTTATTACAGGTGGAGATGAAACAGCGTAAAGGGGGGAGGTTCAAAAACTATCCACATGGTGCTTAAAAAACAACTTGCACCTGAACATCAGCAAGACCAAGGAAATGGTGTTGGACTTCTGGAGGAAGAGAGGAACCTGCTCCACTTTACATCGAGGGGGGCTGTGTAGAGAGAGTCTCCTCCTTTAAATTCCTGGGAGTCCATCTCAGCGAAGATCTCACCTGGAAAAACAACACAATCCAGGTGGCCAGGAAGGCTCAACAGAGACTCCATTTCCTTAGGGTTTTGCGTAAAAACAGGGTGGAACAACAACTGATGACCTCCTTTTACCGGTCCACAATAGAAAGCATCCTAACTAATTGCATCACGGTATGGCATGCCGGTTTGACAGCCGCGGATAGAAAAACATTACAGAGGGTGAGCACAGCACAAAACATCGTGGGCTGTCCCCTGATACTACTAGATCAGTGTTTCCCAAACTTTTGACATATGTGTACCCCTTTTAAAATTTTCGTAACGCTGAGTACCCCTCATAAAAAACATATGCTTTAATAAAAATCAAAATATATTTATTTTTTCTTTTTTTGGTACATACACAAAATAAAAATTGTATTTTATAAAAATAATCAAAATCAGTGGAACTTACTAAAGCACGATAACAGGCGCCCGGAACTAACTATTAAAGAAGTAAGTTGTCTCTGTAACGAAGTGCAGTATATTCACGCCATGTCACGCCTCACAAGACTGTCTAACCGTTAAATAACACTGCAATTCTCCGGTGTTTAAACAGCTCCGCAGCTCAACGTCAACTGTTAATGTTCCCGCAGTTTAAAAATGGCCGAACCCGAGCTGCGCGAAGGATGCGCAGAAGTTCCCGCCATGAGTTGCGATACGATGTACGATGGCCCGAGTTCATGTGTAAAAACTGTGATACGCGCCTATTTCTTTCCTTGTTCTGTGGGCGCAGCTAAGCATGGTGCAGTGGATATTCCATGATCCCCACCAAACTCCGGTGCAACGCGTATCTCCACCAAACTCTTCCCGTACCCCTGGGGGTACGCGTACCACACTTTGGGAAACACTGTACTAGATGAGATCGGTAGGGCTCGCTGCCTTAGAAGAGTGAGGAAAATCCTCAGGGATGACTCACACCCTGGTCAGCACTTCTTTACCCTACCATCGGGAAGGAGATATAGAAGCATAGCCAGCCGCACAAACAGGCTGAAGAACAGTTTGGGCTGTCAGACTCCTGAATGCGAAACAACATAATAACTATGTAGTATGATGGACTTGCAGGGCCGGCACAATGTGTAACATGTTCACACTGGTGCAATAGGACTGGGTGTTTATTAATTTGTGTTATTGGGTTAGGGATTTTCTGTTTTCACTGTGAGTTATATTGTGTTGGGGAGGGGGTGCACTGAGGGAGCTCAACCAATCTCATTGTACATATGTTGTGCAGTGACAATAAATATTTGAATTGAATTGATTTGATTTGAATTGAACGAACCTTGTGTAAGCGCTCCAAAAATCAGGATGATTTTAGACATATGGCCAGAGTCAAAAACACCCATATAATAGGAAGCAAATATAACTACATTTAAATAATATCTCTGTTGTATTAATTTTAATAACTTACAATCATAATACATGCTACCAAAAAGCTTGTGAATGAAGTTTATTTAGGTTGAATGGTGAAGAAAGCAATACAATACAGGTAAGACACTTTCAAGATGAATAAACCTCTATAATTGCACAGGAGGTTCACCTCAACTCAACACAATCCAAATCATTACACATTCTGCCTTCTGAAAAATAGGTATGCCATGCAAAATTAAAAACATTCTAACCAATCCTATGGTACCATTTAAAATGCTACCAATACCACAATAATTTACATCACATTAAATAATCATTCACAAAGAATGAAATATTTTCAATAATGAAAAGATGGGTTTTTAATGCTTAAATCATAGTTAGCATAGTTTGCATGAATACTTGTTCAGGTATTTGGCTAAGCTAGTGAATAGAAAACATGCAGTTTGAAGACCTCTTTTATTCAACTGAACTGTCCTTTATCCAGCAGTGATCACAACAAAGTGATGTTTACTATATTTTTCACATGATTTTATAACCATCCATGCACCGACTTCACGTGCACAGCAATTATTTAAGACTCAAATCTAAGATACCATACTGTATATGAACCAGACAATTTAAGCACTCTTGGCAATTTTTTAAAAAAACCATAATGTAAGAATGATGTATAATTAAAAGTACATCATGGGACATGGTCTTAAAGGTTGAAGAACTGCAATTAACTGCTCATTTAAAATTGGATCAATGGAAAAAATTGAATTATATATACAGATATATATTACAGATGAATCTGTAAGATGAAAAATATCTTGATTGAACTAAAGGAATAAGGAAACTACATTTTAGGAGAGGGTGTGTGAAAAAGTTTTCAGTGTTTTGAAGGGTACCCCTTTTCCACCTTTGTCCCACCTGTAAAAGATCCATTTTGATTTTATAGTGCCATTACATCTAAACAGAAATCAGGAACATATGCTTGTTCACCCTTAAATACCCTGTTTTAATGTGAATCAAAAGTTTCCCTACATTAGACAAATGATTAGCTAACTTATCCCCATCCAAAAGATATTTTAAGTAGCAATCAATGTGATGAACAAGTGGAATGTTTACTAGATTCCTCAGGAATATGCCCAATTTAGGAACAATCTACTGGAATACATTTTCCTCCATTAAACTCAACTAACTGAAGAAAAGCCAAATGAATGCTGCTGCTTAATATGCAAGACTCTCAAGCGGTCCTTTTCACAGCTGCTTGTGATAAAATGCAGATGGGGATGTGAAGTTCATAGGTTTTCCATGTACTGCAGTTTTGAAACACTTATTTTACAAATACAATGCAAATAAATATCAGGCTAGTAGAAAATATCTTATTTACAGTTTTACAAATGCAATCGTTCTCTGTGTAAATGTAGTGTTTTAAAGAACACAGTTTTAATAAAATGAGTTCCTGTATAGCAACAATTCGTTAGTTTTCACTGAAATGGCAAATAGAAAACAAAGTTCAAGTTAATATCTGTTTTATAATTTATTACAGACAAACCAGCATCACCTGGAATGAGATCTGTTAAAGTGCTGAAAAATTTCTGAATTTGTAGAAAACGTACTATACAGTTATTAAAGCTTCATCTGTCAAAAATGTTAGATTTTATTCACATTTTCTACCACCAAGATGGGGAGGAGGGAAGGATATATGTGTATATATATTAGCAATTAAGATTACTGCTAAATTTGACCTTTGTAAAATAGCTGGAGCTTCAAGCTTCTGTGGCAATTTCAGGCTTTACAATCTGGTAGGTAATCAAATATTCTGGATAGGCCTGAAAGATCAAATATTGGTGATCAAAATATTTACAAAAAGTGAAGGAGAGAGAGAGAGAGAGAGAAAACAAGTTTTGAATGAAGAAATAGAATTGTTGTAGTAACTATACTGATTTAATATTGAAATAAACTCTACTGAAAGAGACTGTCATATGACTGCCAAAAGTCCCCATTAGTTTTGGTCCAATGGGGATATCTGCAGTTTTGAAAGATAACATGGTATATTCACAAAATGGCTGCCACGAAAGGGAGTTGCCCATGGTCAAAATGATTACCATAGAGCCGGGATGGCGAACCTATGGCACGTGTGCCACAAGTGGCACGCGGAGTCATATCGGTGGGCACACAAGCTCAGGTCCAGCTGATTTTTGGGCTTTCTGAGCCCACTGGGAGTCGGGAAACAGCCTGTTTTCAGCCTCCGGGGGGGTGGGGAAGGCCGTTTTCGCCCTCCCCAGGCTCCTAGAAAGGCTCTGAAGCCTGGGGAGAGCGAAAAATGTGCCATTGCATGCCAGGAGGGGGGGGGTCGCGCGCGCATGCACGGGGAGGCTGCATGGAATTATGGGTGTGGGCCTGTGGCCCCCCCCCCTTTTGGCACACGGACCAAAAAAGGTTTGCCATCACTGCCTTAGAAGATATCTGCAAGTAATTAAAGTAATTCCCAAAATTCTTTCCATTGCCTCGTTTATTTAATTTTATTTATTGCCATGATTTCTATGCCATTCTATTCTAGGTAGGCTCTCAGTGGTTTATAAAAAAGAGGCAATGAATTAGAATCTCAGCTTATTTTTTGTGATAACATTTTCAAATAAGCTACTGGCCATCATTTTTATTTTCTAAAGACACCTGTGGGACCCAGAGAAGTTCTAAAAATACCTATACTTTGTTTTGTAACATACACACTCTCATTTCATTTTTTAAAAGGCATGTTACTGCTAACAGGCAACATCCTGGGGACCAAAAAAAATTACGCTACACCTTTTCTTGATGAACAAAGCAAAATAAAAAAGAGTTTTGAATAGATCTTCATACATTTAAGGAAAATGTGTTTATTAGATGTGCAAAATTTGTTGACTCATGAATACAACATCCAGGATCCAGACTAAAGACATGTTTCAAAGGGAGGCTTCTTCATAATATTCAGTTTCCAGATCAATGAATATTGTACATTGTAATATTTACAAAATAAAAACCTAAATACACTACCTGTTCTCCTCTGTAGATGACATATTCTGCTAAAGCTAGCCCATTCACACTAGGACGTCCAGTAACTGAATGGTGTCCTGGTGGAGAATGAGCCATTTTCATGGCACTGAACTGTAGGAATGATTTACCCAAAGTTACTCGGCAAAAAAGCAAGTGCCTATATTAAACAACAGAAGCATTTCATTAGTAAATGTGTAAAAACAAATCTAGTGAGAAAAATACCCCTGAGTACAGGATCTCGTAGTAAAGACTCTGAGTACAATCTAAACATTATTTTAATCAATTAAAATGATGCCTTTCTTTTTCAATTCAACTAAACCTATAGCAGAGACATCGTTCTTGGAAACCTCCAGTGAAGGAGCACACACAACTTCTGGAGGCAAACTGTGTCACCCATTAATTGTACTGACTGTCAGGAAATTTCTGCTTAATTCGAGGTTGGGTCTCTCTTTATTCATCTTCCATCTGTTACTTCTTTCTTGCCCCAAGGTACTTTGGAGAATAGTTGACTCTTCTGACAGCCCCTCAAATATTGGAAGACTGTTATCATGTCACCCCTAGTCCTTTTCTTTGTTAGACTAGACAGTCTCAGCATCTTTTTTGTATCATGGCGATACAAAACTGGATGCAGTATTCAAAGTATAGTCATACTCTGTAGTGTAGTTTAAAGCAGTACTATCATTTCATGTGATCTTGATACTATCCTTGATCCCAGGTTGATGGAACCTGGGACTGCATTGGTTTTTTTGGCAGCTATAGCACGTTGCTAGCTCACTAAGTGGTTGTTCATTAGGACACCTAGATCCCTCTTATAGTAACTATTGTTGAGCCAGGTGCCACTTATTCTATACCTGTGTGTTTGCTTTTCCTGTTATTTTATTTGTTTAGACCCACTGAAATCTATATGCCAAATAAGATTCTCTGAAGAGGAGCATGTAGCCATAAAAATAAATATAACTTACCTATGGCAGATGTAACAAGACCTGTCTTTGTGAATGGGGCAACCTGTGCCGCCACCAATACCATAGACATACTGGTTGCTTTTTGAAGAATTTTCAGCAAAATAAATTCCTGCTCCAAACATTCCTCCAATGTAAGCATGCCTCTCATCAAAGCCTTTGTGAATAATTGCATTCACAAAAGGAGAGCCTGAAAATAAAACAGAAAGTGGTTTTTATATTCTTCAAATAGAAGTATTTTTCCCATGTTTATACATACAGTTTCTGCCACGTATGCAGAAAAACATACTGGAACACCTAGCCCAGAAAAGAATTGTGACTGAATTAAATATTGGGAATGTGTGTGTGTGTGTGTGTGTGTGTGTGTGTGTGTTTGAATCTAATAAGGATTCAGGTATGGAATAAGACATCTAATTGGGTTACAACTAATTCTGACATGAAGCCTAATGTACATATTCCTTAACTGATTTAGTGCATCAGAGATAAGTTTGGTTTGAGGTCTATAAATCTATGACTGTACTATAGAACCAACACCTGACTCTAAATTAGGCATACACAATCACTAAACATTCCGTTTTATGTAGGGCAGTTGCAGACACTGGAAATGCCCATCATGAACTAACTGCTTTAAGATAAAATATATATACTGTTATACTGTTGGAGAGTAACGTTCAAGTCGGAGAGGGGCTAATCAGGGAATTAGTCTGGATTTGTTATGTAAACACAATAGAGCAAGGTCTGACAACTCCCCCCCCCCCCCACACATCCCACAATGCCTTTGTGCCTTATCTGGCCTTTCCCAGGAGAAAGCTGCCAGTTTAGGGAGATTCTTGTATTATAGGCAGGGAACAATAAAATAGCTAGTTTGAACTCTACAGGTGTGAATCCGATTGTGTCTGACATATGTCATTATAGTTTGGTTATTTTGAATTAATGTATATATGGTATGTACTGTATTTATAGATTATATACTCTGGAAATTCATTAATAGGATTTTGATTGACTTGCACAGGAACTCTTTTACTATACCAATTAATCAATTATTAGTTAAAAGTCAATAAAAATCTTGTATATACAGTGATCAAAATTTCTAACGATGAACAATATACTGAAATCATCTGAAGAAATGCAATATAACTTTTAGACAAAATGAAATACCATGAAACAACATCCTTTCATTAGCATGATTATGATTCTCTTCAGAAACCTCTTTCCTCCTGTGAGTGTATCTTTCCCAAAGCTTTTTGTTACATACTTTTTGTATCTAGAGGGGAAAAAATCCAAAATTTCAGTCAATGTTCTTCCATACCTTCTGATATCAATTGCACTATACAGTTAACATGGAATAAACAGATAATCATTCTTCCTAAAATAAATCCACACTGGTAAGATAAAGTTTCTTTTTATAGAATTCTTGATAATCTAAAACCTTATTTAAAAGTAAAAATGTTAACTATATAGTCCTCAACTTATGATTGGGCGCCCAAACTGCAGTCTTGTGACCTTGGGGGCATGTCGTAATTTCAGAACAAAGCTGTAAGTACGGTAGCTTTTGGAGAGTCGGTCATAATGTAAAATGGACACTAAGTGATTGGTCCTAAGTTGAGAACTACCTATTTTGAATTACCTATTATTTGCATTTGAACTGCTTATGTTTACATTTTTCAGAAATAATAGTGACAGAATGAGGACATAAAGTTAAAACCCAAATTCAAATGAAATTATAATCAGTAAATAATAAATATTAAGAAAAAAATCATCAATACAGAATTACTTCAACTCAGGGTGAATAAAAATCAATGATTTAATTTTTTTAAAAAAATCAGATTTTTAAAATTTAAATCGGATTTTTAAAGTTAAATTTATTTTTTTGATTTTTATCAAAGTTATTTTAATAAAACGCTTTTGGAGTAAAAATCTATCTAAAGATAATTTTCTATTTAAGATACATTAATACTTTAGTTTATTGAGCATGAAATGGAGCTTAGTTATGTAGCATGAGGCTGTATATTCTGCAATATTGGAACTGTCGGTGAGTCAACAGCAGGTCAGAGGAGGAGCCGCTGCAGGACAGAGATGACAGTTGTTCTTTAAAAATTATGATTTAAATTGAGTTGATTTAAATCAAGCCTTTTTACTAGTGATTTAAATCATGATTTAAATCGACTTGATTTAAATCAAATCCACCCTGCTTCAACTAGAATGTCAATCACTGTTATCAATTAGCTGAAGACTTCAAATCCCAAATTTCTTTAAAAACAATGCATTATTTAGAAGCCACTACTAACCCCTTTCAGCTTTTAAAATTACTCACTTGAGAGAAGGGTACCAGAGTTACCTATACATTACCTTTAAGATGTTGTATCTGTTGAAAATTCCACCAGCATGGCCACCATCTCTGTGTTCTCGTACAGTGCTTTGCATCTTAATATTAAAATGTACACAGATAAATATATAAATAAAATCTAAATCAAAACCCCTGAATTTAAGTCAGCTGAATAAAACTTTTTTGTCTGGAATTAATTTCCTCATAACTGATCAGTGTTCTCTATCGGAGTTATGTAAATTGGTATTGGCTTATTTTGTAGACGCTCAAATGCAGATTCATATAATCTCATTTAAAACAGGTAGTTGGTGGATGAAATTTACATTAGTCCTCATTTCAATTAATTCTTTGGAAAGTCACAACTACTGCTTACTATAATCCATTTTAAAAGATTTTTTTCTTCTATTCAATGTTTTATTCATATAGTCTTCTGGTTTCTAGCTGGATACCTTAGCTACACCACTAAATTGGCTCTCTCAAAAGATAATTTACTATTGCTATTATAATTATGATTATAATACATTTTAAACTGCCCTTGGGTTTGAAGAGTGGAAAACAACAATATGAAATTATGACTAATTGTTTCCAAAGTAGTCAGCGTTAATTGCTGAATCAGTCATGCCAGGAATATTAGTGTTACATTTATTGTATTTCATAGCAATAGATTTAACTAATGCTAGACATAATGTTTAAGTATTTAAGGATATACAACAATAATATACCTCATCCTCCACCGACTGAAACTCTTTATCATCCGGAGAAAGATCTATAAGGATTGTCCCACTACCCGAAGTATTCAATGTTAGATATGGATTAAGACCTAAGAGAAATGACAACATTAGCATTGCATCTTGAGTACATTTTAGACCTACTATCTGATTCATTCTTTTTTTTTGGGTGACTAAAATAAATGAAAATGGCAACATTACAATTTTGAACTACAGAAATGCATAAAATGTAGCTTAAATATTTTACTTATCATAACATACCTTGCTGTCCAGAGATCAGCCTCTCAACTCCTTTTATTATTTTGTGTCTATGACCATAAGCATTAATTCCAATTTCCTTTAATTCTCTGTGCCCCATTTCAACAAGTACATCCAATGTTATCTGCAAAGAAAAGGAATGATTGAATATTAAAATTATTAATTTTCTTCATAAGAATTCAAGAGATTGCCAAAAAGGTGTGGTCAGATTTTTGCATTTCAACTGATAAAGTGATAATGTTTTTATAGAAGCCATATTGTTATTTAATGCTTAGAAACAAGAGTGAAATAGTTTTGCCATGCTACTAACAAAAACCTGCGTCTGATTCAAGTGCACTTTAAAAAAACTTAAGTTTTTCTTAACCATTGAAATATATTCTGCATTTGAAAATAAATCTTAACACTTTTTTCTTTAAAATGCATTTAAGAAACTATGTGATAGCCCACTGCTTGAATAAGAGATACTTTCTTCTCTTATTGTTTTACTATCGTTATCACTAATTTTTTACTACTTATTTAAAATTTAATTTAAATCAAATAGTTTGAGATGCTAGGAAATGAAGTGTCATTACACATTTCAAATCTTTCACACAAAGGCTTTGTTAAGATGCAACAAGCCATACAAGGTTTATAGCTATACAACCGAAACTCAGATATGTATGCTACCTCTTCATATATAAAACAGCTGTATCCAAACTAACCATATAATGTGAAGGACAGTATCAATCTATTTTATTGTAAATTGTGAACTCTGATTTGCCACATTAGAAAAAAAAAAGGGGGGAGAGAATTATACCAGATTATACTTCCAAGATAAATGAGTAATGAATTGAGGCAAAAATGATGCTTAGAACAGGGGTATCAAACTGGCAGCCCACGGGCCGGATGCGTCACGTGCAGGTCATGCCCATCCTGGCTCCACAAAGGAAAAAAAGTCGCGATATATCACGAAATGTCACGTGACACGATCGAGTTTAACAACTGTGCCTTAGATGCTGAATATGTGGAAGCTTCTTGCATAATTCTTTTTATCTCGATCAACAAATTAACTTCATTAGTAAAACACTGGTGTAATCAAAATAAAAATAACATTCTGTTAAAAATCTTTCATGATAAATATACAAGTTTCTTTTTATAACCTCATTGGAATAGTAAAGAGAGGAGAATACGGCTAAAACAGAGGAGGTGGAATTGGGCTATTTGTTGCCCTGCCACCACCGATTGAACCGCGGCAAAGAAGGCGGAAGGAGCCAAAGAATAAAAGAAGGGAAAAATTGATTTGACTTAGTAAGACTGTTTTGGAGAATAAATCAGAAAGCCAGACTAAATAAGATTAAATCTCTTATTTCTCAAAATATAAATGAAGAATTAAAATTAAAGTGATTAAATGTAATAAAACTTTTTTTCGGAACTGAACTACGGTGCCATCTAGAGGCACCAGTGCAATTTGGTCATAAGAACAAGGAAGAGAAATGACCGTGGTAATGTGTGAACTGGATAGATAAGAAATTGTTTTGCTTTATAGAGAGTGATACAATTGTAATTTTGGGCCTGGTGGGTTGAGTTGGATTATAAATTTTACATATTTTTTTAAAATTTTTATCGGTTTTTTTTAACTTTTAAATGAATTTATATACACAGATGAAAATGGCTTTCTACCTAAGAGGCAGATTAGAGACAATATGAGAATAATTTTGAACACCTTGGAATACTATGAAGCCCACCCAGAAAAACAAATGGCGTTGATCTTTCTGGATGCGCAGAAGGCGTTTGACAACATGAACTGGCAATTTAGGATAATACAACTACAGACTATGGATTTTGGGGAGAGATTTATGAACATGATTAAGACAATTTATAAAAAGCAATCGGCAAAGGTAATGGCAAATGGAGATATGACAAAGAAGGTGAATATTATGAAAGGCACAAGACAGGGATGTCCTTTATTGCCACTACTATTTGTATTGACGTTGGAGGTACTAAATAGAAATATAAGACAGGATGAGACAAAAGGTATGAAAATTAAAAAAGAATATAAATTACAGGCATTTGCAGATGATTTAGTTTTTATCTTAGAAGATCCGCAAGAAACAGGGCCAAAACTATTAGAACAAATAGAAGAATATGGTGAAGGGGCAGGGTTGAAAATTAATAAACACAAAATGAAAGTATTAGTGAAAAATGTTACAGAGAAACAGAAAAGGGAGTTAATGGAAAAGTTAGCTATTCAGATTACCAAAAAAGTAAGATACTTAGGAATTCAATTAACAGCAAGATGTGTTACGATAAAGGAAGATAATTACTATAAATCGGTAAGACAAATTGAGATAGACTTGGAGAAATGGAAGAAGTTGCAATTATCGTTAATAGGAAGAATAGCAACAATTAAGATGAACATTTTACCAAGATTGCTGTTTTTATTTCAAACAATCCCGATAAAGTTAGAGAAAAAATATTTTGGAAGTCTCAACAAAATAATATTGAAATATATATGACAAGGGAAAAAAGCGAGAATTAAATTAAAAATGTTACAAGATGCAAGAATCAGAGGAGGGTTTGGGTTACCGAATTGGGAATTATATTATCAAGCAGCAGTGTTATCATGGATGAAAGAATAGATTGGATTGAGAAATATGAGGTTATTAACATTAGAGGGACATGACTTGCAGTTGGGTTGGCATGCCTTTCTATGGTACGGGAAAAATAAGATACATGGTTATTTTCAAAGACATTATATAAGGAATGCTTTATTATTAGTATGGGAGAAAGTTAGAGAAAAACACTATTTGAAGATACCAGCTTGGCTTTCGACAATGGAAGCATTAATACATTCAAATATTACTAACATGGGAAACATCATTAGATATAAAGTTATTTTGACAGAAAAGGGGGAACTTAAAAAGAAACAAGAATTAGAAGAACAAGGAATTGAAATGGGTTGGTACATACAATTGCAGATACAATCTAGATATGAAAAAGATGCTAAATTATATGGTTTTTACATGGAGATGACAGAATTGGATGAGATACTTACAGGAACAGATGATCGAATGATTAAAAAATTGTAGTGTATTTTACTACATGTTAAACTAGAAGAACAGGTAAAAGAAACAATGATAGCGTGGGCAAAAAATTTTGGACATTCGATAGTTAGATAAATGGCAGCAACTATGGGAGCGAAATTATAAACTAACAATGGCGACTGCATATAAAGAGAATTTGTATAAGATGTTTTATAGATGGCATGTCAACTGAAAGATTGGCAAAAACGTTTAAAGACAAATCAACCAAATGTTGGAAATGCCACCAAACGCCGGGGTCGTATTATCATATGTGGTGGACATGTATAGAAGCGAAAAAATACTGGGCAAGAATGCAAATGTGGTTGGAGAAGATGACGCAGCAACATATGAACTTAAAACCTGAATTGTTCTTGTTGGGTATCCTACCAGGGAAATATAGTAAAGAAAATGTATATTTGATTATTCATGTAATAACTGCGGCTAGAATTGTATTTGCACAAAATTGGAAAATGAAGAAATCCCTAAAGATGAAAATGTGATCAAGAAAATATTAGATTGTACAGAAATGAGTAGATTAACACTAGCAATTCAAGGAAAGGAAAAAATTGATTATTATAATGTATGGGGATTATTTTATCATTGGTTAGAAAATTAATATGGATAAAAAGTATAAAATTAAATAATTTAGGAAGAGAAATGTTATAACAGGAGATATGTTAAGTTGTAATGTTAAAATAAGAATAGATGTATATAAAGAATTTGGCAGTAATCTATAACGATTATGACACAAAAAAATTTGTACTCAGATGACATCATTAATGAATGATGAAATGTTTGTTTTGAAGGTAAAAAAAATAAAAAAACTTTTACAAAAAATATCTTTCATGTTTAGCACAACTGGAAACCTGAATTATTGGTGTAATTACTAATTAATATAGGTAAATCAGTGTTCATATCATTATATTTCCTGAAGTTAGCAAAAATAATTTGCAGACAACATCAATTCTCTAAAATGTATCTTATATTAGTTTAAGAAATATTTTAGAGAACTATAGGAAATGAAAGAGGGAAAGCTGGTATGTGTTCATTAGTATTTTAACTTAGCTGCTTGAAACTCGAGATATAATCAATCTCCACAAATCCTGGTTATGAACATTCTCCCAAGCTAAAATTTAAATCAATGATTTTGCAATTGTTTCCCTTGAAATTTATTGTTTACTTGGTTTCCAAACCAAGATGGTTACTTACCTGCTCTCTTTCAAGTATGTCAATCAAATGTTCAAGTCCAAGATTTCTCACAAATTGATTGATGCTAAAATCTACATTGAGAACTAAATATGAAAATAATTATTAGCTACATATAAATTGAACTGAAATTATTCTATCAGGCTACAGGCATATGTTCACATCATTCTCTACAAGAATATCCAGTGCAATGTTTTCATAAAACTACCATATTGAAATATACTTTTAAAGTACAAATTGACCTTATCTTCCACTTAAAATTCTCTTTATCCAAATTAAACAATTTTAGTATCTTCTTAAATCTTATCTTCACTATACACCCAGTGTATAGAGTACACATTCAAAAACATTTTTTTGGTAGAATGTAGGATTCCATGGGAAATCCTACAGTAAACTAAGCCCACAATTAATTACTTTTGTGATGCTATTTTTTTCCCAGGAAAAAGATACACAAAATTTCCCAAATCTTAAAGATATTAGAAATTGAATAAATCAGTTTTATGGTTGGCCACTTGTGTAAGCTTCAAGACAAACATCGATACATTTAACCCACAGATGATTATTTAAGTGATCACTTAAATATGCTTTAATTTGGATTCTTGCATAGAGCAAGCGGTTGGACTAACAGTCCCTTCCAATTCTATGATTCTGTATTAAAATTATACCAAATATGAATCTGTGATGGAAAAACATAGCTTTAGTCAGAACATCATTAGATGTTAGTCTTAATTCATACCTATACTGCCCTTTGTTTAGCAACTGAAAGCTGACCCAGTAGAAAATGCCAGGCTCACCTTCTTTCTTTTCCAAACTAGAGGCTCCTTCAGCACCGTTTGTATTAACAACTGAGAGTTCAGAAAAGCTACCAGACAAGCTGTCCAGACTACTGGCAGCTGACAAATTAGATGGACTGGACGGAATGGAAGAAAGTGAATCAGCTGACGTTCCTTTAGTCTGAGACACATTTATAACCTGAGGCTTATAACAAGATGGCAAGGCAGAAAGTGGCATGGCAGCTGCCAAGAGTGCGCTAACATCATCTGCCTGGAAATTTTAAAAAAATATTAACATTTTGTTAAAACAGTCACAAATACATGCAAGTCAATTGCAAGGTTAGATAAACAGTGCTTTAGCTGAATTACTCTAATTTTCTTTTTGTTACTTACAATGTCATTTCAGATACTCTGCCCAGAGGTTCCTTGAGTATGGTAACTCCGATGCCAAGACTGAGACATACTTAAATTTTAGTTCTACTTGTTTAAGGGTCTGATTAAAATCTATTTCCTGCTACAAACTTGAACATAATCACTCTCTTGCTTTCTAACCTACCTCTCACAGGCTTCAAGATTAAAATGCTGCACTTGTAACCTACAATCCTATACTCACTTACCTGGGTGAGTGCTCTGCTGAATTCAGAGGAACATATTTCTGAGTACCCAGTTGTAGGACAGCAATTTAAAATCACTAAATGCTTATGGGATACAGCTAAATGCACAACAGTGCCGATTTAAGCATAACAATGAATTGGCAATTTTGGACTTAACTGAATGTATTTACATTATTCATGGTATATTCATGGTATAAACAGTTTACAGATATAAGACATATTACATCTTGAAACAAAAATTCATTTCACGTGGTTAAAATACTTCCTAAAAATTACCTGTTACATTTATATTTATGGGCCTTAAGATATTTAATTCCTAAAATTTAATGCAAAAAACAATTTAAAATATAAAACCACATTATTCATACATATGGTTATGGTAATCCAAGAATGGTGTTTCAAACTAGAACACCATGGCTGGAATACCTCAAATTGCTTCTGGTTTTATTGGATTTAATTCCGGAAACTGCTGAAATCCCCAGGAGCAGCATGGTCCAAAGGAGATTGAATATTCTGAAGTTCTCTTGAAAATACAGTTCGTGGATCAATGGATTTTGCGCATCTTTAATAATTCCCAAGTCATAGATAGCTCAGGAAACATGAATCTTGGACAAAGAGGACATATAGGCTGCTCCAATTCCAACAAACCAAGCATGGCTGGTATTTTAAAATGTGGTTTCTGGGGTCACGGATTAGTTTTAAACATTGAAAACATAACTGCTTCTGTAATCCCTCGCTGTACTTACAAAAGCTACACTTACATTCCTTATGCCCATCTTCAATGAGATTTGTGGAGTTGCTGTCTTTGCTTGAGCTTGTAGTCCACAACGGTAATTATGTGTTTTAAAACCCTCAAATCTGATGCCCTGGTCAGCAGCCAGCAACTGAAGCTTAATACAAACTTCTTAAAAAATTCCCATCACTTACGGTGACTAGGTCTAATGGCGTTTGTCCTTCCTGGTTTTTCAGAGTAGGATCAGCTCCATGGGCCAATAATAAGGCACAAAGCTGTGTCCTTCCTTTCTGGGATGCTTCATGCAAAGGTGTGAAAGCCCATTTGTCTGTAGCATTTACACACGCATTATACTTTATAAGCAAAGCTGCTACATCTACATGCTGGAAAATAAAATACATTTATATAGTGCAATCTTCAGGAAAAAAAACGTTTTTTCCTATAATTTGGTTCAGGACATTAATGTGCAATATACAAATCTTTAATTAATGCCGCTTTTCACCACAAATGACCTTGGCTGGAAAGTGGATCTTTGAGATGGTGAAGTTTCAGATCATCAAATTAAACTGCAGCCCCTCAAGAGTGGTGTAGTTGTTGTTTCTATATATTCTTACACCCTCCCTTTCTTACTAGAATTATTTTGATAGATCTCATGGACATTTTAAAAAATGCTATAGTGTTTTTGTTGTCATCCTCCCCACATGTAGAAAAAGCGAACTCTTGGTGAAAGAGTTGTCCTTAAAGATAAGTTTAGGCCACATTACATTTTCTAACGCAACCACATTAGTTGCAAATGGACCTTTCAAACATACAACACATAATGTGTATGTCTTGTCTTGACTGCTGAAGTCATAATCCCAACATTTGAATATACCAGGAATACAATCTGGCCAAGAACTTTTGGTTAAAAAACAAACAAACCCTGAGGAAAGCAGTATTGAAGCAAACACAAAATCCTTGCCACTAGCAGAGTCTTGTAGTATTCTAAGAAGAGGTGAAGAAAAACTGAATTGTAGACTTACTTAAGTCTATTATGCTTTAGACCTTCCTTTCAAATTGAAAAAAACAAATTAGTAATTACAAATTTAAATCTGACGGATTATAGCAAAGTGCACAGCTAAATTATCTTTCCGCAGTCTACTGAGACCAACATTCATTAAGTGAGCATAGTTCTAGATGACCTAACTACATCAAAACTTCAATGTCTTACTGCATGAGGCTTACAACCCTGAAAAATATCTTATTCCATCAGAAAAAATGTGACTACATCTAAACACATAATCGTGAAGAGCCTATGTGTGGAGCCTACTTCTAGCAATGCTTTTTCAACTGGTTATCATCAGGTCCTCTACGGTCTCGTCACTTTAATCTCAGAATGTCAGGGAATAGAGAACTGAGACAGCAAACCTCAGATCTATTTTTTTTAGACTTTCATCTGTAATTTTTTTGCCTATAGGTGTATCAGAAAGTTTAATACACACCACACTTAACACAATGTTTGTTTCATATTACTATGAGGAATGTTCCATATTATTATTGGTCACAGTCAGCCAGATGTTTATACTGGATTTGGCATTTTTATCTGCCTACTGAGTCCATCCCAAGGTTCTAAGATATATGCTCTTTGATAGTTTTTATTTATTTGCATCCCACCTTTATTATTTTTACAAATAACTCAAGGTGGCAAATACATCTAACACACCTTTCTATTTTCCCCACAACAACCCTGTATGGTGGGTTAGGCTGAAAGAGTAACTGGTCCAAAATCATCCAGCTGGCTTTCATGGTTTAGGTAGGACTTGAACTCACAGTCTCCTACTTTCTAGCCCAGGGATGTCAAACTGGCGGCCCATGGGCCGGATGAGTCACATGCAGGCCACGCCCACCCCAGCTCCGCAAAGGGAAAAATGTTGCGATACGTGACTTGAACTCACAGTCTCCTACTTTCTAGCCCAGGGATGTCAAACTGGTGGCCCATGGGCCGGATGAGTCACATGCAGGCCACGCCCACCCCAGCTCCGCAAAGGGAAAAATGTTGTGATACGTCACGTGACACAATGAGTTTGACACCTGTGTTCTAGCCTGTTGGAGGTATTATGAAAGGAAGTAAAGCTGTTCCAAGTAAAGCTGCCTTTTGGAATTGACTGATGGTGATTTTGTCAATGCTGATGGTGTTCAAGTGGTGTTCCCGATGTTTTGGGATTGCACCCAAGGTACTTGTCACCATTGGGAATATCTTTGCATTCTTTTACCACAGTTGTTCTACATCTATTTTCAAGTCTTTTTCTCTTAATTCTGCTGTCTCCAGGTATTACCACGTCCACTATCCAGACTTTTTTGTCTTTCTTATCAACAATTGTTAAGTCTGGAGTGATTTCTGGCAAGTGATTGCCTATTTGAATTCTAGAGTCCTAGAGCACTTTAGCTTCTTCCTTTTCTATTACTCTGTCTATTTATTGTCCCACCAGTTTATTATTAATTTCATATTACTATGGAAATGACTGAATAGGAGTACACTGCGACATATAACATTCCTGCAAGTAGAAAAGCCAAATTCTGCGATTTCTTTAATGAGACCAAGGCTATGTATGTGATTATCTTGCTCCTTTTTACATTCATTATAATTCTATAAGGAGATGAAGCTTACAAATACTGACTTGCCTAAGGTCATCCAGTGATCAACAGAGATGATGGTTATCTCTGAATGAGTCTTTGCACTTCAGTTTTGTCAGTCCTAGCTCACCACTACAGTACAGTAGTAATATCCATAAATATGTTCTGCTCTTTATATTGAAATAACCATAGATTTCATTGGATATAAAACCTCAATATATAAGTGAAATAATACTATGTAAAAAGAACTAAATTGCTGCAATTTTGACTAGGGATCATCCCACTGAAAACAAGCCAAACAAAATTTGTGCTCATAGATGAGCTTTCACTGGCATATTTCCTTCATCCTATTAGCAAACTCATAGTTTGATTCCCAGAGTCACAAAATGGAAACAAAATAGTTACTCTATATTTTCACACTAAATCATTAATTTAAGTAGAGACCTCCCATAGTATAAACTATTCTAAACTGAAGGGAGAAAAGGATAGCGATAATAAAAACATGAAGGGATTTTTGGAATCTTTCAGAAATTTACTGATGGGACACATTGTTATATTGCTTTGTTTTTGTAACAATCACCATGGAAGAGATTTCTATCCATATATGAAAATGCAAAAATTCAGGAAAAAACCTTGAAGCTGCAGTGCCAGAAAGGTTTAAGAGACCCACACTGGCTCCTTTAAAGCTGATGTATAATTTTAAAATGTTTACAATGAAAGATCAAGCTACTTACCCCATAGGATGCTGCGTTATGTAAAGGAATTAAACCTCCTTTGTCCTGTGCATTTACATCAGCGCCGTGCTGTAATAAGTACTCAGCAACTTCCAAATTGTTGTAACCAGCTAGAAGGCAGTAAGAACAAATATTTTTAATAAATTATTCTGTATCTGACTCAACAATTACGATAAAAAGCATCACCCACTTCTTTTCCTGTTTTCTGAACATTAAACCACGGGTACTTTTCCCCCCAACACAGGCAGCCATATACAAGCAGCAGTCATATGGGGCAAAGCACAATGGCAGGATACATGTTTTTTTGCATTAAAAATTCCAGGTTCAACCCTTTACCTCACCAGTAAAAACAGCTAGGAAAAACCAAGATCAAGGACCCTGGAAACCTGCAGCTTTTCAGAATAGACAGATGCTGGAATGCTATATTATCCAAACATCCAACTCTTTAAGGTAAGTTTCATATATCTCTAGGGGCATTTTTTCAAAATTAAAACCCAAATATATCTGAAGTAGGGCTTTGACAATCATTAACAACAATTATTGCTATTAACACACTTATTTTTCCTCAGCCCTTTATAATGATTTAACAAATACACTTGATGTTCTACTCCAGAATCCTACTCAAGAGCTTTTCCATATGAGGATTGTGATACAGCAACATCACTATATTTTTAGAGAACTCACCTGCTAAATGGAGTGGAGTAGAATGCCGGCCTTGTGTATCACGACAGTTGACATTATCAGGGGAACACAATTTTTTCACCCTAGCCAAACAGCCTTTCTTTGCAGCATCAAGCAAAGCTGAATCTCCTCTAAGGAGATCTTGAATATCTGTATCACCATCTTTAACAAGGTCTAATGGGGTATTTCCATCTCTGTTTTTCTTTGTAGGGTCAGCACCATGCTAATTTGATAACGAATTGAAAAAAAATACAATTAATTCCATTATAATGTACAACAATCCACCCTATTCCTTCTAGCATTTGTGCCACAACCTGCACAACTTAGATCATTTCCTCTATTCATGTGAAACATTATGAATTAATTTGAATTTTACACACACACAATCATCTAAAAGTCATGGGATAAACCTTTCATAAATGCTTTCATTTCAAGCAACTTACCTGTAACAGTAGTTTACAAATTTCATATTTTCCTTTTGCTGCAGCTTCATGCAAAGGAGTGAATTTCCACAAATCAGCCACGTTCACAACTGCACCATGTTTAACAAGAAGTTCTGCCACTTCATAGTGTCCATAAGAACAAGCATTGTGCAAAGGAACCAGGCCACTGAAATTTTTGAAGGAAAGCAGAAAATTTCAGTTTAAACTAATGTTTTCAATACTCTAAAAAGATAGCATAGTAACCTTCAGGAAAAAATATTAATTTGAAATTTTAAATAATAGTATTCTGATGGACTAAGTCAAACTCAATTTCATTGAGGGCCGCATCAGGGCTGTGGTTGACCTCGGGGGGGGGGGACTGGGTGGGCGTGGCCAGCTTGACACCACTCCCCAAACTGCTGGCATGTTTCCTCTTTGCATTGGGTAGACCGGGTCAAAGTCACACTGGCCCGATGTTGCTTCTTTGTATTGGATAGACCGGCCCGAAGTGATCCGGGCCGGCCCCTTACATTTTCCAGGATGGCCCCGCGGACCGGATCCGACCACATCACGGGCCGGATCCGGCCCGCAGGCCTTGTGTTTGACACCCCTGGACTAAGTGCTTTCAGAATTCAGAAATTACTTATTACAATGACTGTTAGTCGCATTACAAATACAGCATACATGTCAACTGATCAATTATCATAATATATTTTATATAATCAGTGAAGTGGGCATTAAAGAGTATTATGATAAAAGGGCAATATAATAGTTGCCATGTATCATGACAGAACCCAAATAAGTGGAGTAAGAAAGGGAATTCCCCATTCCTTTTTGTGACAATACCCAACACCTGCATTACAATGGATTTGTGTCACTTTATGCATTTTCCATCCACAATGTGCATCACAAGGAACCACTCAGAGTTGTTTGATATGAGATGGGCAACAAATAAATAACTGATTAACTTCCTCATAACATTTTTGTCATATACAGACAAAAAGGTTATATGCAGAGAGATGAAGCCTTAACTGCACAAAGCTTTATGCGTAAGATTTGTAATACAAGTATCTAGGAATATAGACCTTCAAGGCTTGCCATCCCTGAAAACAAAATGAACAAACAGAAGAAAAGTAAGCATTTGCAAATCAAATATGGAGTGGAATATTTACCCTTTGTCTTTTGCGTGGACATCAGCCCCATGCTGCAAAAGATATTCAACTACAGACACTCTATTGTATCCTGCTGCAAAGTGAAGCGGTGTGGACTGGCGCCCTTCAATATCCCGGCAATTCACACTCTGCGTTGTGCATAACTTCTGTGGAATGCAAAAATTGAGGCGAAAATTAATGGCGGAATCTCCCCACCTGATATGCACAAGCAGGAAGGACATATTGAAAATTCTCTCGTCAGGAAATCCAGCAGCAGGAGACTTGGACAGGGGTGTCCATGCGGGAGCTCCCCTCTTGTGGAATAACTGGCCCTCAGAGGCAGGATTGGCTCCTTCCATGATCCTCTGAGGACTGAACGAATGAATGAGATGTACAATGTTCGAGCAAGGTGTAAACACTGTAGATATATTCTACTTGTTTAAAAAGTAAAATGTTGGTTCTTTTCCTTGTATTGAATTTTTTAATTCACACGGAATTGCTTAGATTGAAGCAGCATAGAAATTACAGCACCAAGTCTTCAATCCTCTCAATTCAACCTTTTATTGTGAGAATATACTGGGAAAGAACTGTTCAGTTAGCTTAGGTATTCAGTGTTGCATTATAACAGTGTAAACTGGTCCTCAAGTGCACCAGAAAGTGGTATGCATGCTCTTTGAATATGAAATGCTCTGAACAGGAAGTGCCCCTTTTGAGACTGAAACTGGATATTCAATCATTCTGGGGGCATTTCAAGTTCAAAACATTTAATAATGAAACACTTTCAAAATGATAAAAAAACATTTGGGGTCTAAAAACTGTTTCAAATTTTGAGTACACATCCACATTAAACCTTAACCAATGAAGATGACAAAAATGATTCTTATGAAGGTCATGGAGCATATTTTTTTTTTTAGAGTTGCTAAAAAAATCAGTATTTCAAATACCTGTCGGGGTCTATTGTCATTATCATCAATGTCCAAGGTTTATCATATATCTTTATCATACTGACTATTCTCATTAGCATGGTTACATATATTTCTAAGATGATGCAGTGAAGTCTTGGCGACTTTTTCTGACATCCAAGTCCATATTTGAATAAGGAAAGCCCTAAATGGAAAATTACAATTGTCCGAATAATACAAATATGACTTTACAGGTCATTTTGTGTACTTTTTTTAAAAAATGCATCTTTCCAAAGCAGCTGAATTGGCCAATTACTGAAGGAGCAATGAAGACAGAAGTCTATAGTTTGCCTATAAATTTGTTGCTTTAAATCTGAGATTGTTTCGAACCAGTTAAGGTGCGGTGGAATTTGATTTTCAATTTTTCTATCTCCAAGATTTAAGGACAATCCAAACTGATCTGCTTTTCTTGTTAGATATTAACTTTTTTTCTGCAACAAATTGTCTTACCTTTACTGTGTCTACATCTCCTGCCTTTGCTGCTTCCAATAACTGTCGATCGGCTTCTGAATTGCCCAAAGGAACACCTTCTGTAGAAGAAGAACTTAATACTTATCAAGTATTACATATATCAAAGTACAAAATCAATAAGGTGCCATTAATATTATCATTTAGTATAGAGAAATGCCAATTTAAATGCAATCTGAGGCAAGTGGCTGTGTTTTAAAAAGACTACACACTGTTAGTAATCATAAACGCCAAAGTCAGACAGATTCACATTTATCAGTCCAAATTAGCTATAAAATGACCAGCTGGACCAACTGAAAAGATTGAATGGGTATTATGGTCTTCCATCACATACAGAACAGGAACATGATCAACTTTTCTCCATGCATTAACTGTGTACAAAAACCAGGCATGGTCATTCTGTTAGTTATCTGTGAGGCCATCATGAATTCACTTTTTGTTTGTTTGTTCGTTTCTCTGAAGCCTCTTCGGATCATTTTTCAGGAAACTACTAGTTCAAGGGAATTCAGCAAGGATTCCTAATTGGCCTTTGTTAAAATGCAAAAAACTTAACACAAACAAAAATTATACATTATTACCTTGTAGCAACTGCTGGATGCTTTCATTTCCCATCTGAGAGGCTGTGAAACCCTGCAGTGATATAATGGAGGGATCACAGCCAAAACTCAACAACAACCGGCATGTCTGTAAGTGGCCACAGTGCGCTGCTCTATGCAAAGATGTCTGGCCAAGATTATCCAAAGCATTGACCTAAAAATTATCAGAGAATCTTAACAATGCAGAAAGTACAGAGTATGGTATCTGGTTCTTTAGAGCAATTCATAATGGAACAATAGAGAACTGTCTACTTTGAGAAAACAAGAGTACTAAAAGGCAGCAAATATTTTAAGGCTGAACAGCCTCGCCAAAGTTATAGTATCTTCTCTGACCTCAAAACAGTACATTCCACATGTACTGCAAGTAGTACAACCTTGAAATAGTCTATTACAACTTCTGTCTCAAAGTCTGGAACAGACATTCTGAGGATAGTCAATGAAATGTTTTGCACATATTTATTATTATTAGTGAGATTTATATACTGCCTCATAGTGCAAGCACTCTCTAAGCGGTTTACACCATTAAGCAATGTATATATTTACATTGCCCCCAACAATCTGCCGATTCCTACAGGAATGACAGGCTATCTAATTCCCAAAATATCATTTAAATATTGTTAAGCACCTTTCTTTTGGCCTCTATACAGTTGGAAGAGAACAAAAATCATAAATGATGCTTTTCTCAAAGATTAATTATAAACATTTATAAATGTACATGTCTTTTTTTTTCATTTTGCCCAAAAATATGATTGCTTTATGTTAAAAATGACTCATACCTTTGCTTCATGCTTCACAACTACTTCAACAACATCATTATGAGCTTTTTCTGATGCAACATGAAGAGGTGTCAGGAAGCTTTATAAAAACAAAATAAGTCATAATTTATTCCCATTTTGTTCTTGCTGAATAAGTTTTCAGAATGCTGAAAATTAGTACAGATGTGATGGGAGTTAAACAACACAATGCCTGTTGGCATTCTTTCACACTCCTTTGGCAGCCAATAATTCCTTGAACATCTCAAATATTTTTGGCAACTCAATAGCAAACTGAGTTCAGGTTTTAAGGTCTTGCTCCATCTCTCTAAGGCGCTCCAAACTTATAAAATAAAATAGAATTTTATTGGCCAAGTGTGATTGGACACACAAGGAATTTGTCTTGGTGCATATGCTCAGTGTACATAAAAGAAAAGATAAGTTCGTCAAGAATCATACGGTACAACACTTAATGATAGTCCGGGTACAAATAAGCAATCAAATCATATTAGGAACCAGTCAATATAAATTGTAAGGATACAAGCAACAAAGTTACAGTCATACAGTGATTTGTGGGAGGAGATGGGTGATGGGAACGATAAGAAGATTAATAATAATGCAGACTTAGTAAATAGTTTGACAGTGTTGAGGGAATTATTTGTTTAGCAGAGTGATGGCGTTCGGGGAAAAACTCTTCTTGTGTCTAGTTGTTCTGGTGTGCAGTGTTCTATAGCGTCGTTTTGAGGGTAGGAGTTGAAACAGTTTCTGTCCAGGATGTGAAGTGTCTGTAAATATTTTCACAGCCCTCTTTTTGACTCGTGCAGTATACAGGTCCTCAATGGAAGGCAGGTTGGTAGCAATTGTTTTTTCTGCAGTTCTAATTATCCTCTGAAGTCTGTGTCTGTCTTGTTGGGTTGCAGAACCAAACCAGACAGTCATAGAGGTGCAGATGACAAACTCATAATTCCTCTGTAGAACTGTATCAGCAGCTCCTTGAGCAGTTTGAGCTGCCCAAGTATAGTGTGTATATATATATATATATGTGTGTGTGTGTGTGTGTGTATACTGTATATATATATATATATGTGTGTGTGTGTGTGTGTGTGTGTGTGTGCAGTATATATACACTATATATATATACTATACCTATATATAGTATAGGCCCAGACCTTTCTTTGAAAGAAGAGGATTAGACAGTGGGAAGCAGTGGGATGCTGTAATGTAAGGGTTGCAAATAAGATTTAAGGAGTAGCAGAAAAGGTAAGAGCAAGTGAGGAGTAACAAGGTTCAGTAATTAAGATGTTGATCACAGAAGCTCACTGGATAATTTTTAGACAATCAATCACTCTGGATAATTTTAAGACAATCAATCACTCTCCAAACTGTAAGAATAAAATGTAGATCCCACATAAACTGCCTTGAATTCCTAGAGAAAAGGCAGCATATAACGATGCATCAAAGAAACCATATCTCTATATGCCTGTATATACCAAAGGGAAAAGAACATTCACAGACATTAATCTGAGGGAAAGGTAAAATGTGCATAAGGGTAAGTAATTGGGAATAATTCTAAATTTTAAAATTAAAATTAGTTCTAAAAAGTTATTTACAGGAAATAAAGATAAATGTATTTGCTTTCTATGAAATAATCATCCATATAGTGTAGTAAATTGTGAATTCGAAGAGCACTTTTCAAGAAATAGTATTTTACTGCAGTAAGAAATTTAGTGGTGGCCTGCATCCTATAACCTGTATTTTACAACTCCCCAAGAACACTCATGTTGTGACATTTTCCAAAATTCAAATTCATCCACAATCCCAAAAAAGTTGAAAACCATATCAGAAGAATTGATGTCAAAGTCACTGATTTTCTTTGAATTAAGTCACTCACTCTCACATCCTATCTCACAGGGTAGTTGGGAGGATAAAATGAAAGGGAGAAAACCTGTACGGCATGTGTTGTTCTGACCATATCCATGGATGAATAAGATAAAAGGGCAAAATAGAAACCAGCTCACTCTTTTGTCTTTTCGTTGATGTTGGCTCCTTTTCTTAGAAGTAACTCGCAGACTTGCTTTCGCTTAGGATATGGAGATGCAGCAGCACAGTGCTATTAAAGGATGAGATTATGATATTATTTGCTAGCTACCGTGTTTCCCCGAAAACACGACCCACCCCAATAATAAACCCAACCCTAATTTTTTTGGGGTGGGCCTAATATTACCCCACCCTGAAAATAAGCCCGGGGAGATGGGCATGGCCAGCATGAGTGGTGGCGCGGGGGCAACTGTGCAGCTGCAGCCCACTGGCCCTTTGGGGCAGCGCAAATACCGCTTTTCCCCTTCTATTTCTGGGTGCAGCGCTTCTGTTTGTTGGGCCGCTTCCACGAAGCCAGCAGCTCCTTGGCCAGCTGCTTTGCTTTTTCCCTCTTTTTGGCGAATGGGAGGAAAATGAGGGGAAGATTTCCTGCATGTCATCCATTCCTCAAGCTCAGCACAGACTGAGGGAAGGATGGCAGGCAGGATAATCCTCCTCCCCATTTTCCTCCCATTCACCAAAAAGCCTCCATTCCGAACGCTGAAGGTTTGGAATGGAGGCGACGGTGTGTCCACGGTGCGTCCAGCTCACCGAGTCTGGCCTGCTGCACCTCAAAAAAAAAAAAAAAAAAAAAAAAGACCGCCTCAAAAATAAACCCAAGTGCTTATTTTCAAGTCTAAAAGAAAATAAGATTCAGTCTTATTTTCTGAGAAACACGGTAATATTAACACCAGTGAAATGAGGGCCAAGCATATTTTTAACATTATTCAGAGGTAGGTGAGCACAGGACCTCTTTCCTAATCAAAAGCAGACCCACCTTTTTCAGCATTCAAGTGAGCCTAAAAAAAAAAAAAGCTGCAGCTGCTTCAAGACACATACAACTTTACTGAATCAACTCATTTAGGAAGCTGCATCTTTAAAAAAAAATGGTGTGAAAGCTTGAAAAATGAAAAGCTCCTTTTCAGGAAGAACACTGCACTCCAAAGCCTTACTTCCATATTATTTTTAAATGGTAATTACTCTACATAATTATATTGCTGAAAACTGGTGACTACAATAAAAGGTATATGAAAATAATCTATATAAAGCAGAAATTGGAAAAATGTCTGATTAGACAAAAGTACCGTATGTACAACCAGTGCACTATGCTGAGATTGCAAAACTAAATTCTATTCTTTCCAGTAGAGAAAGAAATCATGTTTTGATTCTTCATCTGCTCAATTTGGCCAGAAAGGTAGTCCTCGACTTATGACCACAATTGGGACCTAAGTGATGCAGTCATTAAATAACTATTTTTACCAGTGTCATTAAACAAATCACCATGACATCATTAAGCAAATCATGTGGCTATTAAGCGATTCTGGCTTCCCCTGTTGACTTTGAGGGCTGCAAAGGTCACAAATCATGATTATGTGACCACAAGACACTGTAACTAGTTGTAAATGTGAGTCAACTGCCAAGCACTCAAACTGAAATCACGTGACTTTAGGGGGTGGTGTAAAGTTGTAACTTTGAAGACAAGTCATAAGTCATGTTTTTCAGTGCCATCATAACTTTGAACCATTGTTAAATGAATGGTCGTAAATCAAGGACTACCGGTAACAGACAACTTTCATTGAAAACGTATGATAAACAAATTACCAAAGGAGTTTCATGACTCTGAGGATGTCTGAAATTAACAATTTCAAGAGAGAGATGCTTTTTTACACGATTCACATCTGATTCCCTTGCAGCCTGTAGTAACAAATGGCCTTTGAATTCATCTACGGGGGGAAAAACAAAGTTTTATGGCATCTAAGCCTCAAATATCACACACGTTCAGAATGATAGAAATAGCAATCAATTACAAACAGTGGATGATTATCAAGATCAGCCATTGAATGCATCCATATAGAAAACTGAAAAGAAGTAATCATCTCTATTCAGTTTATTTTCTCTGTACTCACACGCCAATCGTTCTTTTAACTGAGGTGTAGGGGCCAAATCAATTGTGCTTTTATTATGGCAGTTTAACAGTGTAGGGTCAGCACCATAACTCAGCAAGAGGGAGCACACTTCTACTCTGTTCTTAGAAGCTGCTTCGTGAAGAGGAGTGAACTGCCATAAATCCATTGCATTTACACAGGCTCCATGCTAGGGAAGGAAAGAGAATCATATATAATTTTCTCCTGGAAAAAAGTTAAAGTAGAGCTATAATGTACATGGAAGGATGTTCTATCTAACAATTGTCCAGGAATGCTTAACAAGGTGGGGCAAAAATCATACTTTGTATTAATATTTTGTCCTTTTAGTGAAGTTCAAAATGACAGAATAGTTTATATGTGAGACATTCACTTAAGATCACAGACTTAAGAATTTTGACCTGGAATTCAACAATGATCAAGTTAATTCTATCAACTTTAGCAACAGTATCTTAGCATACTAAGCAGGGAATTTGGCCATATAATGAAATAATAAAACAGCTTTAAAAGTGGTTTTGGAAGTGAAAATCTTCAGCCTTTAAGTCTGAATGGGTCACCCCCTGAGGGCCAGTATGCCAATTGATATCTTTCTTAGCTCCATGTCCCCAGCTATGACTATCAGAAAGCATTTAAAAAAATACTTGAAGATTGTTTTTATAAACAAGTTTTATAAGCCGTTTTTATAAAAAGCAAAGAAAGATTAGTTGTTCTAAGGCAGAAATCAATAAACAAGAAATGTACCACAAATTTTTACAAAAACCTGTTTTACCAGCTCAAGTTCAACATTTTTCTCAATACATGTATGTAGAGATTTGTGTTGGAGGACAAATTTTAGCTGATCTGAATATTTTTAATTTTTTTTAACAGACTAAGTAGAATAGGCTTGTGAAGATCATTGGACAAGCAAAGAACTCCTTTAGATATTCTTGAAGACACAACACAATTGTTTTTTGTATTTTTATAGATATGCCGAGAAACCAATTCCACTGGAAAGCTGATGAAGTGAAAACACAGAGTGTTTGCTAGCTATCATGTTGGACGTTTCTTCTATGAAGCCCCTGAAACTTACATGCTGAATCTGAGCATTTGTTTTGTGCCTTCAATAAGCACCTTGTTGTTAGATCTCAATGTGGTGCAGTGATAACACACTGCATGACACCAGCGAGTCGAGTCTTGGAAGTTTACAGGGTAACTTTGGGCCAACCAATCTCAAATCAAACTACCTAACAGGGTTATTATTGTGGGACTAATGGGTGGAGATAAGGCTAGGTATGTTGATTTGAACAACTTGAACAAAAGACAGGATATCAATCTAATGAACAAACGCTGACAGCACTTCTCCATTTATCAAATTATTTGCGTAGGGATAAAACACAATAAGGAAACCTGTCTATAGAAGTTGCACATTATTATGTACTAACCTTTACTAGAAGTTCTGTTACTTCATAGTGCCCATAAGAACAGGCATTGTGAAGAGGCACCAGATCTCTGAAAAGAGACAGACAATTGTTAAAAATCATTTATCATTATAGTAATAATGAGAAAATCCAAATGTCTATCTGACAAAGTAGAAAACCAGATAAAATTTAGAAGACTTTTATCAATAGTGTCAAATGGCACAATGACATTAATGTGACATTATTATTTAGTATAAAAAACCATTAACATAGTGTTTAACTGGAGGAATAATTGAGGAAGATGCTATTGAACCAAAGACAATAAATAGGAAATGCCCGATACATACAATAGTGGTTGCACTTTGGATCTGGTTATTAGCTTGGGGCAGTTGCAATGCGATCTAGTTTTAGAAGACTTTACCATCAACCCATTGTTGTTGACAAATCACGCCCTGATTTCCTCCCAGTTCACTTGTCACCTTGCCTCACAGGGACAGAGGGCCTGCAAGATCATCACCCTGCCTCCAAAGACTTAAAGACCTTATCAGGTTCCAGAGAAAACATGAGGTTTTTTTTCCCTGTGGATCTGATGGATAGTTCAGCCAAGATGTTAATTATAAAACAGGTAGATAATGGAGACCTTGGCCACATTGACTTTATGGTCTACTTGTGTGCTGATCTCAACACATACATTGGTTTACAAAGGAGCTCCAGGAAATGAAGTGGCAGAAGAGACACCCAGAATATTAATGAAGGAAGATAAAGAGCAAGTTTGGCCAAACATAAATAAGTGTTGGCGATAAGGCTGGGAAAATTATGTCATTTCTCCACTCTTACTATAATTGTCAATAGCTATTTGATGTTAATAGTGTGCAGGATCTTTGTATATATCCATCTAATATGTGATTTTGCAGATGTTCCTAGAATGGGAGACCCTTCAGTTAGTTACTTATGTGCTAGTCACCTAATAGTTGAATGGTAATGCACTGTACATGGGGCTGCTCTCCAAGATTATCCAGATGCTACAAAAAACAATAGAAATAGCACCTATATACTGCTTCATAGTGCTTTACAGCCCTCTCTAAGCAGTTTACAGAGTCAGCATGTTGCCCCCACCCCCAAAAAATCTGGCTCCTCATTTTACTGAGCTCAGAAGGATGGAAGGCTGAGTCCACCTTGAACCAGTCAGAATCGAACTCCTGGTAGTGAGCAATGAGTCAGCCTCAAATATTGCATTCTAACCACTGCGTCGCCTACAAATGGGCAAATCAGATCCATCTCTAGCAGAGAAATCTGTGAATTCTTTCTCTAGGAAAAGTATCAATTGTACAGCTTTATATACATCAATTTTAAATAGTTATTAATCCTATTAACATTAGTTGGAATGCAGCCTCTGGCCATTGCATATCCATATATAGAAGTGTACACAAACACTTGTCACAAATACCTATTTCTTGGGGAAAATAAGCTCCAATAGGATTGGTTTTAGAAGGGATTGGTAATCATTGTTGATTAGGTAGGAAAACTACCATAGATGGTGTACATGGTTGACATATTTGATAAGACAGTTGATAAATGAAGGGGAATGGATAGTGCAACTTTTTTTGCCATTTGTCTGAAATGTGGAACTATTTTCTTTTCAAGTAATACATAGGAAAATATAAGCTGTATATTAATAAAAATCTCTAACGCATCATCTTCTCACTCACCCTTTATCCTTTGCATGAACATCTGCTCCGTGTTGTAGTAATAGCTGCACTATTTTAACACGGTTATAGCCAGCAGCTAAGTGTAATGGAGTTGACTAGAAAGAAAAGATTGAATATAATAAACTTAGATATAACAAACAAATATAACTTAGAAAACAGCTTTTAATTTTTTTAAAAAAGAATAATCTGTTAAACGTTCCTCTCCTTTCCTCAAGTCCTAGTCTTCTGGCTCATCTTGGTGGGTGAAGGGGAGTTCCTGGGAGGGATGAGCAAACAATACCTGGAGTGTTCTCAATACTATATATCCCCAGCAGGATCACCCCAAGGCATGAAGGTCATCCTAGTTGCTAGCTAAAGCAAACAGCCAGCAATGATAAACATCTGGAGGCAGATGCTTATTTTATGGACAATAGCAAAGGCATTAATTCATACTGGCAGAAGGCAATGGTAACCACTGTTTTTTTTTACCAGAAAACCACATGCACAGAAAAGTATCAAACGATAGATGATACCGTGTTGTATGATGGGTCCCTGGTTGAATGGCACTCAACGTGCCACTGAGAAAGAGCCCAGGATCTTTCAGAGAACTAATGGTGTTTATAATGTGGCTAGACTACCTAGACTCAGGATATCTAGCTCTTGATGTTGCCATAGAGGAAAAGAAAATCTAAAGCTGCAAAGACAGAATTATAGTGGGAACATGGAATGTAAGACGTATGAACATGAGCAAACTCAACACAATGAAAAATGTAAAAACTGCAAATTGATATCTTTGGTATCCTGAAGTGGACTGGGATTGGATACTTTCGTTCAAAGGATCATACTGTTCAGGACATGAAAAACATAGAAGGAACTGCATTGTTTTTATAGTTAGGAAGGGTAGAGCAAGAATAGTACTTGGCTACAATGCAATTAGATTTTGTGGACCTTTTAATATGATCATCCAAATCTATGCTACTACTGATGTAGATGAGGTGGCTGATGAGTTCATGATCAACTTGAAATCAACAAAATATACAAACAAGATTTACTACTACTAGAATGTAAAGTTGGAAATATTAAATAGGATAATGTAGTTGAGTTGTATCATTTAGGACCGGGGCCCCAACCTCTGGGCTGTGGCCCACTAGTGGGCAGTGAGTGTTTGCAACTGGGTTGTGGAAACAGTGGGTGCACGCATGTGCGCATCCCCACTTGCACGAGCAGCAGGCAAGCACATGCATGTGCGCTCCATTTGGGTGAGTGGCAGGTGTGCATGCACACCACTTGTGCAAATGGAGCTGCGCACATGTGCTTTCCAGCCGCTTGCGCAGAACCAACCTCTCTCCCCCTTCCGCCAGTCCACAGAGCCAGAAAGGTTGGGGAACTCTGACTCAGGAAACCAAAATGAAAGAGAAATCAATTTCTGCCACCCAATTATTCCTTCATAGCTAACACTGTCTTCAAAAAACCAAAGCAATGGTTGTATATACAGACATCACCAGATGGAGTATATAAAAGTAACTGACATCATTTTTGTAAAAGGGAGGTGGAAAAGCTTGGCGATAACATCAAAAATATGACCAGGTGCTAACTACTGAACAGAATATGAACTCCTCTTGAGCAAGTTCCAATTTAAGCTAAAGAAGAAAGACAACCAATTTTCCAAAATGATGTTCAGAATGTAGCCACCCTTTTCAAGGAAAAACCCAAGAAGCCTTGAATCTCATTGTTAAGAGGACCAGAGGAACTGTGAAATGGACTTAAAGAAGTGGTTCAAGATGAATGTAAAAAGAAACTGGATGTAAGGAAATCCTTCAGCTCTCAAAGATACTACCAACATGAACACAGAAGGCAACCACTTTACATTTATTCTTCCTGCAAGCACAAATATAATTAATGCTTAGCTTGGTAGTATTTTATGATATGGTAATTACAGTACTTGAACAAACTCAGTTTTCTTAGTGATATTGCTACCCGAGTTTTGAAAAGTTCTATTAAACTTTTATTTCTTATAAAACTATAAAGTAAAAATATAAGTAAAACAACTCAAAGCTAAAGATTACATCACGTGAAATATTATCAAATATCTTTAATGTCATTTTCTTAATTTGCTAATTCAAAAAAATGTACATGTTTAAAAATACCTTTCTGCCATCGCTTGCATGGCAATTGACATTTAATGGTGTTAGAAGAGCCATTAATTTTTCTTCATTTCCACTCCTAAAAAGAAAATTAATATTCATGAATATTTTGCAAACTGCGAACTTTCATTTTACTCAACTTGAACTGATTAGTAATAAAGTAATTTATTTATTTTACTCATCTCAAACTATTACTATATTAAGTCTAATTATTAAATATATATCTTTAGACTTGATTTTACAAGTGTAATTAGCTTTCTACCTATTATGCTTTGTATGTTTCATTATGCCTAAACTCCATTTGCTTTAATGGTTTAGATTTAATGATTCTTTTTAAATAACACATGGTATAGTGCTTAAAGCATCAGGCTAGAAACCGGGAGATTGAGTTCGAGTCCAGCCTTGGGCATAAAACCAGCTGGGTGACCATGAGCCAATCATTCTCTCTCAGATCTAAGAAGGCAATTGTAAACTACTTCTGAAAAACCTTGCCATGAAAACCATAGAGACTTGGCATTTGCCTGGAGTCAATACTGACTCAAAGGCACAAACGAAAAAGTATTGTGAAATACGTATACGTATTGTATACATATTAACCTGCACACATATGTAGCTTGAATTGGTATTGCTTCCAAATGGACTGTAAGGGGTGAAAGATCAGGTCCACATATGAAGGTTCAATTAAGCCGATTTATTGCTAACAGCCTATGCACAGGAAATCTTCTCAACTAAGTCAGCACCTGATGAGAGTTAGATAAGGGTTAGTGGGACTCAAGGGGAGTTTGGACATAGTTTGCTTGTAGCTACATAGAGATTGTAGGCTGATCCCTTTTTTCATTCTGCCTCCAGGCTCTCTCATTCATTCTCTTACATGGGCAAAGATAATTGTACTATAAATGTATAATATTTTCAAGCATCTTCTTTCCTGCCATTTTTGATGACATAACTTTTATTATTTTTCCTTATTTTAAACAATTAGAAAGTATAAACCTAAAGTATTTTTACACTACAGTTATAATGCAAGACTTATAATTATGTACAACAATAAAATTGGACCAAAGAAAAAATCTTCAAGTCTTACTCAAGCTAAGGTTTTCAGATCAGATTTAATTACAAGAGACCATTACATTTGAAACAAATTAAAATTTAAGAAATATCCCTGAAGGAACTAAAGATCTACTCAATTGTTCTGTTGTTGGAAGGGAAGGGGAATTGTGCTGCTAACCATGCCTTGATGTGAAACGTGCATTGATACCCTTAATCTGCAACTCATCTCCCCACCCACCAAAATAATGTGACAAATATCTGCACATAGGTAGTCCTTGCCTAATGACCAAATGGGACGGGTAACTGCACACAAATGGGACAGGTAACTCATCACAAAATGAAACATCGCATGATTGCCGGAGACTTAAGACATCATTTCTACTGCAATCGTTAAGTGAATCAACTGTGGTCATTAAGGAAGATATTACCAGCAAAAAAATTTATTGTTACTTTTTTCTTTAATAATGTTTGTTGGAAGATAGATATGAAGTGCCCAAATGGTGATCACATGGGAACACTGCAACAGTTGTAAATGCAAGGAATGAACATGATGTTATTTTTCCAGCAAAACTAAAAAATAATTTTTGTTTTCTTAACATCACTTACCTGGCACTTTCCAATAGTTCATCTTTCTTGTATTCACCTGAAAATTAACATAGCAATCTTAGGATTTTCTAATTCATGTACATATTTTTTAGAATTATTTTCCTTTCTGATAGGAATGGCCCCAGTATTCCAACTTCAAAATAGTACCAGAGGGGTGTTTTATTCCATGGATGTTAGAATGGTTTAACATACTGCAAATAGATTTGTTATTTTTTAAAACCTCCTGCAATGGAGATTCAGACTGTGTACAGCTAATAAAACAGCAGCCACGGCTTCCATCCCTGCAGCCACTGGTTGCAGCTAACCAACTAAACACATACTCCAAGTAAATTAGAGTCACCTTATCAAGGGGATGAGCAGTATATAAATTTAATAATACATAAAATAAATTAAAAAATGAACTGAAGTTTACTACCTGCCTGATATCATTTTATTAAGTATTTTATTTTGCATAAAACAATTTGTGGCTGTTAGTACACATAGGCTGTGTCTGTGTGGAGAACATATTTATCATCTGATTGTGTATAAAACTTTTGTTATGATTGTTTACTATACTTTCTAAAGTGTGTGAAAACATTAAAAATCATGTTCACAGCCAATTTTTCTGTAAGCTGGGTTTTAGCTAAATAATCAGAATCATTTAGTATCTAACTTATTTTTCATCACTAGGAGCCCCTCCCAATAGGGAACAAGAGGTTGCTCCAAATTTCTAAACAAACAAAACAAAAATAGGATTCCAAAATGTTATAAGTTTTTGTTCCTTTCAAATATGCAACAGTGAAGGCATCTCGTCTCTTTCAGCTTCAGCATAGAACTGAAATAGTCTAATGAAACAAGACTTGTTTAATGCAATTTCATGCAGATCCACGTGATTACATGATCCTGACACTGCAACTGTCATAAATATCAGTTGCCGAGCATCTGAATTTTGATCATGTGACCATGGGGATGCTGCAATGGTTGTAAGTGTGAAAAATGGTCATAAGTCACTTTTTTCAGTGTTGTTGTAACTTCGAATGGTCACTAAATGAACTGCTCGAGAACTACCTATATAAGGCAAAGCGGAAGACTGTGAGTCTGTGACTGTGAGCCATGAAAGCCAACTGGTGACTTTGGGCTAGTAACTCTCTCTGAGTTCAACCCAACTCACAGAATTCTTGTTGAGAAAATAGCAAAAGGAAGATGTGTTGGATATGTTCATCGCCTTGAGTTATTTATAAAAATAATAAACAAACACACCCTTTTCATTTTCGTTTGGAATTTTAAAAATTCTCAATTTTTAAATAACAAAGCTCTATACCAAAACCCAGATATTTTCTTTAGATTTCATACTACTTTGGCTTCCTTAAAACTAAGATAGATGCATAGAACTCTTACATTAACCAGACCTGATATCCAGGAAACAATATTTTATGAAAAAATGTAACCTTTTCTGGTACATGGCCTGGCTATTTGAGGGGTTGCCTGCCCGTCATAGTTTTTGTCTGTTCTACATAATCTGGCATGCTCTAGGTCAGTGATGGGGAACCTATGGCACGCTTGCCACAGGTGGCACGCGGAGCCATATTGGAGGGCATGTGAGGCGTTGCCCTATGTCAGCTCCAGCGCGCATGTGTGTGCTGGCCAACTGATTTTTGGCCTTGGGGAATGCCGTTTTGCCCTCTGGAGGCTTCAGGGAAGCTTCCCTGAAGCCTCTGGAGTGCAAAAAACAGCTCAACTGGCAAACCGGAAGTCCGTTTTTCCGAACTTCCGGTTTGCTCGTTTTTTCACTGTCCCAGGCTTCAGTGAGGCCTGCGCGCATGCGCAGGGGGCGCATGTGCGGGGGACAAAGGATGGGCGTGGGCACACGCGCGCTAGCACGTGTACGCACACCCTTTTGGCCCGCAAACCAAAAAAGGTTCGCCATCACCACTGTTCCAAGTTGCGCGGCTGCGCACGTAATGAGAGAACGCAGCACAGAAGTTGCTAACTTCCGCATGGCATTTTCTAATGGAAGAGGCTGCGCGCCTGCACACATGAAAAGAGAACGCCGCACGGCAGTTTCTAACTGTCACATACCGTTTTCTGTTGTTACAGGGAACATTGGCCATCACCGCTCTAGGTCTTATCAATTAAATAGTGTCATCTCATTGGACACAGGAAGCAGACCTGCCTTGTGGAATGATATTCCCCAATAGGTGAATGCTCATATGCTCTTCCCAGGACTTTATTCAAACAAACTTTTAAAAATTTTGCTCTTTCCTCAGGCTGCGGGCTAGTATGGGTGACAGACCCTTTTGGAGAAAGAGTAGTTTGTGAGAATTCTATATTACTTTTCCAGACATGTGGTATATGTATATATATTTTATATTTATATTTTATATTTTATATTTTATATTATTTTATATATATATATATATATATATATATATATATATATATATATATATATATATATATATATATATATATATATATATATATATATATATATATATATATATATATATACATACATACACACACACACACACACACACACACACACACACACACAGTTTTATTTTGAAGTGGATACTGGTATTTGTTCAGAATCATGATGGAAGCATGATTATTTAATAAATTTAATAAATAATATTAATAACTACCGGTATATATTCCGTCCTCAAATTCCATCAAGCTAAGAAAAAAGATAATTACCAGAAGAAATGGACTATGGAAGATTCCACCCACCTGTAAGCACTGCTTTTGCTGATGGATCTGCTAAGTCAAGTGCTGTTCTTCCATCAGTATTACGGATACTCGGATCAGCACCATGTTGCAACAATACTAAAAGGAGCAAGAATATATTTAAAATCCTGTGGTGGAATGCTTAGCCTTCTAGCAGGCAAGCAATATCTCAAAACCAACGATGACTCTTCCTCATACATTTTAGATGTATCTATCAGAGCTAGTGTAGTGCAGTAGCTAAGGTAGAATAGGAACAGGGATACTAAGATTCACATTTACCTTCACCCACAATGTTTCCTGGAGGATCATACCAGCTCCTATCTCTCAGTCCAATCAATGGCCTATTGTGATTAATTTATCTAATGGGATATATCTGAACACAATCATATCAAATACAGCCAGGCTACATTAATATCCCAAGCTGCTTCTTTAATTCATATTTATGCTAAACAGCTTCTCCTCAAATATTCAAATCATCTGCATGTACATTTGTTTGGCCAAGTTGAACAACTGTCTTTACTTAACTTTGTTTTCAAAAAGGATGACGAAATTCAGAAAGTCTCTATAAGCCACATTGGTAAAATTCCCTTAAATATTCAAGTTCCTGATCTTCAGATTCCAGATAGCTATGTTACATATTGTTTTAAAAAACAGCTGACCAATTCAGATGCTACTCTGCTAAATTTTCAAGGAAATGAACATAAAAATTTTCAAGGAATACACAGAACTGGAAATTAATTTATTTTTTGTGACTAATTTAAGTGCAGTTACTCATGTGCTAGATAACCAGACATTCAATTAAGCAAAAACTGTAGCAAAGAAACTATTTCTTCTACAAGGCTTCTTAAATGGTAAGATTAATCTCTTAATGTTGAGATTGAGAATTATATTACCAATATTAATAAAGATAAATTGTAGTAGCATGTATTTGAAATACATCTATTTACAGAAATGAAGATATAAATTCCCATAAATTTTTATTAAATTTTGATGCTTTTCTACCTAAAAGCACTAAAAAAAGTAACATGAAAATACTCTAATCCATAATACTTTAATATTCTAAAGCAATAAAATTGAATCTCAATACAATCTAGCAACTAATTACTAATTGACAAAAGTTAACATTTGTTTTGAAAGTCTAAGAATATTTTCATATTTCTATGTAGCAGAACTAAGCAAGAACCAAGGAAAAAGATAAGAAAGGAACAGAACAAGCCTGGAAAACATCTTTTAGGAATAAGTATCTTATATCACATTTTCAGTGCTATCTATAATGGAAACATTTCTTTTTCTTTGCTGCTATCTGTATGTTTATCTCTCTCCCTCTCTCTCCCAGCTGGAACAGAAAATGTTTATCTTGCATCAGTCTCTTCCCTCTGGCAAAAAAATTATGGAAACTGCAACTCTGAGCCTAGGACTACAAAATCATATCAGGACAAATTCCAATTAATATAGTAGTTTACTCCAAAATATTTATGGATCAAGGAATAAGGTTATGTTGGGCTGTTAATTATATTTCCAGGCACACACTAAACGATAAACTCCTAAACATTCTTAATGCTGATCATATTACTAATTCCTCAGCCAACTTCCCACAAACGTAAGCAAAATAATAGGATTTTTTTTTGCAACACCAACAAAATTCAACATATTTAACAAACAAAGACTTTCAAAAATATCTGATTCTGTACTTTAGATAAAGAATGTCAATTTGACTTGGATAGTTTGGAGGTCTGGTTTATGCTAAGAAAGATTCTTGAATTTTTTATGTAGAAATCACTGGAAAAAGAATATCAAAGTGTTACCTATGCAGACGTCAATTTTGCCTTTGATGGCAGCTTCATGAAGAGGAGTATAATTCCAATTATCTCTTGCATTAGGATCTGCACCATGGCGCAGGAGAAGATTGACAACTTCAGCATGACCAAATGAGCAAGCATTATGAAGTGGAATGAGTCCTCCATCATCTCGTGCATGTACATTAGCACCACTCTGAAGCAAGTATTCTACTACATCTCGCCGACCAAAACCTGAAATAAAAAGAAGACTTCGACCTAGTATGGAATCACTAAACAAAATAAAGGCTGAAGGGTAATTCTTCAAATAAGAAACATAACATTTCTAACAAAACTCTGGAATTATGGAGAGAAAAAAAACATATTTATCTTTAGAAATGAACAAATTGGAAAAATCAAGGATAATTATCAGCCATCAGCAATTGTCCCTTCAGGTTACATTTTTAGAAGGGGAAACAGCTCTTGGATACCCCTGAATATTGACTTATTAGTCCTTCTAAATATACATACAGCTTTTGGTGCCATACCACAAATCATGGTACCTTTTGGGATTGCTAGTGTGTCACAATATTTCAGTAGTTTCAGGTCTCTCTAGATAGCTGAGTAAATAGTAAGAATATTTAGTTTCCACAGAAGCCTTCTAATCCTTTTTCTCCTTTGCTTTTAATATCCGTTTGAAACAACCATGGGGCATTTTTTAGAGGGTTGATCTCCGATATCAATCAGATGACCTGCATTTCTGCTTCAGTTTTCCACTGACTGTGACATGCAAGCAGGTATTTGGAGGTGGTATAGACATGCCAGGAAGTCAAAACAGGCCCATCCTTATCTTAGGCTATGTGTGTGCGCGTGCATCATTATTTATCTACGCGCATCCTTCTCCCTTCTGGTAGGAGAAAGAAGCAGTCCTCAAACCACCTTTCTACTCCAGATGAATGGCGATAAGAGATAGATATGGAAGATGTTATAGTAGCCATTCCACTTTCCTGATTGTCCTCTTGTTTCAAGGGTCAGTCTCATTCTCTTTACTCCTTCTAGCACCATTTTATTTTTCAAGGTACAGGTAGTCCTCAATTTAAGACCACAATTGAACCCCACATTTCTGTTGCTAAGTGAGACAGTTGAATGAATTTTGCCTCATTTTACAACCACTCTTACCAGAATTGTTAAGTGAATCACTGCAATTGTTAAGTTAGTAACCCGGTTGTTAAGGGAATCTGGCTTTCCCCTTTGTTTGTCAAAAGGTCGCAACTGTCGTAAGTATGAGACAATTGCCAAGCATCTGAATTTTAACCATGTGACTGCCGCGATGTTGCAAAGGTTGTAAGTGTGAAAAACGGTCATTCAGTCACGTTTTCCAGTGCCGTAACTTTGAACGGTCACTAATTGAACGGCTGTAACTGGAGGATTAACTGTATTCAGAAATACCTTTTAATTCTAGTCCCATATTACAAAGAGAAACCTCCCTTTAAATTTTTTTTTAAATTTCAGTCCTTTCCTTCCCAAATCCATTCTGAGCCTCCACTGCAGTTCAGCATTCATTTCAATGAAGATTAACCACGTTAATGGCCAGTTTCCGCTCCCATTATGTTCCTTGGCTCTCTTTCAATTAACGATACGCCCAGGCATGCCATACGCCAAGTAAATAAATAAAACGCCCAGACGGCCGTCCCCAAATAGCTCCGTCCAGTCGGGAGTATCTGCCCAGAGCCAGAGACGTACAACCACCATATCTGCTTTTGCCGGGGGGGGGGGGAGAGATGAAGAGAGTGGTTGCTACATTGTCAACCAGGCGCCCCCGAAGGGGAAAGAGCCCGAGGCGGGGGGTGCGCGGGCGCCAGGGCTGGTTACCTGCGGCGAAATGGAGGGGGCTGGACTTCCTGCCGGCCGTGTCTCTGCCGTTGACGTTCTCGGGCCTCACCAGCCGCTTCACGCGCTCCACGTCGCCATTCCGACAAGCCTCGAAGAGCTCGCGGGTGGGCTCCGACGCCGCTCCCCCAACGCAGCACGACGGCGATTGCTGCAGCATTTCCCCCAAGGGACCCACCGCCAACGCCCCGCCGCCTCCCGCGCCCCGCCGCCCGGCCATGCCTAACGCCCTCCGTGCTCAAAGGCGAGCGCCCGCCACTGGCCGGTGGCGGAGTCTTCCCGGCGAGGCGGCAGGGAGCGCCGAAGCGGCGGCGGGGAGGGGGGTGGGAAAGGAAGGCACTACGTCAGCGGCGGCCACAGCAGCAACAGGCGGGGAGGCGGAACAGCTCAGGTGCGCACGCATCCAGGGGGGGCGGAGTGTTGCTTGAGCGAGACGCCTGCGCAGTGAGATACGGGAAGGAGGAAGGCCCCCAATGGATTGATGTAGCGCTGTACTGAATTAACAGCAAAAAGGGACAAAGGGATGAACCCAACAATGACACTCTCCTTACGAAATTATAAGAAGATACAACTGTAGTTTAAGGCTGCAGTGGTAAACTGGTCTAGCTCAGGTTTCCACTCAACGGAGATTAAGTTGACCTCACCCCATTCCTAAGAGGTCTCTGTAAGGGGCCTGCATAAGCGCACCATCGTGCCTACCGTCCCTGTCCTTCTGTCCTATTGTCTAAATTTACCTATACATACATACATACTTTGCTTTTGTTTATGTTTATATCATACCTGTTATCTTGTACACGTGTTGACAAAATAAATAAATAAAATAAAAAAATATATGGGTCACTGAGCTGAACAAAGTTGCCGCAAAGAAAATCATAATTATCGTATAAAAATAGCGGCCGCTGTCTTTTTCTGGGTGTCATAGAGAAAAACAACCAGGTTCATTTTGGGAAAACTTAGGAAGCCAGTTGGAAACGTGTAGAACATGTAAAACTTTCCTTGACCTAACTCAAATTCATGCTGAGAGTTGATCTGTAAATCTATCAACCTAATACATGGCTGTTGTCTCAACATGACTTTTAAGTAATAAAATTTGTTAGTCTTGAGGCTATGGCAATAGTATATTGCAGTGATGGTGAACCTATGGCACGCGTGCCACAGGTGGCACGCGGAGCCATATTTGCTGGCACGGGAGCCATTGCCCTAGCTCAACTCCAGCATGCATGTGCGTGCCAGCCAGCTGATTTTTGGCTCGTGTGGAGGCTCTGTGAGGGCATTTTAGGTTTCCAGAGGGCCTCCGAGGGGGTGTTTTCGCCCTCCCCAGGCTCTAGGGAAGCCTCTGGAGCCTGGGGAGGGCGAAAAACAGGCCTACCAGGCCCACCGGAAGTCGGGAAATGGGCCATTTCCGGCCTCCAGAGGGCCTCTGCGGGGGCGGGAGAGGCCGTTTTCACCCTCCCCAGGCATTGAATTATGGGTGTGGGCACTCACACGTGCGTGACAGCGCACGCGCACGCGTTTTCGGCACCCGAGGGAAAAAAGGTTCGCCATCACTGGTATATTGTTTCCACTGTCACAGATTAACACATCTGCCTGTGCTAATTACATATCTGGGGTTAAGACACACTCAGCTATGCACATTAAGTATGTAGTCCTTGGTTGTCTAAGGCAGGGTTGGTAGAATATATGAGCATCTGCAAAGGGACTAAATAACTAATCAAGATTTGCAGCTTCACCTTGGAAGTCCAACCCCTTTTGTACATGTGATGCAACATGCAAGCTGGCGGAACTTTCTTTGCAACACCCATGTATGGGACCCATGTGAGTTTTTTCACCCTGGTGAAACAATCGGATACTGTGGGTGTCTCCTCAAAACTGGCAAATGATTACAGAGAATAAGCATTAGCTATATTCAAAATCTGTTTCCTTGACTACAAATAATGGCTTTATGCAGAATCCACTGGCAATTACATACCTTGGACTCTGGTGCAACAAGGACACCTTTGGGGGCAGCCTGATTAAAGTCATTATGCTTTATTGGCAGCATCAGCATGGGTGAAAGCAGAGGTTTGAAAGAGGGGTAATAGAGGTCATTTATGTTAACACTGAGCAGCCCTCTCTCAACAGAGGAGGAGCGATAAGATATCACCTACTGTATTCGCAATTTACAATTCAGCCCTTTTGGCTGTTCCAAGAAGATTCCACACTACTGATTCAGGAGAGCCTGAGGTCACAGACAAAACCCCAAGTAACCACAATGGCTCTCAGTGTTAAGACCAGTTGATTGCATACAAAACACAATCTTTCCATTTCCCCCCCAGCACCATCCTGTTAGAACCTCTCATTCCCCGCCCCAACTAATCTCAACTGTCAATAACTGTCCTTCCATTTTCCACAGCATCCAATGCAACTGACGAAGCTTCCAGGATAGGAAGTGAAATGTTTTCTTCCTCAAAAAAATCAGTCCGCTCGCCTTTTCAAAAATAAAACCCTGTTTCGTGGTTTACAGATGGTAATGAATATTGTTTCATTTGGCTAAGCCAGTCTGCTTGCATTTGGACACCTTACTGATTCCAAGTGAGATCTCTGCTCCAAAATCCAGTTTTAATGTGGTGCTCTCTGTTTCTCTGTGCAGGTGTTCTGCTTCATTTAATTAATCCAGTCCAAATGTTTATTTTTCTCCTCTTGGTCAGCATTTTGTTCATCTGTTTATTCTGTTCACTCATTTAAGTTTAGAATCCTAAACATGGTGTTAAGGTTGGTCTATCTGGAGAGAAGGGGGAAGGGATTGAAAGTGATTATTTTCAAGTAGAATATTGGGAAACTATTTTGCTTTGGGGAGGAATTCCCCCATGTTTTTCAGCCCAGAATTTATTGTTTCTTTTCTCTTTTGCATAAAGCATGCAATGTTTGCTCCAGGAGGATAGCTCATGTTATGTTCATTGGCAGAATAAATGCCACAATGAGAGGTATACAGTAAGCCCATCTACAGAGTAACCTACTGATCACAGCTAGGTGGCGGCGGCAGTGGCATCAAGGGAGAAATTTGGGATAGGAGAACATTTAAATTGGACTCTGTCTGATGATAGAATGGTACCAGTTGCACCTGAAATCCTTCCAAGGTTGAAGAAACCAAAATGAAGATGATTCCAAGAGGAATAAACAAGTAATGGTTCATCCATCACTTTGAAAATAAAAAAGCCCAGTAGCTACTGTACTTGGAATTCATCTAAACCAGTGATGGCGAACCTTTTTTGGTTCGTGTGCCAAAAGGGTGGGAGCGCGGGGGGGGTCACATGTGTGCATGCCCACACCCATAATTCCATGCACACACCCCCGCACATGCGCACATGACCTCGCACTCCCGGCATGCGATGGCACGCCCGTTTTTCGCTCTCCCCAAGCTTCAGAGCCTTTCTAGGAGCCTGGGGAGGGCGAAAACGGCCTTCCCCCCCCACCGGAGGCCCTACGGAGGCAGAAAATGGCCCATTTGCCATTGACCCCGGAGGGCCTCTGTGGGGGGAGAAGGCGTTTTCGCCTTCCCCAGGCTCCTAGAAAGGCTCTGAAGCCTGGGGAGAGCAAAAAAAACTGGCCTTCCGGTCCAACTGGAAGTTGGCAAATGGGACATTTCCGGCCTCCGGTGGACCTCCGGGGTGGGGTGGGGAAGACCATTTTTGCCCTCCCCAGGCTCCCAGAAAGGCTCTGGAGCTTGGGGAGACCATAAAACGGGCCTTCCCCACCCCCTCTGGAGGCTGGAAACAGCCTGTTTCCCGACTCCCAGTGGGCCCAGAAGGCCTGAAAATCAGCTGGCTGGTGAGCACATGTGTGCCGGACCTGAGCTCGCATGCCCACCGATATGGCTCCGTGTGCCACTTGTGGCACACATGCCATAGGTTTGCCATCACTGATCTAAACCTTTAAATGAATTATTCAGGTTGTTTGGTAGGAGGAAAGCCACAATAATAGTAATAATAATTTTCAAAACCCACAATTATTATTTATGCAAGCTCTATTATTTGAATAGCACAGTCTTACATATCCTGTCATCTTTTTAAAAATCATCTTCCCTGATTAGACGTTATGGATATGTTGAAAGATTGTTTGTTGTTTATGACCTAAAATTTGCCTAATCAAGGTAGTGCCCTAATATGAATTGTAAATAAGTTAATGTTTCATTACTTTGCAAATAGCATGAATACAGAATGAGAATTATCCCATGTCACACAAGCTCTGAATAACTGTACAATTGTACAGTAGTCCTAGGTCAAGGACTATGTGTACAGCGAAATATAGTCTAAGTTGGGGGATGCAAGTAATTGTAGTCCAACTCACCTTGGAATCTGCCAGTCTGGAAAACCTTTTGTATATTGCTTTTAAAAATAATTTAGGATATGGAAAGATATGCAGACTGCAAATACTATACAGATATTTCAGCTCTATAAGGGTGGTGTCAGGAAATAGAAAGATGAGAATGGATCAAGGTTAGTGAAGTAGGCTAAGAATAACAGAAAATGTGGAGTTCTTGGTGTTTTCTGAGCTTGGATATTTAACATCATCTCTGCTAGTGAGTGTGGGGTTTGCTCTGTTTTTAATATACAGTAGCTTGCCCTGCCAGTATTAGCAGGTCAAGGGTGTGTGTGTACTTTTCTCCTTGATAGTTCTTGATTAGGATATTGGTTTCTGCTAGATTGTGTGGTTTAATCCCTGGTTATTTGGTTATTATTGCTGGAGAGATGTGATCTCATCTTTTTGTTTCCTTCTTAGCTTTTTAATTGTCTCTTTTAAATGGTATGTAAATATGGACTATATGTGTGTATTGATGGCTGATTTGTCTGAATGCCAACTTCCAGGAATTCCCTAATGTTTTATTTACCGTATTTTTCAGAGTATAAGACGCACCGGAGTATAAAACGCACCTTAATTTTGGGGGAGCAAACAAGAAAAAAACAATTCTGCCTCTGCCTACCAGCATCAGGATCAGCAGTGTCCTCACTTTCTCTCGGATTTTGATAACGAGCAGCACAGATCTTTTTATCCGTTTAAAACAAACCCTATCACCCTATGGGCATTTAACTGGAGTGGGTGGGGTAGGGTGGGAGATGATTTTCTTTCTTTCTTTTTAATTTTTTTTATTGTATTTCCATTATGGACATTTCACATATTTATCATCTCATTTCAATCTTTTATACATTCGTTTCATATTTATACATATTTCTTATATTTATCTTATTGCTTAATTTTAGTTCAGGGTTGCTTTTCCTTCCATCCCCTTTTTATCTTATTGCCCCTCCTTCCATTTCTTCTTTCCTTCCCTTCTTCTCCTCCTGAACTACTTTCTTCCTCTCTCTCCTCACCTCTCCTTCCTCTCCTACCCTCTTCTACCCTCTCTCATCTCTCACCCCTCACCCCTCTTCCCTCTTCTAATTACTTTCTGGGGATGATTTTCATGGGGCAAGAAGAGAGACTTGGCACTGAAGGCTCAACTCCCGAGACGCTCCCGTCTTCCTACATATAGCCATAGGCGTTGAAAGCCTGGCTTTCTCGCAGCAAGGCCCGATAGAGATGCAGCACTTCAGTCCTCCTGGACGCTGCCATCTCAGAAACACGCCGGGCTTGTAGCAATAGCAATAGCACTTTACTTATATACCGCTCCATAGTGCTTTACAGCCCTCTCTAAGCGGTTTACAGAGTTCAGCATATTTCCCCCAACAATCTGGGTCCTCATTTTACCCACCTCGGAAGGATGGAAGGCTGAGTCAACCTTGAGCCTGGTGAGATTTGAACAGCTGAATTGCTGAACTAGCAGTCAGCCTGCAGTCACAGCATTTAACCACTGCACCACTTCAGCTCTTCGTACTTTGTAAGTCAAGGACTACCTGTATTAGGACTGCATTTTCCTTTACACAACATATGTAACATACTGTTCTATGCAGCATATTTACAAGTGAAGCAAACTGTAATAAATATGTATCTGTTCAATGAGTATTTGTTGGGCTATAACATTAATGCTCAAAGTAACAATAAGAAATATTAATACATAATTATTTATACGGTAACTTTATCCTTTATCCTATGTAACTACTCTATGCTATATATACTATATGCTAGCTAATATTGAATATTTCATGATCATTCCTTTAAGATGTAAAGTTTTTAAAATATTCTTTGCCACAAGAGGGCAGAAAAACACAAGGTAAAATATATATTTAGCTGATAATCATTACAAAGATTAGGCCATTGCAGTTTACCTGAATTTCAGTATATTTCAAGAACAAACTAGTAAGTGAAACTTTGAAGCATGATTAACTGGGGATATGCAAAACTGTCTGCACTATATTTTAAGTGAGGTGCTAGCAATTCATATCCATAGGCAGAATGAGACTTACCTGGTTTCACAATTTTAATCCAAGGCAATTGAATTTTATTTCATAGTTTTTTAAAAAAAATACTTCCTACTTTAAAAAAAAACCTCTGCAAGTTCTGGTCACCATCTTGTTTAACCTTCTGTTTTCTGGCAGGTGTTTCCAGGAAACCCACAACTGGGGCATGAAGGAAACATGTTTTCTATCCTTCATGGCATTTAGTGGCATAGTCCTACCGTACTAATATCTGAATGTTCCACATGGCCATCATAGCCAATAGACATTAACTAATCTGCATTTCTTATGCCAGTTATACTGAACCTAATCTGTTGCCATAAGTAATGGATAAGATACTCAGGCTTCACAAGGATAGAGGTGTCCACAGAGTATGGTCAGAGAAATCAAAACACGACCACAATGGTGCTCCTGCAACTTCACCTGTTTTTATAAATATTCCACCTATGGAATTTGGATGGAGCTTTCATTGCACCTTTATGGCTGCCCTCATGACTTTTTTGACCATATACTGCATACAAACCACACAGGAATATTAACACCTGCCAACTGGGTGCAGTGGTGTGCTGTGGCAATTGCCGCATAACGTTGCACCTGCTCTTTGGAACATCTTGCCCCCTAGAGTGAGGTTGACTCCAACCTTCCTGACCTTCTGCAATAGCAGTAGCACTTAGACTTATATATCGCTTCACAGTGCTTTACAGCCCTCTCTAAGCAGTTTACAGAGTCAGCATATTGCCCCCAACAATCTAGGTCCTCATTTTACTGACCTCAGGGGGATGGAAGGCTGAGTCAACCTTGAGAAGCTGAGAATTGAACTGCCAAACTGCAACCGGCAGTCAGCGGAAGTAGGGGCTCCAAATGGAAGGGGGCTCCACATTGGGGGTGGTTGATAGACTAATAGCAGATCCCACCTCCCCCTCCCATCTTTTGGCTAGAGTTGCACATTGTATTTTAGTAGTGTTTTATTTGTATAGTTTTATCTTTTTAATATTGTAAGCCACCCAGAGTTATCCCATGATAAGATGGACGGCCAATAACTAACCTACCTACCTACCTATATCAGAAGACCCACCAGATATGAATGCCTTGGTCTGAAGGCTGCCTTCCCAGGTAACTCTACTATGGTACAAGTAGACTCCATGGCTACCCGGCACATAATTCTTCAGAGAATGAAGCGCTGAAAGGCATAATTGCATGCACTTTTGTTTGTGGTGCAGAAAGGGAAGGGCAGGCAGTGAAACATTCTTTCCGCTGAGGCTTTGTGACAATTTATACCTTCGCTTTTTACCCATACATTTATTGAATTAGGTCTTACCCTTCGGCAGCGTGAAAGAGTAATGAGCGCTTGTGGAATCTTGTGCCTCAGACGCAGACTTAATCAGCTTTCGGTATTACTGTGATTTAGAGGGGTGTGATTTCATTTGTTGCTTTGCCTAAGGCAATAATGCATATTGGCTTGTTTTCTTCCCATACTGTTTGGGTGCTTCAATCAATTTTGATTCTAAGCAGCTCACAGCAGTATCATCATATAGTCATAATACAGGTAAGTCTTCGACTTAGAACACAATTGAATCCAAAATTTCTGTTGCTAAGTAACATGGTTGCTAAGTGAATTTTGTCCCATTTTACGACCTTTCTTGCCACAGTTGTGAAGTGCAAGTTAGGTAGCCCTCGAGTTACAACAGTTCATTTAGTGATCTTGCATCTGTTGGGGGCTCCTGCAATGAATGCCCACCTCTGAGTTCCCTCTCACTGCATCTCATTGGGGACTGTGGATTTTCTGCAAGTTCTTTCTTTGGGCATTCCTTGCACAGGCAGATTCTGTTTGGAGTAAATAGCCTCATAAGTCAGCGGTCCCCAACATTTGCAGCTTGGGGGGTGGGGTGGGGGGAGAGGGGGACCGAGCTGTGCGAGGGGCGGGCCGGCATGGGCGTGCAGTTAATCTCATGAGTGGCAGGCTGGTGTGCATGCGCATGCACACGCAGCTTGACTCTTGCGTGGCCCAGTTCCGAAAAGCCCACAGCCTGGTAGTGGGCTGCAGGCTGCAGCCCGGGGGTTGGGGACCCCTGTCATAAGTAATAAAATCGCATAGACCTTCAAATATAGCCAGTACCTTGAATTGCACCCAGAAACATGCACCAGCAGCCAATGCATCTACTGTGGTGTGGTACTGATGTTACAGGGCAAAATCAGAGGGCTCCCATTAATATGTGGGCATTTTGAACTAGTTGCGACTTTCTGGGTGTTCTTCAAGGGCAGCCCTACTTGAGCAGATTATAGCAGGAGTGAAATTCAAAATTTTTCCCTACCGTTTCTGTAGGCTTGGTGGGCATGGCAGGGGAAGGATACTGCAAAATCTCCATTCCCTCCCCGCTCCTGGGGGAAGGATATTGCAAGATCTCCATTCCCACCCCACTCTGGGGCCAGCCAGTGGTGGTATTTGCCAGTTCTCCAAACTACTCAAAATTTCCGCTACCGGTTCTCGAGAACCTGTCAGAACCTGCTGAATTTCACCCCTGGATTATAGCAGACCACATGTGAAGTATTGAGAACGTAAGTGATGTTGCCTGGACCTTCTCTACTAGGAATGGCTGCAGAACTGGATAAAAACCCTTCTAGCTTGGCTTCATCTTGCTTTCCAGAAGGAGTCGATAGTCCAGGAGCACTAAAGACTAAGGAACTTTTTTAAAGGCCCCATACAGAACTAAATGTGATAGTGTCTCAGATTCAGTTGGTTTCTAGATCCACAAACACTTTGTGTGATTCTCAGCCTGCTTGTCTCCATCCAGATCTTCTCAGTCTTCAGGCACCAGATCAAGGCTTCCATCATATTTTCTGGATGGCCTGGGCTTGATGCAGAGCTAGGTATCATCTTTACAGGCAGTCCTCAACTTATGACTACAATTGAGCCCAAAATTTGTTAAGTCAGTTTTGCCCCATGTTATGACTTTTCTTGCCCCATTTGTTAAGTGACTCACTGCATTTCTTAAATTAGTAACACAGTTGTTAAGTGGATCTGGTTTCCCCATGGACTTTGCTTGTCAGGAGGTCGCAAAAGAGGATCGCATGACCTCTGGACACTGCGGCCGTTATAAATGTGAGTCAGTTGTCAAGCATCCGAATGTAAATCATGTGACCACGGGGATGCTGCAATGGCCATAAGTGTGAAAAATGGCCATAAGTCCCTTTTTTCAGTGCCGTTGTAACTTTGAATGGTCACTAAATGAACTGCTGTAAGTCAAGGACTACCTGTATTTGATGATGCCAAATTCCAAACTGTTGGATTACTTCACTCAGTGCTTCCATTAGGCTTTAAAGAAAATAGGCAAGAGAGTCAAGCTTTATGATACACCAGACAGAAATGCCATAAGGTTCAACCTCTTCTCCCCAACACACACTGACTGTTCAGGAAGGAGCAGAGACACCATAAAACTGCGTTTAATTCCAAACTGTTATGGATGGTCCAAAGCAGAGGTGGGTTCCTGCCGGTTCGGACCGGTACTATAGAACCAGTAGCGGGAATTTCCCCCTGCTCGCTGAACCGGCAGCGATGGCCGGCTGAACACGCCCCCGAACCGGCTCTCTCGGCGGTGCCATAGGTGCTGCCATCTTTTTTTTTGCTTCTGTGCACGCGCAGAAGCTGGGTTTTTAGCACTGCACATACTAGTGGTGGGTTCCTACCGGTGCGGTCCACTCTATAGCACCTGTAGCGGCCCGCCGGTGACATCACAGTACCGGTGTGGTTGGTTGCCGGTGCCTGGGTGCCACCATTTTTAAAAAAATAAATTTTAAATTTTTTTTAAATTTTCTTCTGCGCATGCCCAGAAGCCGAGCTTCCGGCACTGCGCATGCACTGCCTTCCTACCCCACAGTGAGTCCAAGCAGGGAAGGATGGCTGAGGGAGTGTGTGAGATGCTGAAAGAACGGGCGGCAGGAGCTATCTCCATTCCCCTCCCTTCAGCAGTCCGAGAAGCCACGAACGTGCGGTGATGATCCTAGGCATTTTTGCACGTTTGAGGCTTCTCGAGCTGCTGAGGGGAGGGGGAATGGGCGGCAGGACCTATCTCAGTTCCCCTCCCTTCAGTCGTCTGAGAAGCCACGAACGTGCGGTGATGATCCTAGGCATTTTTGCACGTTTGAGGCTTCTCGAGCTGCTGAGGGGAGGAGGAATGGGCAGCAGGACCTATCTCAGTTCCCCTCCCTTCAGCAGTCCGAGAAGCCACGAATGCGCAGTGATGATCCCAGGCATTTTCGCATGTTCGAGGCTTCTCAAGCTGCTGAGGGGAGGGGGAACGGGTGGCAGGAGCCTAGGATCATCGAATGGGGAGAAGCATTCAGGCCAGACAGAGCCTCCTAGAAGAACTGCTGCCGCGGTCTTGCTGCTCCCGCTGCCGGGGGGCTGCGTTGCAGGTGGGCAATGCCCCCCGCTTCTCCAGCCGCTGCCAAGCTCTTGAGGCCCATGCCCACCCGGTCACATGGCTGGCAAGCCACACCCACAAAATAAGCTATGCCCACAGAGTGGTAGTAAAAAAATTAGGAACCCGCCCCTGCCGCATACGCGCCCGCACGTCGCGTCAGGAAGGGAACCGGCAGCGAGGTAAGCCAGAACCCAACCCTGGTCCAAAAGGATGCCACACATCCACGTTAAATATATATTTACAAATGTAAATACAAATGTAAAACAAGTTGTGAGTTCACAAATAAAGCTCTCTCTCTCAGGGTGCTGAACAGGTGCTAGAGAGAAAGCACGGATCTCTCAGCACCTTCCCTGCCATTCTCCATTTGAACACTGCTGATGTAATGAATGATACTGCGCTGACCAAGCATATTCCTTCACATGAGATAAACAAACCTCCTGCCTTCTGGTGACAGGAGAGCGCTCCTCAAAATACTTACTGTAGTTATGGATTCAAGCTGTTCAATCAAGGTGAGGAACAGAGATATAGTCCTTGACTTGGTTTGTTTAACGATGATCGCAAGTTACAAGTTGGTTTCAGAAAAAGAGGTCTGACCTGTACCTGATATATGAATATGAGCATTCCATAATAAAATCACGAGCTGTTTCCATTGTCAGATTTCTAACTAGCAAGAGTTTTGAAGGGGAGCAAGGAAACAACTAAACTTTTTAATGCAGCTGACCATTTAAAAATAGGGCTAAGTGTCAGTTCATATCAAAACTGAGATGGGCAATTACTCAACAATAGGGAACAGTTTTAAAGCACAGAAAAACCAAGCTGTTCCTTACAGCATCCCTGGAATTAATTTAGCTCACATAATATGTCAATCTAATTATGGATACTGGCAAACACACAATGGAGTCAAATCCTAATATAATAGCATTCCATGTCATCGTTATTGATTAGCTTTGGGTACAGAAAGAAGGAATTGGGAATGCTTTGAGATGAAAAATGGAGGTTGCCAGTCTGTAAGAGTTAAAGGAGAAAAGATGGCAGGCTTCCCAAATAAATGAACTGAAGTAAACCTTTCAGTTTTCAAACTTCATATTTTTTAGAACTCTTTCCATAATACTTCACAAGAAGAGTCCTCCACTCCTCGACTCGCAACAGAATTCCTTATTCCACCAGGCTTGAAATTTTAGGCTTAGACAACTTAGAGCTACGTCGCCTTCGATCTGATCTAAATGTAGTTCATAAAATTATCTGCCACAATGTCCTACCTGTCAATGAATACTTCAGCTTCAACCGCAACAACACACGAGCACACAATAGATTCAAACTCAATGTAAACCGCTCGAAACTCGACTGCAGAAAATATGACTTCAGCAACAGAGTAATCAATGCCTGGAATGCACTACCTGACTCTGTGGTTTCTTCCCCAAACCCCCAAAACTTTAACCTTAGACTGTCTACAGTTGACCTCACCCCATTCCTAAGAGGTCTGTAAGGGGCATCCATAAGCGCACCATCGTGCCTACCGTCCCTGTCCTTCTGTCCTATTGTCTAAATTTACCTATACATACTTTGCTTTTGTTTATGTTTATATCATACCTGTTATCTTGTACACGTGTTGACAAAATAAATAAATAAAATAAAAAAAATAAAATAATGACTTGTCTGATGAGGAAGCAGGGAACCAATGGGCAAAGTTACCTGGAGATGGTACAGTTTAAAACGTCTAGATGGTGCAAGATTGAATCTATATGGAAATCTGGTCTGCAGTAGGGCATTCATCTGGAACACACTGTAGACATCTAAAAGGACTCACACTACACCACACTGGATGGAGTTCAGCTGTGATGCAACCTATTATGGATTCTATTATTGATCGTGCCTAGGATTAGAGTTAAGAGACAGAACAATACAGGGGCGGGTTCCTAATTGTTTTACTACCACTCTGTGGGCGTGGCTTATTTTGTGGGTGTGGCTTGCCAGCCATGTGACTGGGTGGGCGTGGCTTGCCAGCCATGTGACTGGGTGGGTGTGGCTCTCTCAGACTGCTGAAGGGAGGGGAACTGAGATAGGTCCTGCCGCCCATTCCCCCTCCCCTCAGCAGCTCGAGAAGCCTCAAACATGCAAAAATGCCTAGGATCATCACCGCGCATTCGTGGCTTCTCGGACTGCTGAAGGGAGGGGAATGGAGATAGCTCCGGCCGCCCGTTCTTTCAGCGTCTCATGCGCTCCCTCAGCCATCCTCCCTGCTTGGACTCACTGTGGGATAGGAAGGCAGCGCATGCGCAGTGCCGGAACCTCGGCTTCTGGGCATGCGCAGAAGAAATTTTTTAAAAAAATTAAAAAATTTTTTAAATGGCGGCACCAGCAACCGACCGCACCGGTACTGTGACGTCACCAGCGGGCCGCTACCGGTGCTATAGAGTGGACCGCACCGGTAGGAACCCACCACTGGAACAATGGCTTTGCATGCATAAAATTTCCAGATTCAGTCCCTGACATCTCCAGACAAAGTTCCTGCTCGGAATAATTGAAAGATGTAGGGGGAAAAAATGGGCAGATGGGTAAGGCAGCTTCCAATGTTTTCTTACCAAGAAGCAACAGGGCCCTTCAGAAAGCAGTATGAAAACAGTGGATTAATTGGAGAGGAGGTAATGCAGGGAGCCATTAATATACACTGGATTTTTTTCTAGTTTGCTTTGTGTGGACTCCTTTGTACCATTGCTTCTTCTAATCCCCGATTTACAGCTTGCAAGGATCACATTTACCCCCTAATCCATGCCTATTCAGATATGTGGGTGTCCCCCTCCCCAATACTCTGAGAATCAATTTAAGATGTTCACTAATTAGCTCATTATGTAAATGTATATAATATTTTCCTTCTGTGGTAATTTTGCATAACTATATCAATTTAGAATAAATGTATGTTTAAGTTGTTCCTTTGGCTTCTAGAAATGTAGAGCTTATTTTAATCTTGTAACAGTGCCAAACCTTTTCTCTCTTCAAGATTTCTGCCTTATCAAAGATATAATAAAATACAATAAAATATACAATAAAATACAATTCCTATCTGGAATGTTGAGTTCTGATTGACCCTTTTCTTTTTCTAAATGGCATTTCTTGTCCCAAATCTTTGCTCTTTTTTAAGATCGGATCATGGAGTGACCCTATGGCAGCTTTCCACAATCTAGAGCACTCTGTGCATTTTATTTTAATACCTAAAATACCTAAAACCTGTGCATTTTAATACCTAAAATGTTCAATCAAAATAGCAATAGCAATAGCACTTAGACTTATATACTGCTTCATAGTGCTTTACAGCCCTCTCTAAGCGGTTTACAGAGTTCAGCATATTGCCCCCAACAATCTGGGTCCTCATTTTACCGACCTCAGAAGGATGGAAGGCTGAGTCAACTTTGAGCCGGTGAGATTTGAACAGCTGAACTGCTGAACTAGCAGTCAGCTGAAGTAGCCTGCAGTGCTGCATTTAACCACTGCGCCATCTCGGAATGACATTAGTTATTATAGAAGTGAGTCCATCACATATAGAAGTGGCATCAAGCTGGAGCATTACCTAGAATACACCCTACAGCAGTGATGGCGAACCTGTGGCACGCGTGCCACAGGTGGCATGCGGAGCCATATCTGAGGGCACGTGAGGCGTTGCCCTATGTCAGCTCCAGCACGCCAGTTGATTTCTGGCCTTCTTTTCGGCTGTTTTCACCGTCCCCAGGCTTCAGGAGGCTTTTCTGAACCCGGGGGAGACTGAAAAACAGCCCAATGGGCCTACCGTAAGTCCGGAGGCTTCAGTGAGGCCTGTGCGCATGTGGGGAGGGGACAGTGTGGGGGGTTGTGCGCATGCATGGGGGCAGTGTAGGGGTTGTGCGCATGCACGGAGGGCATTGCATTATGGGTGTGGGCACGCGCATGCATGCTATTACGCGTGTGCATACCCTTTTGGCACCCGAGCCAAAAAGGGTTAGCCATCACTGCCCTACAGGTTGAATGTGCAATGACTTACACAATGTCATTCTGAATCTATGGTCTTGTAGATGCCATTGAATTATAGTTGCCGACAGTTCAGCCATGATAAACAGTGGTGGATGATCAGGGAACCCTACAAGGTGTACTTAGCATTGTTTTTAACCTGCCCTATCTGCTCTGGCAGGAAGGGCCACAGTCAGCTACAGAGTGTTGACTGGTGGGGTCCAGGAGACCCTTTTCTACCATGGCACTCCATCCCCCACTCCTTTGGAATATAATTCCCTCTGAGATTAGATTGATCTCTATTGGGGATCTGGGTGTGGATTAGAGTCCATCTTCTGGTTGTATGGATTGCTTGGATTGTCCATAGCTGCTACATTTTTTATTTTGGATTTATAGTATGCATTTTGTGCTTTTATTGTAAGCTGCCTGGAATCATGTAACATATATAGCTATGTAAATGGAATAAATCAATAAATATCTCGAGAACCACAGGTAATCATCTTTGTTCAATTAAAAAGAATATTCAGCTTCCATATTCTGCAATTCATTGTGATTCATTGATTGTAAAATACTGTCGCTCATGACATTTGGATTAACAACACTCCAAACCTCAGTTTTAATTATAGGCATTACATAACAGATATCCCTACATCACAGATGATATGAGAGTATTTTTAAAAGCCAAGCATTGAATATAGAAGCTTCTGCTGTTTCATACCTCTTGCTTATAGATTTCTACAAATAACAACCTTAAGTGGAAATTGTGTGTTTTGATCATCACTGTGCATCTGAAATAACAGAAATGATGACCCACTGACATTAGGCAGTTTATTTTCAGAGAAAATAAGAGGATGTTGACTTTCAGTCTGGGCTTCAGCATAAAACTCCAATCAGTAAGTAATAGTACCTACTAAACCTACTACCTAAATAGTACCTACTAAACCTACTACCTACTCAACATATGTATGAGAAAAGAAGGGACATTGCAAAAATCTGGTAGACACTCCATGAAGTGCTTGTCCAGATTTAGATATTCTGAAATCAAAGGATAACTAGATCACTTGTCCAATCTGGAGAGCTTCCTGAGTTCAAACGTCAACTTAAACAATTCTCATGCTGGCTAGGAAGAATTATGGTATGGTTTCTCCAATAGATATGGGTGGTATCTGTCACGTAGTGAATATTGTCAGTTGTATGTATATGCAGGGTGATGCACCCCTATCCTAATATTATGGTACATTCCATTACAAGCAGGACACGTGATGTGATCTTGTACGCATGTGTGCATTCCTGATTCTCCATTCTTCTTCTTGTGGTTTGGCTCTGACCGGGAGCGGTCGCATTTAATTAGTAAGAATGTAATTATTCAGAATTTATTGTTTTTGTACCGAAATAAATATTTTATTAGATTTTAACTTCGGTTTCATTTCTAAATGTCTGAGCTCCGAGAGAAAGATCAAACATCGCCTCTGTGAGATTTATTCTCACCTCTAACAATATCAGGTTGAGGAGATGTACAATGTTCTATAGCAGTGATGGCGAACCTTTTTTTCCTTGGGTGCCGAAAGCGGGTGCCGAAAGACAAGAAATTGGATTTTTTTTAAAGCAGTGTAATTTTCTGCCTATACATCTTGACTTGAAATATTGCTCTAAGAAAAAATCTGAATCGTGCTTGTCATGTAACAGTACTTCAATTTCTATATTTTTCCCATAACAATGGCCCCAGTAACACACACCCTTCGCACTTCAAGTTATATTTATCCGACATGGCACTCTCTGCCCACTAAAATGTCAATTTCAAAGAAGTCATTGCAGGTAATGCACTTTAAAGATATATTCTGGAATTGTAGGGTTTCTTTCTTCTTCTTTTTTTGAATTCACAAAACCTAAGCAAAAGAGAGAGAGAGAGAGAGAGAGAGAGAGAGAGAGAGAGAGAGAGAGAGAGAGAGAGAGAGAGAGAGAGAGAGAGAGAGAGAGAGAGAGAGAGAGAGAGAGCGCTTGGAATGACATTTGAGAAGCTGCCTTCAGTTTTAAATGATTAAAAGTTAGTATTAAAAGCTGTAGAATAAATTACTCCACCAGGAAACATACAATTTTCTGCTGGCCACCGCTGGATATATTTGATTGTGGCATCGTTTTCCAAATGGGAGGGGGGGTTAATAAGGGGTGTGTGTGGTGGTGGAGGCTTTGTTTCCTTTACATGTATCAGCTACAACTAAGACAACTCAGCTTTTTCAAGGTGATGATATTATGTTTTTAATCTCATAAATATGGTTCATGCCAATTGTAGCAGTTACAATAATCAGTTACAAGATCAATTTTGTTGTTGTTGGTTGCGAAGTCGTGTTTGACCCATCATGACTCCATGGACGATGTTTCTCCAGGACTTCCTGGTCTCTACCATCCTCTGGAGTCCATTTAAGCTCACACCTACTGCTTCAGTGACTCCATCCAGCCACCTCATTCTCTGTCGTCCCCTTCTTCTTTTGCCTCAATCTTTCCCAGCATTAGGCTTTTCTCCAGTGAGTCCTTCCTTCTCATTAGGTGGCCAAAGTATTTGAGTTTCATCTTCAGGATCTGGCCTTCTAAAGAGCAGTCAGGGTTGATTTCCTCTAGGACTGATCTAGGTTTGGTCGCCTTGCAGTCCAAGGGACTCGCAGGAGTCTTCTCCAGCACCATAGTTCAAAGGCCTCAATTCTTTGGCGCTCAACCTTTCTTATGGTCCAACTTTCACAGCCATACATTACAAATGGGAAAACCATAGCCTTGACTATACGCACTTTTGTTGGCAGGGTGATGTCTCTGCTTTTTAGTATGTTGTCTAGATTTGCCATAGCTTTCCTCGCCAGGAGCAAGTGTCTTTTAATTTCTTGGCTGCAGTCCCTATCTGCGGTGATCTTGGAGCCCAGAAAAATAAAATCTGTCACTATCTACATTTCTTCCCCATCTATTTGCCAGGAATTGAGAGGGCCGGATGCCATAATCTTAATTTTAATCTTAGCCAACTTTTGCACTCTCCTTCTTCACCCGCATCAAAAGGCTCTTTAGTTCCTCTTCACTTTCTGCCATTAGAGGGGTATCATCTGCATATATAAGGTTGTTGATATTTCTCCCGGCAACCTTAATTCCAACTTTTGATTCATCTAGCCCTGCCTTTCTCATGATGTGCTCTGCATATAAGTTAAATAGGCAGGGCGACAGTATACAGCCTTGCCAGACTCCTTCTCCAATTTTGAACCAGTCAGTGGTTCTTGTGTCCAGTTCTCACTGTTGCTTCTTGACCTGCATATAGGTTTCTCAAGAGACAAATAAGACAGAGGTGGGATTCAGCAGGTTCTGACCAGTAACGGAAATTTTGAGTAGTTCGGAGAACCGGTAAATACCACCTCTGACTGGCCCCATCCCTATCTATTCTCTGCCTCCCGAGTTCCAGCTGATCAGGAGGAAATGGGGATTTTGCAGTATCCTTCCCTTGGAGTAGGGTGGGAATGGAGATTTTACAGTATCCTCCCCCTGCCACACCCACCAAGCCACGCCCACCAAGCCATGCCCACAGAACCGATAGTAAAAAAATTTGAATCCCACCACTGAAATAAGATGGTCTGGTACTCCCATCTTTTTAAGAACTTGCCACAATTTTTTGTGATCCACACAATCAAAGGCTTTAGCATAGTCAATGAAGCAGAAGTACTGTAGATGTTTTTCTGGAACTCCCTAGCTTTCTCCATGATCCAGCGTATGTTGGCAATTTGCTCTCTAGTTCCTCTGCCTCTTCGAAATCCTGCTTGTACTTCTGGTAGTTCTCAATCCACATATTGCTGGAGCCTAGCTTGTAGGATTTTAAGCATAACTTTACTTGCATGTGAAATGAGTGCAATGGTGTGATAGTTTGAACATTCTTTGGCATTGCCTTTCTTTGGAATTGGAATGTAAACTGACCTTTTCCAATTTTGTGGCCACTGTTGAATTTTCCAAATTTGCTGGCAAATTGAGTGTAGCATTTTTACTGCATCGTCTTTTAAGATTTTGAATAGCTCAGCTGGGATACTGTCACCTCCACTAGCTTTGTTGTTCTCAGATTTCCTAAGCCCATTTTACTTCACATTCTAGGATGCCTGGCTCGAGGTCTGTGACCACCCCATCTTGGTTATCAGGGACGTTAAGCTCGTTCTTATATAATTCTTCTGTGTAATTTTGCCACCTCTTCTTAATCTCTTCTGCCTCTGTTAGGTCCCTACCATTTTGGTTCTTTATCATGCCCATCTTTGCATGAAACGTTCCCTTCATATCTCCAATTTTCTTGAATAGATCTCTGGTCCTCCCTATCTATTGTTTTCTTCTATTTCTTTGCACTGTTCATTTAAGATGAACACGATCAATACATTTGACCAATTACCTTATCTGGATTCATTTGGAATTGATTATTCCAGAAGACAAGCTCAGGATCCAAAAATATCTTGACAGATTTGAACAATAGGCTCTATCCAACAAAATGAAATTTAATGTGGAGAAAAGCAAGGTTTTACACTTAGGCAGGAAAAACCAACAGTACAAGTACAGATTAGGCAAAACCTGGCTCAAAAACAGTAATTGTGAGAGTGAACATTGGCTTACCTGAATGTTCGTTCTATGTGCACTGGGGGAGAGTCCAAGAATGGGTTATCTTCTCATCTGATTGGCCAGGGACTGAGTTGTAATTTCTTTGGCCATGCCTCTTCCTCTGTCCGAGCTCCAGTTTTTTCAATGAAGACCCGGATATGGAGAAGACGCAGTCTAGCTGATACATCGACCAACCCTGGACCCCAGACCATACCAGAACCAGGGTGGGGTTGGACTCTCCCGCAGCGGACATAGAACGAACGTTTAGGTAAGCCAACGTTCATTCTCCTGTGCACTGCTTGGAGAGTCCAAGCATGGGATATACCCAAGCTAAATCGATGTTGGATGGGAAACAGATTGATCCAGGGTCCCCTCGGCTGGTAGAACCCGTTGCAACACTCGTCTCCCAAATGCCGCCTCCGCCGAGACTGGAGACTAAAACATATGAAGAACAGTTGCAGAATTTGGGTGTGGCTAGTCTAGAGAAAAGAAAGACTGGGGGGGAGGACATGATAGCAGTATTCTGGTATTTGACAGGTTCCCACAAAGAGGAGGGGATCAACTTATTTTCCAAAGCACCAGAGAGCAGGACAAGAAACAATGGATGGAAACTAATCAAGGAGAGAAGCAACCTAGAATTAAGGAAAAACTTTCTAACAGTGAGGACAATTAACCAGCGGAACAGCTTGTCTTTAGAAGTTGCCTTCATCACTGGAGGTTTAAAGAAGACACTGGACAGCCAATTGTCTGGAATGGTATAGGGCCATAATGGCGAACCTATAGCACATGTGCCACAGGTCGCACGCGGAGCCATATCAGAGGGCATGCGAGGCGTTGTCCTATATCAGCTCCAGCGCGCATGCGTGCACTGGCCAGCTGATTTTCGGCCTTGGGGAAGGCCATTTCACCCTCTGGAGGCTTCAGGGAAGATTCCTGAAGCCCCAGAGTGCAAAAAATGGCCCAACGGGCAAACTGGAAGTTCAGAAAAACGCACTTCCGGTTTGCTGTTAGGCTGTTTTTCGCACACCGGAGGGTTCATGGAAGCTTCCTGAAGCCCTGGAGTGCAAAAAACGGCCCAACAGGCAAATCAGAAGTTTGGGAAAAAGCATTTCCGGTTTGCCATTGTGCCATTTTTTGCACTCCGGAGGGTTCAGGGAAGCTTCCTGAAGCCCCGGAGTGCGAAAAACAGCAAAATGGGCAAACCAGAAGTTCAGAAAAATGCACTTCGGGTTTGCCGTTGGGCTGTTTTTCGCACTCCGGAGAGTTCAGGGAAGCTTCCTGAAGCCCCGGAGTGCGAAAAATGGCCCAATGGGCAAAGCGGAAGTGCGTTTTTCTGAACTTCTGGTTTGCCTATTTTGCCGTTTTTCACCGTCCCAGGCTTCAATGAGGCCTTTGCGCATGTGCGGGGGCAGGGGTGTGTGCACATGCGCATGCACACACACCCTTTTGGCATGCGAACCAAAAAAGGTTCGCCATCACTGGTATAGAGTCTCCTGCTTGAGCAGGGCATTGGACGATAAGATCTTCAAGATCCCTTCAAGATCAAGATCTATTCTATTCTGATTGATTGATTAGTTGGGTTTACGGACTACAGGGATGTCAGAATAATTATGATAATCCTGAGACGTTAGAACTATTATTTTTGTGCTGCCTCTGCCTCTTCTAATGGTCTTACACAGACTCCCAAATTACATGGCAAAATGGAACTGCTACAGCTGAAAATTATAGCTAGATGTAGGCCACCTGGAAATTATATACAACGTACTTGAAGAAATAATAAGTTGTAAAATCAGTCTCCAGTCTACTCAGTGATATGCTTATAACTTTCCAACTTTCCAACTCATGAACCATATGCGAAGCTGCACATCCAATCCATTCTCCTTGGGGAGCCTCGATTAAGAGCCTAGTTAGGATTTAAAAAAAATCTTTGTTTCTTAGGCCAATGGGAGGGAGATAGTGCTGGTGATGATAAATTATAGACTTACCAAATCAAAAAATGTTACTGGACCTTGAAATTATGCAAACAGTTTTGAATAGTGTCTTATGGCATGTACAAAGTAACTATCTTGTTGGGAATTATGCTACATATTTTGCATGCATCAACCTCTTGACAAATAAGCTAGTTCCAACTGCTAATCTGTACTAATTATTATTATTTCATCTTACATGGGTATATGATTAGAACAGATTATGGCTGGCTCATAAATACCGATTTGGCTCTTAGTTTTTATCTCCATGGATTAGTATTTATTGAGTTAGTAAACCAGAGTGAGAGGGGAAAGAACCCTATAATTATGAGCTCCTCAGTATGAAATTCCTTCTGGCACGTAGAAACATCGCATTGTAAATATAGCCTTTTCATTTGTGCCATATTGGAATCTGTGCAAAAATGCTTCGTGGATATCAAAATAAGCTTTAGAAGTAAGCAAATGTTTGTAATTCTTATCTTGCGGTAAATATGAGATAGCTGAAGTTTTGAATCTCTTTTTCTAATCATAAAGCCCTTCCCCATGTGACTTTTCTGGCCTCACTTCTGGAATGGAATTGATCAACTGAAATGGCTGTCCCCCCCCCCAAGAATGGCACCAGGGTAGAAAGCAGGAGACCGTGAGTTCTAGTCCCGCCTTAGCTGGGTGACTTTGGGCCAGTCCCTCTCTCTCAGCCCAAATCACCTTGCAGGGTTGTTGTGGGGAAAATAGAAGAAGGAAAGTTGGATGTGTTGGCTACCTTGAGTTACTTGTAAAAATAATAAAGTTGGGAAATACATAAATGAATGAATGAATGAATGAATGAATGAATGAATGAATGAATGAATGAATGAATGAATGAATGAATGAATGAATGAATGATAAACAAACAAACAAAACAAATAAATAAATTCCTTCAAAATAGGACTTGCACTATAGTTCCAAAATTAGGTAGGTCCAGAACAAACCTGAATTTAATTCTAAGTGAAACTGGCTGGAGTTGTGTTAAGTAAACCCAGTTTAATCACTTATTTATACTACCCCTCATCTATTTCATACATTTTACTGGGTGTAACAAATACTATAATTTCATATAAAATGGTCAATTTGACTTGGTTCTAAGGATCAATTTAACTTCTCTTAGTCATATTTCTTGATTTGGTTGACGTTAGTACAGTACATTCTAATACAAAGACTTGGACAGTGTCATTTCTCTCAGATTCAACCAGACTTTTTATAATGATTATTTTTATAATCATTTTATAATGATTCAACATCTATATTTGGGGGGGAAAGAGCATTCTGTTCAGAATCTAGGAATGGTGGGGATCATACGTCCTGGCAAACTGTTCCCTTATTTCTTAGTGCCAGGAACTCAGTATATTTTTCACAAAACAATCTGTGCCAGTTCCTTTTACCCACAAATGGTGGCTGTGGGAGGGATGCTAATTAAAAAGGAGGCTTCACAAATCCAACTGGTCCTCAATGGTATAACGAACCTCAAAAGCGACCCCATGTCTACATGTATAACAGTTCATCCCATAGAGCAGTGCCTAAAATGTTACTCTAACATGCTCCACGCTGCTTGCTTTGTATTATATTCTTTTTCAGAAAGTTAGAATAATAACACTCAGCATTAGTGCTTAAAAACTTGAACTCTGTAACAGATTGTTCAAACTATCCAACAGAGTGTGTTCTGAATGCATTCATAGAATAACACTGCTGAAAGACATTTTGCTGGATGTTATTAAGTCATTTTTTCTGCTTAGACCCCACTGAGCTTTATATTTTAGTCCTCTTGGGAGTGTTGTTCATGCAAGCACACTGTGATGATTGAAAAGTTAATAAATGTAGAAGAGACAGCTGTCTCCCAGGGGCAGGATGGGAAGAAGTTAATTTAGTAAAACAAAAAGTCAAAAGGAACTGTATTTCTTACCAAAAAATAATGTCCACATCCTTGAGATCAGATATGTATCTTAATCCCTCACAGCTTAAATCTCAAACTGTCTACCGCAGACCTCACCCCATTCTTAAGAGGTCCGTAAAGGGGGTGTGCATAAGCGCACCAGTGTGCCTACAATCCCCATTTATCTGTATTTACTTCCTTTGTTCATGTTTATGTTCATACCTATACTTGTTATCTTGTACATGTTTGACAAACAATAAATAAAATAAAAATAATCCAGAGAATTCTTCAGATAAATAATACAAGTGAAATCAGAGGTTTTCCTTCTAGATTTGATGGATACACAGAGATGGAAGAACTTACAAATTCCTATAATGGAATAATGGATAGTGAAGCTAATGGATTTGATTGAAATGGTGAAAGTGATTACTTTGATTAAAGAAAAGATTGTCTAAACTTTGTTTCTCCTTGGAAATCATTATCGGAAGCTGAAAGAAATGAACATTTAATTTTTGGGAATCTGACAATTAGAGTTGCTTATGTTTATAGAAATACTGTGCATTATTGTTGATTTAGATCAAACTCAAGGCCGAATCCAACCAGAGGTGGGTTCCTCCGGTTCGCACCGGTTCTATAGAACCGGTAGCAAACTGCTGGTGACGTCACGGTGACATCATGGAGCCGGTTCGGTCGGTGCGGTTTTATTTGGATTTTTTTAAAAAAATATGAATTTTTTTGCTGATTTTCTTCTGCGCATGCGCAGAAGCAGAGTTTCTGGCTCTGCGCATGCACCGCCATCTTGTTTTTGGCTTAATTTTTTTTAAAATTTTTGGCACTCACGCGGCGCGGGAGGAAGCGAACCAGCGGTGAGGTAAATTAGAGCCCATCCCTGAATCCGACCCACGGGGTGCTTAGATCTGGCCTGCAGGGCCACCCTGGAAACAGCAAAGGCCCACAGTGCCTCTGTCAGCGAAAACAGAGCTCCTGAGCTCCGTTTTCACTGGCAGAGGGCTGCAAGAGACCGCCGCAGCCAAAAACGGAGTTTGGGAGCCCATTTTCGCTGGCAGAGCACTCAGGCCACAACAGGCGCCCCCAACACAAGTGACGTTGAGCTGGCCATGCCCACCCTGGCCACACACCCCCCGCCCCCCCGAGGTCGAACACAACCCTGATGCGGCTCTCAATGAAATTGAGTTTGACACTCCTGATTTAGATTAAAAGATTAATGTATTTTATATCTATATCAAAGAAAGTTGGAAGTTGTTTTCTTTTTTCCCTCCCCCCCCCTTTTCTTCCTTTTGTACCCTGGTTCGGCTTTTTCAAAAATCTCTTCTTTCCGCAGCCCCTCTGTTTTTGCATTTTTATATTTTACCTTTTGTTGAAACATAATTAAAAAAAAACATTAAAAAGAAAAAAAATCCAAATTCCCTTTTTGGTCAACTCGAATGTCAAAAAATTAAGACCAAACTTTCATGTTCTCTAGAGCCTTTTTTCAAAGTGGAAAGAAGATGGGTGGTTTGCATCCAATAAGTGTTCTTTTTTCTTTTTTACATGGCAGGAGGGTTGCCTGCATTTAAGCTACTCTATACCAGTGGGTACAATGGTTTCCAGATTCCCCCAAAGCTGCTCCGAAGAAAAACAAATATGAATTCCACAAAGAATAAAATCCAAAACACTCTCCTATTCGTGCCAATATATACTTTATCTTTGTTTCTTTGGGTGGAAATGGGGGTAACCTTCTGTAAGAGCAGCAATTCATTTAACAATCTTTAATTAGCAGCTTAATGTTTGGAATTAAGCAGAGAATTTTAGCAGAGCTTAAAATGCTTCAGGGAACATATGTAGGTAGAACAATCGTTTGATACATGGCACAAAACCTCCCATTAGCAATTACAAGCGCAGGTGTTCTCTGTTAAGGGCCTTGCCTATCTTACCCCTTACCCCTACCCATAGGGCCTAGAGCTGTAAAGCAGGGGTCCTCAAACTTGGCAACTTTAAGACTTGTGGACTTCAACTCCCAGAATTCTCCAGCCAGCTGGGAGTTGAAGTCCACAAGTCTTAAAGTTGCCAAATTTGAAGACCTCTGCTGTAAAGGAAAATATAAAGAAATGAACCCTATTCCGTCTTCTACAGAAGAACACTTGCCGGCTTGATCAGGGATGACCAGAACATATGTTCAAAAAAAGGAAGTTGACAGCTGAGACTGTGAAGGTGAATTTCACTGTCTTGACATTTTGTACCAAACCTGGGTCAGCTTGATGACAAAATCATTTTCCTGCTGTCATTAACTGAAGGAAAAATACAGGCTTTAGACAATTTTGCATGATTGGCGGGAAATGTCAAAAGAAATTTGTCCGTGCTGGCACCTGTAATTAGGTCCATAAAAATGTACGTGTTGTATTATTTATTTATTTTGCACTTGCTGTTATTTTATTGTCTCAAACTTAAGTCCTGCTTTTAATTTTAGTATTCATTAAGTTTGTTACGACACACATGCTACAGTACGTGAATGAAATAATCCATTCAAAATAAATGTGAATTTGAACAGTTTAGGTTTATTTGGAAGAGACTTTGACTATTTGAAGGCGACGCTAGAGAATGCTGCTGCGTTTACACTACAAGAAAAGAGAATAAACCTCAGTACAAATATTAATAGTTAAATCGTAGAAGGAAGTATGAATTTTTATTATAAAGAGCTCTTCCAAATGGTGGCATCAAAGTACCATCCATCAGTCCATGAGATGATAGATGATCAACCAGCCATAAGATTGTACTGCCTCCTTTGTTGATTTCTGTTCTGGAACAGTACAGGTAGTCCTTGACTTACGACCACAATGGAGACCAAAATTTATGTTGCTAAGTGAAATATTTGTTAAGGGAGTTTTGCCCCATTTTATGACTTTTCTTGCCACAGTTGTTAAATGAATCACTGCAGCTTGTCAGGAGGTGACAAAAGGGGATCCCGTGATCCCAGGACACTGCAACAGTCATAAATGTGAGTCAGCTGTCAAGCATCCAAATGTAAATCACATGACCATGGGGATGCTGCAATGGTCATAAGTGTGAAAATTGATTACAAATCACTTTTTTTCAGTGCGGTTGTAACTCTGGACCAGGGGTGAAATCTAGCAGGTTCTGACAAGTTCTGGAGAACCGGTAGCGAAAATTTTGAGTAGTTCGGAGAACCGGTAGCGGAAATTTTGAGTAGTTTGGAGAACCGGCAAATACCACCTCTGGCTGGCCCGAGTGGGGTGGGAATGGAGATTTTGCAGTATCCTTCCCCTGCCATGCCCACCAAGCCACGCCCACCAAGCCACATCATGCCCACCAAGCCATGCCCACAGAACTGGTAGTAAAAAATTGGATTTCACTACTACTCTGGACTGTCACTAAATGAACTGTTATAAGTCAAGGACTACCTGTATTTATGAAGAGTCTGGATAAGACCTAACAAGTACAATGCAAAGTGTCAGTCAAAAGTGGCAGATGATTCCATGAAGGCCAGATATCTGGTATTTCTTATAGCGGAAACTAATTTGGCAATTGGGAGAGGAGCACTTCCCAGCAACCAGAATCAACCAGAATGTGTCTGTGTGCGTGTGTGCGCGTGTGTGTGTACGTGCTGCAGCATGAAGTAGCCAATAAGAGCTTGACAGATCCCAACTTTGACTGCATCAGCAACTATGAAGTGAAGTGTACGAGACGGCACCCATGACCAAATCTGTAGAGGAGAAAAGGGAAAGCATTATTTTAAAACTGGAATAGCTAAAATAGTTACTGGGGTGTGTTGCATCATAGTTAAGAAGACTCAAAGAACAGTAAAAGCAATACGTTGTACTTTCATGATCAGGATTAAGACATGAGTGTTCTTAGTGTAATTCTGTACTTGTGTACTCAGAAGTAGATCCCATTTGGGGTTATAAACCAAAGTTATGGTTTCGGCATCTCAGCCTCAGTGCTATCATCTCAGCCTCAGCCTCAGCCTCAGTGCTATCCAGATCCTACCTTATTCTCTAGGCAAATTTTAATCTTGAGTAGAATATCTGAGCTGTCACTTAACACGTAAGCCTATTGTTTTGAAGTAGGTTGAAGTAGGTTGGGGTTGAAGGAAACAAAAGGAAACACAATGCTTAATAGGGAGTAAAAACTGTCCTTAGCAGTTCCCTGAAAATTCTGACATTCAAAATGATGGTAACTATAACCTAAAATAATCAAGAAGCTGAAACCCTGAAGATGGGTTGTATAAAATACGGTCTGAGTAATATCTCCTTTGCAAGCCAATACAACCTTCCAAGACCCTTGTCAACTTGTCAAACAAGAATGGCCTTTTTGTCACTCGCAGGCTTGAGGGAAGTGTCATTTATCTCAGCTAAACTCAAAGCGAAGTTATATGCTCCACCAGCCACGACCCTAGAGAAATTGAAGAGGCAGAAAGAAAACATACAGAAGTAAGCTGAAGTAAATAGATCAGGCCCCTAATAAATCCCTATTTTAAGGTTCCTGCAAGTCAAAAATCGAGACTGAATCCGGAGGAGAAAGCTTTCATTCATCTTGGGTCTGTTTTACAGAGGACCTTCCTTGTCGAGGGAGTCCAAGAAAAACTTGGAAAAAGAATTCTAGCTCTGCTAATATAGGAGCAAAGACTTCTTCTCTGTGATACCGAAACAAGAGTGACTTTGTGAGAAACCCCTTTCCCCCTGCATATAAGAAGCTTGGTGTATCTGTTGTTTAAAAAGCATGCCAAAGAGTGGTATAACACAGTCAGGACCCCAAATCTTTCTCATCATGGGCTGCCATATACCCTACCCCAGAGGCACGGTAATACTTTAATCTAGATAATTAATTGTTCACTCTCTTCTCTTAGTCAGTGTCTCTTATAGCAGAATGAGTAGCCAAAGGCCCTTGACTTAATTTCAGAAGCCTTCTACACATGATTCATTTAGGCCTGATAAAAGCTACTGTACCTATCATTTCCCAGGCAGCCTATGCTAAGAGACAAAAGGGGAAGAAATAATTAGGAAAAGGAAAGCAAGATGGGAAAAGAGGGGTCAAAAAAGAGGAGGGGACTCTTTTTGGGGACTTATAGTTCTGGCTCCATACCTATCAGTTGCTCCAGGCTTTCTACCATTGACATAGCTCAGAGGAAGAGGCCCTTAAAAAATGAAAAAGAAAAAAAAGGCAGCCCTTGGAAAGGAAAATGATGGTTAATACCGTGTTTCCCTGAAAATAAGACATCCCCTGATAAGAAGCCCAATTGGGCTTTTGAGCACATGCGCTAAAATAAGCCCGCCCCCCCAAAATATTTAAATGCATATGCAAGCTGGTTCCTGCCATTTCCTCTGGTTAGGGTTAGGGTAAGGTGACCAGACGTCCCGCTTTTGGCGGGACAGACACGCTTTTCAAGCGTGTGTCCCGCGTCCCGCATTCTTTTCAAAAAGTCCCGCTTTTTTTGAAAAGAATGCGGAAACAGCGGGACGTTTGGTCACCTTAGAGGGGAAGCAAAAGAGAGGTAGCGGAAGCAAGTTGGGCGGAATTCCAGCGAGGCGGCTGCCTGCTGGGGGGAGGGGGAAGGGAGGCTGCTCCTCCTCTCCTTCCCCCGCCCCATCCCTAGCCCCGCCCTCGGAGGCGCCGCTGTTGGGAGGGGTGAGGGACGAGGAGCCGGCGGCGCAAACAGCCCTTCCTCATCCCCCTCCCCTTTCTTCCCACCGTCGCCTCGCTGCCGCCGTTGCCCTGGGGCCGGGCGGGCAACCGGGAGACCGCGGCGCTTGGATGCCTGGAGCAGGTAAGCTGCCGGCTGCCTCCTTTCCCCGTCTCCCGCCTCCCGTTCAACGAACGGGAGGCGGGAGACGGGGAAAGGAGGCAGCCGGCAGCTTACCTGTCGCGAGCTCCAGGCATCCAAGCGCCCTCCCGCCTCCCCCCCCACCTGGACGCCGACATTTGCTGTTTTGCCCTCTGCGCATGCGCAGCGTTCTGCGCATGTGCAGAGGACAAAACAAATGGCGGCGCCCAGGCGCCCCCCCCGTCCCACTTAACAAAAAATTAATCTGGTCACTTTAGGTTAGGGAGACAGAGCTGGAAATCAGGTAAGACGGCAAGAGGACCCCCGTCTAGCTCCACGTGTCCCAAAATAATAAGACCTCCCTGAATATAAGGCCAGGCGCTTATTTCGGGGTTCAATAAAATATAAGACAGGGTCTTATTTTGGGGGAAACACGGTATTTGTAAGACAACCATAAATATACTCAAGAATAAAGATAGTTCCATCGGGAATTCTGCTCTTCATTTCAGATATCAGCTTAACTTTGTGCATTAGATGAATTAATATTGGAAGAAGCTTGATTGAAGCAAGAAGATTCATGCTTCGGGGCTGCTCAGATTTCAAAATTAAAGGACATACCAAAGTGAAGCAAATTCAGAATCTGTCTCTTTCCAGAATTTATTAACAGCTACTAGGCCTGCTATTCCATATCCAGCGTTCAAATCTCAGCTCCTTTTTTTAGTGCTGCTGCCTGTACTTTCTACTCATTGAAAAAGATAGAACATTAAAAAAATAAACAGATTCAAAATGTATTTAGCTAAAAGCGTGATATCATCATCTGCAGATTTAATTCTGAAGTACATTTTTAAGGGTCAGTTTGTCATATCAAGTATTGGTTCTGATTTATGTCAATCTGTTCCATCTCATTCTACAGCATGCCACCCAGGAGAAATGTTGACTGGTCAGTAGTCAGATCTTTCCTTATAAAAATGAGAAAGATTGACCTCCAGTGAGGAAGATTATTTAAAAACGAATTAAAAATCCTAAAAGTTAGGTAATATAAAATGGTTTAACTGCATATAAAGGCATTCCTACAATAGAACTTCATCAATTTTACTGTCTTGCTTGTAAATATCTCTAATTTAAGCCATTACCTGCCAACTTTAGAACATTTTATAAATAGCACAAATCTTTCAACATCGATTCTGAATATAACTAAAAGGCAGCACTTTTTCAAAGTGTTTTGACTGATGAAAAGTATTAAATGTTGTCATTACTCAAAAGGAATATGGTTTGAATTGTCCTGCTCAAACATGTAACAAATGTGTTAACTTTTCTGCCATTGCTATATTATACTAAGCTCATTTAAGTGCTATAGCTGAAGAAAATAATTACCATATGTTTCCAGCTTTTTGGTATGATTATTTTTATCAGCATGTAAATCACCAGTCCCTTAGATTTTATTTTCTTATCTTCCAGCAAACATTAAAGAAAAAAATCTGATTGTGATTTCCTAATTATTTTACCTATTTTTGTAAATACTAAACCACAAAAAAATTTGTTCCTTGGACATATCCACTGTAAATGGAAATATGTGCCTTTCTCATTGCAGTTATTCCAACATATATTTATTTTTAAGTTATTTGAGTTATTCCAGTTTCACTAGAGTCTAGACCCATGTACAACTTATAAATTATTTTGGACAGAAGGTGAGAATTTAGAGAAAGGATGAGAATATAAGCTTGGAAATCCAAATTGTATTCCAATCCTCTTCCTTGGTGATGGCTTGAAAGTAATTTTCCCCAAGTGCTTTCAATTTGACTAATGGGAATTATCGTGAGAAGATAAAAAGGAATACAATACATCTGCAGCAAATTCAACCAAATAATTTTGGCATCAAAAAATGGTTGCTTTGTCCATTCCCTGGAGAAAATCCAATCTTCTGAGCATGCTTCATGAAGCTTCAAAAAAACTCCACAATAATGCCTCTCCAATGTTGGAACTCCAACAGTGAAAAGGATAAAGAAGCAGCATTATATGGGACTGCCAGAAAAATGAACCCACAAATTGTAAAGCTTCCCCCCCCAATATTTATTTAAAATATTAATTAGAATGAATGGGAGGAACATAATTTTGTTAGTGGAACAGAGGAAAAAGGTTCCACTTCCATTGGTTTCTTGTTGGCATATGAACCCACAGACCCTAGGAAAAGTTAGCTTCTTTACCACCTTGGGATTTAACTACTATTGTTCCCTTTGCAATTTCTCATCAAAAGTTCTTTCCTTTTCCCCCCTTTAATATTAGGCTGTCTTAAATTTCCTTCCCATTTTACTATGCATTGTACTTGTGAACGATGAAGGACTGCATTCAAGAAATCACACCCTCACAAATAAGAAGGCAGCTGCTTTATAGTTTTTCTAACAAATTAGAAACATTCCTACAAGGGTGATCGAAATAGCTATTCAATCAGTATTTCTTATGTTGGAACAAATCAAAAAAATATATACTTACAAAACCAGATCCAACTCCCCATTTGCTTCATGAAGCTGGAAAAGGATCACAGCACAGCATAGCAATACTGTACAGTACTTTACCAAGGTCACCAAAGTTTATGAAGAGTGAAGATTTTAAAAAAAGAACGTTTGAATTTATAAAATACGCAAACGTCACTACACAAATTCCAATTTGGAAACTGAGCAGACTCAAGTGCGTTTGATGCAAGTAAAAAGCAAATCGGAAAGCAAGCATGGGGAAGTTTTGATGCTATGCTGGCCATCATTTTATTACTGACATACAATAACTTAGAAAGATGTCCATGTGCCCATATAAGTATCCCTTGGTAATATATGTCTGTCTGTCTGTCTGTCTGTCTAAGTGGGGATGCTTTTGAAGACCAGCCTTAGGGCTAACTGATGCTTGAGAAGAACTGTTTATCATGCTGAATTTAAACTTTGTATAATGCTTAAATGGTGCTTTCCCTTTTTATTTCTTCTCTACAAGGGTTAGCTTGTCTCCCCATTCCCACCCAATTTGGTTTCTCCCTCCCTTTCTTCCCTTTCCAATATAGCCACTCTTGCTCCCCCCCCCCAACCTCGGCTCTCTTCTTTGATTTGCTATTTCTGCTGGAAGGAGAGAAGAGAATGTAGATGTAGATGTAGGAACCAATGATTTTGTAAATGGAGAACTTTATTTCACAAGTAATTAATTCAATTCGGTCTTTCTCACTTTCCTGCTCTGTCTGTCACGGCTGTATCTCACCTATCCAAACTTCATGAACTGACAGCCTGACATTGGCATTGGGGGAAGTGAGGGTAGAGGGAAAGATTGGAATGTAAGGAAAGCGGAGGATGGAAGCCCAGCTGAGCCATGTGAGAAGTTCCAGCCAGCCAAGTTCAAGTGACGATATGCATAAGGTGACCAGACGTCCCGATTTTGGTGGGACAGACCCGCTTTTTAATGCTTTGTCCCGCGTCCCGCCCGACCTCTAAAAAGTCCCGATTTTTTGAAAGAATGCACGACAAGCTAGGGCATTCTTTCCAAAAATCAGCCTGAAGGGGGGGCATGCGAGATTGAGGCAGAGTTAAAACTCCGAGAGTTTTAAGCCAGCCATGTTGGGTCGGGCTCTGTCTAATGAGCCCCCGCTTCTTCCTCCAGCCAGACGCGCGCCCGAGCGACAGGCTTCCGATTCAGTCCCCTCTATTCACAGGGTGGCGCGGGGTGGGGCAGAGCGAACCCTGGGGCGGGGGGGGGAGCGCCACTTTGCACTTGTCCCATGAGGCCATGCTAAGTGTGCCGCGGCAAAAGGGGCGGGGCAGGGCGCGCGTCCTACCTGGGACTTTTCCTGGTAGCTCCAGTCGCGTTCCTTGCTAATAGCGTCCAGAGCAGAGCAGCCCCTCCCAGAAGATCGCGAGACGTTATCTTCTGGGAGGGGCTGCTCTGCTCTGGGCGCTAATTAGCAAGGAACGCGACTGGAGCTACCGGGAAAAGTCCCAGGTAGGACGCGCGTCTCGCGCTGGGGGTTGGGCGGGCGGGGCAGGACTGGCGGACGGGACGGGGCGCGCGTCCTACCTGGGACTTTTCCCGGTAGCTTCAGTCGCGTTCCTTGCTAATTAGCGCCCAGAGCAGAGCAGCCTCTTCCAAAAGATAACGTCTCGCGATCTTCTGGGAGGGGCTGCTCTGCTCTGGGCGCTATTAGCAAGGAACGCGACTGAAGCTACCGGTAAAAGTCCCAGGTAGGTAGGACGTACAGTGGCGGCACTGCCATCCCCGCGCCTCTCGCCCCGCTCACCGGGTGTCTCTGCTCCGTGGTCAGAATCACTTTTGTTCGCTCTCCTGCTCCCCCTCTGCCAGCGCTGGGCTGCTGGAGTGACAGGGGGAGAAAGGAGATCTGGAGCCAGCCCAAGCCACTGCCGGCTCCCGAAGTGGGGAGGCGGGAGGCGAGGAAAGGCCTCCCGCGTCCCCCACCCACCCACCTGGATGCCGACATTTGCATCCTTTTGCCCTCTGCGGATGCGCAGCGTTCTGCGCATGCGCAGAGGGCAAACCTCAAATGACGGCGTCCAGGCGGCCCCGCCCCCCGTCAATGTCCCGCTTAAAAAAAATATCTGGTCACTTTAGATATGCAGAACTGGGAACCGAGCACCTGTTTCCTGAAAAATTATACAAGCCCTTGATTGGACATTTGCAGATAACCAGGGGATGGCAGGGGGAGTGAAGAGGGAACATTCCTTTGTGTTGTTTGCGCAGGAAAACCTCAGATTCGGCTTATGCTACTTCTGTAACCATTTAAGCTTCAGTGACGTATATGGCAAAACAAATGGCCAGGAGTCTTTCTGTGCTAGATGATTGAGTGGGACGGTTGATACTGTCCACTTTTGGAAGTATGATTTCTGCCCCCTCCTACTCCACCCCACACACAAGTAACATGTCACATGCTACTCATGCATTTATTGTGGGTTAGGAATCTCCATGATAAGATCCAGCCTGAGTTAATAAAACTAGGTTGACAAGATGAGTAAGTTGGACACTGTCTCGGTTCATAATTTTTCTTCCTATATTTATAAATAAATAAATATTTATTTATAAATAAATTTATATTTATTTATAAACTTCACAAGAAGAGTCCTCCACTCCACTGCTCGCAACAGAATTCCTTATTCCACCAGTTGAAATTTTAGGCTTAGACAACTTAGAGCTATGTCGCCTTCGATCTGATCTAAATGTAGTTCATAAAATCATCTGCCACAATGTCTACAGTTGACCTCCCCACATTCCTAAGAGGTCTGTAAGGGACGTGCATAAGCGCACCATTGTGCCTACCGTCCCTGTCCTTCTGTCCTATTGTCTAAATTTACCTATACGTACTTTGCTTTTGTTTATGTTTATATCATACCTGTTATCTTGTACACGTGTTGACAAAATAAATAAATAAAAATATGTCTTCATTTGTAGGATCATCCTTACTTTCAGGTACTTATAGGAAGTAGTAGATTCTTCCCTTTCACAGAATAATGCTTTCCTGTTTAAGCCAGCACACAGCCATGAAATAGGGCAATATTAGACCTTTCTAATATTGCCCTATTTATTGTGATGTCATTACCTTGCTCAATCATTTCTGCATTATGACTATTTATAAAACACCCTGCACTTTCAACATACGTTCCTTCCAACAATGAGTTTAATATATTTTGCTAACTGACCTAGACAGCGGTCACAGTCAAAGTATCATATCAGTAGCCTGGCAACAGGTAATTACCCTGTTATTTCAATATGTGGGCTGAGTTACACTAAGGATTTATCTTAATCTATTTGTTTATTTTAAATATTGCTATCTTGTTCAATCAAACTGCCAAAGACAATACACTTATGTATAGAATGTATTTAACTTACTAAACTGATGGTCCTTTGTGGACTTTAATTTCACCTTCCCCCAAAAAAGCATTTGGTTACAGTCCCTGGTTGCATCCTACTTATACAAGTAGTCCTCCCGTTTGAAGTTACAACGGTGCCGAAAAAAGAGACTTATGACCATTTTTCACACACATGACCATTGCAGCATCCCCGTGGTCATGTGATCAAAAGTCAGGCACTTGGCAAGTGGTTCATATCGAGGGTTGCAGTGTCATGGGATCAACTTTTGCAATCTTTTGACAAGCAAAGTTAATGGGGAAGCCAGATTCACTTAACAATCGTGTCACTAACTTAACAACTTCAGCGATTGACTTAACAACCATGGCAAGAAAGGTCGTGAAATGGTTATTTAGTAGAACAAAGTAAGTCAATATTTTGTAGCTTTGACAACTTTAAAATGCATGGACTTCAACTCCCAAAATTCCTAGTTTAGCATGCTGTCAAGGGAATTCTGGGAGTTGAAGTCCATGCAGGTTAAAATTGAGAAACACTGAAAAAAGTATAGGATTGCACCCTAAGCCACCTTTAAAAAAATGATGAAAGCTTGATTCACTTAAAAGTTTGGAGTACAGAATTACAGACTGAAGCTCTTTTTATTTTACCTGTACAACAAACTCCTTTTGCAGAAAATGAACAAATAAACAAACCATTAGCCATCTGTTAACAGACATGAACATACAAACACTTTAATCCGTTTAAAAAACACACAATTTTTTTTTAAGTGGGTCAATTACGTAGGTTGATGACAGAAAGGGGCTGGAATTAAAAGTCTTTAAAATGATTCTTTGTAGATTCAGAACAAAAACATTGTATCTTTGTTCAGGAAAAAATACCCTCATCTGGACAGATGCACTTCACAATATGATTTGCAAGTTCATGGACTACCTAAAGCTACTCTATATATTTCATACCGAAGGTGAATTACAGTAAATTAGAATTACAATATGCTGCAATTTCTGAGAATTCAGCTTTTTTTTTTGTAGGATGATCTTTGCATACAATTGTTTTTAACTTTACATGCTTTTAAAAAAATCATGCAGCCTACTTACAAAAAAAGAAGCCCTATAATAAGAATATGGCATGCAGCAATATTATATACATAATATTTGATGGCTAGATATTAACACTAACTCTATTAATAGGAATTGGAAACCTGTGGCTCTCCTGGCTCCTAGGAGCTGTGCCAGCAGTGACCATGACGAGAGATGCTGCAAAGTTATTTATTTATTCGCTTATACATTTGTTCAGTGGGTCATTGATTTGTTCGTTGATAATTTTTAAACCACCAGATTTCAAAAAAGGTTCCTGGTGGCTTACAATGTAACCATAAAATTATAGAACCAATACATACATCCATAAACCATCCACCCACCTTCAGCACCGGTTAGCCGGTGGCAACTTTACAGTTTAAATTACAGATTAAATTCTCTGTGAAGCAACTCTAACTTCACTGCCTTCCTAAATACTGTAGACTCTTCCACCAGGACAGAGTCAACAAAGAAAACTCTTGTCTTCTGGGCCTGCTCATTAAATCTCATGTTAAGGGGGACTCTCGACATCCCCATTTGGGATAAATGGACTGGGATAAGAAGATGGTGCTGGATATGTTTGGTGCTAGGCAGTGGTGAAATCCAATTTTTTTTACTACTGGTTCTGTGGGCGTGACTTGGTGGGCATGGTGTGGATTGGTGGGCATGGCAGGGGAAGGATACCGCAAAATCCCCATTCCTTCCCCACTCCTGGGGGAAGGATATTGCAAAATCTCCATTCCCACCCCACTCTAGGGCCAGCCAGAGGTGGTATTTGCTTGGTTCTCCAAACTACTCAAAATTTTCCCTACCGGTTCTCCAAACTACTCAAAATTTCCCCTACCGGTTCTCCAGAACCTGTTAGAACCTGCTGGATTTCACCCCTGGTGCTAGGCCATAAAGAGCTTTAGAAGTTAATACCAGCACTTTTAACTGTATTTGAAAAACTTGCTAGTAGGCAGTGCAGTGCCTACAAAATTTGGGTTATGTGGCTACAATTATTCTGATAAGAGAGAAAAATTCCACTGCACTTTGTACTAATTATATACTTCAGGGTAGTATTCAAAGGCAGAGCCATGGATGGCACACTGCAGTAATCTATCCAAGAGGGCATGAGTTACTGTAGCTAAGGCCTCATGTTCGAGGAAGTGCTGCAATTGGCATCTCAGTACTGTAGAAACTTAGCAAAAGTTCCCCTAGCTACAACCTCTGCTTGCTGATCAAGTATTAGTTATGAATCACCGTCACGTTGCAGACCTGCTCCTTCAGGGGGAATACAGTTTGTCCTGAATAAGCAGAATAAAGCAAAAGTCAGTTAGTTTGTGGAAAATAGCAACGCCATCTTCCGGGAATTCATTGTTGGCTTGTTCCTTCCCATCTAGATCCTCACACCCTCCAGGATCAAGACTTCTACTACATCACAAGACTGGCCTCATAAAGATATATACCAGAATATTGTCAACATACAGATATGACCTTATGCTCATGACATCCCAGTAGCTTCAAATAGATGTTGAAGCCCAAGACTGAAGAAGCAATGAACCCCACCATATAACACTTGTGAGCAACCACTGGTTGATCCCTCCTCCCCTATAGCCACCAACTAGAGTCATTCACCAAGGAAGGAGTAGAACCATTGTAATAGACTGTCCCCAGTTCTCAACCCTCATATGCAGCCTAAAAGGTGCTCTGATTTAAAAAAATAATAACCAAAATCTGCTGATTGATCTAAATTGACCAAAGATGCACATTTCCCCCTGCAGGTCCTGGCAAAGTTAGTCAAACAGACTGACTATTCTGTCCTATATGTAGGCTTGAACTCTGATGGAAACATTTGCTATCTCTAAAGTTGCTGTTCTAGGAGTTTTTCCTCTTCCCTAAAGAGAAAAGATTGCAATCTGGGCAATAGTTACTCAAAGTGACCAGACCTGTGGAAGGCTTTTTCAGACAAGGTGAATGTATCACCATCTCTTTCAAGATGGCCAGGAAAGCGGTTTCTACCTGTGAGACTTTGACCTTCTCCTGGATCCATACTTTCACCAGCTTCTCAAAGGTATCAGGTGGGACATCTATCCAATCCACAAGGAACAGTGCATCTTATTTTCTTCCCTGGAATAGTCAACCTGAAAAGAATCCCAGGTAACTTTGCAATATGTTATTGTAATCACCTGCTTGAGCTTTGTCCATGTAGTGTCTAGACTTTTGGACTCTAAATCTGAGTAATTTTATCAGTGTAATTGTAAGAGCCGAAGTGGCGCAGCGGTTAGAGGCAGTACTGCAGGCCACTTTAGCTGATTGTGATCCGCAGGACAGCGGTTCAAATCTCACCGGCTCAAGGTTGACTCAGCCTTCCATCCTTCTGAGGTAGGTAAAATGAGGACCCAGATTGTTGGGGGCAATATAAATATACATTGCTTACTGGTGTAAACCGCTTAGAGAGTGCTTGCACTGTGAGGCGGTACATAAATCTCACAAATAAATAAATAAATAAATAAATAAATAAATAAATAAATAAATAAATAAATAAATAAATAAATAAATAAATAAATAAATAAATAAATAAATAAATAATATGGACACAACCTCTCTCAGTCGTCTACAACAAGCTTGTACAGTCCACCATTCCTCAAAAGTCATCACTATCAGAATGATTATATTTCCTCATTATCTTCCTATTATAAAAGGCCTAGGCAGACATAAGTTCTAGAGGAAATAGGTCAAGAAGACCCAAATTAACTCATCTGCCATTTGCCTCCTGCTCTCATTAGGCCACTCCAAATCTATACTATATAATAAGTCAGTTATTATAGGAATACTCTTTCTGATTTACCCATTCTTTTACGTAGCATCTTTTAGTTTACAACCCCTGTAATGCTTAGTCCATTTAGAAATTTAGAATATTATGACCTCTTTGCAAATGATGACAACAACGAAACATTTTATTGAGCAGATGATTTCAATGTACAATTTTCTTGCTTTGTAGCTTTGGAATAAAAAGGAGATTTCTCTATACTTTTTTTTTTTAAAGGTACAACTTGGTGGGGAGTTTTAGGTCTGTAAGAGTACTTGCACATCATGCTGCTGTGGCTGGATTTCCTCCAGGGAAATTAGGCCAAATGAAAAGAAAATATTCCACTGGATGTTGACTTGCAATGTGCTACATCTGTACTTCATAACTTTAAAAAATGACATTTTAATTTCGCACTGGAAATTTGAGTGCAAATTTTGAGCTTAACCATTAAAGGTCAACATTTATTGAAGATTAGTGCAGATCATTAAGCTCCAATAAAAATACTGAAGTCAAATAAAATAACAATAGCCAGAAAGAAACCATTCGTTTTAGTAGAAATCCATATTGGATTTCTAAATGCCATCATTCTTTTCTTTTCCTTTGAAGAAGAATAAAGAATACTCACTTTACTAGTTCCTTTAAACCTATTTTACAATCAAAATAGCAATGTTTCTTTATTTTATGTTACCTTTTCCCCCTTAAAGCAAAAGGTGTCAACATTTAATGCAATGGAGCAGAGTCCTCTATTTATGAACAGAACATTACTGGCACTAACAGCTGTAATAGATTTGTGTCCTTGTGTCACCCTGTTACTTTGCCTTTACTCAATCCTGGACTTTCGGGTGAGTAATTTTTCCTGTGCTGGGAGCCTTCCAAAAGGTATTTGACAGACAGCTGTCAACTAGGCGACAGAAAGAGCTAATATACTTCTCTATGTTTCTGAACAGATGCTATGAACTACATAGACTGTCATCAAGCACCTTCTTTGAAAGTTGGTTGATAATGTTTCATCTCTTATTACCTCAGACTTCCATGAATCACTTTTCAGACTGTGTGACTGACAATATGAAGTTTTTTCTTTTTTTTAAAAAAACATATAGGTTTCAAGGTTGTCACATGAGTGCCTTTGGGAAGATGACCCTTCCAAAGATGCCTTGTTGAGGGTTTAAATCTACCAGTAAGATGCCTTGCATGATCTTCTATTCGGCAATCGGGAATGTGTGTACTTTTGACAATTTCACTAGAAAAAATCCTCTAATTATTTGTTTGGTGAAATTGAAGGAAACATGACTATAGTACTTTAGAACAGGGGTCTCCCAACCCACTACCAGGCCGTGGCTGGTTGGGAACCAGGCCGTGCAAATGGGAAGTGAGCATGGAAGCTTCATTTGCGCATGCACGGAAGTAGGTGGAGCGTGTGAATCCATCCCCTACCCCGCCACCGCCATGTGCGACCGCTGTCCTGTGCAGCCAAAAAGGTTGGGGACCGCTGCTTTAGAACATACCGAAAAGTAGTCATGCAAAGTATCAATTCCTATAGAAATTAATAGAGACTTGAAAACAGAGATGCCTTACTCTGAGTGTTCTCAGCTGGAAAATGAAGAACAAATAAGTAGAAACAACCTTTTGTATTTGTAATGCGTAAAGGAAAATACTTTAAAAAATGGAGTAACAGCTGTTTAATTGTAATATTAATAATATATCATCTTGACAGAAAAAGTGCTTAAATTATGGTTCAGAAATTATTATAAAGGCATTTTGTAATTAACATAAAAATAGTGCTGGTGTTTTATAAACAAAGACAAGGTATGCAAGGAAAATAGAAGAAACAAAGATTAAAAACTGGAAAGAAACTGAAAATACAAAGGTTGTATGCAAAATTGCCCTTCAGAGGAATCTCATTTTTGTAAAAAAAATAGTGTTTTATTCTTTTGTTGGGAAGAACTAGATCAGGGGTGTCCAATCTTGGCAACTTGCTGGGGAATTCTGGGAGTTGAAGTCTTAAAGTTGCCAAGATTGGACACCCCTAATCTAGATTTTAAAAACTTTAGCTGCCTGTTTCCAACCTTTGGTAAAGGTAAAGTTTTCCCCTGTCTAGTTGTGTCTGACTCTAGGGGGCAGTACTCATCTCCGCATCTTAGCTGAGGGAGCCAGCATTGTCTGAAGACATTTCCATGGTCATGTGAGCAGCATGACTAAATGCCGAGGTACAGGGGTGGGGTCTAACTTACCTCGCCGCTAGTTCGCTTCCTCCTGCACCACGTGGCTGCGCGCGGCTAAAACTCGGCTAAATGCCAAAAACTCAGCTAAAATTAGCTTCTGTGCATGTGCAGAAGCCAAAAACAAGATGGCAACGCCCACGGACCAGCACTGACAGAACTGGCTCTGCGACATCACCACCGGTTTACTAACGGTTCTAAAGAACTGGTAGGAGCCCACCTCTGCCGAGGTACATGGAACATTGTTATTTTCCCACCAAAGTGGTATCTATTTATCTACTTGCATTTACATTTGTCAAACCCCAGCAGTAGCTGGGGCAAGTAACAGGACCTCCCCCAGTGGTCCCGTTTGACACAGTGCTCGGGACTCAAACCCAGGCTTTCAGCATCTTTAATCGCTGAGCCATCACTCCCCTTTATTTTCAATCAATCTTTGTGTCCCCCCCCTATTTTAGTTGGCTTCAGGATAAAGCTGTAGAAAGAACCCTTCATTTTTCAAGGTCTCAACCCTATCCTTGGGCCTGGCATATTTACCGATTACAAGCTGTACTTTTTATTTGCAGTTTGAGGAATGGTAAGTCTTAATTTTGGAAGCTAGTTGTGTTGCTTGCCAGTATCATGCTGTCCTCAGTTCCCAAAAGCCTGTCATATTCCACCCCTTCGTGCTGATTCTGGATCACTGCAAATCCTTCCAATGTCCTTCACCCAGAACACACAGTCCTCAAGCTGAACTGTAGTCAGGTGAAAATCCACCCCCTACCATCAAATTTAGCACCGAAGTCAAATTTCAAAATATTTCTGCACCTGAAATAAGTGATCCAAATTAATCCGAACTCTGCTCTGAACTGAAAGTAAACAGTGACAGAAATGGAGTTGGGAGGAAGAAATATACCACTGCTCTGGCGTTTCTACTTGAAGGAATACTTTGTGAAAATCTAGCCTGATGGAAAACCAAGGCAGAATTGCAAATGATAATGCAAAATTTGTTTACATTGGTTATTTTTGTTCTGCAAATCAGAAGGAAGCAATGCAATAAAAGCATTGAAACTACAAACAGCTCACCACCTACTTTAACTATATTGGACATTACTCTGTAAAGCCAATAAAGATAATTTATTATTTTATTATTTATTTATTAAACAAATTTCTATAGCCAACCAAATCACACAAGGTGATTCTGTGCTGCCTACAAAACATTGCTTAGAAAAAATTAGAAGGTTGCTTAGAAAAAAAAAGTTGTTTAAAATCGTGAGTTATGTTCTAGACATTTCAGACCTGATTATAATTAATTTTCTTTTAGGAATTTTTATTTTCCTTATCAGCCATTAGACTCCAAAATAAAAAATGCTGTTATAAAAATCTGGAGATAAAATGTTATTTGATGGTGTTTTCAGACTCAAAGAAAGGATATTAAAACATAAAGAAAGTATCAATAAATATTTTTCATGAAATTCCATGCAATTTTCATTTTTTGATAATTAATATCACATTGCTCACCTATAACCGTGATGGTGAACCTATGGCACACATGCTGGAAGTGGCATGCAGAGTCATCTGCCCGGGCACGCGAGCCATCGCCCGTTGCTCTTCCGGATTCCAGTGCGCCGGCCAGCTGGTCTTCACGTGCACGGGAGCGCTGGAAACTGGAAGAGCAGTCGCCCAGTGCACATGCGCACACTGGGAAAATGACGTGCACATGAAGACCAGGTGGCCAGTGCAGCAGAGCCCGGAAGAGCAATGCGGAGAGGGGATTCCGGCAATCGCTTCCTAGGGGAGCAGAGCTGTCGGCCAGGATGGGTGGGCCGGGGCTTCCCTCTTTCCCCGACCGAGTGGGCTTCTTGCACAGCCCCAGCCCTCCAGCCCGCGGCACTGATGCGCATCTTTGGTCCAGAATGCCTGGCGGCTCGGGCGCATAGGGCAGCGGGGCAGTATTTGCTGGCTGGGTGGCCGGCCACCCCGCCCGCTGCTCCTGCCGTTGCCAGGGGCCTGGCTCACCAGTGGGGGAGCAGCTGTGGGGGCGGCTGGTCGCTCCTGCCCCTCGTCTTGTGGCTGCCACTCAGCTCTTGCACAGCCCTGCCACCCCAGAAGAGCGGCAGCAGCAGGGGCAGCTGCAGGGCGAGGGGCAGGAGCAATCAGCCAGCCCCCGCAGCTGCTCCCCCGCTGGCAAGCCCGGCCATCAGCAGCATTTTCATTTGTGAGGAGCTGCGGTCTCCTCTGCCCCTCCTGGGGTAGCTCGCCTCCCCAACGGCGACTCCAACTCCTCCTCCAGCATCCCAGCTGGAAGTGGCAGCGCGAGAACCGCCCCCTCGCCCCTCGGTCCCGAAGGCAGGAGCAGCAGGCGGGGCAGCCGGCCGCCCAGCCAGCAAATGCTGCCCCGCCGCCCTGTGTGCCCGAGCTGGCCAGGCGTTCCAGACCACGGACGCATGTTGGTGCCATGGGCTGGAGGGCTGGGGCCGTGCAAGACCACTTGGGTAGGGAGGAATGTCTGTCCGGCGCTGGAGTAAGAGGTCCACCAGCCAGGAAGCAGTCGTGCTCCCTTGGCAGAAGTGGCGGGAGGAGGGGGCTGTGCTGGCTTGTTCTCGGTGGTGGGCTGGGGAGGCGCTTCATTGATTTTTCCAGTTTCCGGCACGTGCATGCACACTGCCCAGCTGGTCTTCGCACATGCATGCGCACCAGAAACCGGAAGACCAGGTGGTGCACCGGAAACCAGAAGATCATCTTCCTGGCACGTGCATGTGCACCAGGCAGTTGTTTTTCCAGCACGTGGGCGCACACACGCACTCCCGTTTCAGCACGCGGTGCTGAAAAGGTTCGCCAACACTAACCTATAACCTCTGGGGCATACATATATGCTTTGAGAGACCCAACCAAACAGACACAGACTTCAGAGGATAATTAGAATTGCAGAAAAAAAAATTACTACTAACCTGCCTTCCATTGAGGACCTGTATACTGCATGAGTCAAAATGAGGGCTATAAAAATATTTACAGATGCCTCGCATCCTGGACATAAATTGTTTCAACTGCTACCCTCAAAATGACGCTATAGAGCACTGCACACCAAAACTAGACACAAGAACAGTTTTTCCCCGAACGCCATCATTCTGCTAAACAAATAATTCCCTCAACACTGTCAAATTATTCACTAAGGCTGCATTACTATTACTATTAGTCTTCTCATCGTTCCTATCCCCCATCTCCTCCCACTTATGTCTGCATGACTGTAACATTGTTGCTTGTATCCTTACGATTTATACAGATATTGTTTCCTAGTATGATTTGATTGCTTATTTGTACCCTATGACTATCATTAAGCGTTGTACCTTGTGATTCTTGATGAATGTAACTTGTCTTTTTATGTACACTGAGAGCATATGTACCAAAGACAAATTCCTTGTGTGTCCAATCACATTTAGCCAATAAAGAATTCTATTCTATTCTATTCTATTCTATTCTATTCTATTCTATTCTATTCTATTCTATTCTATTCTATTCTATTCTATTCTATTCTATTCTATTCTATTCTATTTTATTCTTTCAAGAAGAGAATTATAACAGAATAGCAGAATAACAGAAGTAGGTTGTGGTCTACTTTGTCAAATGCCTTACTGAAATCCAAGTATACTATGTTCACAGCATTTCACTGATCCATTAATTTAGTCACTTTGTCAAAGAATGCAATAAGATTTGTTTGGCATGCTCTCTTTTGCCAAACCCATGTTGGCTTCTGGTTGTCATTGTCTGTACTTTCCAAATTCCATTTCCATGTCTTATCCATCTCTGCCACATGCTTCATTTTCAGAATATCATGTCACACATGTGATGGCAGTCACTGAATTCATCAAAGTTATATTCCCATATTAAAAATAATACAGCCTCGATTGTCCATTATGATTTGTTGCTGGGAAAGAGAGAAAAAAAGATTAATCACAAGTTGTATGATATCTTGCAATTAGGTGCAATGAAAATGTTTTGAAACATCTCCTTCCCTGTCAGCTCCTCTCTATTGCAAACCAGCCTCTTTTTGAGGCCATTTTTACAATTTTTGAATTTACAGGTTCTAATAGATAGTTTCTCTTTGTTTTTTCCCCTTAGTGGTAAATTAGATTTGGAGCTAAAAAAAGAAGCAATGCTTGCATTATACTCAGGCTGTACTCTTATGCTAGATTCTGCTTTATTTCTATTAATTGGACATTTAGTATAGGAAATTTCCACAATTAAAAATGTGATGTGAGGACAAGAGGGAGACAGAGTAGGAGGTATCATACAAAAAGACAAAGGAAGTTAGTTTAAGATAAATGAAAACCAGTCTAGGAAAGTACAGACAATTTGATTTCCATAATCAAATAACTTGAAGCTTGCTTTCAAAACAGGCAAAGGGAGAGAAAAAGAGTAGATTGTCAGGAAGCTGAAAACAGGTTTAAGAAGGTACTTCCACAGTTCCATTCCTCTTTGAAATCTGCCAGTAATGATCTTAAGTCCAGGCCACCTTGAAATACACAGAACTGTCTCAGATGAGTCAGCTCCTTCTCCAAGTGATAAACAGAAGAGTCTCCCAACATCATAACAAATGCCAAAACTTCATAACAAAGTAAAACTGGCTTCCTCTCATAATATCTGTGTTTTAAATCCACATAAGCATTTTCTGTTCACTGCATTATTCTGTTCTGTTCACAGCCACTGCATTGAGTGATATGAGGATTACATGACTTGACGCTCATAACCCAGCCTTAGGGATCCGGGGTGGGTTCCTACCGGTGCGGTCCATTGCGCAGCTCCAGTAGGGACCCGCCGATTACGCAATTTGCGAGCAACTGCTCCAATGCTGTCTTTGCCGGATAGTCGCGCGTGTTGCCATCTTTTTAAAATAATTTTTCAGCTTTTTTGCTTCTGCGCATGTGCAGAAGCAAAATCTCACCGAAATCGCACGAGGGGGCGCGCGCACATAGCGAGTGAACACGCACACAAAACATGGAGATGCGCGCGCAGTGCACCGGTATCAGTAAGTAAGTTAGGGATGGACGGGCAGGATGGCAGAAGCAGACCTGGACACCTTGACTACCTACCACCTGTAGAACTGGGCTTAGGCAGGCAGTTGTGGGCTGCTGAAGCCACAACATCAAAACTTGTATAGGAGGACAAGTAGATGTTTGCTAGTTTTGGTTCTTCTCTTGGCCACAATTCTCTTTGTCACTTGCCCACTCATTCTCAAAGGCTGATCTGTGCACAGAGAGTATAAAAACAGACATACCACAAGTTGCACATGTTTGTTTGTTTTTTAAAGTTGTCGGTGTATGTATTTGTGTGTGTGTGCTATTATATAAAGACTATTATATAAATGCATCAACCTCATCTGAATGAGCAAGTTGGAGCATCCCAAAATTGGGATGCTTGCCAGAAGCTGATCCCTTGATTCAAGGTTAGTGGTGTGAGCTCAGTTTCATACAACATGCGTGGAAAAACAAGGACCAAACTAAATATAGAAGAAGACTTCTTTTTGAGGTTTATTGAGAAGCAACACATCCTTCTCCTTAGATCAAATATCAAACAGTCAAAACACTTGCTCGTTCTTCAATAGGAACTATCACCCGTGCCTTTCTGCAACATCCAATCTTGTAATACTGAATAAGAGTATTGAGATGTCCCTAAATGTATTCATAGTAGGAAAAAGAAGGAGGGAAAAAAGGTGCTCTGGTAGGCTTAATACATTTGTTTAAAACAATTAGTCCCTTTTAATAATTTAAACAATACAGTCAAAAGACGAACAGAGGTAGATGCAAACATTTCATATTGACTCATCAGTACCTACATTATAATAACACGGTTAAAATCCGCCTCAAATATAAGATCTAGCAAGAGCATTAATTAAGCCTATAACATATTCAGGAAAGCAACCAATGGCAAGCCTTACACCCACGGGAGGCGTAGATTGACATAAAGCCGTTTCGGGGGAGGGTTCAAATGGTTAATGGCAACCGCCTCAGCAAAATGTAGGTAACGAGAGTTCCTGTGGCACAGTAGAACTTTAAACGCAGAGTTTGATCCACCTGGTGACCCATAGATAGTGTCTCGCAATGGCCGAATTGCAAACATCTGTTTAAGCCAGTGATGGCGAACCTTTTTGTTTTTGCGTGCCAAAAATCGTGCACATGTATGCCAGTACCCATAATGCAACATACCCCCCACATGCGCACACAACCCCCCACACGCGCACCACACTGCGCATGCGCCCCATTCAGAATTTGCTTGATAAAAATTGCGGAGGTGCAAAGTCAACCGTAGCTGGCGCGACGCCCCAGCATGACCCCAACCATGCCTGCTGCCAGCTGATCCGAGCCGGGGAAGGAGCAGAGGGCGGGGTAGGCGGCCACCCAGCCAGCAAATGCTGCCCTGTGCGCCTGACCATTCCTTGTGCGCAGCCCTGCCACCCCAGAAAAGCAGCTGCAGCTGCAGGGGGAAGAGCAAGAGCTACCGGCCAGCTCATGTGCACCTCTCGCCTCCTGCTTCTTCTTGGTCGCTTTGCCCTTAGCCAGGGGCAGGGGTTTCCACGAAGGTGTCCCAAAACTCAAGCAGGAAAAGGGAGAAAGGGAGCCCGAGCCGAGCCTCCCAGCAAGGAGAGCAAGATCCGAAAGGCAGGAGGGCCTGGCCGTAGCCTTCCCTTCCTCCATCGGCACCAGGTGCTCACCGGAGCCTTTCGGATCTCGCTCTCCTTGCGACAACTGTGGTGCAGGCAGGCAGGCGAGTGAGATGGCCAGTGGCGGGCTTTCCACGAAGGTGTCCCGAAACCCAAGCAGGAAAAGGGAGGAAAGGAGCCTGAGCCTGAGCCGAGCCTCCCAGCCCTTTCCAGCCATCGCCCGCCGCTGCGGGCGCAAAGAGATTTGCCGCTGCTGCTTCCTTCCTGGAGTGGCGGGGAGAGAAGAAGGGAAAAATCCGAAAGACAGGCAGGACGTACCTTCCCGTCCTCCTCCTCTCTCTCTCTCTCTGCGCACAGGAGGAGCAAAGCAAGCCAGGGAGCCCTGCCTGGCTGCTGCCTGACTGGTCGGTTGGCTGGCAAGCGAGATGCATCTGCACCAGGTGCTCACCGGAGCCTTTCAGATCTTGCTATCCTCTTCCCACACTCCAGGAAGGAAGCATCAGCGGCAAGCCTCTTTGTGGCAGGCGATGGGTCCAACCACAGGCCGCGCGGCACCCCCGCCTAATCCCTACCATGCCTGCTGCCAGCCGAGTCGAGCCGGGGAAGGAGCAGAGGGCAGGGCAGGTGGTCGCCCAGCCAGCAAATGCTGCCCCATGTGCCTGAGCCGGCTCCCAGCATTTCTCGTGTGCAGCCCCGCCGCCACAGAAAAGCAGCGGCAACTGCAGGATGGAAGGGCACCTCGCCCTCCTCCCGGGATTCCCTCACATGCCCTATCTTCTTCTTCTCTGCTTTCGCCTCTGCTGCTGCTTCCATGAGCGCACATGTCCTGGCCACTGGCCAGCTCACTCGCCTGCCTGCCTGCACCACGCTTGTCGCAAGGAGAGTGAGATCCGAAAGACTCCGGTGAGCACCTGGTGCCAATGGAGGAAGGGAAGGCTACGGCCAGGCCCTCCTGCCTTTTGGATCTTGCTCCCCTTGCTGGGAGGTTCGGCTCGGGCTCCTTTTCTCCCTTTTCCTGCTTGGGTTTTGGGACACCTTCGTGGAAACCCCCCCCCCCCGGCTAAGGGCGGAGCGACCAGGAAGAAGCAGGAAGTGAGAGGAAGCACAGGCAGTGCTTGGCAGCCCGGATTCTGCTCTTCACCTTCTTGTGGCTTGGAAGTCTGGCAGGAAGGGAAGGGGAGGCAGCGGCTGGCCTGAAAACAGAGCCAGAGCCACGCCGCCACTACCGCCTTCCTCCTTTCCCCAGCATCGCCACCACCCAGTAGGAGGGAGTCTAAAAGCTGAGTTGCTAGTCAGGCTCCCTCCGGAGGTGGGGAGACACGCCACCAAAGCCCACCATGGCCACTAAGGTGAGGAGACCACCCCGGCTGGCCTCCCCACCTCTGCACCTTCCCTGCCTTGGCGGGGATCAGGTGGGGGTGCTGCACGGCCTGCGATTGGGCCCATTGCCCACCATTGCGGCGGCAAAGAGGCTTGCTGCTGATGCTTCCTTCCTGGGGTGGCGGGGCTGCGCACAAGGAATGCTGGGAGCCGTCTCAGGCACACGGGGCAGCATTTGCTGGCTGGGCGGCCGCCTGTCCTGCCCTCTGCTCCTTCCCCGGCTCGGCTCTTTGCACCTCCACCATTTTTATTGAGCTCCCCCCCCCAAAAAAACCCGGACCCCAACGAACACCCGTTGTTTCAGCCAAAATGGAGTTTGCCTGTCACTCCCTCACAGACCAACTCCAGGCCGAAAATTAGCTGGCCAGCGTGCGCATGCGCACTGGAGCTAATATAGGGCAACGCCTCGCGTGCTCTCGGATATGGCTCCATGTGCCACTTGTGCCATAGGTTCGCCGTCACAGGTTTAAGCCAAATATGTCCCCCATGAGAAGAAAATATGCACCATTCCAAGTCTATCCCCTGGCATCTCTATATATTGCATTAAATTAAATTAAATCTAATATTCAGCAGCCAATTTAGGCTTCTTTTGAATGAAGGGCTGGTGAACTGATATTAAATTTAGCTTTTTTCCCTGATGACTAACCCAGATATCAAATACTGACATGAAACTTTCCACAGAGTGCAAACAGGAAGTTTTCCATCCATTTTCCTGCTAGCTGTTCCCATGGGTGCAATTAAAGGCTATCCTGCGATATAAGCACAGAGCAGGAAAATCCTCCCAATTCTGAAACTGCTTGTTTTATCAGAGCAACTTGCAGTGAAGTGATTCCTGGAGCTTCCCCAGAGATGAAGGCTGTGGGTCAATGCTCAAAGACTTCATGAGAGATAACTCATGAGAGTCCCCTGGGAGTTGGGCGGCATATAAATCCATTTAAATAAAACAAATAAATAAAATAACCAAAAGCTGCTGTAGGAGGGTAAGGCAATGCCAGCCCATATCCAATATTCAGACATTTTAACATATTGTTCTTGGGGCTCTTTTGCACCATGAAGCATTTGTTTTAAAGGATAAGTAAACTGAAAGGTTTGTGGTTTTGGAAAAAAATTGGTTCATATTTTGGCAGTCAAATCGTTATAATGCTTCTTGAGCAGGCAAAGCATACCTCCAGGACATGGGAAACGTTGCAAAATGCATCCTGATGTCTGAAATCTCTTTTACCACCCAGGATTTCTAGGAATTGTATTACCAACACAGCTGAAGGGCATCAGATTGGAGAAAGCCAATAGCCACCTTGCTGGCTGTGGTGGGGGAATGCATGCAACTTCAAATAACTAACTGATATACACAATACAGTTGTCACAGAACAGTTGGTTATTTTTCTACAAGTTGCCACCTAGTCATGAAAGATACACCTGGCCTCCTCTTATATGTTTTAAACACTGACTGAGCTGTCAAAATTAGTGGTGAGGTTTCAGCTGCTTAAAGAGTGAAGATGATAGATCGATAGATCGATAGATCGATAGAGATAGATAGATAGATAGATAGATAGAGAGAGAGAGAGAGAGAGAGAGAGACAGACAGACAGACAGACAGACAGAGAAGACAGACAGAGAAGACAGACAGACAAAAACATGGATCTATATGGATCTATACATGGATCTAGGAGCTGAGATAGCGCAGTGGTTAAAAGCAGCATTGCGACCTTCAGCTGATTGCTAGTTCAGCAGTTCAGCTGTTCAAATCTCACTAGGCTCAAGGTTGACTCAGCCTTCCATCCTTCTGAGGTGGGTAAAATGAGGACCCAGATTGTTGGGGGCAATATGCTGAACTCTGTAAACCGCTTAGAGAGGGCTGTAAAGCACTATGAAGCGGTATATAAGTAAAGTGCTATTGCTATTGCTATATACATTGCTGCATTCTACCTCATACTCCCCTTTGACCGGTCAGGTCCCACAAAGTCGGTCTCCTCCAAGTCCCATCAACCAAACAATGTCAGTTGGCGGGGCCTAGGGGGAGGGCCTTCTCTGTGGAGGCCCCTGCTCTCTGGAACCAACTCCCCCCAGAGATACGAATTGTCCCCACCTTGCTGGCCTTCTGAAAAGCTGTGAAGACATGGCTCTTCCTGCAGGCGGGGTTTTGAGACATCTTCATCTTGGTCTCCCCTATGTATGTGAGAGTTTATATGCTTTTTAATTGTATTTTAAATTGTTTTAAATTTTATTGTTTAGTGGTTCTTCAAATGTTGTACGCCGCCCTGAGTCCCCAGGGAGTAGGGAGGCATATAAGAATCATAAATAAATAAATAAATAAATAAATAAATAAATAAATAAATAAATAAATAAATAAATAAATAAATAAATAAATAAATATAAATAAATAAATAAATAAATAAATAAATAAATATACTGTGTGTGTGTGTGTGTGTGTGTGTCTAGATATCTGCTTAAAGAGTGAATACACACATACACACACACACACAGGGGATAGATAGATAGATAGATAGATAGATAGATAGATAGATAGATAGATAGATAGATAGATAGATAGATAGATAGATAGATAGATAGATACATAGATCTTTAAGCAGCTAAATATATATATTTATATACAATATACACAAAGATATAGATTATATATATTTAGCTGCTTAAAGAGTGTGTATGTGTGTGTATGTATGTATGTATGTATGTATGTATGTATGTTTGTTTGTTTATTTATTTATTTGGTTGTTCTTATAGGCCGCCCATATCCCGCAGGACTCAGAATATATATATTAATTTCATTTCATTTCCCTTCATTTTCATTTATCAGCAAAAAAATGTTACACACACACACACACACATTCACTCTTTAAGCAGCTAAATATATGTTTATAATATCTATCTATCTGTCTGTCTGTCTATCCTGTTACTTAGAGTGTATGTATGTATGTATGTATGTATGTATGTATCAGGGGCGGATTCCTAATTTTTTTACTACCACTCTGTGGGCGTGGCTTATTTTGTGTGTGTGGCTTGCCGGCCAGTGACCGGGTGGGCATGGCTTCTTCAACTGCTGAAGGGAGGGGAACTGAGATAGCTCCTGCCGCCCATTCCCCCTCCCCTCAGCAGCTCGAGAAGCCTCGAACGTGCAAAAATGCCTGGGATTATCACCGCGTGTCCGTGGCTTCTCGGACTGCTGAAGGGAGGGGAATGGAGATAGCTCCTGCCGCCCATTCTTTCAGGGTCTCACGCGCACCCTCAGCCATCCTCCCATGCTTGGATTCACTGTGGGGTAGGAAGGCAGCGCATGCGCAGTGCCGGAAGCTCAGTTTATGGGCATGCGCAGAAGAATTTTTTTTTTTTAAAAAAAAAAACTTTTTTAAAAAATGGCGGTGCCCAGGCACCGGCAACCAACCGCACCGGTACTGTGACGTCACCAGCGGGCTGCTACCGGTGCTATAGAGTGGACTGCACCTGTAGGAACCCACCACTGGTATGTATGTATGTATGTATGTATGTATGTATGTATGTATGTATGTATGTATGTATGTACGATTTTGGCGGGACAGACCCGCTTTTTAATGATTTGTCCCACGTCCCGCCCGTCCTCTAAAAAGTCCCGATTTTTGAAAAGAATGCACGACTAGGGCATTCTTTTCAAAAATCGGCCTGAAAGGGGGGCGTGTGAGCCAGCCAAGAGGAGGAGCCGATGCGGAACGCAGGGGCGGTGGGCGGGCGAGTGAAGCGGCAAAGGCACCCCTGTCAGGAACTTTTCTGGACTTTGGGTGTGCGGGTGGGGTGGGGTGGAGGGAGGGAGTGTCCGTCTCTGAGGAGCTTCGGGGACGAGAGGGGCGAGGGCCAGGACCCCTCCTTTCCCCTTGCCCTCCCAGGAAGCCGTCCTGCCAGGCACAGCAGCCTGCTCCAAATAACAAAGTTGGAAGGGACCTTGCAGGTCATCTAGTGGGGCCAGATCCGCGCATGCGCCTCGCCTCACCAGCTCTCCAATGGAACCGGCGAAGGCAGATCCTCACCAGCGGCCGGGCAGGAGGCGATGGCTGGGGAGAACCAGCAGCGGACCCTCAGGAAGAGCATCGCGGCTCAGCAGCCGGTTCCGCAATCGCCCCCGCCGCCCGGCAACAGCCCCAGCGCCCCGCAAGCACCCAGCCCGGACAGCAGCGACACGGAGCGAGTGGCGCTCAAGAAGGAGATCATCATCATAGGTGAGGAGGGGCAGCCCCGTCGCGACCCCCACCCCCCAGGCAGGGGTGTCTTCCCCCCACCCCCAGCTTGGAAAGTTGCTCTTGGTGGAGCGCGGTCCTTTAAAAGAAAAGGAGGACAAGGGGGGGGGGCGAGGCTGCTTGGAGGAGGACCCCCTCCCTCCTCTTTTCTCTTCTTATAGATTAACGAAGTTGGAAGGGACCTTGTAGGTCATCTTATGTCGGCGTCCAGGGGGGGGGGAGGCGGGAGGCCTTTCCTCGCCTCCCGCCTCCCCTTCGGGAGCCGGCAGTGGCTTGGGCTGGCAAGCGACGAGCGGGAGGCGGGGAAAGGAGGCAGCCGGCAGCTTACCTGCGAGGCGGCGGTCCCGCAGCAGCCCATGGCTAAAGTGGCCAAGTTTGCATCTGTGAGATCTGCAAACTTGGCCACTTTAGCCATGGGCTGCTGCGGGACCGCCGCCTCGCAGGTAAGCTGCCGGCTGCCTCCTATCCCCGCCTCCCGCTCGTCGCTTGCCAGCCCAAGCCACTGCCGGCTCACGAAGGGGAGGCGGGAGGCGAGGAAAGACCTCCCGCCTCCCCCCCCACCTGGACGCCGACATTTGCATTGTTTTGCCCTCTGCGCATGCGCAGCCTTCTGCGCATGCGCAGAAATGGTGCCCAGGCGGGCCCGCCCCCCCGTCCCGCTTAAAAAAAAAATCTGGTCACTTTATATATAGATCCATGTTTGCTCACAAACCCAACACAAAATAAGATTAAGGAAAAATTCATTATTAGGGGCTCCCCAGACAGACAAATGCTAGCACTTCTTGTGCATTATTTCATGCTGGCTGAAAGATGCACTCCTCTCACAATGCACAGTATTTAAAGACCCACTGTTTAAATATTAGAGGAAGCCCCTGCAAACATTACCAGCACTTCTTATATTTTCTATTTCTGAAATGAGTGGATGTACTTGACAGCTGTTTGCTTAACTGGGTTGGGAAAGAACAGTTGCTTTCCTCTTTATGCTTTATTTTTAATGCTTTACTTCTCATTGTGCTTCAGGGTTCTAAAGGAGAGGCAAAAGGAACTTGCTTAGTAGGAGAATTTTCATAAACTTTGTACTGTAACCAACCTCTGTTATTTTTCCTTTGTTGGACCTATCAAATTAGAATGGGCTGGCAGGTCATCCAAACAAAAAAGAAAAGAAAAAAAACCCTGTTCAGAACAGAGACTCTTAAGGTCTCCAAAAATAGAAGAATGAAAGGTCCCCTAATATAAATATATGCTTAAACTTCATTATTTAGAAAGAGGATGGTGCAGTGGTTAGAATGCAGTACTGCAGGCTAATTCTGCTGACTGCAGACAGCCAGCAGTTCGGCAGTTTGATTCTCACCAGCTGAAGGTTGACTCAGCCTTCCATCCTTCCGAGGTTGGTAAAATGAGGACTCAGATTGTTGGGGGCAATATGCTGACGCTGTCAACTGCTTAGAGAGACCTGTAAAGTAGTCTGAAGTGGAATATAAGTCTAAGTGCTATTTGCTAATCGTGCATGCATTTGGAGTGAATTATGTACAAGTGATAAAAAGATGGATTATGACAAAAATTATTTTTTAAAATATCTGTTCCCTAAAGACTTGGGAATTGCTGTGACTTCTATGTATTCCTGGTGGAAAGATACATCACGGCATCATATATGATACTATCTTTACGTGTTTGCTTCTCCTTATCTATGTTCAAAAGAGTGAGACGCTACTATGTCTTTAATAACTGCACCAAGGAAAAGAATGTTGGCAGTTTTCACATATGAATGAAAGAAGGTGCAAGAGAAAAAAAATCTTCTTTGGCACAGCTATTAACTCTATACCTTTTTCCTCCTCTCCCTGAGGTACTTTAATTACTGGGATTGAGTTAGTGCAGGATATGTAGTCTGATAAAATATTATTTATTTTAAAAGCAGCATCAAAAGAATAAAGTCACAGCTCTTCATGTTTTTACAGGTCTGACTCTGCTGTAGATAGGAATGTCAGGTTCATCATTTTGCTCTGAGAAGTTGTAGAATTCAAATCACTGCTTGTTCCTAACTAATTGTAATTTTGTAATTTGAATCACTTTAAAAAAAAAAAACCAACCCAGGTATGTTGGTGATAGGGTTGATGATGTTCATCAGCTTAATTCACATACAGTGCTTAAATCACAATGTGGTTTGCTTGGTTTCTCTCACTGGGTTATGAAAAGTGAGCCGTTATGGTCTAGCATGTTGTGTCAATCCATCCACGTATGGTACATTCAGTAATCACATGGCTTGGCATGATGTGTCAATCCCAGTGGCTTTCTATTTGGGAGATGAGCTTGAGCTGCAATCCTTTACGCCAGTATTTCCAAATGTTATGGACTGAAATTGTTTTTAAATATTTCTGGATGTTTTTCTTCCATTCAATTGTGTCAGATTCTTGCAGACTGCCTGGGTAAGTCCTTGCAGGGTTAGGGTTTTTCAGAAGTGCTTTGCCACTGCCTCCTTCCTGGGGCTGGCTGAGAGAAAGTGACTGGCCCAAAGTAAAAACCAGCCAGTTTTCATGCTTAAGGTGGAACCAGAACTCAGTGTCTCTTGGTTTCTAGCCTGATGACCTTGGAAGAGTAAACTGGCTCTGTTTCTGGATGAACTCTCCCATAATTCTTCACAACTGGCCACATTGTCAGGGATTAATGAATACTGTAATATTTAAAAGACAATAGCCAGTTCCTTCTTTTTCCGTGGATAATGCACTTTGCTTTGCATTAATAATCAAACCAAACCTTACTGCCCTTTAACAGCTGCACAACAGGCAGAAGAAGCTAAAAAGGTGCCCTACTCTTCAGGTGAGCCCAGCTGAAAACCATGCAACACCTAACACTTGATTTTTGCACAAATGAGCAATTTACTAAAATCCTTCTGAAAGCAAGCCTATGTTTAACAATTAAAAAAAAACCTTTAAAAGGCACTTCACACAGTGAATGGAAAGCAGAATAAAGCACTAGATCCTTTATAGAAGCTTTAGAATTTCAGAGGTCTTCAAACTTGGCAACTTTAAGACTTGTGGACTTCAACTCCCAGAATTCTCCAGCTGTGGAATTCTGGGAGTTGAAGTCCACAAGTCTTAAAGTTGCCAAGTTTGGGGACCCCTGCTAGAAATTCCAGAGGTATTGAATTTCAGCGCCCATAATCCTCATCCATCACAGATAATGACAAGGTTGTCCGGAGATTATGAACGTGATATAGTACACATTCTCAATTTATAGTCCTCAACTTATAACCAAAATTTGAGCCGAGATGGCGCAGTGGTTAAATGCAGCACTGCAGGCTACTTCTAGTTCAGCAGTTCAGCTGTTCAAATCTCACTGGCTCAAGGTTGACTCAGCCTTCCATCCTTCCGAGGTGGGTAAAATGAGGACCCACATTGTTGGGGGCAATATGCTGAACTCTGTAAACCGCTTAGAGAGGGCTGTAAAGCACTATGAAGCGGTATATAAGTCTAAGTGCTATTGCTATTGCTAAAATTGAGCCCAACATTTCTGTTGTTAAGAGAGTTTTGTCCCATTTTATGATCTTTCTTGCCACAGTTAAGTGAATCACTGCAGTTGATAAATTAGTAACTCAGTTAAGTGAATCGGGCTTCCCCATTGACTTCACTTTTCAGAAGGTCTCAAAATTTACCCCTGGACACCACTGTTCCATCTAAGCTGCGCGGCTGTGCGGCCTAGCACATAATGAGAGAACGCAGCGCGGAAGTTTCTAACTTCTGCACTGCATTTTCTACTGGCAGATGCTGCGTGCCTGCGCGGCCACGCACATGAAAAGAGAACGCCACGTGGCAGTTTCTAACTGCCACGCGCCATTTCTGATGTTACAGGGAACATTGCTGGACACTGCAGAGGTCATAAATGAGTCAGTTGCCAAGCATCTTAATTTTGATCACATGATCATGGGGATGCTACAAAGGTGGTAACTCTGAAAAATGGTCATGTCCCTTTTTTCAGTGCTGTTGCGACTTTGAACGGTCACTAAACGAACTGCTGTAACTCGAGGACTACCCGTATATGTATTATTTTCCTTTAAAACCAAGGGATGCCCGGGCAGGTTTCTCACATCCCAGGGGAAGCAGCTGGGGGATTCCGCAACCTCATATAAATAGATTACAACTGTGCAGCCCTATATATAGCCAGTAAGAAATAGCATTCAATGGGCAAAGGAAAGTGGAGCCAGGGTGGCAGCGTTGGGGAACGCAAGGAAATAATTCAACCCCTATTTGGGCTGGTTAGGAAAGCGATGAGTGACAAAGGATCCCGTGTTAGGATCCCGCTACTATGAGGGCTCTATTTAGAAAAGGCGAGAGAGCCGGCGGCGGCAGCAGCGGAGGCTGACCTTGAGCCCGAGCAAAAGGGGTCCGACGGCTGGAAGCTGTGTCAACACAACCGCATGCACTCCCCGGCCTCTCTTCTCCCCCCGCCCCCGCCCCCCTGCTCTGCAGACGGAGCGATCACGTTTCCCCCTGGCGGGGCAGCCCGGCGCTGATTGCTCGGAGCGCGCCGAACTCGAGACGCGATTGGTCGCTCGGCCGCTTTCACGTGAAAAAGACAGCGCCGCGTTTGATAAGCGGACGGAGCGGGCCCGAGACTGGGAGCTTCGTCTGCGAGCTGGGAGCCGTAGCGGAGCAGCGGGAGGGGAGGCTGGCTGGCTGGTTTGTAGGCTGGGCGGGCGGCGAGCTAAGGAAAAAGCCTTTAACAGGGAAGGGGAAGGAGGCCTTTTTCTGCTTCTTCGCTAAGCGCCCCGAGAAGCAGCTCGGTCGCCTTCCCAAGTTTTGCAAGCGCTTCTCTTGCAGTTTGAAGGCTCTTCTCGCCGCTTCTATGTAACGTAACCGTAACCAGGTAAGCCCAGCGAGAGAGCTGCGGCTCCAGGGAAGGGTTGCAGAGCGTTTTGCAAGCCGAAGGAAGAAGCGATGCCGCGGAATAAAAAAAAAGGGGGGGGGACAACTAATTTGTCTGCAATGGTACAATAGGGGCTCCTGCTTGAACGGGGTGGACTAGAAGACCTCCAAGTTCCCTTCCAATTCTTGTCAGTTTGAAATAATAAAAAGTGGGGGTGGACAAAACTACGGCTGCAGCCCTGGGGGAGGCGTGGCGGGGGAGAAGGCTTTGCAGCTGAACTCGGGGAGCTTGGGCTCCTGCAGCGAATGGCGGGGGGCGCTTTTAAATTTTTGCTCGGTCATGGGGAGCGAAAGGGGACGGAGTTGCGCAGCCTCGACGAAGCGCTGTTTGTGGGACAGTGGCTTGGGCAGAGAGGTTGCATTCTGACGAAGCTCTTTTTTCTTTCTGGAAATTGGTGCATCGCGTTTGGGTCCAGACAAGATATGGCGATGCCAACTTGATGACAATAAACTTTTTTTAAAAAAAATACTCGTTGCTTACCTTGTCCTCGCCCGCTTCCTAGGACGAGGTTAAAACAAAATACGGCGCTTTTAAGTATGAATGCAGCAGCCGGGAGTAAATTAACTTCAACGCCGTTTAAGTATGAATGCAGTGGCCGGGAATAAATTAACTTCAACGCCGGCTTCAGAGGTGGCTTTTAAGCTCCTGAAAAATCACTTTACGGATCCCGAATGTGAAATATAATCGGCGAGAGGTGCGGGGGGGGGGAGAAAAGGTGGGACGCGGCTGGGGGGAAAGGAGAAAAAGGGCCGCTTTTGGGTTGCCTACCTTCCCCCCCCCTCCGCTTCGAATTTCGCAGCTGCTTTTTGTAAATCCTGTCAAAGTCGGGAGTTTTGTTTTTTTTTAATATCCTGGCAGTGTCGATTCACAAATGGCCTCTTTTTGGAGGATTCCAACGACCATGCCTTGAGAGACGGCATTTCTTTTTTAAATGGGTGTGACTGAAAACTTCTTGGGGTTCTAGAAAATTCTGATAGCCACATATCCTGAGCTCAACATAAACTAATTTAAACTCCGTTGTGGTCAACGCTGTAGTTGTGGTTAGATTTAAAGCAACTCTTAGCTTTTCTCTAAAAGACTACAGTACGACTGAGGACAAGGCTGATTTAGATATTTTAACCCATATACTTGAGTTTTTCTGAAAGTAAATGAATAAAATTTAAGGAGACTGCACCAAAAATACCATTGGAACAATGCCAGTCAATTCCATAAAGAGTTCCACAAAGTAAAATAAAACTTTATTTTTATAAAGCAGATTTTGATAAATCTTGTTTTGAATACTGGACACGCCCACTTTCCCAGTGTTTTGTATATAGGGAATAGGATCTGTATTATAAATGTGCAAATGTATATGTCTAGGGATTATATTTTGGGCTTTTAAAATAATCTATAGAAGCTATTAAGTTAGCTCAAAATGTCACATGGATTTCATTCCAACATTTTTGAATGGAGCTATGTTACTTTATCAGTTCAAGTTCTGGCTGTTAGTCATAGTCCTGGTCCTGGTACATGTTACTTGACTGAATTATTTAAAGTTTTCCCACCATGTGAGCATTGCTTTTAAAAGCAACAGCATGCATTTTAAGAACCTTTTGGAGAGTTTTTCCTCAGGGCTTGTGGGCTACAGAACTCTCACTTATTTTTGTTTCCATTGCAGAATGATACAAGTCTTGGACCCAAGACCTTTGCCCAGTTCCATCATGCCTGTAGATGTAGCCATGAGAATATGTTTGGCCCATTCACCACCTGTGAAAAGTTTTCTAACCCCCCTTGATGAATATCAAAGAAGAAATTTTGTAGATCGCTTAAAGCCTCTGAGATCATGCCTCAATGTGAAACGTGAAACTGAGCACCAAAATAGTGATTGGAAACACTCTGCTGGCCGAGCCAAGAAGAAAGTGGTTTTTGCAGACTCGAAGGGCCTCTCTCTGACTGCCATCCATGTCTTCTCTGAATTCCAGGAGAATCCAGTCTGGGATCTCCAATTTGATTTGTCAGATCTTGAAGACATCACAGCCGGCCTAAAATTACATGAGGAAAAGAACTTGATTCTTGGTTTTACTCAGCCTTCGGCTGACTACCTAGACTTCCGGAGTCACTTACAGAAGAACTTTGTCTGTCTTGAAAACTGCACTCTGCAAGAAAGTACAGTATCTGGGACTGTGAAAGTGAAAAATGTGAGTTTTGAAAAGAAGGTGAAGATTCGAATTACCTATGATTCATGGAAAACCTATTCTGACTATGATTGCATCTACATGAACAATGTATATGGTGACTCAGATAATGACACTTTCTCCTTTGCAATCGAATTGCCTCCAGCCATTCCTACTGAGCAAAAAATTGAATTTTGTGTGTATTATCAAAATGGTGACCACATTTTCTGGGACAATAACGATGGGCAAAACTATAAGATTGTCCATGCAGAATGGAAGTCTGATGGTGTCCAAGTGGGAACATCACCCAGGAAAGGCTGCCTAACACTCAAATCTTCAAGAAAAGTACACAAAGCAGTGGGTGAACAACTTGGCAGCTCTCAGATATCCAATAGCTTTTATCCTGAATGGCAAAAGTGGAGCATGGTTGAAACATCCTCTCCATATTGGTAAATGAAATATATCCACAGAGGCCTCTAACATCAATGGCTGAACATTGCTGATCTTCAGCTTCTTAATATGCAATATAAACAAACCAAGTTGGAGAGCATGGTGACTACTTTAAAAAAAGCTAACTTCTTTCATTTAAAAGAGCAAAAGTTCCAGCTACAATCTAGACTTTGGACAATTCGATGACAATGTTGCCTAACATAAGAACAGTATGTGTGCTCCATATATATGAAACTCTGTTTCTCCAATCACTTGCCTGGACATGTAAGAGAGAGATGTTAGGAAGAAATAATGTTGTGCTGACTCTTAGGAAGCTGTGATTGTGTGGGGAATGTTGAATAGATAGCCACAAAAAACCTTTGTGCCTACTTTAAAATGCAATGGGAACTGAGAGAGATACCAAACTGTGAAGCCTGAGACTTGAATTCAACCTAAACAAAAATTGACCATATCACAATTCAGTGTTTGGGTTTGGGGCATAGGAGTATCTCTTTCAACAGGATAGAGTTGAGAAAGAAAGGGAAGAAAGATGATGTTCTGTATTGTAGTTGAGAAGTATTGGGGAATCCTACTTTATATCTCCAAAGAAATTTCAATAGTTCGCAAGAGTAAGAAACCTATAAAGAACTTTTGTTTCCTTGAAATTGAGTTACCAGCTTTGTATCCCAAAAGATAATCTACACCTTTAAAATCTGTAGGACTGATAGAATTAGATCAAATGCAGGTTTTTCCATCTATGTATTTGCAGGCCTGTTAAATGTACCTGTCCTAGGTTGGGTATATGAGGAAGAAATATCCAAGCATGAACAGACTAAAAGGTGGCAACTGCATTTATAAAAAGGCCCCTGTATATTTGTAGACTTTGTTTCACTATTCTGCCTTCAACTTGCTCTATAATAGACTAACTTTGTTTTCATAAGGCAACTCCCTACACAAGGGGATTGCCATCCTGTGTACACAAGGTATGCCTTAAACAAAACCCAGTAAAATGCCCCAAGAGCACACTGTTTTGCTTAAAGAGAGATTGAATGACACTTGTGAAATGCCTTAAATCTATAAATGTTGGCTGTCTGATGAGCTTGCCTTGTAAAAGTAGACAAAAAGTCTCCTCTTAGCTTGCTTATTGTAGAGTTTGGTAAGAATTTTCTCTTCTAAGGATAGCTCTTCACAATAAAATAATCCTAAGCAATCCAGAGTCCTTCATATTGAAGGTTGTTAGATAGCTGCACTTCTCAAGCTAATAGGTTTAAAATGACAGAGTAGGCAACTTGCACAGAAATAGAAATCATTTCTATTCACCTCCTCATACCTCATTTTTCTTCGGTAGCTTTTATAGAGCCAGAACATGTTGGGTATGCATGTGTATGTGTTATTTTAATTGTGATTTTGATCTCCAGCAGATGCATTGTATTTTGTAAAATTATAATGTGTGACTGCAGTTTTGACACAGATGTATAGAGCAAGCCAATTAGGATGGGTGTGTGCGCGCCTACTCCCATGTTCACGGTCCTGTTTTGTAGTGGTGGTATTGTTTATGGAGAATGCAAATTAAACTTGTTTGTTACACCAGTAGTGAGATGGAACATGCATTGAAAAAAAAAGCAAACTCCTTCCATCTCTTTTCCCTTCCCCTTCCCTCCCTTCCTCCTCACTGTATCACAACTACTGTGTAAGCAATTCACTTAATAATAAATTGTATTTTGATAATTTCGTCAGTCCTTCTGTTGGGAAATAAGTTGAACATTGTAATGTGGCTTTAGCAGCAGAAAGACTAAAAGCTGGAATTTAACCGGCTATTCAGCTCTGGTCATAAAACTGGATTGTTTTTATTAGTTGCTATGGCCATATCTAATATTTTTGCCCACAAATCTACTATTCCCTAGTATTTTCCATAATTGTTTTCTGTTTCTGTTTCCGTCTCTAGACTGGCTGAACTGTCCCAACACACTTTTTTTTCTCTTTCACACTCATCAGCCCAAGATTGGGCTATACTCCAGCACAGTCTTCTCCCCCCCCCCCCGGATACCCACCAAATGTTTGAAGCAGCTCCCAAAATTCTACACAATTGTCAGACTGGTTGGATAATGCCATGCCTTTGGAGGGCAGCCAGGCGGGGGAAGGCTGCTTGGATGTCATGCCACAAATTAAAATGAAAATATTTGGGGCGATGCTAAATACGGTTTGATGTAATGCTGCAAAGACTACTCTTTGGAAGACCTATGAGGAGAGTCACTTGCTCTTTGTCTCACATGTACATCATAACTTTGTTCAGGTATCCCCTCCAACGTAAGCTCTGAAATTTTAGGGGGCCTATAGTTGAAGGAAGAGCAGTTGCTGGTGTGTAATATATTTGCAGCAGTAACTTCACTGTTGCTTATAAACCAGAGGTTTTCAAACTTGGCAACTTTTAAGACTTGTGGACTTCAACTCCCAGAATTCTCCAGACAGCTATGCTGGCTGGAGAATTCTGGGAATTGAAGTCCACAAGTCTTAAAGTTGCCAAGTTTGGGGACCCCTTGTATAAACTGAATGTGGGTTTCTGCTTCTTATTTGTGCTTGCAAATACCAATCGATGTATGGAGAGCAATTTGCAAATAAGTTCTGAATAAACATTAGATCTTTATATGGATCAAACCGGTGGGCCAGAAGGCTTTTTGGCACCAAGGACAAGTTTCACGGAAGACAATTTTTCCATGAACGGGGGGGGGGGGGATGGTTTCGGTTTCACTCTCGCCCACCACTCAACAAGTTCCTAACAGACTGGTACTGGTCTGTGGCCCAAGTGTTGGGCCCCCTAGCCTAGACTCTTCAGCAGTTAATATAACTACGGTACATTAATTTACCACGAGACTTGTTTTCCAAGTAACAATGTTGAGTTTTCTGTTAGATGTGGAATTGTTGGGGTGGGAGGACTTGGATTTTCAGACTTCTTGTAAGACTTTTTCCTGTAGTATTTTTTTTTAGATCTAATGATCTTCAAAGCATGTATTCGTTACCTATTTTGCTGATCAAATAAATAGTCAGATTGCATATGCAGCACCATCACACACACACTGCACTAAGGTAACAAAGTATGGTTTCTTTTTGGTTTTAATGTTTTATTAAAAGCCAATTTGGAGGTTTGGTTAAGGTGCTGGCCTAGAAACTAGGAGATTGAATCCTATCCCTTGTTAGGCCTGAAAGCTGTCTGGGTGACTTTGGACTATTCTCAGTCCAACCTGCCTCCCAGGGTGCAAAATAGGTGGCAGAGTGTTAAATATCTTTGTTGCCTTGAGTTTTATTCATACATACATACCGAATACTGATTAATTCTCATTCTGTATTCATTTGGAATGGACTAAACTATAACTATATTTTAAGCTAGTTGAGTAAGTCAGATCAATGGAGTTAATACTTCAGTTTGCTGGGTCAATGTATACAATTGAGTTAACTCAAGTCATACTTAATTGAAGCATGGGGCTCAGTACATAATTTTCAGCCCTATTAGACCAAATATTGAAATAAGCTCAACAGGATGGCTAAAACTACATGCAATTGAGCTATACCTCTTTCCTCCTCCTTACACTGCAGTGAATTAGGAAGTATCTATCAGAGCGGAATGGGATAATTTGCTACGGCCAACTTGCTGTGGCCAATTCGCCATGGCCCACTCTTCATGGCCAACTTGCTGCAGGATAACTCGCTGTGGCCAACTCGCCGTGGGAAAAACTCAACAATTCAATTATTTAAAATAAATTTTGAAATTACTTTTTGTCATTCACATTTTGTCCCTTCTTTTGCATCCTTTAATGATTCTATTCCACCCTTCCTTCGATATTAATATACCGTATTTTTCGGAGTATAAGATGCACCTTCCCCCCCCCCAAAGAGGCTTAAAATTTGGGTGCGTCTAATACTCTATATGTAGCTTTTTCGAAGCTTTTTTTCCCAGCCCTAACAAGGTGCTAACGATCTTCCCGGCTTGCAGGCTTTTTCATTGCTACTCTCTCCGAAGAAGGTTTTTTCCAGCCCTAAGTCTTTGCAGGCTTTTTTTCATTGCTACTCGCTCCGAATAAGGTTTTATTAAGCCCTAACCAGGGGATAAAATAATGTGCTGAAGCTGACCAGACTAAGGACGCTAGCCAGATGAATATCTGGTAGGCAGATTTTCCCCCTATTTTCTTCCCCCAAAAAACTAAGGTGCGTCTTATACTCCGATGCGTCTTATACTCCAAAAAATACGGTAACTGTTGTCCTGTGGTGAGATGTTGTCCATGGTAAGTTGGCTGTGGTGAGTTTATCACAGCAAATTGGCCGCAGCAAGTTGTCCCAGACCCCTGTCAGAGCCTTTTCTGAATATTATTGCAGACTTAAAATATATTTTGCCCTTGTCATCTTGCCAATGCAGCTGGGATGATCAAGTCATCTTTATCCTATACATTGAAGTTATGCCTGAGGTTGCCTAAGTAGAGAAGGGTTAATGAAGTTAAACCAAATCTTTTGACAACTACTGGTCTTCTGCCTATTTGTCCTACGTGATGGCATTTGAAGTCCTGGCATTTTATTATGTAGATGTCTCCTATTTTATCTCCTTTTGGTAGTGGGTGTCTTGAACTTGCTTAGTATATTTTGTAGGGAGTATACTTTATTTGTGCCCCATGGTTATTTCAAATGGCTGGAGCAATCATTGGTAGACTTTGAAATGTCTTTGAGGTAGAGAAGGGATATCATTTTCATGGATAGAGTTGGATGGATTGGTATGCATTTCTGATGAAATTGTACAGGTATCTGTTGTGTTGAAAAATGTGTCAGTAGTCTATTTCTGCTATTTATACCTGATGTGCTGCAGTAACATTATAGTTAATATCAAATAGGATCTTTAGCTTCTTTTATATGCTGTTTGCTTGTAACTCTCATAGTTGAGGACTTTTTATGCGGCTTTGTAAAATGGCATTGTCTCTTCTGCAGACATAGTTGTCTAGTTGCAAAGCTTTCTGGGTTCCAAGCAATGTGAAATGTTTCATGCTCATATTTTGTAGTGATGGTAGTGAATACGTAAATCTCAAGGTTGACATGTTGCCTTGGTAGAGTTCTTCATGCTTGGTTTTCAGGTTGAAGACTTTTAATTACTTTTCTAGATAAGATCAGTGCAGGAGGTTTGGAGTAGTAAGGCATTGGTTTGCAGAGGTTATACTGTATATCATTCGGTCTTACCTGTTTTTCATATGTTTAGATGGGATGGACTTGAGGGCAAATGTTGTTTTGCAAGTTCTTGTACTTTGTATGGTAACCAAATTAGATAGTGGTGATTATTTTATATGCAGTCTCTTACATTCACATGACACGTTTAACTAGGATAATTCAAGGTATAGTGGTAGTTTTTGTACATGTTAAGCTTTGTTACTTTTCACATGGCTTGTGTGTGCATGTTTGTATGTGTGTCTTGGTACTTAGCACAAACCCAATCTACACCCATTCCATGTTTAGCGACTGAATTCCATTCTAGTGACAAGTTGTTAAGTGAATGGATTAATAAGCAGGTGATAGAGAGAGAAAGACGCTGAAAAAATCACTGGTTACTTTCCCATTCAGGTAAATTTCTCTCATTCAGTTATGCCAGCATTATTCTCATTCTGGCATGTGGTTGTCATCAGGGGCAGAAATTTTGGCCATAAATATATTTATTGGCTGGAAAATTAATGTTTAATTACTGTTTATTATCTTCATATGTGTAAATGGTAAAGGTATTCAGGTAGTTGCTAAATGAGGAATGGGTGCATTTGGCAATTTTAAAATTTAGTGTATTGTGAGAATCCAGAAAATGGGTAAATGCAGTAACTACATTAATCATGTTCTATAGAGTGAGTGAGTTCACATATTCCATTAAGCCCTTATTTGATTAACCATGCATTGTTGACAAAGACATTCTCTGTTGGGTTTATACGATATATTGAGCCATAAGCCAAAATAAAAAGAAATGTCTAGTAAAAACAACAAATATGTTTAGATGAAAGGAGAAAAAATACTAAAGTTGAGCTTAGAATTAAAAAATTAGAGATTACAATAACAGTATTAAAGCTTAAATTTAAATCTGATATGATCTGATAGTTCAAGAATTTAAGACAAGAAGTAATACAAATTTAAATATTTAGAAAATTTAAGATGTAATTAAATTTTTCTTTCATATGTCCCTCACAATACTTTGATTGATTGCAGCAAGTTGTATCATCCGACTATTGGCATTTTAGGTAGCTTTGTCTGTTGGATGTTCATCATGAATCTTTTTTTAAATTCTCCCATATGAGCTGAAATTGAACAAAAGAGATCATGGGTAAACCAATTACCATGCTAGGAACATAAACAAACTGAAACAATTATAACTAAGCTACAGCCAAACCCCAACATGACTCTTCTGTGTCTTAAATAACTACTTTGGAAATACCATATTGTACCACAAGAGGAAATGTAATACTTATATGACTTTGGCTTTGATGCTACACTCATATTCGGCTTGACTATTCAGTAGATTTATACAGTGTGTGGATGCACCCAAATTTGTATACTTTTGGCACGTGATGCAACAGATGATGGACTGGGGAGGGGGGACCATGATGCTTGGCAAAGTTAAGAGAAGTATATAAAGAGGAATATGGAGGTTAAGATGCATGGATATGATCAAATAGATTATTGCAATGTCCTTGGATTAGTACTAGAAACTAGTGAGGCTTGCAAATACTTGTCCATGCAAAAATCAAGCCTATCTAGATGGCATCTAACTAACTGCATCTGCACAATTGTAGATAAAAATTACACCCGCACACACCCAAACACATAGGGCATTCAGGTATGCTAGAAAACTGTAGGCTAAATTCAGCATTTTTCTATAGGAAGCTTCCATTTTAAGGAGCTTCCATTTCTTTGCGGAGTTTGTGAAGTCGCCTTAAAAAACCCCCAGCCTCTTCAGGACCCTGAAAATAGGATATGAATATGCTTGCAAAATAGCATGTTTTGCTATTGAGGAAGCCTCTGTAGGAAAGCTGAGCCTCATATCATTATCGGCTTGGTGTCTCTCCGAACAAACAGAAAGGTACGTTGGGTATTACGTATTGAATATATATAGTTGTGTTAAGCCCTGCTAAAGTGAAGCTAACCTTTAGATGACCCTAACTGTTAACTCCAACTGTTTTGGAGGGAAACTTGATACATTCATATTTGGGCAGGCTTTTTCAAGTACTATGACTGGTTAAGGCCCTGTGGGCCTAGAGCTGTGATGGCAAACCTATGGCACGCGTGCCCAAAGTGGCACATGAAGCCATGTCACCCGGCACACGCAGCCCTACCTGCTGGGTTTCTGGCGCACATGCGTGTGTGATGATTACCTGTGCTTCGCGCGTGCAGCTGTGCCGAAAACCGGTGTGCACATGCGCACCGGCCAGCTGATTGTTGGGTGCGCATGCACGCCAGAACCCGGAAGTCCGGCTTTTTCGGAGCGGGATCCCTTCACATGTGCGGCAGTGCCAAAAACCAGTCTGTGCATGTGCACCGGCCAGTTGATCGCCAGGCGGGCATGCGCGCTAGAACCCGGAGGTTCGACTTTACCGAAGCGCGATCCCTTCGCACGTGCCGCAGTGTTGAAAATTGGCCTGTGCATGTGCGCCAGCCAGCTGATCGTCAGGCGTGCATGCGCGCTAGAACCTGGAAGTTCGGCTTTTCCAGAGTGCGGCCCCGACAAGTGCGCATGGAGCCAAGTGCACTCGGTGCCAAAAAGGTTCGCCATCACTGGCCTAGAGTATAAATTACAGGCATTTGCCTGCTGTTCCTCAGTTCCAGTTTTGAGTCAATAAATACTGTTGCAGCTATGCTGGTCTGCTTCTTGCCTACTGAAGCCCACTACACAATAGTGGCAACGAAGGTGGGGTGCTGCAGGGGAAAGAGCTGCTGTTAACCAAGAGACTGAAGTCACAGGGTGATAGGCTGGGTAACAAAGCCCCAGCAGGACTAGTCCTCACCCCCGCTTGCCAGTAAGCCACACTGAAGGCACGCTGAAATTACTGGGTGTCAGACTGGGTAAAGAACCCTGTTGAGACCACGCTCCTGTCCTGCCTGCCAGTAAAACACACTGGAGGCACAGACACACCTGAGGGATCTGTCCCCAGGACTCCTAAGTGCAGCCCAGCTCCACCCACAGTAGGAAGGCATTAACCAGCACCACAGGGGTCTTCTCAAAATGGCTAAACTGGGAAGTCTCAACGAGTTCGATGTTACTCACCCGGAACAGTGGAGCTCATACGTCTCCTGAATAGACAACTATCTCTGGGCTAACCAGGTCATGGACGATGGCCTGAAGGCGGCAATCCTGCTATGTGTCTGTGAACAAGCCACGTTTAATATCACTGAAAACTTGGTAGTACTGGCAAGCATAGAGACAGTGGCCTACGCAGACCTCAAGAAAAAATTAAAGGAACATTTTGAGCCTAGACTCTTGGTCATCGCCTGGCACCATGCATTCGAGCATGGTGCCGGGCCATTCGCCAAGCTTCGCACCAATGTGAGTTCTCTGATCTGGAAGACCGTCTCAGAGACAGGCTCATTTGCCTCCTACGTAATAGTGAATTACAGCAACGCCTATTCACCATGGAGAAACTGACTTTCCAAGATGCATTGAAGGAAGTCATGGTGGATGAGACTGCTGGAGGGTCCATGAAGACTCTCTGGCCACCAAAAACACAGGAGGTCAGTGAGAGTGAAGAAATCAATCGCTTCTAGAGAGAGTCACCCAGACAGTCACACTCCACAGAGAAAGCAACTCCCCCACAGAGCTGAGCAAGCTGCGGAGGACTGCATGAAAGAGCTGAGTGCAGATTTCGCACAGCAGTTTGCCATGTGGAAAGCAAGGGGACATCACCAGAGTTTGCAGAAGTCATCAGGGGGAAAGGCCCCCAGGTCAGAGCAGAGTTGAATACTGCTCGGGAAGGTGTAGCATCCAACGCCCAACTTCCCATCAAAGAAAAGATAAGACTCCAACTAAAACTTCAAGGGGTCCCATGCTCCATGGAGCTAGATACTGGATTGGCCCTGTCCATTATCTCCTCCATGAATTCCGACGACATTTGCAAACATAGCTGATGGCGGGTCCTGCTCAAATAATTGAGCTTAGCACTAATGGACTTCCAGAGTCGCCGTGTTCCCGTAAGGAGCGAAGCTACCATCAAGGTACAATTTAGGGAGCATAGTGGTCATAGAGGGGCCGCGCACCAGCATCATAGGACTGGACTGGTTTGAGGCCCTGGACATCAGGGTAACGGGCATTCATAGAATCCAAATAGCCGATCTAGAAGCGGTATGCCAAACATCTGCTCCATTCCACCCTGCAACCAACAGTCAGGTCGAACGAATGGTCAGGACCACAAAGGAGGTGCTCAAGCGGATGACGACCGGGGACTGGCATCACCGCCTGGAGAACTTCCTCCTGTGTCAACACACGACTCTCAGTACAACAACTGGTTGCAGCCCAGTGGAGCTGAGGTGGGGCCATCGGCTCACAATGAAGCTCAACTGACTTCACTCAGACAGAGTAGCGGCGGAGACAGCTCAGCCAACCCCCCCCCCAGGAGCTTACAGCCAGGTGACATGGTCTGGGCCAGGAACTATGGGAGGGGGCACCGTGGGCGGCAGCTAGAGTAACTAAGGTAACGGGTCCCTTGTCATACGAGGTTACTCTGGGGGATGATCGTACAATCAGACACCACATTGATCAGTTACGGCATCGGCAGGCTGGGCCAGTCCCAGATGAGGATCCCGAGGTTTTATCAGAGAAAACTGTTTTCCTCCAAGTCTGCCTACACCACCCGTGCCCACCTCTGGAGAAATGGAGGTACCAAGGGCCGTAGAGCCGCTGCCACTCACGGGCGACAAAAATGGCCATCAAGACTCTGTCCTACTGGAGATGGACAATATTCCACTTCAACGGGACTCTCCAGTAACATTGCGGCGGTCCATCAGGATCCGTAGGCCCCCAGCCTATCTCAAAGACTATGAATGTTGAACAGACTGAGGATAAGAACTATCCTAGGGAGGAGAGGTGTTATTTATTGAATATACAGTATATAGTTGTGTTAAGCCTTGCTAAAGTGAAGCTAACCTTTAGATGACCCTAACTGTTAACTTGATACATTCATATTTGGGTGGGCTTTTTCAAGTACTATGATTGGTTAAGGCCCTGTGGGCCTAGAGCATAAATTACAGGCATTTGCCTGCTGTTCCTCAGTTCCAGTTTTGAGTCAATAAATGCTGTTGCAGCTATGCTGGTCTGCTTCTTGCCTAATGAAGCCCACTACACAATATTGGGTATTGCTGGGCCCTGGAGCTGGCCGAGTCCTGCAAATTCCTGGGTGACTGAATGGGAAGCAGGCCTTGGCCTACAGGCTGTAGCAAGTCCGGGTGCGCTAGTAGTCTTTGTTGCCTGGCTTTAGGCTCCCTTGAGTGGCTGAATGGGAAGCAGGCCAAGGCCTGGGGTGACCCTGTGGGGGTGAGGGGAAAGTTGGCCCAAGATATGCAGGGACCCCGAGGGGCATAAAGTGGAGTATAGGGTGCCTCAGGGTGTGGGGGAGACCTTGGGAGGCCCAGGATAGGTAGGCCTGGACCTGCACTAGGCCTCCCAGGGCCGTCTCAATCTCTGAAGCACCTCATGCTCTGCTTAGTGACCCACATGTTCATCAGGGAGAGCAGGGTGTGTGGTTTGTTAAGTGAGCCTATCTCACTTAACAGCCCTCAACACTTGCGACTGTAATGGCTAGATTCTTATATGGTTGTAAATCAATGACTACATATATACATATCTACGTTTTGTGCCATTTATGTGAAAGTTTTTAATAATCATAGTATTAATATTTGTACATATTTTTAGATTTATTATATACTGCCCAGAGTCACTTGTCTGTGAGATGGCTATGTAAATATTACATAAATGAATATATAAACTCATAGTGGAAGTCCTGTTTCCATGAGGAAATTTGATTAATATGGGTTTTAGTAAAATGTTTGATCTTCGGTTCATATGCACCAAAGACAAATTCCTTGTGTGTCCAATCACACTTGGACAAAAAGAATTCTATTCTATTCTATAAATTGGTCGGCAAATCCATTGGACCAAGATGAGACAGCTTTTATTTCTGTTTTCTGTGGCAATGACTCAGTAATTACCTTAAAAAGAGTATGAGGTGTAATGAAATGTGTTAGAATACATTGACCAGTTTTTTATTCCTATTTGCTAAATGCAAAAATCCAAATAATTTTTGTTAAAAACGGAAATCTGCATTTCCTCCTCAATTTTAACGGAGAGTTTGTTACCAGCTAGGCTGTTTCACTCTCTGTAGAGCCGTAGAGCTCCCTCAAGAACATGGTATCTTCTCTGGCCACCATGTTGTTTGCTTACCAATTTTTAATGCCTCAAAACAAAGCTTTGCCTTCATGGATTTAAAAATTACATAATCATAAGAACACCTCTGAGACTGCCCCTCAGCCAGAAATAAACTCCCAGACTTCATTTTATTTTGGGGTTGTCGTTTAAAAGAGGGAGGGTTCTGTTATTTGTGCATGCTTTGTGGCTCTGGAATTGCAGAGCCCTTTACCACAGAATTAAAAATAAGTTTCTGACAGGTCGTATGTTAAAGCAGGAAACCTTATGAGAATTAGATGAAGAATAGCACAGATGTCTAACTTAGTTATTCTGATCCCCATAGCATTCTTCTTTTGCTTTTCTTCAATGATGGGGAGATATATGGACAAAGAACTTAGAAAAGTCTGTCTCTTAAGGCCTTTCTACATCACCATAGTTTTTTCCACACTCTATATATAAGTATTTTGAAACTGATCAACAATTGCCATCATGTTCAGCGGGCTTACATGGTTAATAATTTCAATGTTTGTTTTTTTACCTTGCCAGCAATGATGGTGGTGACAATGCTATCTGTTCAATTGTGCTTGATTCTTGTCAATTCTACAGACCAGGGGCGGGTTGCTCTCTTATCTCGCTACCAGAGCTCTGCGCGCGCATCGCCACATTTGGTGTTGCCAGGCTGATGTCCTTGTTTTTCCTTGCTTTTTAATGCTTTATTTTAGACTGCATTCACTGCTTTGATCAATCTGTGTCCCTTGGAAAGTAAATTCTTGCATGCATTCAGTCTCTTTACCACCATCAATTGTTATTTGACATTTCCATTCCTCACAGTGGTCTTGGTCTATGTGATGTTCAGGAACAGACCAAATTTCTTGCTTTCTTCTTTTGATCAAGATGTTTCAGGCCTTTTTGGGTTTCTGGGAGAAGAGTTGTGTCATCAGCATGTCAAAGATTGTTGATGTTTTTTCCTTCAATCTTTAATCCAATTTTTGATTCTTTCAATTCCAGCTTTCTTATGATTACTTCAGCATGCAAGTTGAATGAGATAGGTGAAAGAATGCAACTTTTAATTATTTCTTTCTCAATCTTGAACCAATCAGTGTCTTCATATGCTGTTCATACAGTGGTTTGCTGATTTGTGTACAATGACTGCACTAACTTGATCAGATGTGTTGGTATCCCCAGCTTTTCTAAGGTTCTCCATAGCTTGTCATGATCAACGCAACCAAAGGTTTTCTTGTAGCTAATACAGCAAATGAAATGCTCTTCAGATATTCTTGAAATTTCTCAGTAATCCAGGATAGATTTGCAATATGGTCACGAGTTTCATGATCCCTCCTGAAGTCTGCTTGAATATCTGATACTTCCCTTTGATGGTTGGTGCCAAAGGTGTTATCTGAATTTAAAGAAATCTTGCTAGCATGAGGGATGAGGGCAATTGCAGCATGAGGGATGAGGGCAATTGCTCAGTAATTGGAGCAATTCTTAGAGTTGCCCTTTTTTGGCAATGGAATTAACACTAATTGCTTCTAATCCATGTGTTTGTTTCACAAAACTGTGATGGTTGTAGGTGATACAGGCCTCAGTAATTCTGCAGGGATGGAATCAACACTAGGGGCCTTATTGTTTGGCGGTTGGCTCATTCCCTCTTATTAGTACCAATCTTACGTACATATACAATGTTACATCTATGTATATTACTAACACGTACTTGACAAAATAAATAAATAAAATAAAAATAAAGATTTCTTCCTGAAGGATGATTTTCTATTTCTGCTTCCCTTTCCTCATTCTGTATATTCACGCCATGTATTCTTGACACCTTGTTGGTCAGACAGTTATTTCCCTTGTTTTTGATGATGCTGTTATGAGCAGTAAATGGTTTTCGGATCCTTTCAATTTGCGCAAATGCATTCCTGGTGTGGCCCTTCATATGCAGTTCTCTTTCAGCTGCTTGTAATGCTGATTCCAGGAAATTGTCTCTCCTTGCTGCTCTTTGGAAATCTGCATTCAGTCTCTTTGCTTTCTCCCATTTGCATGCTGTTTTGGCTGCTTTTCTTTGTTTGGCTATGCTGATGATGTCACCTGTGCTTCCTCCCCCCTGACTTCTTGTATGGTATGTTAATGATGGTCAATTGAATTTCTTGTCAGGTATTGTCTCAGCAGTGTCCAGCAGTTCAAACCTAGTTTTCACCTCAATACACAGAAAGGATTTTGGTGATGTCAAATGATTCAGTCAATTGTCATGGCAAATTGAACCAAATGCTTGCATGCATCATTCCTCTCCCAAGATTCAGAGCTGCCAGTGATGTCTGGTTCTGCTTGGCTGCCAACTTTTGTATTGAAATCCCCCACTATGTAAACAATATCTTTTTTTGGGCACTTGCTTCAGAGTTTTTTAATAGTGGCATAGAAACCTTCTATTTCAAGCTCTATTGCATCAGTTATTAGGGTGCAGACTTGGACAACTGTGATTTTCAGCAGCTTGACCCAGATTCAGATAGTCAATATGCAACCACTAGCCATCGAGAAGATTTCTACTGCTTGGGTGGGTGGATTTCTTGCCTTGAAAAATGCCACTCCATTCAATTTCCTGGTGTCATGTCCTAAGTAATAGATAGTGAATTCCTCAGACTGGAAATAGCCGTTGTCTATCCAGTGTAGCTCACTGACGCCAAGAGGTCAGTTTTCAACCTGGCCTTCTCCCATTTGATCATATCCAATTTACCCTGGCTCATTCCCTGGACATTCCACATCGCTATTCAATGTGTCTTTCTGCAGCATCGCTTCTTGCTTTTACCAATGGCTGCATCAGCTGCTTGGATCCTTGCTGGATTTTTCCCAGGTGTCTCATTAATGCTTGACTACTCACTCCAGGTCCTTCCACTTCCCCAGTAGCTTGTTGGGTACCTTCTCATTCTGGATTGATGCAAGGATCTTGCATGAAAATGCCTCATGCTTCTCATCAAAAATTTACATAATGTTTTTAAAACATTTCATCAATAGACCTTCCTATTAATTGCCATGATAGAACACAACCATTAAGTGGGACGCATTTGAGAAACTTCGCTCCAAATTTGGGCCGCACTGGCTACAATTACTTCATACCAAATACCTAGCACATAACATTTGACAACTGGATGGATTCTCCATATCCTTATTATAGCTAAAAGCCTGAGAATGCAACATTGGAAAGATAAATATATGACCCCATCAGATTGAAGACTTGTTTACACTTGCTACTTATGAGCGTACTGCCTATAGATGTAGACCTTGTGTGAATAAATATAATGAAATATGGGATTCATTTATGCATAATGCTGTAGATTAAAAAAAGTATGATATTTGCATAATTGTATCAGAAATAAATATATACTGGTATTTGCATTAGATAATTATATACAGAATTGTAATTATTTACTGTTGCAACTGCATATTCTCTATTCTTTTAAAAATATTGTTGTATTTTTCTTCACTTATTGTTTAATCACTTATGTGGGGTTGGGTTGTTGTTGTTTTTTGGATTAAAAAACTGTTCCCTTTTTTCTGTTATTATTTTAAAGGCAATTAAAATTATTTTGAAAGGTATCAGATATTCTTATGCTTAATTGTAGAAATAAGTTCAGGTCCTTGCTGGTAGAGCAAGCCCAACTTCCTTGAAACATTATCTTCTTCATATAATCTGTTTCAGATTTCCCTTGTCAGTACCTAAGTCTGATTAATTTTTTTTTCTTTACAAAGTGGGATTGTTCATTGTTTACATTTCTTATACAAATAATTGTGAGCCTGTGTGCATCCCCAGAGAGATTTTTCTAGCTTTACATCTGAATTTCAGAAATGTTGCTCTTAAAAGGGAAGTAATAAGTATGACTTACTTTGAAGAGGTCAAGGTAGCCTCCATGCTCCCTCTAGCCTAAAACAAGCCGTGAGATAAGTTAGGTTGAGATATGGTTATTTATTTACTTGGTGAACTTCAGAGCTAATCAGTAATTTGAACCCAAATCAGAGTTCAATAGATTATCTTCTATACTTTATTGAGTCGTAAGAATTTGCCCTATCTCATAAAATGTCTCTATGATCTTTTTTTTAAATTTTAAGTTTCCCTTACCAGGATACAATGTTTCTTAACCTTAACGATTTTAAGATGTGTGGACTTCAACTCCCAGAATTCCCTAGCCAGCTTTTTTGGAAGTTGAAGTCCACATGTCTTAAAGTTGCTGAGGTTGAGAAGCACTGAATTCTATGACAAATGAGTCCATACACCTCAATCTTAGATCCAGGCTGAGATTAGCGGTTCTCTTGGTAGTCTCCCTTCTCCATTGGCCAACAGTGGCTTTGACTGATCTTGGAAATTGTACAGGATTCTCTCTAGTTCATGGTACGGAATGAGTTCAGAATCCATTTTTTATCTCCATTTCTAGTTTTCTAGTTAATCAGAGGGCTGTTCTGTGGTGCACTGTATATTGCATTTCTTCTTCTTCTTCTTCTGTATGTGGGGATGGCTCAAATCTTTTTCCCTTCTTTTCTTTATTCTTTTTTCCCTGTCAACATCAATATTTAATTCAATTAATTCAAAATTTAATTTTATTCAATCCATCATATCAATCTAGTGTAAAGTTATTAACCTATAAAAAACCCCATTAAATAAATAATTGTACTAATTAATTATACAAACTTATACACAACTAATATTGTTAACACAATTAGATATAATAAATAATTCTAAAAAATTCTATAACATTACACCATCAATCCTCCATTCTCTTTTAATCTCTCAAATATTCCATTCTTATAAATGTTTCCCTTCCAACTCCATTCTCTTAGCTTTTTCTTTTTCTTTCTTTTATTTTTGTACCAATAACTTTTTTCCCCAAACTCCTTTTCTTCTTTTTGAATATATTATTTGTGTAGGTCTACTCTCAATTCCTTTTAGCCTCTTCTCATTATTACCCCCCTCATTTTTAAATTGCTTCCTCTGATACCAATATTCCCCTCTTGCTTTTTTCCTGTCACTGTAAATCCCAGTGTAATCACTATAAATCCCAATATAATCATCCATCTGTCTTTTATTTTCAATTTTGTTTTCATTTTTCTTGTCATTGTAAATCCCAGTGTAATCATCAATCTGTTTTTTCTCTTCATCCTTATAGTCTTCTTGTTCTTCATTTTCTTCATTTTCATTCCCCACCATTGTTAATTTTAATTGTTCTTTATAATCCATCTTATTTTCTGTTTTCTTTCCACCTCTGATTTCCAAAAAACAAATTTTTAAATCTTCATAAATATAGGCTCAAATCTTTTTAATGATTGATTGGTGCTACCTATACTTTGTTATCAACATAAATAATTGAGAGCAGGAGATTATTTCTTTTTTTAAAGTGATAATTATGAAACCTTTTTGAAAAAAGCCATCAACTGATCCTGTAGTGACGAAAAATGACAAGCCAGTATCTAATCTCCTATGTTTGCAGAAGGTGGTCAAGAAGAAGCCGAGATAATTAATTTTTTAAAAGATGGAAGTATTACAGTATCAGTATGCAGATGATGCTCAATTATGGATCTTCAGTTGTAGGTGGAAGAGATGCCGTGGAAGGCTTGAACTGGTAACTGGGCCTCAATGACAGAATCTCTTCAAGATCAATTTCTTTTCCAAAAAACACTTGGGGATTTTGGTCCTGATAGTTACTCTGGATAGAGATTTGCATAATTCCCCCTGAAACAGTCAGCTTGTGATCTGATGTTTGTCCTGGACATATGGCTACTGCTTACATGATGGATCTTTGCCCAGTTTTCATACATGCATCAATTACATTGCTGTCTAGATCAGGAGGCCTTGGTAACAATAACTATGTCATGGTTCCAAAAAACACCCCCAACGAAATAAAACTCCGAGGCTAGACGTTCCTCAAAGTTCCACTTTATTAGAGATGTCATGTTGGCACATCTGGGAAAAACCAAATCTGAAAGCTTCCAGGTTTTCCCCACCCAGTTGAAAGTTCACAAACCTGCCCCACACCCACAAGTTCATCACATGGTCCAATCAAATCTTCACATTCAACTGGATACAATCTCCAGGCAGTCCCATCCAGGTATAGGCAAGTGTCCTTGACTTTCAGAGTAAAGAACGTTGTTATGGCTAATCTTCCACTGCTCCAACCAATCCCCCTCCCAATTTCCCAGGCTAACATATGTGGCAGTTAGGAAGCTGAAAAAGAAAAGATGGCTTCCAAAACTGACAAACTCATGCGTTGACCACCATTCAGTTGGCAACCATTCACTTGGCAACTTTAAGACTTGTGGACCATTCACTTGGCAACTTTAAGACTTGTGGACCATTCACTTGGCAACTTGTGGACCATTCACTTGGCAACTTTAAGACTTGTGGACTTCAACTCCCAGAATTCTTAGCTGGAGAAGAATTAGCTGGCTGGAGAATTCTGGGAGTTGAAGTCCACAAGTCTTGAAGTTGCCAAGTTTGAGGACCCCTGTAGTAGAGTAACACCACCACTAAAATTGTTGTGCTACTTGCTCAGTACGATAGGTTTCCAGGCCAAATCAAAGGGCTAGTGATGATCTACAAAGACATACACTGAAAAACACTGGATTACATCAGGGGAAAAGATGAATCTGCTTGTTTGATAAGAACATTATGAAAAAGGCTTGCTTAGATCCCCAGTTATGAGGTTTTCTATTGAAGTCCTTATACATGACTCTGGAGATTCAAGCAGCCCCTTCCCTCCTAGGATTTCATAAGGTTGCTAAAATAAAACTATTCTGCCATGTTTTAAAACCAGGATTGGATGTTTCTGGCAGACAGCTGGGCATTTTTAGTAACTATTTCTTGTTTTTATTCTGTATTATTAATTGAGTAGAATACCTCCCAGAATCTATGGATTGAGGCGGGTTGCAAAAACTGTAAATAAATTATCTTGAATCATTTCAAACTGGCATCAGAACTGGCTATATTCTGAGACTAAATGAACAAATCTTTGTCTGGAAATCAACTGAGATAATGTATCTTTGTTGGTCCTTCTTGATGTCTTTCAATATTATGATATATTTCAGGGTAACCTGAGATTGGAAATAGGAACAGAACCACAAAGCAACAACCATATCTCTCAAATAGATTTGAGATAGTGTAATTTGGAGACAGGTGCTATCATGTGGTATGTGAAATATCTACATCAAACTGCACATCTCTAATTTCAGAGGCCACATTCATATTTACTATAAGTTTAGGTTTGTATTTTAACAAGTTAAAAAAAAGTTGGTAATGCCTGTATTTATCTTAAACTGATTCTTATGTTGCACTTAGATTTACTTTCTTTTATGGCTTATCATGAGATAGCCAGGAATCCTGCTATCAAATAAATTAGAATAAATTGCTAAACATTTCCCAGGTTATTCCATTATCTTAAGAAACTAAAATTTATTTTTAAACCAGAATCCACAGTTTGCATGTAATAACAAGCATAGAATTCGGTATATTAAATCTAATGCTTGATTTCTTTCCTGGCTATGTTGGAAGATGAGGGAGAATTTGAATGAGCTTTCCTCCTCTTAGAAGTATTTCACTAAATTATGGTTTAGTATCACATGCCAAGGCAACCTTAGGCCGTATCATATCCTAAGTGTAGAAAATTAGATATGCGGTTTCATGCCACAATTAACTTGGTATCCCACTAAACATTGATAATTGGATAATAACTTCTTTATAGATGTTCCATGTACTTTGCAGGAGGAAAAAAAGTCACAGTAGCAATAAAAAAACCCCTCTCTTGGCTTTTTGGAAAGGTTTGAAAACACGCTTTTCTTTTCTTGCTTGGGCCTCACAGGAGGCGGCGGCAGCAGCTGTGGGGCTGGTTAGAGCCCTGAAGGTTGTCTCCCCTCACTTTTAATTAACTTTTTATCTTGAATTTTAATCATCCTTGCCTTTCTAAAAATTGTATACATAGTTTTTATGTTTTAATATTTCATTTGTACGCTGCCCAGAGTCCCCTCTGTGAGGGAGATGGGCAATACCTACATTTGATAAATAAATAATAAATTCTGAATAGTTCAGACTTATGAACAGCCAGTACGAGTATTTAGTTACTTTTATATCCTCGATTTAACTTTGAAACATTAATTCGTCTACCAATTAAAAAGGAGCTATTTCCAGACCACTGACTACTTGGTTCAATTTAATTTCAAAAACTTGTGTATACTTAAATCATAAGATAAATTTAGTCTTTGTAGAGGGTCATTACCTTCATGCTGGGCCTTCAAAGTGTTCCTGTAACTGGCTATTACTGTTTTCCCTGATACGACAAAGCATTATTATTCCTGCCCCCATCCTTCCCCCCCACCCCATAATCTCCATGCAAACCATGCAGTGGCTTTACATGTTTATAAATTGGCAACATGCACTGCCTTAGATGAAACAATGAGCAAGTGGTAGGCAAGGGTTTCTGGATGGTTTGCATTGTGTTGTATTTAATACTCATCCTAGTTTCACTCTTCCCACGCTGGTTGCCAAGTTCTTCCTCCACATTGCGCTCTCACTCACTCACTCAAAAGTGGAGGAGGAGGAGGAGAAGTCAAAGGGAACTTTGCAGCAAAGTTCACCCATATCTCAATTCTTCTCCATTAATTCTTCTGTTTCCCAAATGGGCAGGGAAAGAAGATCAGTTTTTGAATTAAATTGGCAGCATGTGGTTCTTTTTCACTTGGAAGCGATTCCTGATGGCTATATAAGACAGTCCTTCTAAGTAAGCCTGCTTGGTATTGCATAGCATTCCCAGTTTATTATTCTTTTGATTTGGAAGTTAAAGTTAATTAAAATTTTCTCCTGGAGAAAACAGACTCACTCTTGTCACTTTTTCATTGACTTAGGAAGTCTTCCTTTCTTCCTTCCTGCTCTTTTTCCTAGTGAAAATACAGTTTAATGTAGAAAAAGCATGGGGAGCAGATTTACATTTTTCTTTAGAGCAGTTCCAGATATGATGAGTAGCAAATAGCAGAACAGGAAGCATCTCAGAAGAAACCACCAGACCCTGACTTTGCTGGTCTGGGCATTTGAATCCAAACTTTACCTTAAATGAGATGGAAAATCCAGAAGAAATAGAAGCCACAATTATAGTGAATATTCTGTGTTACTTTGGTTGGATCTGAAAGCCAAACTTACTGTAAATTTAAGTATTCTGCCTACTGATAGGCATCATATTGATAACCAGTTGTAGAAGCTGATATCTTTTACATATCTTTCCATCTTTCTTGCTACTGTAAATAGATTTTTTTAAAAATACATATAAAGTCTCTCTACAGTGTTACTCCCCTCTGGGTTGGGAGATCATTCCATGTTTTATACCCCAACATCTCTTCTACCCCAATAGCTCCTTTTCCCCTCATTGACCCTCCCTTCCCACAATCATTCCAACATGGAGACATTCACTATACAGTATCATTGACTTTTTAAAAGATTTTTTTACCCCACATTTATTTTTATAAATAACTTAAGGTGGCAAACATAGCTAATATTCCATTTCCCTCCTATTTTCCCCACAACGACAACTCTGTAAGGTGTTGGGCTGAGTGAGTGAGTGACTGGCCCAAAGTCATCCAGCCAGCTGTCATGCCTAAGATTGGACTAGAACCCAGTTCCCTGGTTTCTAGCCTGGTACCTTAACATCTAAGCCAGAGGTGGGTTCCTGCCGGTTCGGACCGGTTCTATAGAACTGGTAGTGGGAATTTCCCCCTGCTTGCCGAACCGGCAGCAATGCACAGTGGCTGGCTGGCCATGCCCCCGAACCGGCTCTTTTGGCAGTGCCATAGGCGCCGCCATCTTGTTTTTTGCTTCTGTGCATGTGCAGAAGCTGGGTTTTTACCACTGTGCACGCGCGTGCAACACATGTGCGCCCACGCGGCACATGAGGAAGCGAACCGGCAGCGAGATAAGTCAGAACCCACCCCTGATCTAAGCCCAAACTGGCTCTTTTGGGGGTGGATAGAGAGGATTTTCAAATACATCCTCTAAGACACGGGTGTCAAACTCATGGCGTCATGTTGCCATCATGTGACATTTTGCAATGTTTCCTCCCCTTTGTGGAGCTGGGGTGAGTGTGGCCTGCGCGTGACCCATCTGGCTGCCAGTTTGACACCCCTGCTCTAAGAGGTTTCTCTGCCCTTCACAATTTTTTTCCCAAGAGCTCCAGCGTATCATTTTTATCTTTCAAAGTGCATAGCATTTTACTCACTGACCACCTGGCTTCCAACAGTTGCATTCAGATTATTCTGTGTGAAAATATAAAGATATTGTTTTTGAGTTTTCTAACTTGGTCCTGTCTTGGGATTTCAAGTGATGAAGCTTCCAGAAAAGTAGTAAGTTGTCTAGAGAGAGAAAAAAAAGAATCCTTCTGAGTCCTTGACAATTTCAGAAGAAACATAAAACAGGACAAAAGTCAGATTATAGACCGAAAAGAGCTGGGACATCAGGAAAATACAAAGCAAATTCATCATATAGGCTTGCAAGACAACAGAATTGCTTTCAGCTTTAAGCCACACTAATGCAGAGACTTCTATATTAGATGCTGTAATTACCTTCCCTTTCCTCAGCTAGAGCTCATTAAGACTAATTTATCTGAAAGTTATGTAGGCAGACTAGGCTGCTATCGAGTTGACCTTCTTTTGACCTTCATGCACAAGGTGTCCGTCTTTATGAACAAGCATTTTAGCACCACTTTAACTTCTGATAGTCATCTTAACCAGTAGGGCCATGGGATTTAGGAAGAATGGGAGTTGTATTTCCAACATATCTGGAAGATACCTCATAACCAAATCTGGTTAAACTAAACTTGATCCCAGCTGCTGCCTGATAATTTGACCAAGACAGATTTTGGAGTCTTCGAAGCCAGGGGTCTCCAACCTTGGCAACTTTAAGACTTGTGGATTTCAACTCCCAGAGTTGTACACAAAGCTGGCTGAGGAACTCTGGGAGTTGAAGTCCACAAGTCTTAAAGTTGCCAAGGTTGGAGACCCCTGTTCTAAGCAATAGACCTTCGGAGATTTGCAAAAGCACAGGGAATGGGCCATTGATTTATCCACCTCTAATATTTCCCTGGTACTCAGCCTTAGGTGACCTTGTCCAACCTGTTACCAAGCAACATGGGAACTTAAAGAGTTGAATCTCCCCCCTCCTTAATTTGCAGTAACTTTAAGTAGTCCCTTGTGAGTTCCATGGCAAACCTGAAAAAAGCAAAGCATAAAATGTTCTGAGCATCCTCCTTTTCTCCCCTGCCAGCTTGTTTTTTTTTTTTGAGAGGGGGCTCTCAGATGCTTCCTTAAGCAGGAATTAATAACTATTTTCATACTGTGTCCCTTTCTGTTTGTTCTACACACCCACAACTCCAGGTCTCAACCACCATTTCTATCTTTTGTTACAGTATTAGCAGTGCAATTCCAGGTCTGTTACATGCAATTGATGTACTTTAGTAATTTTGTTCGTTTCCCAGGCAGGAATAAGAAGGGCCACTGACTTCCTTCCGTCTAAAAGAAATTGAAATAAATTCTTAAAAAACCTAAAAAACTAAAGTTTTAGGTTTTTTTGGAGGACACTGACTTAGGATGCATAATTAATGAGATCCCTATCGAGCAGGTGCATACTTACAAATAACGTGAAGGACAGTTATTCCCTAAATAGTCATAAGTTATTCTCTAAATAACTCTAGGGGTCAGGAGTGGGTTCCTCCCGGTTTGGGCCAGATCGCCCAAACCGTTAGCGATCCGTTGGTGACATCACGTTACTGCATCGGCCAGTGCCGGTCCGTGCGTGCCGCCATCTTTTTTTTCATTCAACAGCTTGAAAAAGGGCCCTCCCACCTGCTCCCGGGTTAATACTGACCTTTATTTTAGCTGTGTTTCGGGCTGATTCCAGCTTCTGAGCATGCGCGGAAGCCTAATTGCACGGGTGGACGCGTGCGCAAAACATTGCGATGCGAACCGGTGGTAATGGTAAGTGGAACCGACCCTGCTAGGGGTACACATTTTTCATATCAGGCTAGCATTGATCCGTGTAGTTCTCCAGCTATCTTGAGATTATTCCATTCAAAACATTCCTGTGGCTAGTAGGTTTCTGTTTAACTAAGGTTATTTCTTTTCAAAGTTGGACTTTTACAAAGCATGTTACTCTGGAAGCAATACAATGTAAATTTACAAGAGCTATTCTTGCAATTCCAAGATGTATTAAGATGCTGCTGCCTTATATTTAAAGATATAAAAATATATCAGTGGATATCAGTGCTTTTTGTTTGATTAAATATCATCAAGCTGGTGTTAATTCATAGTGACCACATAGATTTTTCTTCAGAAGTATCTATTTCCCTGGTTCTTCCAATTGTGTGCCTATTTTTTCATTCACTTTGCTGCTTGTTGTCCTTTTTTTTCTCTTTCATTCACCTATCCCACCATTATAGACTTCCTTTACAGAGCTAGATTTTTGCATAATATGTGAGGAGTATGATCATTTGAACCTGGCCATTTTCACCTGGAGTGAGAATTCTGAATTGATTAGTTCTAGGATTCACTTGTTTTTTTTACTATCTGTTACATTCTCAGGCATCTTTTCCAATGGCAAAAGATCAAAAGCTTCAATACTCTTTCTCTCCTGCTTCTTCAAAGTATAACATTTGTTTACTTTTTGCTATAATTGCCTGCATGAGTCTGCCCTTTGTAGGCACATCCTAGCATCTGAATATCTTTTCCAAAGCCTTCATGGCTACTTTATCAAATGCTAGTTTGAACATATTTTTAAATGCTAGTTACTTTATCAATGATGCTAAAAGGCAAAAGCTATCTGCTATTTCAGTATCCCAGAGCTTAGTACATTCTCATGAAATTTCTGAATATTTATTTATTTTTTGCAGTGGATCTGCCCCCCACTGGTTTTCCTAAGACATTTTAAATCAACATGGCTAGAAAGAGCTAAAAGCAAACTCCAGTCCTTAGATCGCTCTTTGAAGAGCCTCTGCTCTTTAAAATTTGCTTCTCAAAAATATATGCAATGATCTTGTTAGCTTCTAGAAGTCTTTTTTAAATTATTTTTTGAAGAATCAAGTGACCTGGAGTTTCTTATTACTATTTTGGATTTGTTGCTTACTTACTTTCTTCTGCTCTACCTTAGCACAACTCTAGATCCTGAGAAATTTGGCAGCTGTTGTCCAAACACATCTTTCCTAGATTAGACACGGCTGATGGACTATCTCAGCAATGAACGTGCATTATACTTGGTCTCCCAGTCCCAGGCAATTCCTCACAAATGTGGCAGGGTGGGGGGAGAGAGGTTAGGTATCGGAGCTTGTCCTAAGTGCTTGGAATGTATGTATCAGTATCTCCACATTTACACTCTCACAGTGATAACATTTTCTAGTGCTTAGTGGGAATGTTTTCCATTACAGAGTTGTCCATTAAAGGCAAGCATTCCAGTTTCTCTTTTACTTGAAACAATACAGAAGTCTTTTCTGACATCAAAAGATTGTCAGGTCCTCTTCAAGTTAAGAACTTGTGGCCTCTCAGTTTGGCAAAGCTCTTCAGGCTTTAGCTGACAGCCCACCTGGAAATGTCAGGATCGCTTTTGGATCTTTTGCATGATAAAGCAGGATTGGACTGTTGCACGCTACTCTTAGAGTAAAAGACTCTAGTCATTTTCTCTTTAAGCCCCAAAGTGCTTTGCAGAACACCTTTGCCCAACAACCTTATAAACAGGCCTTTAGTTTGATCAAACAGGGCTCTTCCCAACAACATTAGACATGAAGGAATCACTTCAGAGTGCCAGTTGCAAAACTATAATACCTCCTTTTGGTTTTAAGAGATCGTAGGGTGAAGTTTCTCTTCACTGAGCTGTGGTGGCACCATGGTTAGAATGCAGTATTGCAGGCTAATTCACTGCTCACTGCCAGGAGTTCGATTCTAACCGGCTCAAGGTTGATTCAGCCTGCCATCCTTCTGAATTCGGTAAAATGAGGACCCAGATTGTTGGGGGCAATATGCTGACTCTGTAAACTGCTTAGAGAGGGCTGTAAAGCACTGTGAAGTGGTATATAACTAAGTGCTATTACCATTGCTCTCTCACTTTATGTCCCAGACAGGAATATTTAGAAGGATAGTGAAGGGTTACTGGATGCTTCCCTCCCTCCATCACCACTTGGTACTTTTTCTCAGGGGATTGTCAACTTTTATAATTCCATGATCGCCTAAAATAATATTTATGAAATCATTGATAGTTTTGCCAGAAGAAACGTGCAGTAACTAATAAAGATTAAGATGATTAAGAGCCTAGCCAACCTAATTCAGGAAAGTGATCTGAGATTGGTATTCCTGCCAGAAAGTGATGTTGGGTGGTGGGAGTAGCAGGCAAATATACTAATTGCTGCCTGGAAACTACCCACATTAAATTCTGTGATGGCAGCAATAGTGCAAGGCCTTTTTCCTGAGGTATGCTAAAGATCAGTGTTGGGAAGCGTAGCTTGCACACTCGCAACTTGACCATTAACAAGCTCCTTGCAATCTGACTCTGTCTGGACAATCCAACAGGTGAGTCCTCTCAAATCGACTCATGACTTTCCAAAGTGTTATTATGAGCCACATCTTCCAATCCCTTGCTTTACAGTCTATGACTAAGTTCACCTATTACACTAGGCCCGATGTGGTTTGTTAAGCCAAAGCATGATTTCGTTATGGATTGCACTGCTGTGGGAACCCAACCAAGGGTGTTCCATTCAATAAACCAGGGCTCAGGGGAATGTGTGAACTCAGTCGCAGTGTCCTAATCTAGAGCTACGTTATCTCCCCCGCAACCCTGCTAAATTATGTTTTATTTATGAATTACATTGCTATGGGATCCCAGCCAAGTTTGTTTCATTCAATGAACTAGGGCTCAGGGCAATGTGTGAACCCAATCATAGTACCCTAATATGTAGTCAAATTATCCCCTTTTCTGTACCACACCTTTGCTGGGGGGTTTTCAGGTGCTAAAGAACTGCAAAAAGAAGAGGAAGCCATGGCAATGACCCTGCTGGCTTATAGTCTCTCTTTTTAGTCTTCCCCTTATTTGAGGGAGAGGCTCTGGGCTCTTGGATAGGGATCCTAATCAGGATCATGAAGCCAGCCAAGTAAGGCAGACAGCTTTGATTGAGGGCCCATTTCTGAGTGCTCAGCGGAATTAACCAGGTAAGTAATCATAACCCCAATTATTCTGCAAATCCTTTCATTACATCCTATCAAACCCAGACCTATGCAAACATTCGGAGGCCATTTGTTTTACGGGTGAGCTATAGTTTGTAAACGCTGCAAGGGGTCCAAAGGCAGGCAGCTGCAATTTAATCTTGTTGAAAAAACAAAGCACTATAGATATGGCTAAAGAAAAGAAAGGAAAGGAGGAACGGCCCTTTCAAGTAGCAGGGGTAGCGGGGAGGTTTCCTCCCTTTGCAGATTGAAGCCTTGACAGAAGGAGGTTTTAGAAAGGGGAGAAAGAACGGTCAACCCTTCCAAGTATTAATGAATGCCGGATTCCTCCTCTGCTCTGACTTGCAGGCCCATCCCCAAGGGGGGAGACTGAGAGGAATGCAGAGCCCCTTTCAAGCAAAATTCTCAGTGGCGGATAAAATTGGGGCAGCAGAAGGGATCAGCCACTTGGCGGGCATCCAGCTGCTATAAGTAGAACACAATGTCACCAGAGGAAGGCACACAGAGATTTCTAGTTTCATGAGCTCAGCAACTTTTTCGGTGTTATGAGCTAAGGCTCCCTGAAATTTACTCTTATGGGTTCAAGGCTTAAGCAATGACAGCCCCTAAGTGAGAAATTGATATCAGGAGACATCTTTGTTTCCTTCGTCTTTCCCGGAATAATATTAGAAATGTGGAAGAAAGCGATCACTACAAGTATTATTTTAGACTTATTAGATTCGGGCTGCAAAAATACAGATTAGTAAATGGCAGCAAAAAGTCTGGGTTTTCTCTTTTTCTCTTTTATCATCTAGTTGTTTGCCACCCAGGATTGGTATCTCAAACTAATTGGTTGAGATTTCAGAGGACTTTATCACTACTATTCACTAACCCTGAAACATAAATCATAATAACTATGGGAGATGAAGCTCAGAGGAAGTGGGTGGCCTTATGCCTCCAAATGAGGTTAGGAACAAGATTTAAATGAGAAAGATTGTGATTTGGTGCTTACTGTCTGCATATAAATGGTGCCACTAAGTACCAGGGTACTTTTCTCAAATAGCATTTTAATCTATTAATGCTATGATTTAGCAGTCTTATCAATGTGATATGCTTTTGTGAGGATAGTAAGATAAAGTTTGTGGCTGTTATTTGGGGCTATGCAATATGTTCAAATGTTCCTCAATGCAGAGGCAATTCTGTCCCTCGAAAAAGGCAGACCAGACTAAGAAACCAATGCCTGTAGATCAGGGTTACTTTTACTGTGACAGCTATAGTAGAGCATCTTGTAAGTCTGAATGTGCTTCCCCTCCCTCACCTTCTTTTCGTGTGAACTAGGGAAAGGCTTGTCTAAGAGTGTGGCCAGTCTAGAGAAAAGAAGGACTAGGGGTGACATGATATTTTCCAGTATTTCAGGGGCTGCCACAAAAAGAGGGTCAACTTATTTTCCAAAGTACCAAAAGGCAAGGCAAGAAACAATTCATGGAAACTAATCAAGGAGAGAAGCAACCTGGAATTAAGGAGAAACTTCCTAACAGTGAGGACAATTAACTAGTGGAAGAGCTTGCCTTCAGAAGTTGTAGGTGCTTCATCACTGGAGTTTTTAAAGAAAAGTGTTACGGATGTACGGACGTAGGAAATTTGCATACTGGCTGCTGATTGGCTAAGCACGCGGCGGGAGTTTTAAATGGCTGTCAGTGGCTGGCCATCTTCAGGCAAGCCCTTAAAAGCGGCTTGCCTGGAGCCTGCCAACACTCAGTGTTCGCTACAGCTTGGATCGAAATAAAGTGCTGAACTGTTGCTGTGACTCGTTCTTTTCAATTACGCACGAATCTAACAAAAAGACTGGACCTGTCTGAAATGGTATAGGCTGGGTCTCCTGCTTGAGCAGGGGGTTGGACTAGAAGACCTCCAAGGACCCTTCCAGCTCTATTCTGATTGATTGATTGATTGATTGGTTTTCTCAAGTTAACTTTCTTTGCCCGGGCTTATCGGGCTTTCTTTGTCCTGTTTATCAGACTTGGTAGAACTCTTCCTTTTGTCCTTCAAAGCCATTTCCTTTGCCCTCAGAAAGATTCAGACAGATCATTCAGTAGGCAGAGGAGCCAACACAGTTCAGAACACCACTTGCCCTCTACAGTCTCTTCAAAACAGTTGGAAGGTGATTGCTGAGGACAAGGAGCAAGGACCACTTTATTATCCTTCACCTCCACTCCAGACAAAAAGTAAATATAATAAACAGCTTGCATCACCATTCATCTGTGCCTTAATTTGTGTTAGGTACATGGCAATAGCAGTTTCTCTCAGAGGGGGCTAAAAAGGGACCCATCAAGTCACTTTTCTCCTTGAAAGACAAAAACTCGGAGGCAAAACAAGAAAGTAGGGACAACTTCCCACAAACTACACAGACTCACAGCCAGATTTTAAAAAGAAAGCTGATTTTATTGTGGTTTCAAATGCACTGGAACTGAGCCAGAAATAAACAGCCTAGCATAGTTGATGCCATGAAATCACAGAGATCTGAAGCTAGTTTTGAACTGGCTCAGATATAGGCCAAAACTAGACTTCCATGAAGTTCTGGTCCTTTTTTAAGTAGATTGTATTGAGCTTCAGAATATTTCTCTGATGGTATATATTTATATATAATCACCTGTTAGATTTTGAGCTAGCTTCTTATTTATTTCAAATTCCAATGTATTCACTCCAAATGTATCTCTCAAAATGCATTAATTCCAGCCCATTTTAATGTTTTCCCAACAACAGTTTCAGAGGGGAAATACAGAAAAGCTTCCTTTTGAAGCATGGCACTGCCCAATGCCACGGGACCCAGGAAACTAAAGGTCATTGGGATGTTTAGTTTCAAGGCGTCATTCAAACCAGAGTTTACTGGGTGACTTTGGATCAATTACATTTTCTCAGCCCAATCCATAGTACTACAAGGGAAAAAACCCAAAAGGAAACTCAAATACTTTCTAAACCTTGGCAACTTGAAGATGTTTGGAATTCTTGGAGCTGAAATCCACATATCTTCAAGTTGTCAAGGTTGAGAAACACTGGAATAAAATATTTGGAATCTCCAATTGCAGTCCATCAACAAAAACCATGGAATGATGGTACTCTTAATTTGATAGACATTTCTAATCTTAAAGCCAAAGACAAATGGTCAGGTAATTACCGTATTTTTGGACTATAAGACGCACCGGTGTATAAGATGCACCAAGATTTCAAAGAGGTAAGTAAGAAAAAAAAGTTTTTGTCCTCCCCGGCCCCCAGGAGCACACTGCAGGCCTCCCAAACCCTCTGCACACCCCATTTTTCACAAAATGGACCCATTTTTCACCCATTTTTGTGAAAAACGGGGCATGCAGAGGGTTTGGGAGGCCTGCAGAGTGCTCCTGGGGGCTGGGGGAAGGCAAAAATGCCCCCGTTTTTGCAAAAAATGGTTTGTTTTTTGCCCATTTGTTTTGCAAAAATGGGGGTGTGTTTGCCTTTCTCCAGCCCCCAGGAGCACTGAGGAAGAGGAGCACTGAGGATGAGGAAGAGGAACCGCCTTCTGCACCTGATCCAAGAACATGTAGGGCAGAGAAAAGGCAGGAGCAGAGAAGATCAGACAGATTCCTCGCAAGGAGAAAGCCTCACCATTCTTGATGAGCTGTACCAGAATTTGGCTATTTAGCACAGCAGACAGATGGAGGTGATGCTGGGAGCAATGTGTTCATTTCCTAGCTGTGTGTTTTCTGGTCGTGATTCTTGCCTTCCTTTGGATTGAAACCGTGCCTTGTGAACCGCCTTGTATTGTGGATTTAATTTTGCCTGGTGGGTTTATTTTGCCTGGGGAACTGTCAAGTGCCTTTTGGACTCATTGGCCATTGCTCTGTGGACTAGCATTGGTCTGCTTGTGGCTGGATTTAATTGGGACAGTTCTGGGTTTTGGGTGAAGGGAGTTGCGGGGTTAGGGTTAACCACAGGTGTGTGTGTGTGTGTGTGTGTGTGTGTGTGTGTGTGTGTGTGTGTGTGTGTGTGTGAGCGGGACAGCACCTACTGCTCTTTCAATCTATATTGCCCCCCCTCTCCAAAATGCATTATACTTACATTGCAAATACATCATCAGTGGGTTGCTCCTGGTTCGGCCCAGTTTTGCAAACTGGTAGCGGTGGCGGCAGGAGTCTCCACCCACCTTCCCAGGGCGCTCCATCCACCTGCCTAGGACGCTCCGCCCACCCACCCGGGATACTTCTGTGCATGTGCAGAAGCATTGCACATGCACGCGAACTGGTAGCAACGGGTTTTAGAACCCACTACTGATCATGAATCATGTAATGCAAAAAAAAAATATCTTAACATGAATCTATCAGTGACGAATTATTTGGTATTCAAGGAATAAATACTATTTGAATGATACGATTTTAGTGATTTTTAGTTTGAAGACCTTTAATGGAGATGCATTATCTGTGAATTGGTTGGTAGTTCAAAGTGAAGTTTTTATGAAATATTGAAATATTTACTGTCTACACAAATAGGCATCTCTTGCATTAAGATGGTAGAAAATAGTATCCCTTACAGTTTGCATTTCAAAAACATACACTCGGGCAGAGTTCTTTCATAAATTGTTTCTTTTACTAACATGCCTCCAGAAATATCTCTGCTATACTTACTTGGAATCTAATTACAGTTGTTGGTTGTTTTTTAACTCAAAGATGTGTAATTAAATGTTAAATTTGAATGCACGTCTGCATGTGTAAGAACTCCAAAGGGAACAAAATGGCCCATTTTATTTGCAAACATATTAGGATGCAATTTACTTTTACGCTTCTTTACAACTGTTACTTTTGTCTTTGAATCCTGAAGAGAGGATTGCTGGGTCCCTAAAATAAACTTGATTTAGGAGGAAGAATTAAGAACGGCATTACTCTTGCTTTACTTTTCAGTTAATTTTCCCAAATCAAAATGGCTAATGCTGAATATAAACAGCCGCTGGGCAAACATTGTTAGCCACTATATTTAGCCTTTTCTACAAGAGATGTGGACAAGATTCTCTTGGTTTATGTCTATGAATTAAAAGTAGCTTTGCACCTAGCAGAATAGGGAAAAGAATCCTGAATTTACTTGACTATTCAAACTGCCTCACTGAATTTTTTTCTCAGCAAGAGGAGTAACAACAAAAGTTTATTTAGCTTAAAAATGCAACAAACAGCACTTGGTCTGAAGCAGGAAGAGGGCGAGCCACTTGCCTTTTTTGACCTTGTCTCTTATGGAGGTTCCCAGAAAAAAGCTCATCAAATGAAAGAATTGAAGCTGGCAAGGCATGGATGATCAGGCCAGACCGAAGCACATCATAAATAATGAACAGGCATCTTCCAAACTGAAGCTTTGGAAAAGAATGGCCAAGGGTCATTGAGTGAAAGGACAGGATGTAAGCCTTGGGACCGATGCACAGAGACATACATATCTTGCTAGATTGGTTTCTTCCTTCTAGAGTGACTCAATCTACCGCATACATATGACATTTTCCTTGTCTACAATAAAACAACATAGCCAGTCATACTGTGCCTACGAAGTTGCTGCTGTTAACTAGTCACAGATGACAGGGTTGAGTTTAGAGGTGCAAGAGGCCGATCGTTCTCCTGGTGGGAAGTCTGACAACAGCACAGTGAAACAGCGGGAAGGCATCACACCGCCTCAGCTTCCAGCAGGAAGCAAAAGGGAGCTGCAAGGCTGAGAGGTGGGATGAGTTAGGCTCTTGCCAACGGAAAACCACCCACTTAGCTGCTCCAGTGTTACGCAGGAAAGCAGTTTTCCAAACACACCCCTGCTAAGCTGGAAATGAATTGGCTGAGTTGCAGAAGCCTGACAATTTGTTGGCACCCAGCAGTGTGGTGCCGGATTTTAGGTTGGCATCGGTGTTACTTACATGTGAAGGATCCTTCGTTTTTCATTGATGGAGTTCTCTACCTTTCAGGTTTACAAGTTTACAGAAATACAAAATGAGAACATATGCCCTCTAGGCAATAATGTGCTGTTTGTTTCCTGCAAGTATGCAGAAAGGCTTTGGAACCACATGCCAGGAAGGGGAAAGTTTTTGACTATCCTCACCTGTGCAAATACTGAAAACACAAAGAGGAACAGAATAAAAATTACGGTAACAGTGCAATCTCCAGTGCAGTCAGGCTGGCTGAAATTGGAAGAAGGACGTAATCTCTCTTGTAATCACAAATTTGCTGGATCGGTGCCAACAGGCAATTGTATCTGTCCTATTAAATGACTAAATCTACAAACTCTCTAGGAAGATGGCCAACTTTTGTACTATACCGGAACCTGTTGGATTTGAACATTAACACAGCTTAGCTTCTGCTATGAATAGATTTTTATTCTGGATATTTTGCAATTTAAAGTTTTCTTATTTTTGTCTCTATGGCTATATCATCATCTTCATCTTCATCATTGTCTGTTCACTACAGGAGGAAGGCCTCTTTTATTTATTTATTTATTTTATTAGTGAGACATATATACCGCCTCAACATGCAAGCACTCTCTAAGCGGTTTATACCATTAAGCAATGTATATTTATATTGCCCCCAACAATCTGGGTCCTCATTTTACTTACCTCGGAAGGATGGAAGGCTCAGTCAACCTTGAGCCGGTGAGATTTGAACAGCTGAACTGCTGATCACAGTCAGCTAAAGTAGCCTGCAGTACTGCACTCTAACTGCTGCACCACCTTGGCTCTTCCCCATGTTTCTAACCTATGCAATCCCGAGCTTTCTCTACGGCTATATATTCTTTAATATGTAATCTATCCAATAATCAGGGAAACTGTGAGTCCAGTAACAATAGGAGAACCAAACGTTTCCATCACAAATCTATAGCCACAAATCTATGTGCTGTAATGCTGCACACCTTTGCACAGGTTGCTGACAGTAAGAGCTATTACCCATAAGGACTTAATTTCTGGGCCTTGGATTACAACATGTTTATTTAGCAAAGTAGCTTTTGCATTTATCGTTTAGGAACAATTTAGCTCTCATGTGTGAAATTGCTTTGTACAATTAATGCATCATTATATAACAAATGTCAATCACCATTGTTTATTATGGGGGTTGGTTTTCTGTCTGAGTCCAGCTCTAATGCATTGAGTAGCTGCTTGAACAACAGGTGCTAGCGGTGATAATGCTCATCCCAATGCCATGAATTGCTTCATTTCCTTATTTCTGCAGACCAAACAGCTGTTTAAGTCAAAGTTGGGGATAAATCAAGCTGGATCACCCCCAATTTTGGCTTATTCAGAATCACCCTTTTTGTTACACTAAATCTCAAAATTAATTAATGTGATAGATAGGCCTACCATACCTGAGCTTATAAAAACTAGGCAATTATAAGATGGCAGCAAAAAAGCATAGAGACCTCTGTTGGCTGCCATCTATTAGTGGGCTGGATTTCTCCAGCCGAGATAATGTGAGAAAGCATAAATTGTGCTGCCAGTGCATGAATGATGTTGCGTTTTTCATAACTACATTTTTCTCCTTGTAGTTCTAATTCTGGACTGCCTCTGGCTTCCAGGCTCTCCGGGACCTGGAAATGGAATTTGGCATGAGTTATGTTCATGTGACAACTTAACCATAGATAATTGTGTATGCTTGGACACATATCAATATGTGTCCAATACAATACAAGCAATACACATGTGTCCAATACAATACAAGCAATACACATGCTTGGACACATACATAAATAAAAAATATTTACGGACCCCTCGCATCCTGGACATAAATTGTTTCAACTCCTACCCTCAAAATGTCGCTATAGAGCACTGCACACCAAGACAACTAGACACAAGAACAGTTTTTTCCCGAATGCCATCACTCTGCTAAACAAATAATTCCCTCACCACTGTCAAACTGTTCACTAAGGCTGCATTACTATTAGTTTTTCTTCTCGTTCCTATCACCCATCTCCTCCCACTTATGACTGTATGACTGTAACTTGTTGCTTGTATCCTTATGATTTATAATAATATTGATTGTTTTCTGATTGCTTATTTGAACCCTATGACAATCATTAAGTGTTGTACCTCATGATTCTTGACAAATGTATCTTTTCTTTTATGTACACTGAGAGCATATGCACCAAATACAGATTCCTTGTGTGTCCGATCACACTTGGCCAATAAAGAATTCTATTCTATTCTATTCTATTCTATTCTATTCTATTCTATTCTATTCTATTCTATTCTATTCTATTCTATTCTATTCTATTCTACTAAACCATAACTGATCTCAAAACTAGGTTCATGCAACATTCTAGACTAAAATGTATTTGGATAGTTAATGTGGTTCCTTGGATAAGTAAATAGAGTTATGATACTCACAAATGGAGAATTTAAGATAAAGAAAGAAATTTAGATGTGGATTGGTGGCATGAATGTCAGATGATATTTCGGTAAAAATGGTATTGGAACCAACCCCTATCCAAAATTGACTTAACACAAGTAGATATGGCCTAAGACTGAAATATCTATCACTTCTTAGGTATATAGATTCACATACGGTTGTATTGTAAGTAGTATAAAATAATAATTTTATCTGTCCCGAAACATTTGGGTATCCAGACTTAATTCTTTTATATTACCGTATGTTCCGGCGTATAAGACGACTTTTTAACCCAGGAAAAGCTTCTCAAAAGTTAGGGGTCGTCTTATATGCCGGGTATTGTCTTAACATCAGGCGATCTCCCACTGGGAGCCGGGCTGCACCAAATGTTGGGCTTCGGGGGGAAAAGGGGGGCTCGTAGGGAGGATTTTAAGGGGATCGGAGAGCTGTTATCAGATGCAGCAACTGAGGAGGAGAAGCGGCGGCGTAGCGGTTCCCACGGAGCAGAAAACCTTGCAAGGAAAGGCGGAGACTCGGAAGGGGAGGGGGCGCAACTGGGGAAACTTCACCTCACTCTTTCCCTCCTGCAGCTGGGGATCCCCCCCCCTCCTCCTTGCCCCCCCGTCCCCTCCCCCACTCGCAGTGTCCACAGCACTTGGTGTAAAAGACGTCGGGAGACCACGAAGGGGGGTGGGAGGGAAAGGAAACTTGGCTCCCAACCCCCTCTTTCCCTTTTCCTACCTCCCCTCTAGGCATAAAAGCTCTCTGCCCTTAACCTAAAGTGACCAGATTTTTTTTTAAGCGGGACGGGGGTGGGTGGGCGGGCGCCACCATTTGTTTTGCCCTCTGCGCATGCGCAGAACGCTGCGCATGCGCAGAGGGCAAAACACAGCAAATGTCAGCGTCCAGGTGGGGGGGAGGCGGGAGGCCTTTCCTCGCCTCCCGCCTCCCTTTCGGGAGCCAGCAGCCCTTCGGGAGCCCGCCTCCCCTTCGGGAGGCCTTTCCTCGCCTCCCGCCTCCCCTTTGGGAGCTGCCCTGGGGCCGGGCTGGCAAGCAACGAACGGGAGGCGGGAGACGGGGAAAGGAGGCAGCCGGCAGCTTACCTGTCGCGAGCTCCAGGCATCCAAGCGCCGCGGTCTCCCGGTTGCCCGCCCGGCCCCAGGGCAATGGCGGCAGCGAGGCGACGGGGGGAAGGAAGGGGAGGGGGACGAGGAAGGGCTGTTTGCGCCGCCGGAGGGGCCGCTCGTGAGCTTAAACCGGCGACGGCAGCGGCGACGGCTCCTAGTCCCTCACCCCTCCACCCGCATCCCAACAGCAGCGGCGCCTCCGAGGGCGGGGCTAGGGATGGGGCGGGGGAAGGAGAGGAGGAGCAGCCCCCCTTCCCCCTCTCCCCAGCAGGCAGCCGCCTTGCTGAAATTCCACCTGACTTGCTTCCGGTACCTCTCTTTTGCTTCCCCTTTTAAGGTGACCAGACGTCCCGCTGTTTTGGCATTCTTTTAAAAAAAGCGGGACTTTTTGAAAAGAATGCGGGACGCGGGACACACGCTTGAAAAGCGTGTCTGTCCCGCCAAAAGCGGGACGTCTGGTCACCTTACCTTAACCTCTTCGTTGAAGCCACTGCGGGGAGGGGGTAACTGGGGCACTGCTGAGCAATGCAGAAATCAGGATTTCTGTTGACAGCTTGCTCGTAATTTAGGAACTCTACTGCTGCAAAACATGCCTTTAAAGCAGAGGTCTTCAAACTTGGCAACTCTAAGACTTGTGGACTTCAGCTCTCAGAATTCTCCAGCCAGCTATGCTGGCTGGAGAATTCTGGGAATTGAAGTCCACAAGTCTTAAAGTTGCCAAGTTCGGGGACCCCTGCTTTAAAGCAAAAATAACAAGAGGAAAAAGTGGAATGGCTCCTTTACAAAGAAATCCAAAAGGCCTATTAAATAAGCCTTTTGCTTGTTTATTCACAAGAAAGGAACCCATTCCCTTCCCATTCAGGCACTTTCCAGAAGGAATGGCATGATGAATGAAAACCTATCTGTACTTTTCAGCATTCATGATCCCATCAATATTGCCAACACCACTGGCAGAAATGCAGCCCCAAACAGGTCAGACGCTCCACCATGTTCCCTTGAAGGTGACAAACACTCATTTGTCCATCTCTCTCCAACTCTTCTCACATAGGGTTTCAACAAATTGGATCCAAAAATTTCAAACTTGGGTTCATCATTCCATAATACTCTTTTCCACTGATCATTAGTCCAATTTTTTTGAGCCTCAGCATATCTTAGCCTTTTCACTGTGTTCCCCTTCTGCAAGTGTGGTGCCTTGGCTGCTACCCATCCACAAAGACCATTCCTGATTGTGCTTCTTCAGACAGAAGAAAAAAAGAAGAAAGAAAGAAAGAAGAAATAAATAAATAAATAAATAAATAAAGGAGGGAGGGAGGGTGGGAGGGAGAGAGAGAGAGAGAGAGAGAGAGAGAGAAAGAAAGAGAGAGAGAGAAAGAAAGAAAGAAAGAAAGAAAGAAAGAAAGAAAGAAAGAAAGAAAGAAAGAAAGAAAGAAAGAAAGAAAGAAAGAAAGAAAGATGTTAGGAAGGAAGGAAGGAAGACAGAAAGAAAAAGAAAGATGGTAGGAGGGGTAGTCTTATATGGCGAGTATATCCCAAACTCTATAATTTAACTAGAAAAGTTGGGGGTCGTCTTATACGCCCAGTCGTCTTATACGCCGGAACATACGGTAGATAATTTGGAGTGATCTTCCTTTTTTGGTGCCACCTCACTTCTTCTGTTAAAAATGGGTTCATATCAAATATGGTTGATGTTATGTATTAAGGTTAAACTGTTTACTCCAAGGTCCGCTGTTCTGAGCAGGAAAAGGGAGCCCACTGATTGGTTGAACCAGCTGATAGTCCTGTATAAAAGAGAGAGCTGTCCGGCTGTTTCCTTTGCTGGATCTACAGTAGCTGTTATACAATAAAGAGCGGTTAGTCACAATACTGTCTCCAGCCTCTTCAGTACCAGAACTTAACAGTTGATTTTGAAGTGGCTTAGCATTTTGTGTAAACTCAACCACCGTGACCTAGTGTAATTTGTGAAACCAGCCAATTGTGCTTATTTAATAAACCGTGACACAGTCAACTTAGTAGAGTGTAGAACTGCCCTCTTCATGTGTGAATATTTGCATTCTTTTTACTTATTATGTAATTTTGCTCTTTCCTGATCAAAGGCCTTCAGATTTAAACACACAAGTTTCCATCCAGGCATTATATTATTCAGTATTCTCAATACATTAGCATATTAAGTATCCTTTCTCCTTTGGTCAAGATAATTAAAACATCAGTTTCCTGTGGGCCGCTGTGTTCAGCACAATTGTCTGTAAGGAGGAATGCCTTGAACCAGTGGTGAAATCCAATTTTTTTACTACCGGTTCTGTGGGCGTGGCTTGGTGGGCATGGTGTGGCTTGGTGGGCTTGGCTTGGTGGGTGTGGCAGGGGAAGGATACTGCAAAATCTCCATTCTCTCCCCTCTCCTGGGGGAAGGATATTGCAAAATCTCCATTCCCACCCCACTCTAGGGCCAGCCAGAGGTGGTATTTGCCGGTTCTCCGAACTACTCAAAATTTCCGCTACCGATTCTCCAGAACGTGTCAGAACCTGCTGGATTTCATCCCTGCTTTGAACATACAACTGCATATACAATGTGCTTCTTTGTGAATCTGAACATTGTTAGAGGACTAAAATATTTTCAGAAATTGGAAACCCCCAATCTTCTTTAAGGCAAGATTTTCAATATATTTTAGCAAAACACTCTTACTGGTCAATCTGGATTTATTTAATTCAGTCATCTTGAAGGCACCATAATTAGAGTATAAATAACAGACCAAATAGTCTCAAACCGGGCCGTCGTGCTGGTTTATAATACCAGTCTCTGGTGCCTTAAAAGATTAAATATTTTACACTAGCACAGACAATTGTGGGCTTGAATCTATTAATTAAACGTCTTTCTGTCTCCCATATACATTTTAAGAGGAATTCTGTGAGGACAGAAGGACTTAAAGTGCAAATGTGTTTAAATTCAACGTTGTCTAATATAAAATGGTAAGGAAGGAGGATAGCAAAGTTCAGAGCAATCTATATTTCTAAGTTCATTGGTCTACTGGGTCCTCTTAATGTAAACAGTGGTTTTGTGTGGTTTTGTGTGTGTACCTTTATGTCAGAGTTGACTCCTGGTGACTCCCTGCAGTAGTCCCTGCAGTTTTCTTGGCAAGGTTTTTTGGAAGTGGTTTGCCATTGCCTCCTTCCTAAGACAGAATGACTGGCCCAAGATGTCACGTAGTGAATATTGTCAGTTGTATTCTGTGCAGGGTGATGCACCCCTATCTAATATTATGGTATATTCCAAAACAAGCAGAACACGTGATATGAAGTGTACGCATGTCCACATTCCTAATCCACCATTAATTATACTTCTGACTTGGCTCTGAACGGTCGTGTTTTCTTAGCAAAGATGTAATTATTCAGGATTTATTTTTTTGTACTAAAATAAATATTTTCTATTAGACTTTAATCTCGGTTTTATTTCTAACTGTCTGAATTCCAAGTAAAGATCCAACATCGTCTCTATGAGATTTTATTCTCATTCCCAACACAAGAGTACCAGCCAGCTTTGTGATTAAGGCAGGGCTAGAACTCATTGTTTCCTGGATTCTAGCCTGGTGCCTTACCCACTACACCAACCCAAGTCTCAAAACAGTGCAACAGTGAGGTTCCAAACTACAATAATATTTTTATCAGCAATTTATACTGATGTTACATCTGTGGCTGAGAGAGAAATCACTTGATGTTGCTACAAACTATTTTTCATTTTTCATCTGAAACTAAGGCTATGTGAAGGAGGGGGGTCAAGCTATTTTTCTAAAGCACCTGAAGGCCAGACAAGGAATAATGGATGGAAACTGATTAAGGAGAGATTCAACCTAGAAATAAGGAGACATTTTCTGACAGTGAGAACAATCAACCAAAGGAACAGAAGTTGCCTTCAGAAGTTGTGGGAGCTTCATCACTGGAAGCTTTCAAGAAGAGACTGGACTGCCATCTGTCAGAAATGGTGTAAGGTGTTCTGCTTGGGCGGGGGGTTGGACTAGATGACCTACAAGGTCCCTTCCAACTGTGTTAATCTGTAAATGAAGACTGTCTTCATTCTTCCCCTCCCTCAAATCCATCACACTGGAAGCCTGTTGAAAGCTGAGATACCCACAAGTAAGATTTAACCTCTGTAAAACTGTTGTTATTGCTGTGAAGCCTTGTAATCTTTGCTAACTCTTTCCTTTGCCGCTTTCTTATCTCTGGTGCTCTCCGGAATTATTTACTTTGGTGGGCGATTCTCTCTAGTTGGGGCTGAGTTCACAGGCAAGAATACATGTTTTTTAAATATATTATACATAGAAGCCTAAGTCTTGTGTTTTCCCCTATGTGGTATCCTCTGCAACTACAAATAAAATTTTTGACCTGTGTGTATATGTATGCAGAAACAAAAGCAGCTCTAAATATTGCTACTCACCATTTGTGTAGCTCTGAAAGATACACCTAAACACCACAAAATAAAAATGCACACATATAACCACCTCACAGCACTTGTCATCACTTTACATATTTCCATATGCAAAAATAAATCAGGTTCAAATGCCCCGCCAGCCATTTTCAGTTACAGATTTAACAAGCACCAGAACTTCCTTCCACAACACAAGAGGAAAATATACCAAGAGTGACAAGGGGTGCATATTGTTAAAACATTTTAAATGTAAAACGTAAATGGATTGATTTTAATGCTATATAATCTTGTCAGGTTGCTCATGGTGAGGTATCAAAAAGTTTAAATGGTGGGTGCTTTAATTGCATGGTGATGGTATCTATTCTTTGGCGTCTTTAAATGCCAAAGAGTGGGTCATACAGCAATGCTTGTGTGTCCTTGCAAGCATGTCTCAGCCTGACAAATGATAGGCTTAATAGAAGAGAATATGTGTAGTTTAGGATTCAATGGTGGAGTCCTTGGTGCTCTCTGAGTGTGACTGTTTTCTTGCAGATGTTTCATTATCAGACTAGGCAATATCATCAGTGCCATTAAGGAGTGGATTTGCTGTCTGTTTATATACAGCAATGTTTTCTCATTGGTAATTTCTTTTTTAGGAATTAGGCTGTTCAGGATTAGGTTGTATTTATTGTTTGATTGTTGTCTTTGTAGTTCCATGATCAGTTTACTGCTTTTTTGTCTGGTGTTGTTGCTGGTGCTAATCCCTGCTTATCTTGGTGTTGATTCCTGGTGAGTAGTGGTTCTGTTGTTTTTGATTACTTTTTAGCTTTTTAAATTGTCTGTCTTGAATGGTGTGTAAATGTGGTTCTCTATGTGCCTGTTGATGGCCGATTTGTCTGAGTGCCAAGCGTCCAGGAAATAGTGTTTTGGATTTAATTTTATCTAATATGCTAATAGTTTCCCAGTTCAAACTACGATTAAGTCTGCCCATGGCTTAAGGAGTTTTCATTGTGTCTTCGGACTGCTACTTGGTGTTCATGGATGCGCTCAGTGGTGAAATCCATTTTTTTTACTACCGGTTTTGTGGGTGTGGCTTGGTGGGCATGGCTTGGTTAAGGTGACCAGACGTCCCGATTTTGGCAGGACAGACCCACTTTTTAATGCTTTGTCCCGCGTCCCGCCCGCCTCTTAAAAAGTCCCGATTTTTGAGCCCCCGCTTCTTCCTCCAGCCAGACGCGCGCCCGAGCGACAGGCTTCCGATTCAGTCCCCTCTATTCACAGGGTGGCGCGGGGCGGGGCAGAGCGAACCCTGGGGGGGGAGCGCCACTTTGCACTTGTCCCATGAGGCCATGCTAAGTGTGCCGCGGCAAAAGGGGCGGGGCAGGGCGGGGCGCGCGTCCTACCTGAGACTTTTCCCGGTAGCAGCTTCAGTCGCGTTCCTTGCTAATAGCGTCCAGAGCAGAGCAGCCCCTCCCAGAAGATCGCGAGACGTTATCTTCTGGGAGGGGCTGCTCTGCTCTGGGCGCTATTAGCAAGGAACGCGACTGAAGCTACCGGGAAAAGTCCCAGGTCGGACGCGCGTCTCGCGCTGGGGGTTGGGGGGGCGGGGCAGGACTGGCGGATGGGACGGGGCGCGCGTTCGACCTGGGACTTTTCCCGGTAGCTTCAGTCACGTTCCTTGCTAATTGGCGCCCAGAGCAGAGCAGCCTCTTCCAAAAGATAACGTCTCACGATCTTCTGAGAGGGGCTGCTCTGCTCTGGGCGCTATTAGCAAGGAACGCGACTGAAGCTACCGGGAAAAGTCCCAGGTCGGACGCGTGTCTCGCGCTGGGGGTTGGGGGGGCGGGGCAGGACTGGCGGATGGGACGGGGCGCGCGTCCGACCTGGGACTTTTCCCGGTAGCTTCAGTCGCGTTCCTTGCTAATTGGCGCCCAGAGCAGAGCAGCCTCTTCCAAACGATAACGTCTCGCGATCTTCTGGGAGGGGCTGCTCTGCTCTGGGCGCTATTAGCAAGGAACGCGACTGAAGCTACCGGGAAAAGTCCCAGGTCGAACGCGCGTCTTGCGCTGGGGGTTGGGGGGGGCGGGGCAGGACTGGCGGACGGGACAGGGCACGCGTCCGATCTGGGACTTTTCCCGGTAGCTTCAGTCGCGTTCCTTGCTAATTGGCGCCCAGAGCAGAGCAGCCTCTTCCAAAAGATAACGTCTCGCGATCTTCTGGGAGGGGCTGCTCTGCTCTGGGTGCTATTAGCAAGGAACGCGACTGAAGCTACCGGGAAAAGTCCCAGGTCGGACGCGCGTCTCGCGCTGGGGGTTGGGGTGGGGGTGGGGCAGGACTGGCGGACGGGACGGGGCGCGCGTCCGACCTGGGACTTTTCCCGGTAGCTTCAGTCGCGTTCCTTGCTAATTGGCGCCCAGAGCAGAGCAGCCTCTTCCAAAAGATAACGTCTCGCGATCTTCTGGGAGGGGCTGCTCTGCTCTGGGCGCTATTAGCAAGGAACGCGACTGAAGCTACCGGGAAAAGTCCCAGGTCGGACGCGCGTCTCGCGCTGGGGGTTGGGGGGGCGGGGCAGGACTGGCGGACGGGACGGGGCGCGCGTCCGACCTGGGACTTTTCCCGGTAGCTTCAGTCGCGTTCCTTGCTAATTGGCGCCCAGAGCAGAGCAGCCTCTTCCAAAAGATAACGTCTCGCGATCTTCTGGGAGGGGCTGCTCTGCTCTGGACGCTATTAGCAAGGAACGCGACTGAAGCTACCGGGAAAAGTCCCAGGTAGGTAGGACGTACAGTGGCCTCCCGCGTCCCCCCCCACCTCACCTGGACGGCAACATTTGCTGTTTTGCCCTCTGCGCATGCGCAGCGTTCTGCGCATGCGCAGAGGGCAAAATTCAAATGGAGAAACCCACCCCCGTCAATGGTGTCCCGCTTGAAGAAAAAAAAATCTGGTCACTTTAGGCTTGGTGGGCGTGGCAGGGGAAGAATACTGCAAAATCTCCATTCCCACCCCACTCCAGGGGAAGGATACTGCAAAATCCCCATTCCCTCCCCACTCTTGGGGGAAGGATATTGCAAAATCTCCATTCCCACCCTACTCTGGGGCCAGCCAGAAGTGGTATTTGCAGGTTCTCCGAACTACTCAAAATTTCCGCTACCAGTTCCCCAGAACCTGTCAGAACCTGCTGGATTTCAACGCTGGATGCACTCTGCTAGTCTTCTCCCTGTTTGTCCTACATAATGACTGTTACAGTCCTTGCATTGTATGCTATAGATCAGCTGTCTCCAATACCAGGGATTGGTTTCGTGGAAGACAATTTTTCCATGGACCGAGGGGGGAATGATTTCAGGTTTGCTTGCTTGCTGCTCACCTCCAGCTATGCGGCCTGGTTCCTAATAGTCCCGGACTGGTACCAGTCTGGGGCCTGGGGATTGAGGATCCCTGTTGTAGATGACTCTTGTTTATTTTTTCTTCTTGGGCTACTGGGTCTTGATTTACTTAAGGTATTTTGGAGACCTTTTGTTGGTTTGTGTGCTATGATGATACCATGTGGTTGTAAAAGTCTGTTGGTTGTTTTTGCGATTTTTTGATGTATCGAGGTGTCCTTTTTATAGCTTGTGTTGGTTATGCTGTAGTGCAGTGATGGCGAACCTTTTTTGGTTCACGTGCCAAAAGGGTGTGTGTGCGGGTGCACTAGCGCACGCGCACGCGCACATACCCACACCCATTCCCTCGCCCCCATGTGCTCACACACATAGCACGCTGCCCCCTGAGCATGCGCACAATCCCCCCACCCCCGTGCATGCGCACAGGCCTGACTGAAGCCTGGGACGGTGGAAAACGGGCAAACGGGCAAACCAGAAGTTCAGAAAAATGGACTTCTGGTTTGCCAATTGTGCTGGCCAGCTGTTTTTCGGCCTTGGGGAAGCCGTTTCGCCCTCTGGAGGCTTCAGGGACGCTTCCTGAAGCCTCCGGAGTGCAAAAAAACAGCATAACGGGCAAACCGGAAGTCCATTTTTCTGAACTTCCGGTTTGCCTGTTGGGCCGTTTTTTGCACTCCGGAGGCTTTAGGAAGCGTCCCTGAAGCCTCCAGAGGGCGAAACGGCTTCCCCAAGGCCGAAAATCAGCTGGCCAGCGCGTGCATGCGCGCTGGAACTGACATAGGGCAACGCCTCGTGTGCTGTCCGTTATGGCTCCGCGTGCCACCTGTGGCATGCGTGCCATAGGTTTGCCATCACTGCTGTAGTGGGTTAAATGGACAGGCATTTTTTGATAAAGTTGTGTGGATATTGATTTTATTGGAAGATGTTGTATAGGGAATCTGTTTCTTTCTCTGGTGTTCTTTGTCTACTTCATGATCTAACCAAGACAAGTCAAATCACAAAAGGAGAACAGTTCCTGATGAAAAGTGGCAGAAAAGTGGTGGGAAAACTGTGGTAAATGAAATGATCTGAAGATGCTAATAAGAATAGCACTTAGACTTATATATTGCTTCACAGTGTTTTACAGCTCTCTCTAAATGGTTTACAGTTTCAGCATATTGCCCCCAACGACCTGTGTCCTCATTTTACCGACCTCAGAAGGATGGCAGGCTGAGTTAACCTTGAGCTGGTGAAGATCGAACTGCCAAACTGCTGGCAGCTGGCAGTCAGCAGAAGTAGCCTGCAGTACTGCAGTCTAACCACTGCGCCACCACGGCTCCATGAAATAGATTTTTTTTAATGAAGTTCACTCCATTGACTAGAACTTATAGTCAGAAAGAGCTACTACATATTTGCTATAATGAATGAATGACACTCTTGCAACTTGTCCCTTTCCAATCAACTTTTAAATAATAAAAACATCTCATGATTCATCATGTCACTGAATTAGGTATACTATCAGTGAGGGGAAGACATTTTCCTTGAGCATTCGGATAGCAGCATAGAGTTTCATTTGCCTATTGGTGATTGGAGACTCCTCATGATAAATATGAAGCACCTTCTAGAACCCCAGAGGCTAGCTTGAGACTGTAATTTGCAGAATTTACTTCATGTACACTGAATAAGAATGCAAGCAACCAACAGAGAAAAAAGAGGAAAGATTGAAGTGCGTTGGGTGTAACATGAAAAACCTGTAGTTGCACACTTACTCAACATTGTTGTAACACTTGCTCCAACAAGGGAGTGATGGTCTCTGCTCTTTCATTAGGAGGGAATGCCTATTGCTAAATATTATTTAGGCATGGAAAGAAGTAATTATAACCCATTTAGAAACAAGGAATTATAGGGATTAAGAGATTGAACTCTTCAGCATCATATTCCCTTTAGGAATTTGACCTGGCACATTTGCCTGATTTGCAAATACTATCATATTGTCCTAAATGACTTTATGAGCCAGAAATGATTTTATTAGCAAAGAGCCAAGCAATCCCAATGCAAGATAGTCCAGGAAAAGAATACTGATACTGCGTAAATGCTCTGCATGAAGGTTGATACACTAACTGTGAAGTAATAAAGTGGCTTTAGTAACCTTATTACGTATTACTTTTCAGCAGAGGTGAGGTGATTGGGAAATATTTCAAGTGGAGACCATCCTGTAATCCTCACCAGCCAAGAGACATAATATTGGTTGGGTAAAATGAACCAAACATCTGCCATGAATAGAGAAGGCTTATGACCTAATATTATCCTTGAGAGTATCATGCTTGTCACTGCTTTTAAAATCAGATTATTATTGCTTTATGATCATTGCTATTCTCTCTCCCCCCTTTACTTCCTTCGCCATTTCCCCCCTAAAGCAATGTAATATAGACCGGGGCCAAAATATTTTCAGTTTGCCTCACAGGATTTCCTTTTCCTGAAAAATTAATTTTAAGTTACTTTTCTTATACAAAGGAATCCTTGAAATGAGAAAAACATGATTTGCATAAACTACGCCTCACAAATCTGCCTTAAAACAGAATGCCAGCATTTTCAGTTTTTATACATGGATAATATCATAAAGAAATTAACACAGAATAAAGAAAGGTGTTATATTTCTTGAGACTGTAGGAAGTTAGCACCCACCCCTCTCCTAGAGGAATGAAATATCTTAGGAAATATTGAAAAAGGAAGAATATGTTTCCCTGAATGAGGAAAAGAGAAACATATTTTAAATGCAAAGCAGCTTCCTGCAGCTCCCTGCCCCCCCTTCAGCTCCAGGGTGATGGGATTAAGACCTTCACCCTTAGGACATGATAGGATTAGCCCTCTACCACATAGCACCTGGAAAATTACCAGCACTCAAACAAACTTGGGAGACAACCTAAAAGGCTAGCTAAGACCCCCACCCCTAGGGGGGGGTCTGACCACCAATCGGAGTGCATTACATACACAGGAACAGGAAACTAAGAGGTGGGGCCCAAAGAGGTCATAAAACCAAGGGACTCAGCATCTTTTCCTTCCTTTTCTCTTCACCCACATCTGGAAACATGTGATCCACCTTTTCTCTTCAGGAGCTCATGCATGTGCTCCTGCCCACCATTAAAACTTCTTTCCAAGCAACTTCCATGAATCCAGTGTATTTTTCCCCACTTGGAACTGAACCCAGAAGGATATTCCTTACAACAAGACGTATGCCATTTGGGCTAGGCTGAACAATGATAGTTTTGTCATCACTAAAAAACACCGAGGGCAAAAATAAATACAATCTCTTAATCGTGTTTGCACCAATGTTGGCTCCTGGGGTTTTGTCATTAGTAGATATGCATTACTTTTCTAGCACAACAGAAATGTATTTTAAGTTCAAGGTTGTCTAATATAAAAAGAAAGAAAGAAGGAAAGAAGCTCAGAGAAACCTTTATCTCTTGATTGTGCTTCTTGTATATTAGCCAACGTGTATACATCTATACATGGTCAATGTTGCTTAAGACATTGTTGCCAACTAAAGGACAAGCTCTTCATCTGCAATATGTTAATCATTAGATCATTGTCTCTCCTTTTGCCCACAGTGGAAGAAAATAAGATGCTGACGTGAAAATTCTTACACGTCACGTGCTAATTATATGTTCAGAAATATTTATTAGACACTGCATCCGTATTTGACTTTTGGTGTTCTTTTGAGAAAGTCAAAGTCTGACTCACGTGGCCTACAAAGAATACTTTGTCCCCTTTTTTTCTGTTTTCTGCCAAGGACGAATACCCAAATTCAGTTTATGCACCTTGTGTCTGATTCAGCAACAGAAATCAATTGTGAGCACACATGCTATAACACCACATTCTGTTATGGATGATGCAAACATGAGCTCTCCCTTATTCAGGACAGATGTTTGGTTCATTTTACCCAACCAATATTATGTATCTTGGCTGGTGAAGGTTACAGGAGGTCTCCACTTGAAATATTTCTCAATCACGTCACCTCTTTTTAATAGCTATGCCAAGAACTTGAGGTATGTCCCTCAGGCATAACATGTATTTTGCCATTGTAGGCCTTATAGTCCCCACTAACAGGATAACCCAAACAGGATTGGGTTGATTCTTTCTGAATCCTTGGTCACGGACCTGATTTTTATATTTGTAGTGTTGAGCAGAATAATCCTAAGTGAGTTAACAGGTTGCTTTAACGGTCCCAAAGGGGCTTTTTCAAGAGGCAACTGGACTTTCTAGATTTTCTTTGAAGACGTTTCGCTTCTCTGAAGAGCTGAAGAGGCTTCTTGGATGAGAAGTGAAACGTCTTCCAAAAAAACCCCAGAAAGTCCAGTTGCCTCTTGAAAAAGCACTTTTGGGACAACCATGACCTGGATGACTGAGAATCTCCTTAGACATTTGCTTTAACAGTATTTCTCACGTTTGAGGCTTAAACAGCATTTTCGCACGTTTGAGGCTTCTCGAGCTGCTGAGTGGGGGGGAATGGGCGGCAGGACCTATCTCAGTTCCCCTCCCTTCAGCAGTCCGAGAAGCCACGAACGCGTGATGATGATCCTAGGCCTTTTCGCACGTTTGAGGCTTGTCAAGCTGCTGAGGGGAGGGGGAATGGGTGGCAGGACCTATCTCAGTTCCCCTCCCTTCAGCAGTCCGAGAAGCCACGCCCACCCGGTCACATGGCTGGCAAGCCACGCCCACAAAATAAGCCACGCCCACAGAGTGGTAGTAAAAAATTAGGAACCCGCCCCTGAGCTGGATGGAGGATTCTGGGAGTTGAAGTCCACACATCTTGAAGTTGTTCAAATTGAGAAACCCTCCCTTAACAGATGTAAAGTCCTTGAGATTCTGCTTAGCAGTGCAAAACTAACTAAAGCGTTGCATCTCTTTATGTCCCAGATTATTTCTTTCTTTACTTACTGTCTTATTTTAATTTCTCCACTGCAAGTCATGGGCTGGGCTGGAATAAAAGTAGAAAAGATTTGAAAGGCAAGATCTTTTTTGCTTCCTTCCATCATGTCCCTGGGCCAAATCTTTCGATAGCCTCTTTTTTTAGGTCTGCATCTCTGATGCAGAGACCAGAAGGAAGAGAAGATGCAGGAGCAGATTGGAGCTGTCTCTGTCTCCAATTTTGGAAGCAGAAATTCAGAATCATTCCCTAATTTATGTTTGTGTACTATTCATTATTCACTTCTGATGTCATTTGACTTGATGATAAAGAAATAGAAATCAAAAAGAGAGTTTGTACATATAAATACTGGCAGAACTATCCTGGATGTGTCTGAAATGGTTGTTTTACATCAAGGGTCTCCAAACTTGGCCACTGTAAGCCTTGTGGACTTCAACTCCCAGAATTCCCCAGCCAGCATAGCTGGCTGGGGAATTCTGGGAGTTGAAGTCCACAAGGCTTACAGTGGCCAAATTTGGAGAGCCCTGTTTTACATGATTAACTGCATGCGATTATAGCTGCATTTCAACCATTGTCAGTATTTTAACATGTTTTCCTCAATCTCAGTTAGACCTCCAGAGGATAAAGGGAGAAAAGTTTCTTATAGGTTTTGTGAATTAGCTCAAGAGAGCTTCACAGAAGATCTTTGTACCACTATGGAGCTTAGCTCTGGACCTGGGTCAGATGTTTTGAAGAGCTTCGTCAGTCTGTTTCTGGCTCCACTGCAGTTGAACTGAAACAAAATAAACTTTGGCTCTGCAGAGCTGGTTGGCAATCTGCTTTCCTTATTTCTCAATTCTGAACAAAGGTATCAACAGAGCTCTCTGGGCCCCAAGGAAAACGTCTCAGTTGGGGCTTCCCACAAACGAGACCAGCTTTCAAAACCACCCCAAGTTCTGGCAGTCAAGGACAGATGACAGAAAGAAGAGGGATAACATAGCCGCGTCTTTATCCCTGCCTTCCATTTTACACCAGAACAAACTTGAGATCCATATGGGTCTCTCTTTATCTCTTCAATCATTCAAAGATCTCCCTCAGGAAAAAAAAGATGAAAAATGTCCAGAAAAGTTATTTTGCACCATTGTTCTGCTTTGGGCATTTGGAATACCATGTCTGGTGTGCAAAAATACTGATGCCCACTACTTTGTTGTTGCCAACTAGTTTTTGACCAGTTGCTCAGATATAATTGCCTCACCTAGAGGATCAGGTCTGGTGAAGGCATGGGACATGGAAAAGTAGGCAGGGGGGAACCTGTGGTCTCTGAGAGGACTGCTTTCACTATATTTATGCCTACATGACATAGGCCAGTGATGGCGAACCTATGGTATGGGTGCCACAGGTGGCACGCGGAGCCATATCTGCTGGCACGCGAGCCATTGCCCTAGCTCAGCTCCAGTGCACATGTGCGTGTCTGCCAGCTGATTTTTGGCTCGCGCAGAGGCTCTGGGAGGGTGATTTCGGCCTCCGGAGGGCGTCCAGGGTGGCGGGGGAGCGTTTTCGCCCTTCCCAAGCTCCAAGAAAGTCTCTGGAGCCTGGGGAGGGCGAAAAACGGGCCTACCGGGCCTACTAAAAGTCGGGAAATGGGGGAGGGGGGGTCGTGCAAGCATGCGCAGCGGGGTGGGGCAAGTGAGGGGCTTTGAATTATGGGCGTGGGCATGCATGCGCATGCAGTAGCGCGCAAGCGCACTATTTCGGCACCTGAGGGAAAAAAGTTCACCATCACTGACATAGGCAGTAGTGGGTTTCAATTATCTTCGCTACCGGTTCGCTATTGGGATGCACAGAGACGTCCGGGTGGGTGAGTGGAGCCTCCCGCCGCCGCTACCGGTTCTCCCAATCCGGGGCAAACCGGTAGCAACCTACCACTGGGCATAGGGCCTGGTTACCTGAGGGAATGTCTGTCTCCCATAGCATCTGCCTGTCCAGTTGGATCCTGCAAGGTTTGGCATAGTCCAGTTTCCTTTGATTAAGGCTTCCTTTGATTAAACAATGTCATCTCGCAGCATCCTGGAAAAACACCTTCTCCATCACAGCATCTGCCACCTGGAATGTGGTTCCTCTGAGATCCAGATGGGCTGCTGTTGTTTAGAAGAGCGTTGAACATCTGGTTCTCTATCCAGCCTTCGGTGAAGGAGAGTGAGGCTCTTGCTTGCCATCGTTTCTCTTTTATTGATTTTATTGTAATTTGTTTGATTGTGTGAGATGACTAGGGGTAAGAATCAAGTGATTTTCAATAAATTGTTCAATAAATTGTTTTTAGTATTTATTTATTAGTGATATTTATATACCGCCTCATAGTGCAAGCACTTTCTAAGCGGTTTACACCATTAAGCAATGTATATATTTACATTGCCCCCCAACAATCTGGGTCCTCATTTTACCTACCTCGGAAGGATGGAAGGCTGAGTCAACCCTGAGCCGGTGAGATTTGAACAGCTGAACTCAAATGATCACAGTCAGCTAAAGTAGCCTGCAGTACTGCTCTCTAACCGCTGCGCCACCTCGGCTCATATTATAGTATGCCATTGGCTGTGTGGGTGCGCTTTAGCATCCTGTTCATTGAGAATATATCTCATCCAGTCCAACTGCTAGCATGGTTTCAAGTAATGGAGAAGCTTTGGGATCCAAAAAGCTATCTTTCTGTTCTTTCAGCATCATAGTTCTCAGACATTGTTGAATGAGGTGGAAAAAGGTTGACTTGGATTCTTTGCATCTCTCCAACTGAGCAACTGCCCAGATTGTCTGGAAAATGGGCCAAGCAAAGGCACATATAGGGTGCATCGTCTTCCCACTGTTAGTCAGATTGCAACTGCATATAAAGCAGCTGTCTTCTGAGTGACAGCTGAGTTCGTGTTAGACTGTTCTGGGTTAAAAGGTGTTAATCGTTAATAAACAGTTGGTTCCAGCAGCGAGGCTCTTAATCATTGCGCCCACCTACACTTCAAGACTACACTCGCCGCCCTGAGTCCCACGGGATTGGGCGGCCTATAAGAGCGTCTAAATAAATAAATAAATAATAAGACAGATCTGAGCTTCAGTGGCCATAATAAAAATCTTACCATGAAAACTGCAGGGTCCAGTCCAGGCAGTCTCCAGGAGTCAAGAATGACTTGAAGGTACAAAAATTAAAACAAAATAAATTTAGTTTAGTTTAGCCTTTCACAAACTAGTATTCTCCAAATGCAATGTTCTTTCCAGAATTCCTAGACCAGTGTCTCTCAACCTTGGCAGTTTGAAGATGTGTGGACTTCAACTCCCAGAATTCCACAGCCAGCAACGCTGGCTGGGGAATTCTGGGAGTTGAAGTCCACACATCTTCAAACTGCCAAGGTTGAGAAACACTGTCCTAGACAGTATGGCCAATATCTACATGGAGTGTTTCTCAACCTTGGCGACTTGAAGCATGGTTGGCTGTGAATTCTGGGAGTTGAAGTCCCCCCCATCTTGAAGTCGTCAAAGCTGATAAACACTGATCTACAGGATATCAACCAAGGAAAAGCTTATCTGGATTAAATTTGAAATAATGAAACCCTATCTCTTTTTCCTCATACTTTGGACATAATATATACTCTTAACACCATTTTGATGGCAAGCTGATTATTTTTAAAAAAATTCTAGTGTTATGAAGCCTCCAAGCACCTACCAAACACAAATTTGTTTATTTATTTAGAATATTTGTACACTGTTTTCCATGACAAGCCTCCAGATTTACTAAAATGCTCATACTTAAGAAACCTCCAAACAAACACATGATTAAATACAAGTAGATTAGTAGGTAAAAGTAAGTATTACTTCATCAAAGATAAATATTTCAAAAAAGTGCTGAACATTAAAATAATTATATCATTTAGTTAGTTGTTTGCTAACATTCACCAGACTAAAAATAACAGATATTTCCTATTTCTGGTTAACTTGCTACATCACAGGAAAACTAAGCTTGTAAAGGTCAGTTAAAATTTAACACATTGCTTCTATCACATGATCACAATCTCTGAAGCAATGTCCAGTGTCAAGAAGGAGTGATCTGGATAGCGATCCTGATTTGTGAATGGTTAGTGGGTAACCTTCGAAAAATTGCCAGTGTAAATATGTGATCCAAACTTGCTTGGATGACAGTCAAATATTCTGCTTCAATCAGATTCAGAAAACAGTCTCCTTGTTCACATTTGTGTGCTATAAAGAAAACAAATCAGAGTTTCTTATAGATCATGTTTATGTATCATAAAGAAAATACTCTGAATATGCTATGGTTATCTATGGCATCTGCATTTATGCATATTCAAGGTGTACAAAAGCCTGCAGTCAATGTTGTCAGACCTTCTTTGCATCTCTTGATGGACCACATAAAGACAATATTTGCCCTCTTTGTGTACTTATATAAAACTTGATAAGTAGAAATCTCATTTGGCTACTGTCTTCCCTGAATTTTCCTAGCTGTGATTAATGGCAGAAGGACTTCCCTTTGCTTGATCTAGAATTTGACTAATAAAATACTCTTTTTTGAAGAAAAAAATCCAGATTTGACTGATTTGGTAACTGTTTCTCCCCAAATTTGGGAAGCGACCCTCTTGTTCCCAAGTGTATGTACCCATGTTCCAGATTGAGATACCCTATGTGGATAATACTCATCTAGAGTTATCTGGGAGTTTTGATAACCTGGTGAAATGTTTCTGAAGATTGTAAGAAATTTGGTTTGAAGTACAATTTCAGGTAGGCCTACCAATGCCAGGTAGATTGTTATAGAAGGGTTATATAGGGTGGGGAATACTTTGCTGTATTTCAGGCCTTTCCACGTGGGATTTTACAGTGTGTTTGAATCTCCTCTAGACATGTGTGATCTGATACCATTGTCTGTATTCAGCAGTTGAACCAATGCATTTCATGCTCAGGTGAGGCATAATTGAAGCTGAACTAAAGGCAATTGTTCCACTAGAACACTGAAGCTCTCCAGTGCCTGTGGGCATTTTTCCATGGGTGGAAATTCTCCTCTCACTTTACCCCCTGGCCCCTGAGCTCAACAGCCTTTCTCTTTTCCCATCATGCCAAGTCAATTATTTCATAGGATATTTTTTTTAATGTAGAGGGAGAGGGAGAGTCCATAAGTCATAGAAACTTTCCAGATGTCCAATATAGAAGACACTCCTTTTTTTCCCCTTTTCAAATTACCTGATGCATGCAACATGAACTAATATGGATGGGAGGGATTGCACATTGGTTGAATGATATGTTCTTTCTGCTCTATTAATCAGCTGGTGGAAAACATTGATTGGTTCATGGTGCGCTCAGCACTTCAAGATGAGTGAGATCTAAAGAGGAACGATACTTAATATCACATATAACAACCGCAGCCAGATTATTGTATGCCCAGAATTGGAAATTATCCCTACTTCCAATATGGTAATTAGAAAATTTTTTGGAATGCTCAGAAATGAGTAAATTAACGATGGAGATATATGAAAAAGAAGACTCTGAATTTTACGAAATATGGAGAAAATGGTATAGCTGGTTACAACAAAATAAAAATCTAAAACTCTGGTCACAGAACAAACTTTGAATGGAAAAAAAAGAAACTAAAGGTTTATTCTCCTTCTTCATAAGAACAAAATGGAAATCATTTGTATATAGTAATGGATGATACAGATATGGGAAATGTACTAGAAATGCGAAGAAGCACATAGTAAATTAGATAGACTAAGATTAATAAAGGTTAAAAGAAACCAAACAAATAAGATAATCGTAAAATGGGATACAGCAACATTGTAAAATAGCTGTTAAAATGAGCAATTATTCTATGGGTAATTGTATGTAAATTTTTGTTTTACTTTGTGTTTGTGTTGTGTTTTGTTTATGGTGTATGTCAGGGGTGGCCAAACTATGGTTCTTTGAGGACCTGTGGACTTCATGCATGCATGGCTAGCTCAGGAATTCTGGGAGTTGAAGTCCACGGGTCCTCAAAGAACCGTAGTTTGGCCACCCCTGGTGTATGTCATTTTTCTGTTCTTTTTGTATTTTTATTGAAAAAAAACGAATAAAGATTTTTTTTAAAAAAAAGATGAGTGAGATGATGGTAGGTTGATTTCAGTTGTCTCTGAGGCCCCGGGGAGAAGAAATGGTGACCGAGAAATGCCTCTTTATATCAACTGTGATGCTTAGTTGTTATTTGCTTCCATCACTAGTGGTGCTTCTGTGTCCCTTTGTATCAGGGATGGGGAACTATGGCCCTTTCGTGACTTGTGGATTTCAACTCCATGCTGGCTCAGGAATTCTGGGAGTTGAAGTCCATAAGTCATAAAGGAGCCATATAGCCCACCTCTGTTTTGTATAAACAGCTGAAGCTAAGACAGGCTAAGGCATGCCAGTTTCAACCTTCTTTTTATGGCAAAAAAAAAAAAGATTAAAACATAAATTATACACACTTACTTTTGCTTTATTATGCTTCTGATATTCTCCGTTGGTAGTATTGAGATCCATATTAAATGTCAAATATTTTGGACTTTCATGTTTTCCTTCTCCTTGCCCCTCCCACCCAGCCACCTGGAAGAATAATTGAATCAAGGAATAATTGATGGAGAGAAATTGCTTTTTTCAGCAAGAAACCTTTCTTCTCTAAAAAAAACCACACCATGTTCCCCCCCACAAAGAATAGACTTTTCTTGAAAAAGAGAGTAATTTTGAACTGGGAAAAAAAAAATCTTGGAAGAAAGGGTTACGCATGCTTGCTCTTTTATACTTTTATACTTTTATAAACCTGTGGCCTAGTTAGGCTGCTTTGGGTTACAAAAGTGCAAAAGAAAGAATTGTTTAGCTTTGTCTAACAGAAAGTTTGAATCTCGTCTAACCATTCGTCCAGGTTCTGCAAATCATTAAAAGCATGAATGAAATTGGACATGGTGTGTATAAATATTGGGGTGAGGGGATTCTTACATTCCTTGTGGTTTTTGTTGCTGAAGGCAAATCTGTGTTCCTTTTCTGCAAATATTGTATATGTACTTGGGGAATTCCAATGCATACATCCCTGTTTTCATTTATAGTTGCCCCAAAGCTGGAAATATTGAATACCAGTAATTAAGAAATACTTGTTTTTTCTCAGCTATACTGATTCTGTGAAATCCACACATACAGTATAAGACTCAGCTCTTGCATCAGAGGTGGGTTCCTCCCGGTTTGGACCGGTTCTATAGAATCGGTAGTAACTTAGTGGCCTGGGTCGCTAGCACCGAGCGTTTCATTTTTCGAAAATGAACTTCAGATGTTCAGAGAGCAGAAGCCGCCTAACCATTTCCAATTTAACTAACCTCATGACCATCAGTGTTACTGGCCTACCTCTTCCAAAATGGGACCCTATTCCTGTGGTGAGAAGGTGGTTCAGAGAACACCATTGCTCAGCCAATGATCCGCGCATCAAGTTCAAGAAAAGTGGAAGTAAGGAGAGTGCCACTGACCCTAGCTGGAAACATCTTAAAGTTAAAGCTAAAGACGACTAACACTTTGATATAAGTATTTGGGTACTCTTATTGTTTTGTGTACTTCTTTTATTCTTATTTAAGAATTAAATGGTTAAATTTGTATATCATGGTATATCTTCTTTTTGTAAGTCGTTATTATCATTGGTGCAAAGAAGCAACGTCGAAGACAACAGTTTTATTGCTCTTATGTAAGTATTCGTGTACCTCTTATAATTTTGTGTACTTTACTTCATTTAATCTTATTTAAGTATTAATTGCATGACATAATTGGTATATTTTCTTTTTGTAGGTCAAAAAAGGGCAAAGAAGTGATGGCGACTTGGCCATGCCCACCCAGTCACATGACCACCAAGCACGCCCACCGAGTCACCAGACTACCAAGCCACACCCACCCAGTCACCTGACCACCAAACACGCCCAAGTCACCTGACACCAAGCCATGCCCACCAAGTCACCTGACCTCCAAGCCACGTCCACCAAACAAGCCACGCACCCAGAACTGGTAGGGAAATTTTTTAGATTTCACCACTGAAAAGATGTGTATGAATATTATAAAAGGCATTAGAAGAAGACTCAAATAATTAAAATTAAAAAGGTGGGGGACGGACTTCAGGTTGCTTCCCAGCTCCATGGCAGGGAAGTGCTCCTTTGTGGGCCCCATGCAAATCAGCAGAGCCAGATCTTCCGATATTTTTGAAAGGCTGGAAAAGTGGGGGCCCATGTCACCTCTGGGGAGAGAATTGTCAGGTGCAAGCAATCAGAACCACTCCTGGATAGGCCCAAGTAGATATTTTATTTTTGATCACCTATATTACACAAATTTTGCCAGACAGTCTGCCTTCCCTTGGGAAACAGCAGATATAGCCCTAAGGGTTGGACCCTGGGCGCTTCCTCTCCCAACAGACTGTAAGCTGGTCTGTCTCTTTACTGCTAACCCTAAAGGCCCCCCCTTTCCTTCAGCCAGGGGCTCTATTGCAAGAAAGGGCAGTTCAAAGGGCAGGAGAAACTGCTGAGAAGGCTCTTTTCCTGGACCACACTAGTCTAAATTCTTTAATTGACAGGGTCCTCAACACGGGATGGGACAACTTGCCACAGCCAACTCACCAAAACCAACTCGCCATAGTCAACTTGCCACGGTCAATTCACCATGGCCAATTTGCCATGGCCAACTCAACATAGTTATCTTGCTGCGGGACAACTCGACATGGCCAACTTGCCACAGGACAATTCACCGCAGGACAATTCAACAATTCAATTTAATTATTTAAAATAGCTAAGAAAATATTTTATTTTTTGTTATTCAGATTTCATTTTGTCCCTCCTTTGGCATCCTTTCTTTAATGATTCTATTCCACTGTCTCTTTGATATTAATGTAACTCTTGTTCCATGGCAAGTTGACTGCGGCGAGTTGACTGACTGAGTGGAATGGGCCAACGTAATGGGCACTCTTCCACTTCAGTTCAGTTCTTGTCCATATCTTAACTGTGTTTTTATAGACAGCTTGTACGCATGCACAGTTTTTCAGTCTTGGCCTTTTGTTAACATAGCATATTTTTAATCAATAAATATTATATTACAGAGATGGAAGAATATTTTGGGGGGATTTTTTTTTGTCAGAGTTTAATGATACCAGACATTTAATGTTGATCTGGGGATAAATGAGAATCCATTTGGAAATTATATCCATTATTCTTTTTGACTGGATTCTGTAGAAAGATAATGGCAATTTAACTAAGTTGTCAGATAAATGTGTCTATTATTACCGATTTCCTCACTCCGAGAATCTTAATGCATTTCCCCCCCAAAGATAAACTGACAACTGAATCATTGCCACAGCTCAGTTGGGCCCACACTGGGCTTTAAATTACTTATAGCGTTGTTTAATCCTGAACTCAGATGCTCCTTACAACACTTTAAAAGTTTTGCTGTCCATTTACTTCACTTCTCAAACACATCATTCATTTGCATTCCTTCCAAACTTCATCAGTTCCCATGTTTTGCGAAGCTTCTTTGTGAAATCATTTACCTCAGGTCTAACTGAGTAACTGGTTGAAGAGTTTCCAACTCATGATTGTGGTAACTGACTTTTTTTTTTTAAAGAAGCAGAGGTGAAAGAACAACACACTAAGAAGTTCCTAGGAAGGGGTAAAGTCATTGGTTTACAGGAAGGATAGTCTTTTATGACTCTGAGCCAAAAATCTGTGAGAAAACATTTTTGGGTTCTTAATTCCTCTCCCCAGTGCTTTGCAATGTCTGGGCAGAAGTAAAATTTATAACCATGCTTTGTTACTTGGCACGGAACAAGGAATGTTATATAAAAGCTTAAATTCCAAATTCAGTCCACTGCCTACCAAGTCAGTTCCAGTCTTTGTTGTATAAGCTGTGGGTAGACTTCTCCCTCTTCCACACGTGATATAAGAGCATGCTTTTAATTTCTAGTCAAAGTCTAAGAAAGTTCTCAGGGTATCTATACATGGTATGGTTACCATATTTGGGGTGGGGGGAGCAAGTCAGTATTGACTCCTGGCAGTAGTGGGTTCCTACCGGTGCGGTCCGGTGCGGCGCACCGGTAGCGACCCGCTGGTGACGTCATGTGATCGGTCCCGGTCCCTAGGCGCCGCCATTTTTTTCCTGAATTTTTTTGGATTTTTTTGAATTTTTGGGGGGATTTTTTTATTTTCTTCTTCTTCTGAGCATGCGCAGAAGCCGGGTTTCCGGCACTGCGCATGTGTTTCCATTTTGATTTGGGCGGGGTTTTTTTTTTTGAATTTTTTCAGGGGGTTTTGTACTGTGCAAAAACTTCTTCCGGGCCAGGAGCAGAAGCCTCCGTCCTCCGCCTGGGTCGTTTGGAGAAGGGAACCAAAGTGTTTTCGGGAGGCAGCCACCTAGAGGTAAGAAAATAAACAACTGAGGGAAGGAGCCCCCGAAACTGCCGGCATTGCGGATCCACGCAATTCCTCGGCTCATCTGGGCTGCAGCTGAGCCCACTGCCATGAGCCAGCAGATGGAGGCACCCCTGCCCAGCCAGATCTTTCCAGATTTGACTTAGAAGAAAGCGCAGCTCATGGCTGCTACATTTCTCTGTGCTGCGCCAAATGATTTCCCATAAAGAGCAATGAAGGAGAGAAACAGCCGCTGACCTGGCGAACACGTGGATTGGAGCAGCTCTGTGTGCTCTCCACTGGCTGTTTCTTCGCTTTCATTGTTTTTGCTGGGATATTTTGCACCGCAAAATGTAAAAGCCATGAGCTAGGCTTTCCTCCAAGTCTCATCCGGAAAGCTCTGTGCAGAGAGAAGCACCTGTTTCCCTCTGCTGCCCACAGCGCTTAAAGGAAAACACAGCTCATGGCTGCTACATTTCTTTGTGCTGCGCCAAACAACGAAGGATAGAAACAGCCGCTGACTTGGAGAACACATGGACTGGAGCAGCTCTCTGTGCTCTCCACTGGCTGTTTCTTCACTTTCATTGTTTCACATCGCAAGAGGAAAGCAGCTGCCTCCAAGCCTGGCAGGGGCGGTGGCAATGGCAGAGTCTGGCACTCGGGGAGGTTAGCACACTCCCAGCCATGCCCTGCGCTGCCTCTGATGGCTTAGGGCAGCGGGCTCAGCCCCCCATGTGTTGTGATCCCCTCTGAGCCTTCGCCTGCGCTGCCAGCATCTCCCGAAGTCGCCACCATCGGAGCTGCAACAAGCGAGCGTGGCAGGGCAAAGGGGGGGGGAATGGCTCATCTGGAGCAGCTCCCTCGCACCCGGGGGCAGCAGGGACAAACTGCAGGGGAGCAGCTCCAAACGAGCCCATATTCTTCTGAAGCCGCGAACGCGCACACCGGTAGGCAAGTCCCGGGCTCGGGCTGCCTGTTCTACAGCTCCTCCCGGCCTCCTAAAGTCTCTCAAAGTGAGTCCAAGGAGAGAACAGGGATGCACAGAGCTGTCCGTGCTTCCAAAAGGCTGTAGGGACTGGAGCGAAGGGGTGGGTGGGGGAGAGGAAGCCGGAAGCGCTTGCCTGGCTCGCCGCTGCTTGTGCTTTTCTGGCGCGGGAGGTGGAAGGGGATGGGACTGGGGATATGGAGCTACCCCGGCAGCAGCAAAGGAAAAAAGGAAAGGGGGAAGGGAAGGGAAGGGAGGCCCCAACTCCGGAGCTTTCCCATCGGCAGTCCAGAGCGAACGAGCGATCCAGCAGGAGCTCTGCCTGCGCTGATGGGACTCCCGTGGCTGCCGCAGCTGCTGGCCCACCTGGCCGGGGTGGTGCTGGCCGCAGGTGAGGGGCTTGGAGGGTGGGGGGATGCCTGCAGGCGAAGGAGTGGGGGCGCCCCCAGGCGCCTCCGGGCTCCGCTTGCCTCGCAGGGAGAATGCCCATCATCACTGGCCCGTTCTGCCTTCCCTGAATTGGAGTCCAGCTCAGCCTTGCGATTCTTTCCCCCCCCCCTTCCTGGAGAAACCTGGGGGGCTCCTCTCCCCTTCTTGCTTCGTTTGGAGGGAAGATCCTGCAAATATTGGCTGTCAAAATTACCTAATGATTGGGGGAAGGAAAAAGGAAGGAGGGAGGAGATGAAAAGAAAAGGAAGGTGGGAGAAAGGAAAAGAAGGAAAAAGGAAGGAAGGAAGGAGATGAAAAGAAAAGGAAGGTGGGAGAAAGGGGATGAAGGAAGGAAGGAGATGAAAAGAAAAGGAAGGTGGGAGAAAGGGGATGAAGGAAGGAAGGAGAGGAAAAGAAAAGGAAGGTGGGAGAAAGGGGATGAAGGAAGGAAGGAGATGAAAAGAAAAGGAAGGTGGGAGAAAGGGAAGGAAGGAAGGAGATGAAAAGAAAAGGAAGGTGGGAGAAAGGAAAAGAAGGAAAAAGAAAGGAAGGAAGGAAGGAAGGAGATGAAAAGAAAAGGAAGGTGGGAGAAAGGGGATGAAGGAAGGAAGGAGATGAAAAGAAAAGGAAGGTGGGAGAAAGGGAAGGAAGGAAGGAGATGAAAAGAAAAGGAAGGTGGGAGAAAGGAAAAGAAGGAAAAAGAAAGGAAGGAAGGAAGGAGATGAAAAGAAAAGGAAGGTGGGAGAAAGGGGATGAAGGAAGGAAGGAGATGAAAAGAAAAGGAAGGTGGGAGAAAGGGAAGGAAGGAAGGAGATGAAAACAAAAGGAAGGTGGAGAGAAAGGGAAAGAAGGAAAAAGGAAGGAAGGAAGGAAGGAAGGTGCCCTGCTGGGGATGATGGGATGATGGGACTTGGTGGGCACCCAGTTAGGAAAGGGCACCTGTTCTTCCCTGCCCCTCTTCTCCAGAAGCAGGGGTGGGAAGGCTCCTCCCCTCCAGCTCCGTTGCCCTGGCATGACCGGGGCAGGCAAAGCCGTTGGTTGCTGGTACCCAAGTCGGCTCTTGCAAGGGCTTCACCAGGCTGCAGACTGGCAGAAGAGCTTCCCAGATGGTGCAGCTCAACTTGTAGCAGGCTGCACCAAAAAGAGGCTTCCTCTTCACCTGACAACAATTACAGGTAGTCCTCAACTTACAATTTAGTGATCGTTCAAAGTTAGGCACAGAAAATAAAGGTAACTTATGACCGTTTTTCACACTTATGACTGTTGTAGCATCCCCACGGTCATGTGATAAAAATTCAGATGCTTGGCAACTGGCTCATATTTATGACAGTCGCCGTGTCCCGGGGAGTCATGTGATCCCCTTCTGCAACCTTCTGGCAAGCAAAGTCAATGGGGAAGCTGGATTCTCTTAACAACGGGGTTACTCACTTATCAACTGCAGGGATTCACTTAACAACTGCAGCAAGAAAAGTCGTAACATGGAGCAAACCTCGGTTAACCAATGTTACTTAACAGCAGAAATGTTGGGCTCAGTTGTGGTCGTAAGTCGAGGACTACCTGTATAAAAAGCGTTCTTGCTCAGAATGAGGGGTTCAGCTGGGAGGCCACTCAAAGGCAGCCAAAGGCAGGGCTGGAGACCCTCGGTGGCCCCGGGGAAAAGAAAGGAAAGGAAAGGAGGAAAGGAAAGAGGGACCAAGCGAGGCACCCCTTGAAATGAGTGACATTGAGTGGCCACACCCACCCAGTCACATGACCATGAAGCCACTCCCACCTGGTCACATGGCCGGCAAGCCACTCCTACCTGGTCACATGGCCGGCAAGCCACTCCCACAGTCACATGACCAACAAGCCCCCTCCCCACCTGGTCACATGGCTGGCAAGCCACTCCCACCCAGTCACATGACCATCAAGCCACGCCCACAAAATAAGCCACACCCACAGAGTGGTAGTAAAAAAATTTAGAACCCTCCCCTGACTCCTGGTGACTACATGGACAAGTCTTTGCAGTTTTCTTGGCAAGATTTCAGAACTGAGAGGACGTGACTGGCCCTAGGTCACCCAGCTGGCTTTTTGCTTAAGGTGGGACTTAAACTCACAGCCTCCCAATTTATAGAGTGGCTTCTTAACCACTGCACCAAACTGGCTCTATGATTTTTAGGCTGCAACAATCCAGATTTCTGCTACCCAAATGTCTGGATTATATTGCTATGTGAATAATGTTGAAATCCAGTCAAATCCTTTGTTGAGGTCAATGGCCAGAAGTTGAGTATTGCTTGAGTTTGTTTTATTGGATCATGACCATGTTTTATTGGATCATGACCATGTGCTCTCACAGAGAATGGGCAGCATGTCTTTGCTGAAATATTAGCAATGTATCAGTGAAGATTTGTGCCCATAGAAGTGATAAGGAAAGGAAAGGAGATTCACATACTTACATACAAAAAAGGACTTTCTGCAGCTTCTCATACTGTACAGAGTTCAGGCACACTGCTAGACGGCTGTTGTTTTCCTCTGATTAACCTCCCGAGAAATTCCAAGTGGAATTTCTATCACACTGTGCCAAAATCAGTTCCTGTGTTTTTGTGCAAGGTCCAAGGCACTTATCAGTCTGAAGGACCTTGAGGCCTAGGGGAATCACCCATGGAAATGATTGCATGGGAACTGCCTTATCCCAGCAGCTACTGCATAGCAGCAGCTTTTTTGGTGCATTTGAGACCTCTGGTAGTTTTCGGCGGCCTCCAGCCAGCTGTTGTTGCCGGGAAGCGGCCGGCAAAGAGGCGGCAGCTGGGAGGCTTCTCACAGTCGCACCAAAAAAGAGAGCTTGCCTTCTGGACCAGCCACCACAGGAGGAAGGTAAGCCCGAAGAAAGAGGCAGTCATGGGGGAGGAAGCAGGGCTAGGGCCGGGGCCTGTGAAGGAGGGAAAATGGGGTGATGCATGCGACTGGTGAAGGGAACGGGCAGCGAGCGGGAGGCGGCTCTGGGACAGGGCCGGAGCCGGGGAATGGTGAGTTTCCTGACCTGGCTGAGGGGGGCGGTGAGTGGGCGGCAGCTCTGGGCCAAGGCCGGAGCTGGGGAATGGTGCATTCCCAGACCCGGCTGAGGTGGGCGGCGAGCAGGCAGTGGCTCTGGGACAAGGCCGGAGGCAGGGAATGGCGTGTTCCCCGATCCGGCCAAGGCAGGTGGCATTCCAGGGCCTCGGGGAATGGTGCATCCCTGGGGCCACGGCCCTGACCCAAGGTGAAGAGCGAGCAGGCGGCATACATTGCTTACCTTTGCTGAGCTGAGCTGAGTGGGCGTCAGCGAGGTGACTGGCAAGGTGATTAGCTGGGCCACATGGTGAAGGCAGCATATATAGGGTGGGGATGGGCGGAACGAGCGCTGAGCGGCCGGAAGGGGCGAGCGTCGAGCGGGTGTGCAGGGCGAGCAAACGGCGATCGGGAGGGTGGTGTAAGTGGCGACTGGGTGACTGGGTGGGGGCGGGGCCAGCCAGAGGTCGTTACCGGTTCGGTGGATCAGGTCAAATTTCCCCTACCGGTTCGCCCGAACTGGTGCGAACCGACTGAATACCACCTCTGCATCTATTCCTCTATTATTTATCAAGAAGTATAGCAACAGTTTATGGAGGAATTGTTTGATAATGGGGAAAGGGGCTGCCTGACTCCATGAGAGGGCTACTACTGTAGTTCTGGATACAAAAATGTAGAGGATGACAACAAACTCACTTTTTGCTGGTCTCTTATGAACATCTGTTTCCCCCCCAAAACATATTTGGTTGCCCTGTTCATTTCTTGTGGGGAATAATTTCTATGTACAGCAGTCCATTACTCAAAGAATCTGGCCTTTCATTTCCTATATGGAGCCATGGTGGCACAGTGGTTAAAGTACAGTACTGCAGGTTACTTCTACTGACTGCTGGCTGTAGTTTGGCAGTTCAAATCTCACCAGGCTCAAGGTTGACTCAGCCTTCCATCCTTCCGAGGTGGATAAAATGAGGACCCAGATTGTTGGGGGCAATATGCTGACTTTGTAAACCGCTTAGAGAGGGCTGTAAAGCAATGTGAAGCGTTATATAAGTCTAAGTGCTATTGCTAAGTGCTATTGCTATATGGACAGTTCTTTGCCTGACATGAGCCATGGTGGCGCAGTGGTTAGAATGCAGTATTGCAAGCTGCTTCTGCTGACTGCTGGCTGCTAGCTGCTGGCTGCCTGCAGTTTGGCAGTTCGAGTCTCACTGGCTTAAGGTTGACTCAGCCTTCCATCCTTTCAAGGTCAATAAGGTCAAAAAAGAACCCAGATTGTTGGAGCAATATGCGGATTCTGTAAACCGCTTAGAGAGGGCTGTAAAGCACTGTGAAGCGGTCTATTAGTCTAATTGCTATTGCTATTGCTATCATCATCAGCACATTTACCTTCTGCCAACTGGATTCTCGCAATGACTCAAACCATCCTTCAGAATCAGGTGTAGAGTTCCCCATATCTCAAACGAGGGTCCAGAAATGATTCCCATTGAAGGCTGGAATCAGCCTCTACGTCTTTAGAAGCCACTTGCCTCTCTTTGAATTCCGGATTCAGACATTCCAGCCCTTCTCCTGAAAGAAGTCCTTGAGGAACAATGGTGGTGGGATGAAGCATAACTGACACGAATTGGTTATACACACAGAGGGTAAAATTATATCTGATCTTTTCAACTCTTCCTACTTCTCCATAATTATAATAGTATGTGATTTGATCACATTATAAGTGCAATATCGACTGAGTCATTATTGTGGGTTGACACAGAATGTTTGCACATAAAAAAAACCCACTACTGTTCACCTGAATTTTGGTGAACATTCTCCCTTCTTTCTAACCTATTAGGGACCTTACTGTCAGAGATATCAATTCTTCAGGTAACACATGCACACGAATATAGTTATATTTATTTCTCCCTTTTTTCTTATTTCTCCCTTCTCCTTATTTCTTCTTTTGCCTGGAACCGGGACAGAAAAGAACAGCTTCTCAGGCTTTTTTCTCCATGCTTACGTTTGAAATCTGAACAAGGCCTGCTGCCTTCATCGTCCTTTGTTCAAAAGCTTTTTATCTGTATTGAAAGAAGAAAGAAGAGCTCATTTTTATTTATTAAAATAAAATGCAATTAATCTTAATTTTGTTCTTTATGTTTTCTGTGAAAGCAAACTCAACATTTTCTCCTGCCCCATCAATCAGAAGTAACTGAAATTAAGGGGTAATTATGATATTTATTATAATCTCACTGAACTCCTCAAAGCAGAACAAGAAAAAAAAAGATAGAGGGTTGCAGAAAAGAAGCTTTTAATTAGCAATGTAGAAGATTTTTGTTAAATAAGAATGACATCTGAGTAAATATTAAATAAGCAATTGATGAGAGGAATGGGTTTGTTTTGCTCGATGAAATTTCACTACACTGATCTTTGATGGGACTAATATTTTATTTTCAGTTCATGCTGATTATGGAAAGTATTTGCTTCATATTGCCAAAAGACCCCATATGGACTCATTACTTGGGAGTGCTATTTGCCCAGTGAAGCTGGACAGAGTTAGTTAATTTTTTTTATGTAATATAGGATGTGGCAACAAGACTCATTAAGAATAAAGCTAGTATTTCATAAACCAAACGCATGCAGTTACAAGTTCTTGAAACTAGATTGCTTGGGATAAAGCAATCATGTAAAGCCAAAGTAAATTTACTGGTATCTTTAAAATATCTACAATACCAAACTTGAACAAGAGAAAAGGGGGACTATATTGTAAATGAGCCAATAATTTCTGGCAGCTGCATGTTGCTAGTCTTTCAAAGAAAATAAGCAGAAATTGTAGGAGTTGCATTTTGCTTGAAGCAATTTTGCTGAAGCTCAGTGCATAGCTGTTTAAGATCGAAACCCAGACCTGGAATTATCTTAATCAGGCATCGCTTATCATTTCTTTGTTATGGTGCCTATGTACTTTCCAAACTGTTTCCATGCCAAGAATAACATTGCTTAAAACAAGAGATGTAAAGCTTCTCTGTCTTCAAGCAATATGGATAAAGAGAAAAAGCATGAATAGCACGAATCACATAGTTTCCAAACCTCTTCAACTGAAATGAATCGGTAGAAATGTGAACATGATTTGGATTTATACCGAATCAATGTATTGATTCATCTTAGTCCATGGAAGAGAACTTCAGTCTTATCAGAAGTGAATTTGGTAGAAATTTGAACATGATTTGGATTTATACCTTTACCTTATCATGGTAAGGATATTGTACTTATCCAGATCTTGCTACAGTTTCCCTTCTTTCTTCAAAGTCCAAGAGATGAAAAACTTGACATGGTGGAAATCACTGGCTACCGAAGGGTAATGCTTTTCCATTTCAAAAATTCCTGCATTGTTTATATCAGTTGATTATCAGTCTTGGGCCAAACTACTTTTTGCAATTTTTGGAGCTCCTTTCTCACCCCATTTTTAACCCTCAGTTACCCTTCCTTGGTGTTTAGTGAAATACTTAATCACCAACAATTTGTTGATATTTATTTATTTATTTATTTATTTATTTATTTATTTATTTATTTATTTATTTATTTATTTATTTATTTATTTATTTATTTATTTATTTATGTCAAGTACATGTTGGTAATATACATAGATATAACATTGTTTAAATACATAAGATGGGTACTGATAAGAGGGAACATTAGGACAGGGACGGTAGGCACGCTGGTGCACTTATGCACGCCCCTTACTGACCTCTTAGGAATCGGGTGAGGTCAACAGTGGACAGTCTAAGGGTAAAGTTTTGGGGGTTTGGTGACGAAACCACAGAGTCAGGTAGTGAGTTCCAGGCATTTACCACTCTGTTGCTAAAGTCGTAATTTCTACAGTCAAGTTTGGAGCGGTTCACTTTGAGTTTGTATCTGTTGTGTGCTCGTGTATTGTTGTGGTTGAAGCTGAAGTAGTCGTTGACAGGAAGGATGTTGTAGCAGATAATTTTATGAGCTATGCTTAGGTCGTGCTGAAGGCGACATAGTTCTAAGCTTTCTAAGCCCAGGATTTCAAGTCTGGTTGCGTAAGATATTCTGTTGCAAGTAGAGGAGTGGAGGACTCTTCTTGTAAAGTATCTCTGGACACTTTCTAATGTATTTATGTCCGATATGCAGTGTGGGTTCCAGACAGATGAGCTGTATTCAAGGATTGGTCTGGCGAATGTTTTGTATTACCGGAGAAGAAGCTACATAAGATTAGATTAACAGTTCTTGAAGCCTTTTTGTCGATGTTGTTGCAGTGGGCTTTGGCACTTAGGTCATTTGATATGAGTATTCCAAGGTCTTTGACAGGGTGAGGGTCGTCTGCAAGGTCTTGTCTGTTCAGCTTGTATTTGGTGTTCTGATTTTTTTTGCCAATGTGTAGGACAGAGAATTTGTTGATTGAGATTTGGAGTTGCCAGATGTTTGACCATTCTGACACAAAGTCTAGGTCTTTTTGGAGGATAGCAGTGTTGTCGGTGGTGTTGACGAGTTTTACATCATCGGCGAAGAGAACGCAGTCGCTTGTAATGTGATCACAAAGGTCATTTATATAAAGTATAAAGAGTGTTGGTCCTAGTATGCTGCCTTGGGGAAGACCGCTGTTAACAGGTATGGAATTTGACAGGGCACTCCCTATTTTGACCACTTGTTGTCTGTTTGACAGGAACGCAGTTATCCAGTCATGAAGGGGTCCAGAGATGCCGTAGGATTTCAGTTTCAGAAATAGTTTATCGTGAACCACTGAGTTCATGTCTGGCCCCTGATGCTTTTCTCTGAAGATAAGGAAGAAACAGAAAAGTGGGATGAAGGATCACTATTTTCCCGTCGCCCAGCTCACTTAGGCAGTTACCAGATGTGGCTGCAAGTCTACTTGGGACATGAATTGAGCCCTTTCTAGATACGTCCATAGCAATCAAGATCTGAGATGATGGACAGCATCAGCACAATCATTTTTGATTGACTAGATGGACTGTTACCATTTTATATTTAGAAAAGCAAGATATTGATTTTGGATTTTGAAGCAGCAGCATAGGAAGAGTACCATATTGATGCTTTTGAATTTTGGCATTGGAAAAGACTCCTGAGAATACTGTGGACAGCCAAGAAAACAAACAAAAAGATCAGGAAACACATCAGTGCAAAGTACTCACCTGAGGCACAAACGATCGATCTTAAATGATCCTACTTTGAATACAGGTAGTCCTCAACTTACCACAGTTCATTTAGTGACCGTTTGAAGTTACAACGGCACCGAAAAAAGTGACTTAGGACCATTTTTCACACTTACCACTGTTGTTGCATTCCCTGTGGTCACATGATTTACATTCAGATGCTTGACAACTGACTCACATTTATGATGGTTGCAATGTCCTGGAGTCACATGATCCCCTTTTGTGAACTCCTGACAAGCAAAGTCAACAGGGGAACCAGATCCGCTTAACAACCGTGTTACTAATTTAAGAACTGCAGTGATTCACTTAACAAATATGGTGAGAAAAGTCATAAAATGGGGCAACACTCGTAACAATGTAAATTTTGGGCTCAATTGTGGTTGTAGGTTGAGGACTACCTCAGAGGTGGGTTCCTGCCAGAGCTGCCCGGTACGCAGCTCCGGTAGGGAGTGGCGGATTTCGCAACCGCTCCGGAGCCCTCTCTGCCGGTTCACCTGGCACGTCGCCATTTTCCCCCGTGATTTTCAGGCGATTTTGCTTCTGCACATGCGCGGAAGCAAAATCGCACCGAAATCTCACAAGCGGATGCACACGTGTGTGAGATTTCGGTGAGATTTTGCCTCCGCGCATGCGTGGAAGCAAAATCGTGCTGAAATCTCGCTCGTGCGCCCCCTCGCAAGATTTTAGTGCGATTTTGCTTCCCCGCATGCACAGAAGCAAAATCGCGCAAGGGGGGGCGCACACATAGCGAGCGCGCATGCCCCCGAAGCGTGGAGATGCGCGCGCATAGCTCCGGCAGCAAGGTAAGTGAGCAACCCGCCCCTGGACTACCTGCATATGATACGAAGACCAAGCTCTTTGGAGAAGGGTATAATGCTAAGAAAGATGGAAGGAAAGGAAAGAGAACTAGCAGGAAGGTGAATGCACTGAGTTGCAGCGATGATGAGTCCACCATTAGAAGATCTGAAAAACCAGGGACTGATTGACATGGAGAAAAATCTACCTATGTGGCTGCTAAGAGTCAGCAACAACTTGATGGCACATAATCTTTGAAATCTGGATTTTCATACCTATGGTCTTCTCACTGAATATTATCGGTTAAGTTTCTTTTTACTTACCGTTGTGAAAGAATTATATAAAGTCACAAAATTAAAAAAAAATGAAATTTGGGTTGTTTCCTTATAAAACTTGGAAGGTAATAAAGATGCTTGCGGTGAAGAAAAGAAAGTACTGTAATAGTTTCTATATTCAATTAAGTCTGTCAGCCTATTTAAGAATTCTCAAGTTGATGAATGTAATAGTTTTAACTGAATACGTGAATAATTAATTTATTGACTAAATTGGGCAGGAATTTCAAGTTAGTTAAACTATAATGGAACACATTAAGGATCTGGCTTATGAATAAAAGGCATTTTATTCCCTGATAGTTGGAAGAGCCATTACTTTCAGAATTGGGAAAAGGGGAATCTTTTTAAAAGATTTATGATTTTTTAAAAAAGTATAGAACAATCCTACTCAGCTGCTGCAGTATGCCACCCCAGAGGAGTTCACCATTATCAATACCTTATGGGTTGAACAACAATAGAGATGAAATAAAAATGAAGAGTTCTTTGCCTTTTTATTTTCCTTCTTTAGTGCTTTCTAAATTGCTTTTGTTTAATTTGGATTCAAATTCAGCTGGTTTGGAGTTATGAAGTGGAGTTGGATCACTGAGATAGTTTTGATCCGTCAGCCTCTCCCAACAAATTCTCTTCCTAATCTTTGAATTGCCAGGATTCTGGAAAAAAGAAGCCATGGAGCCTGGGGAGGAAGTTGACAATGTCAAGGTCATAGGTCATATTTTTATACTGGATAGAGGGACTTTGACCAATGAATTCTATGGCTCCTGGAACATTGTCCCAGGGAATAGGATAGAAACGTAAGAATGCTTTCTCATGCATGTGAGGATAGTCATCCTGTATTTAATAGTGCTCTAGAGTTTTAACAGTCTGTATTTAATAGTCCTCTAGAGAAGGCAATAGAGTTTGGTTGTTTTCTTGCAGACGTTTCATTACCAAACTAGGTAACATAATCAGTGCTAATAGAGGAATGGGGTTTGCTTTCATTTTATATGCTAGAGAGGTTTGCTCTGTCAGTGTTGGTAAGAGTGGCCTTAGTGGTTCCTTGATTGGGCTGTTGTTTACTGTTATCATGTTTGTCAGTTCCTTGATTGGGGTATTGTTTGCTTCTTGATTGTTGGTCTAATCTAACTATTAGATCCAAGATTGTTAATCTTGGATCTAATAGTTTTATCATGTTCTCTTATTCACATGTACATATGAACTTGTTCATGAGTCCAAGCAAACATGCAAAGGAACCTTTTTGAGAAATGTCCCATGCTCATAACAGTGACCAAGGATACACATTAATTAAAGGATACAAATTAATTCTACTGTAAATATTTTAAAGAAAGAGACTGTTTATTTTGTATATCAACAGTTTGGAACAGAGAAAGAAGCACTGTGTTCCAAATGCAACAGTAAGAATTGAGTTGGGGGAAAAATAGACATGCAATAGTTTTTCTAAAGGAGTAGAAAGGCCATTGTTCTCAGGACAGTATGGAAAATGCCAATGCAGAGCTTGGACTTTGTACGTAGGAAAGCCAAGTGTCGGAGAGACAAGAACCAGAGAAATCAGAATAGAGATAATTGTGTCCTATCAAGGGAAATGACTTTATTTCCCGGTGAGATATAGAAATACTGGCATTTATGGTGAGCACAGGCCACCTTCTGGCATCTCATACTTTTTACCTCATATTTATTTTGAACTTTCTGGCTCTCATTCTTTTCACCTCAGACTTATTTTGTGAGTGGGTAGTATGATGCCTGGTATTAACATCTAAAAGAATAGTTTTTCTGTGGGTGATGATGGGGCCATTGAGTGGGAGTGAACCATTATGAAGGATCCTGGAGCCAAAACGATTTGGTTGAAAAAAAAAATTGAAGAGCCTGAGGAAAGAAGCAATGGAGGAAAATTAAATAAGGGTGTGCATATGGAGCTGACTGAACTTGACAAAGTACTCTGCTGACATTTTGATTAGGAAGCTAATGAAATGTGGGCTGAATGAAGTGACAATTCACTGAGTGACTTTCTGACTTGAAAACACTATTCAGAGATTGAACATCAGGAGTTCTTTATGCAATCCAAGAGAGATATTGAATGGCATGCCACAAAATTTTGCTCTTGGTACAATCCTTTTTAATGTTTTTTATTAGTAACCAAAATAAGGACCTGAGGGGAATGCTTATAGGTAATCTTTGATCTATGACCACAATTGGGATTGGAACTTCCATTGTTAAGCGATGCGGTCTTTAAGTGAATCATACCTTGTTTTATTACCTTTTTGCCACGGTTGTTAAGCAAACAGTTGTTAAGTGAATTGCCTGACTGACTGGGAAATTCTGGGAGTTGAAGTTGACAAGTCTTAAAGTTGCCAAGGTTAGACACCCCTAGTTTAGATTCAAGATTGATGGTTCAAAATTTAGATTAAAAATTGGATGGTTCCCTGATTCCAAGGCATTCCAGGTGCTGTTTTAATCAACTAATTTATTCTGGACCGTTCATAAATGAATCATGCTTTTTTTGTTAAGATCGAAACTGACTAGTTTCCTGGAGCTTGGGATAGCATTTCCATATATTTTAAATTTTTGAGGGGAAGGTTCTATTATTTTAATCTGAAGTGTTCTTTGTTACCATGCAGGTTTCTGCTTTATTCTTTCTGCCATTCTTCTCAGAGCAAAATGAAGACTTTAGGCATGAAGATGTCAATAAACTTTGAGCAGCAAACTACACATGGATCTAAAATAGTCAAAGGTAAATTAAAGTTTGTAATCTAGACCTCAGTAGGAATTGGTGGTATCCAAATCTGCTACTTTGGAGAGCTTCTGCCTAGTGGGGGTATCTCCTTACTTTCTTTTGTTCCATCTGCCAATTTAGAGCGAGATCTATATTAGAGGAATAATATGTTGTAAAATGCCATCACTCTAAAGTGGAAACTGGAATTTCCCTTCATAACTCAATGAATTGAGGATAAACAGCATTTAATTTAATAAATAACATTTAGTTTAATAAAGAATAATCTCAACATTCTGAATAATTTGGATTATTTTAATACTATAATCTTTATTTAAGTTAAGATCTTTTAGTGGCCAAAATAGCAATATTCCCATATTTAGTACCCATAGGTTCGGAAAAGCTCTTGGTTCCTAAGAAACCTTTAGAGGGAAAACATTCATAATGGTCAAACCATCAAAATATCTCAGTAAGGAATTAGCATGATTACTGGATTAATGATGTTGTCTGGTAGGGGAAAAGGAAAAGATTGGGACTGAAACAGAATGGTATAATCTGGGGTGGGGGTGGGGGCAGCCCGTGGATTCTTAATAGAAGCACTCAGCAATTCAACCTTTAGTGGGATGGCAGAATTTCATTCTTGCAATTTTGGGCTAGTTTCCACCATAATTTCATACTATATTTTATTTGCTTGATTTGTGCAAGCAAGCATATTGAGGAGGTTCATACATGACACTGAGTCATAAAGTGGGGTGTTTTTTGTGGGGCTGCCTTCAAGTTAGGCACCAGATTACAAGTCTCTGCCATTTTCTTGGCAAAATTTCAGAAGGGTTTGCCATTTTTTTTAAGGGCTGAGAGAGAATGACCGGCCCAAGGTTCCCCAGCTGGCTTTGTGCCCAAGATGGGATTAGAATTCATGGTCTTCTGGTTTCTACCCTGGTACTTTAACCATTACCTCAAACTAATTCTCATAACATGGTTAGTGTGACCAATTGTAGTTTACACTGAATCTATTCCTTATTTGATAGTCTAAGAGTCAAATTTTCTCTCCCTTCTCCCCATGATTTTGCTACAGCTATTATTCAATTAACAATGTTAACTAAATGATGTTACTTGTCAGTACAGACGTATCAAAACTATTGTGCACTGTTGCGGTTTGGTGTTGTTTTTCGTTTTTCACTTCATTATGTTGGACTACGTAGCAGTAAAAGCATACATACAACAATACAGTATTAACAATATAACGTAACATCAAAATTATAAGAAAGAAAAGGGGGGGGGGACAGAGCAACTTCATTAGCCGAAGAGTTTGGTGACAAGAATATGTTCCATATTTTTAAAAGGCAAACATTTTCATGCACTAGAACCCAACGTATCATGTTCAATGCGTTTCTGTAAAAAGTGCCACAAGATTCTTTCTGTGTCATTGCAATAGACAAGCCCAGCTACCTTTCAAGAAATTGAGAATAAAGGAGCATTGAAGAACCACTAATCTGGAGTATACGGTGATCTGAAATGACTTAGAGGGTGGATTCCATGCCAATATTTTCTCTTTTCTTAGTTATGCCAAAGTGAGGCTTGGAGACAAGATCACAGACTTGTTAAGTTGCTCCAAGCAACCATCTCCCTCCACCCCACCTCCACACCCGAAACTCTGAAACTGCACTTGTGTGCTAGAGGAACTCAATATATTGTTCCTTTACATGTTGCTCCTTCTGGCAGTGGAACAAAGGCTCTGCGGAATGATAAATGTGCTGTTAGCTTGCTTGGAATTGTCAGGCTATAATTGCAGCCTAACAATTTTGTACTGGTCTAGAACTTGGATTTTGTTCATTAGATTGTCTATGCAGCCCTTCCACAGAATTTCCCCGGTGATTTACAAAAGCAATACCGACTTTGATCTTTACTTTTTGAAAAGACTCTTGTGAGAGCTGCACAGGGCTGGCCACTGGCCAGAGAACACAGCCCAGCTCCCTTCTTACCCCTGTTCAAGTGTTGGCATAGCTGCTGGAAGTCAAAGACAGAATTGTCAACGGAGCTAGACAGAAATATTAGTTTCACACTCTTTGTAGAAAAGGGAAAACTAAAACAGGAATCCTGTTTTTAACGGTGCTCGCTCTCGCCTGCAGATATCCCTGCAGATTATTCGTATGGTGGTACAAATAAATATTAATAGAATTATTTATTTAGTGCTAGGCAGTCAGCCAGCTACTGTTAAGTTCAGCTGTGCCTAATTAATCAGGAAGATACAATCATTGCATAGATCAGAAGGTGTTGTGTTTAATGCTCAGGATTTTTTTTTTAAAGAGGTCATATAATTCTTACAAAAATCCTGGGTGGGATGGCAGACAGGGGAGTGCTGTGGGCTCATCGACATCTTGCAGTCATTTGAAGACTTAGTTGCAGCTGGGAGGATGCCAAGTTTTGACATTCCAAATCCTTTCATGACAGATAGAGGGCTTCATTGTGGGTCAAAGTGACCCAGCTTTGCAGCTAATGCTGGAAAGAATTAAATTTCATTGGCTTGAAGACCATAGTAGCAAAAATAAATACGTGCATAAATCATGGCATGGTGGAAAAATGAAGCAACTAAAGTTTCTGGAGGGAAAAGATCCCCGCTGTAGTTCTCTTGTGGGTGTCAGATGGTCCCTAAATCATCTTCAGCTCTCCTTGCAGGGAAGAGTTGGAAGTCATTTCTGACCAGTTATATTTGGACTTACACCCTTTCAAATGAAACAAATATAGCAACTTGATGAAAGTTTTTTTTATGGAATCACCATGCCTAAATATAACCAACAATTTCTACCAAAGATTGGAAAACAATCAATACAGGAATATTATGGGTTGAAAGCAGACGGCAATTGAAAGTTCCTAATATTATTTTTTTAGGTTAAATATTGTGATGAGTCAGTTTGATCCAACAGTTAAGGCCCTGAACCGAGATCAGGGAGATCTAGAGTTCTAAGCCTTCCTTTTGGCTTGGAAGCCAACCGGGTGATCTGGAGTCAGTAATACTAGGTAGAAGTCAATGGCAAACCACAATTGAAATTTCTCTTATAACACTACATGGAGTAAGAAAATATTTAACACTGCAATGTCAGAGCACTCCGAATATGGCTTGGGATTGTTTAAAAAAAATTGTGCACTCTTCAAATTTTGGTAGTGATGGAGGGAAAGGAAGAAAAGATAGAACTCTTCATTTTTAATGCAGTTTCTCCTTGTTTTGTTTGTTTGCTTGCTTATGAGCCATCAAGTTGGCGTTGACCAACATTAGATAGAGTTTCTCCAGGATTATCCATCCTTAAACTTGCCTTTCAGGCCTCTCAATGGTGGATTGAGTCCATCCATTTTGCTGCTGGCCATCCTTTTCTTTTCTTTCACCTGTCTGAACATTATAGACTATTCAACAGAGTTGGGTCTGTTGCATAATGTGTCTAAAATATTGTATTTTGAACCTGGTCATTTGTGTCTTGAGTGAGAACTCTGATTTGTTCTATGATTTATGTCTTTGTAGTTTTGGCTATCCCTGGTATTATTCTCAGAATTCTTCTCCAACATCAAAATTCAAATGCATCAATACCTTTTCTATCCTATTTCTTCTTCTGAGCCACGGTGGCACAGTGGTTAGAGTGCAGTACTGCAGATTATTTCTGCTGCCTGCCGGCTGCCTGCAATTTGGCAGTTCAAATCTCACCAGACTCAAGGTTGACTCAGCCTTCCATCCTTCCGAACGTGGGTAAAATGAAGACCCGAATTGTTGGGGTCTGACTCTGTAAAACCGCTTAGAGAGGGTTGTAAAGCACTGTAAAGCGGTATAAAAGTCTAAGTGCTATTGCTATTGCTATTCAAAGCCCAACTATAAGAGAAAGAATGACAGAGGGACAGAGTTTAAAGATGGATTAGCTTACAATCCCAATGTACCCACAAGTGGACTGAGTCCAACCCTCTTGAGTTCCTTAGATGCTTATCAAATTGTAAGCAGATGCTGTTAGTAGAAAATATTCCTGTGCATAGGCCTTTTGAAAAAGCACCTTTGAGACAAGCATGACCTGGATGATTGAGAATCTCCACAGATATTTAATCTTCTTCTGAATAAAAACTTATTTTGGAAAACTGTATCTATGTCTGTTTCCATCTTCAATGTCATTTTAATACTGCAAAACTGCTGTGTCATTCAACCACTCTCTGAAACTCTTTAGGCTCCTTCCAGAGAATTTTTTCTTGGCTTTGGCTTCTCTTTTCTTCTTGACAATTTCCACAATATGTTCTGACATCTAGATTGGTTTCTTCAGTTTCCTGCTTTGGCACTCTAGGCCATAAACTCTGCCTACATTTTCCTCTTACTATTTCCAGTTTGGGTATTCTGTTCTCCAACCACAAGCAGCACATCTGTTCTGTTGAATTCAGTTTGAATTTAACCATTTGGTAATCTTCTCATTTTCTGCAGCAATGGTTGGAGCCTAATGTTGGATAATTGTCATATTAAAGAGGTTAGATATTATTTGAACATTGATTGCATTTTTGTCAAGTATGGTCTTTGCTACTAATAGATCTCCCAAATCAATAGATATTAGCAGACACAACCATGTACAACAAAATAATCTTGAAACCATTATAAAGCTGATAAGTTTATAAAACAAAGTACTTTTTTTTGGTCCGAACTACTGACTTATACAAATTCCCCGAGAAAGCAGCAAAAGAAGCCATGGTGGTGTAATGGTTAGAAGGCAGTATTGCAGGCAAACACTGCTCACAGCCAGGAGTTCGATTCTGACCAGCCCAAGGTTGACTCAGCCTTCCATCCTTCTGTGATCAATAAAATGAGGACCTAGATTGTTGGGGGCAATACGCTGACACTGTAAACCACTGAGCCTGCAATACTGCATTCTAGCCACTGTGCCACCACAGCTCCCAGTCCAACCTTCTATTTTCAGCAGTTGTCATCCAAATATATTCATGAAAAGAATATCCTGGAGATAATGCTTGGCTCTAGTCTGTGATACTTGGAGGAGATCGTGACAACTTTGGAAATGAATCTCAGGTTTCAAGAACCATTTTGGCTATTAGCTATCACACTTGAAGGTAAGAAATAAAATAAAAGCTAGAGCATTTACTATAGTTTGATTACATTCATTTTTATATTAAAAAATTGCTTAGTTTATTTTAAATCTTGTATAAAAGACAATATGGTGTTAGTAATGTGAAGATGCATAACTTAAAAATATTACAACTACTTTCTCATTGTGCCAAAGTGATTTGTTTTTAATCAAGTAACAAATCCAAATTTGTTATTATTAAACATTCAATCTTCTTGTTTAAATTGGTGTTACAAACACATAATAGCCAAATCTATCAATCTGGTATCATATACATGCAATTTAAAACTTACAGTTGGTCCATTAAATCTAGATAAATTTAAGATGGTAAGATAGCAGCCTTTGTATTCTTATACAATCAATTCTGTTCAGTTGTAAAAATCTTGAATATTTAACACTGGAAACCCTGTAAAAATAAATCTTTATCTGTAAATGGTATTATCAAAAACATATTGGCCCGTGGGCAATTATTTACATTATCTTAAATTAATAATTTATTCTGAAAAGGAAAACCAAAATAATATTTAATATATCTTTAAAACATTGTTTCAATTTGTCTCAGATAAATAACAGTTACAATTTGTTATTAATTGAAAATAAGCTTAACTGATCATGAAGAATACAATTTCTATATTGCACTTCCCAGTGGAATATAGTGCATATGAGCTATATCAATTGCGAGCAATAATAATTTACTCTGAACCTCATACCTGTAGTGCAAACAATTTGAGGTGATAGAGATTAATTCTTGATGGTTGTCTCTCTTAGATTAGATGACTATATATTTGATAGTTCTGACAGGTTTCTATCAAATATTGCAAAGATTAAGACTTTTATACAAAATTTCTATAAGAAAGACTAAACGTATTTCTATACAGAAAAAAGAATGCACTCCTTAAAAAACAACAACAGTTCACGCAGTTCTAAGTAAGACTGTCACAGTATTGAGAGATTGAAACATAAGAAGCTTTAAAGGCCACAGTAGACAGCAGGTGCTACATCCGCTATGCTTTTTAAAAGTTGTCTTATTCTAAACCAAAGCCTTCTGCATTCGAAATCCCAATTGTCAACTTTTGCTTCAGTTCCTTTTTCGTCTTATATGGAGGCAGGCAGAGCTGGTTGAAGCAAGTATGGGCAATAGGTAACCTAAATAAGCAAAAGAAGATATGCATATTAAATATGAAATAATTTAGATGACTATATTAAAACGTGACTCTGATCCAGCATGGGACATGTGCAAATATGTACGCTGTACTGCAAATATTCATTTGAATTCAAAGTGACCCGCTCCATCACAACAAAGGAAGAATGCTCATAGAACAGAAGTAGAATTTCTTTACCAGCAACTGACAGCTCTGAAGTGTACGATGTTTAGCAGTTCAGTATAATTTTACTTCAACCCTCCTGATACTGGGGAGTAGCTAAATATTACGATGGATCCCATAATCATGGTCAATTGCAATGGGGAGCAAAGGACAAGATGTGCATTATTTCATCAATGTGCAGTCCTGAGATTTTTATACTTGCATCAGGCAACAGGATACCTGTACAAGCGTAATCATGACGTTTATGGGGTAACCTGCCCATGTCAATGTTTTGGCCTCATTACATTTACTGAGATGCTGCTATTTTTGATTTAGCGGTGGAGAAAAAGGGGATGGCAGTCTCAATCCACTTTTGTGGAAGGACTGAGTAGGAAAGGGAAGCAGAATGGATTGGGTCCTGGCCCTTGAACATTCTTTTTGCTTTCATTTATTATTATTATTATTATTATTATTATTATTATTATTATTATTATTATTATTATTATTATTATTATTATTATTATTATTATTATTATTATTATTATTATTAATAATAATTGTTGTTGTTGTTATTGTTGTTGTTGTTATTATTATTATTATTATTAATTATCATTATTTATTATTATTATTATTAATAATAATAATAATTGTTGTTGTTGTTGTTGTTATTGTTGTTATTGTTGTTATTGTTGTTATTGTTGTTATTGTTGTTATTGTTGTTATTGTTATTATTATTATTATTATTATTATTATTATTATTATTATTATTATTATTATTATTATTATTATTATTATTATTATTATTATTATTATTGAGATTTATATACCGCCTCATAGTGCAAGAACTCTCTAAGCGGTTTACACAATTATAGCACTTAGCAACAGCACTTAGACTTATATACCGCTTCATAGTGCTTTACAGCCCTCTCTAAGCGGTTTACAGAGTTCAGCATATTGCCCCCAACAATCTGGGTCCTCATTTTACCGACCTCAGAAGGATGGAAGGCTGAGTCAACCTTGAGCCGGTGAGATTTGAACAGCTGAACTGCTGAACTAGCAGTCACTGAAATAGGTTGCAGTGCTGCTTTTAACCACTGCGCAATGTATATATTTACATTGCCCCCAATAATCTGGGTCCTCATTTTACCTACCTCGGAAGGATGGAAGGCTGAGTCAACCCTGAGCCGGTGAGATTTGAACAGCTGAACTCAAATGATCATAGTCAGCTCTGCAGTACTGCTCTCTAACCGCTGCGCCACCTCGGCTCTTTATTTTATTTTATTTATTTTTAGTGAATTCCTGACAAACAGTTTTATAAATCTGACCTGGGGCGTGAGCCATTTAAAGAAGCAACAATCTACTTTTAGATGTCCAGATAGGAAGTTAGCAAGCAACACTTTCAATGACTCACTCACTGGCTTACATGCATTAATTTCATTCTGTAATGTCTGATTACAAGCCAGAATAATAACAGTATAAGCCAAAGTTTTTACCAGTTTGTGGATGCTTCACTCTTTGAAATTTTAAAACTAAGGTCTCCCATTCCTCCTACAGGTACTCTGTCACTTCCTGTAGCAAAATGTAGGAGCTTTTTTTGAAGTTCAAGAGGAAATTCGAGTACTACTTCCCAGAAATTCCTGAATTTTATACAAAACACTGTTAGTTCCAACTCAAAATCAGTTTCTATATTTTTGATTAAACAGATACAAAAAAGAAATACCGGATAGTAAGATCAGTTTTCTGATAGCCATCATACTGTGTGTGTTTCTGGAGAGCATGCATATCCAACTCAGGACTGCCACATACCAGAATTTCAACTTCTTCAGGACGAAGCAACTGCAAAATAAAATGGATTGTATAAACTGGCAAATATTTTTCCTTTGTAATATTTGAGGTTTCTTAATCTTTCATTTCAGGCTTAACAAAAGGCAACATTACAGGAAAAACAAAGAAAATATAGATAGCATCAGCAAAAATTATTATTAAATTAAGGTTCAGGCTAAATATAAAATTTCATGACACTGGATTTAAATTCAGATTATATGAATAAAGTAATTATTAAATAAACAATATTTATCAAATTCAAAGTTGCTTATAATCAAAATTTCTTCAGTGCAATTTTATCAGTAGCTTTACACACCAGTATGCTAGATTTAAACTACCGGTAATTTAGTTACACTCACTGCTAAAGAATTAAATACAATCTTATGTTTCTTAGTTATATAAATAGATTATAATTATTAATCACCAATTTGTTTTCTTTTGGCAATTGTTCTGGTTAGAGCAAGAGTAAGTAACAACATCTACACTGAAAAAAAACCATACTTTACAAAATGATAAGCTTTTCATTTTTTCCCTGTAAGCATGTTTTTCACAGCAGTAATTTAACCAGGGTTTCCTAAGTTGAATATTCAACTACAAACTTCTGTATACTAACTTCCCCGTCTCTCAGAACTTCAGAACCAGATTGTAAGTACTTTTTGGGGGTGCACGGGGGAGGGGTATCCTTTGTAACTTTGAATGGTCGCTAAGCGACCTGTCATAAGTCAAGGACTATATGTATGTATTTTCCAAAATATACCACATTCTACCTTTCTGTTCGATATTTTTTTATTCTTACCATCAATGCATAGGAAGCACAGACACTGTGAAATCCATAATAAAATGCAGCAAACTGTTTGTAGATTGATTTATTGAGAAGAAAGTCTACATAAAGCTGCACATACTCTGAAACAAGAAATAGATTTTCTTTTAGCCACTATTAATCACAGGTGTTTACTGCAGTGGATTTGACACTCTAAGAATCAGTATTTAAAATTAGTGCATTGTTATCAGATTTAATTTTGAAAACAGCTCAAATTAATTCAAATGATTTTTATATTATATTATACTATACCTTTTCTATTTTCATTGGTAACTGGTATTTTATCACCGCCAGGCTTTAAGTCATAACACTTTATGACACCAAATTCCTCTTGAAAAACCTGATAAAACAAGATATTCTAGTGAGATGCAGTGATAGACTTAAGATTGGAATACCCCATTGGAAATTAAATTTGCTAATTATTATGGCCAATGTTCTTTCCCCCCTCAATGTTGCTGGGAGGTTAAAAGCAGTCAGAGGACATCAAGTATAGTGTCTCTTGAGTCCCTTAAGAAAAAGTAGGATATAAATATAATACAGGTAGTCCTTGATTTACAACCACAATTGAGCCCCCATATTTCCATTGCTAAGCAAGACAGTTATTAAGTGAGTTTTGCCCCATTTTACAATCTTTCTTGCCATAGTTGTTATGTAAATCTCTGCAGTTGTTAAGTTAGTAACACGTTAAGTGAATCTGGCTTCCCCATTGATTTTGCTTGTCAGAAGGTTAAAAAGGGGATCACATGACCCCGGGACAATGGAACCATTATAAGTACATGCATGTTGCCAAACATCCAAATTTTGATCACATGATCACAGAGATGGTATAACGGTCATAAGTGTAAAAAACAGTCATAAGTCACTTTTTCAATGTCTTTGTAACTTCAAGTAGCCACTAATTGAATGGTTGCAAGTCAAGGATCACTTGTACCTACGTACAAAGAAAAAATCTGTTACTCAGAATTTGTCAGAATGTTAAGCCTTTCAGTCAGATCATATGAGATTTGGTAAATGTGTAAATTTCTTGAGCCATGGTGGCGCAGTGCTTAGAGTGCAGTACTGATCTGCTGATCAATTATCAACAAGGCCCCCCTTGTACGGGATTTAATCCTGGAAGAGGGGGCGGACCTGGCATGTATTACTGAGACCTGGCTAGGCCAGGAGGGGGGGGGTTCCCCTCTCCGAGATGTGCCCGGACGGGTTCTCAGTTCAGCATCAGCCGCGACCCCAGGGAAGGGGTGGAGGAGTGGCGATTATAGCTCGCCAGAACCTTAATCCTCGAAGGAGCCCTGCCCCGGAGATTGTTGGGTGTGAGACGCTCCTTCTGAAGTTGGACTTAGGGGTCCAGGTGGGCCTTCTGCTAGCGTACCTGCCTCCTAGCTACGTTGCAAAGGCCCTGCCTGTTCTGCTCGAGGCGGTAGCAGGGCTGGCGATTGAGTTCCCCAGGTTGATGGTGCTGGGGGACTTTAATTTGCCATCGCCCGGTGAAACCTCGGAGGCAGTCCAGGAGTTCATGGCTTCCATGACAACCATGGACCTGACCCAAGTAGTTCAGGGTCCGACTCATGAGGGAGGTCACACGCTTGACCTTGTGTTTCTCTCGGGGCAGTGGAGAGATGATCTGAGGCTGAGGGGTTTAGTCACAGTACCCTTGTCGTGGTCAGATCATTTCCTTCTGAGGTTGGATTTCATGGCACCACTCCTCCACCGCAAGGAGGCGGGGCCGATTAAGTGGTTCCGCCCCAGGCGCCTAATGGAATCTGAAGGATTTCAGAGGGAACTTGGGGAAATACCTGACTCCCTGGTACACGATTCATCTGAGGCTCTAGTGGCTGCCTGGAATCGGGCGGCAACGGGGGCTTTAGATCGGATTGCGCCTTTGCGGCCTCTCCGTGGCAGCGGATCCCGGAGAGCTCCTTGGTTTACTGAGGAGCTCCGGGAGATGAAGCGCCTAAAGAGACGCCTAGAGCGACGATGGAGAGCCAGTAAAGCTGAGTCTGACCGGACACTTTTAAGAACTTGCATTCTTACTTAGTGGCGATAAGGGCGGCAAAATGCGCGTATTTTTCCGCTCTTATTGCGTCCGCCGACTCCCGCCCAGCCGCCCTGTTTAGGGTGACTCGCTCCCTCCTAGCCAAGGGGGGAGTTGAAGATCCCTTGCAGGGCAGAGCTGAGGAATTTTCTCAGTTTCTGGCGGACAAAGTCGTTCAGATTCGGACGGAGCTGGACTCCATTTGGACAGGGCAAGCCGAGATGACAGGGGTGAGTCTTAGTCCTGTTATATGGGACGAGTTTGAACCTGTCACTCCTGAGGATGTGGACAAGGCCATAGGAGCGATGAGCGCCTCCACCTGTTTATTGGACCCGTGCCCCTCCTGGCTGGTTTCTGCCAGCAGGGAGGTGACACGCGGCTGGCTTCAGGCGGTTGTGATCGCTTCTTTGAGAGAGGGATCCATCCCACAGCCTTTAAAAGCTGCGGTGGTGAGGCCCCTCCTCAAGAAGCCTTCCCTGGACCCAGCGGATTTAAAGAACTTCCGTCCAGTCTCCAACTTACCCTTTTTGGGTAAAGTTGTTGAGAAGGTGGTGTCGCTCCAACTCCTGCGGCTTTTGGAGGATACTGATTATCTGGATCCCTTTCAATCGGGTTTCAGGCGCGGCTACAGTACGGAGACTGCTTTGGTCGCACTGATGGATGATCTCTGGCGAGCCCGGGATGGGGGTTATTCCTCCATCCTGGTGCTACTTGACCTCTCAGCGGCTTTCGATACCATTGACCATGGTATCCTTCTGCGTCGTCTTGGGGAGATGGGAGTGGGAGGCACTGTTTTACGGTGGTTCTCCTCCTACCTCTCTGACAGGACGCAGTCGGTGTTGACAGGAGGACAGAGGTCGACCCCTAGGCCCCTGGTTTGCGGGGTGCCACAGGGCTCGGTCCTCTCGCCCATCCTGTTTAACATTTACATGAAACCGCTGGGCGAGATCATCCGACGACATGGGGTGAGGTATCAGCAGTATGCTGATGATACCCAGTTGTACATCTCCACCCCGTGTCAGTTCAGTGAAGCAGTTGATGTAATGTGCCGCTGCCTGGACGATGTGAGGGTCTGGATGGGAGTGAACAGACTCAGGCTCAACCCAGACAAGACTGAGTGGCTCTGGATATTGCCTCCCAAGGACTATGTCGACTGTCCCTCCTTGGTTCTCGGGGGAGAAAAATTGACTCCCTCAGAACAGGTTCGCAATTTGGGTGTCCTCCTAGACCCACAGCTAAAATTGGAGCAACATCTTTCAGCTGTGGCTAGGGGGACCTTTGCACAAATCCGTCTTGTGCACCAATTGCGACCTTACTTGGAGAGGGAGGCCTTGCTCACAGTCACTCATGCCCTTGTCACCTCACGGCTAGACTACTGTAACGCGCTCTACATGGGGCTACCCTCGAAGAGCATCCGGAGACTCCAGTTGGTACAGAATGCAGCTGCGCGAGCTGTAGTGGGTGTATCAAGATACACCCACGTAACACCTCTCCTTCGCCAACTGCATTGGCTACCGATTAGTCTCCGGTTGCAATTTAAGGTGTTGGTCGTTACCTTTAAAGCCCTACATGGCTCAGGGCCAGGATACCTGCGGGACCGCATCCTACCACATACCTCCCTAAGACCGGTTAGGTCCCACAGAGAGGGCCTCCTCCGGGTCCCGTCGGCCAAACAATGCCGACTGGCGGGGCCACGGGGGAGGGCCTTCTCTGTGGGAGCCCCGTCCCTCTGGAACCAACTTCCACCAGAGATCCGGACTATCCCCACCCTGCTGGCCTTCCGTAAAGCCTTAAAAACATGGCTCTTCCGGCAGATGGGGTGAATAGGACAACCAGATTCCCCCTGAATGTTGTGTTTATAATGTTCTTTTTAATTATATTTTAATTTAAATTATGATTGTTTTTAAATGTACGTTCTTATTCATGCTGTACGCCGCCCTGAGTCCCACGGGATTGGGCGGCCTATAAGAGCGTTTAAATAAATAAATAAATAAATAAATCACCGGCTGCCAGCAGTTTGGGAGATCGAATCTCACCAGGCTCAAGGTGGACTCAGCCTTCCATCCTTCTGAGGTGGGTAAAATGAGGACCCAGATTGTTGGGGGCAATATGCTGACTCTGTAAACTGCTTAGAGAGGGCTGTAAAGCACTATGAAGCAGTATATAAGTCTACGTGCTATTGCTATTGCTAATTCTGAGAAATTAAAACTCATTTACACACAAACAAGGTGTTCCTTGGCTGTAGCTACAATTATTTTTCAATTCTTAAAATGGTATTTGCACTAACATTTATTTAATGGAAAAGTGTTCTGAGCTGTACATGGACAGTAAGTAGAGGCTATAATGCCTTTCAAGAGCTTACTGAAAGATGAAATGATTAAAAACTGAATGCAGCCAACCAGACTAAAATAAAATCTGAAATCATTAAATAATTTTGGCTGACTTGCTGTCTAGCCCCCAGCTGCAATGAAGAAAAGATAAAAAGCAAGCAGCTTAAAAAAAAAAGATTAATAGCCAAAACATTCTAAATGATTGTAATAAATCGCTTGGGAAGATGGGAAAAACGAAATTTGGATAATATAGAATTTTGGACAATGGGAATATATTTTGAATGACGGTTTTCACTTCCATATTTATTCTTAAGCTAATTAAATGTGCTGTTGTCAGAAATGATAGAGAAGTGTTTTCCAAAACAATATTAATATAATTTACAATAATGTATAATGGAGGGAACAATTTAATGGATCCCTGAATTTAGCAAGGGGGCTGGATTAGACAATTATATAATATATAGTTATAACCTGTTAGATTCCTTCCAACTCAAACATTCTGATTTTATTATTATTATACCTGGAAGGTTGAATAAAAGTCTTCTTCAACATTCCCTTCATAGGCTAGCAGCTCATTTAATCCATGAGCTAACTCCTGTAAGAAAAGTTTTTTGAAAATTAAAATACACAGAATGTCCTTCTTTCCTTATGAATCCTAGAAATGTTATGTAGGAGATCAGCCGAGTAGCCGCAAGCATTTCATATCAGATACCAAATGACACTCTTACTGCAGCAAATACGATTTACATCACTGCTTTTCCTTTTGAAACGGGTTAGTAAAGGCCACCCATTTTTACTTTCTGGATCAATGTTTTTTAAAAGGAAAAAAAGTGGAAACTTTTTAGTGTTTCCTACACAACTAATACTATATACAGAAAGTGAGATGACGCCTGTTGTTTAATGGCATGAAAGGCATCATCGCAGGATGTAAGCTGTTCCAAGTAAAACTGCATAAAACATCTGCCTGTCTTTCCTTGGGTAGGTCTTGGCAGGTGGATAAAAATGCCAAATCTAGTCCAAACATCTGGCTGATTATGTGATGAACCATAATGTATTAAATTTATATGCTGCTCAGCTCCCAGCGACTCTGGGAGGCTTTGAACATCAACCAATGCACATAGTTTACTTCATCATCATACCGGGATAAAAAAACCCCCAATGAAAATACCTCTGCTCCAAATTACCTATTTAAATACATTTCCATTATGTTTTATTTATTTTTTAAATGAACTCTCTATAAAGTTCTTATTTTAATAACACATGCTTCTTTGGGGATACAAGTTACATAGAGCTACAAGATCTGGGCTGCACAAATTCCTGATGACCACGAGATAGCAACAAAGAGAAACAGAAAACTAAACTTTACTGCCATTTATTGACCATCAAGGTTTTTGCAGTCCAGACCAAGTTGCCCAAGAATTACAGCTTTCATAAAACATTAGAATAGGATTTCTCCTATGGAACTTTAAAAATGCAGCATTTTTTTTATTAAAATCAAGAATAGTAATTGATTTGTTTGACATATTTAAATGCTGCCAAATCCCAACAATTTAAAGAATGTTAGGCTATAGATCTAGGCTTCTTTAGATCTAGATTGCCATTTGATGAAAGCAAGAAACGAGTGTATTCTATATCTGATTGCTGCCATTTAGTGATTGTTCAGAGTTTTGCAGCACAGAATTGCTAGCCCTAAACATTTAACAGCTTTCTGTAAATACAGTAGTGGAATGGACCACAGGCAACCCTTTCATTCCGAATCATCCTAATTGCACATTATGTGCTCAATGGCAAATGTTTTTCAGAGGTGGATGACAAAGCCCCTTGGAGAGGATTACTAAATGTTGTTTCTGATACCTAATATACTGAAAGTAGATCTTAGGTATTTGTTCAGCTCCTGCAAAAACAAAAATGGTTAGGTTTGTTTTGTGACATCAGATTAAGAAAGGATTTGATGTTGAACCTACACATGTACATGGCAACCAGAGTGGACTCTTTCATGGCCATATTTCTTTAATGTTGTTTTTTATATTGTTACTTATATGTGATCTGAAATTTAGAATACTGTGTTTTGACAATTTAGTAGGCAATTAAAACGACTACTGTATAATCCTGGAGGCACCAAATTTCTTGAGTTTATTCAGAGCCAGTGCAACATTCCTAAACTGATTACCCTAATGTGTAAAAGAGTGGAATCATGTATCTCCTATTACTGAAGATGCTCACATTTCCTCTCCAGGAATTATGCTGAAAGGGAAAAAGCCCATGTTTTTATTATCCTGTTATAACATATGAGTAGTTCAATTTCTGGCAAAACATCAGATGATTACTTACATGTGTGAAAGAGCTATCATCAACTGAGCATCACAGAAACTTAAATTGCCTGACACTTCCTCAACATGAAAAAAAAGTTTATAATTGTAACTTGTTCATGGTTCAGTTGCAAATATTATATACTGGTAGTTATTTGAAGACATTTCTAGATAAAATGTGTGTCATGATGTTCTCTGAGCTTGCTTGTTTTCTTTCAGACATTTCATTACCCAAACCATCATCAGTGCTAGTGAGGAGTGTGGTTTGCTGTCAGTTTATATTCTGGTGACTTGTCCTGTGTTGGTAGGGGTGTTTTGAAGGGTTTTAGTTGGCGTGTGTGCTATGCTGATACCATGAGGTTGGAGTAGTCTGTTGGTGGTTTCTGAGATATTCTTGATGCATGGCAGTGTAATTCTTTTTAGGGTTTGCATTGGTTGTGCTATATTGGATTGAGTGAACAGGGACTTTTTGATGAAATTGCATGGATATTCATTTTGTTGGAATATGTTATATAAGTGCTCTATTTCCTTTTCATGCTGTTCCGGATTGCTCCAGTGTGGTTGGGCTCGTCTAAATAAAGTCCTTACGCAACTTCTCTTATGGGAGGTTGGGTTGTTGCTTTGGTAGTGGAGCACCTAGTTAGTATGGGTGGGTTTTTCTGTAGACTTGCATTTCTAGTTTGCCTTTGTGGTCTCTGCTGATCAGGATGTCCAGGAAAGGTAGCGAGTTGTTGTTTTCTTCTTCTCTAGTAAACTGGATTCCTTTAAAAATGTTATTGATGGTTCTGTGGGTTTTCTCTAATTGGTCTTTTTTTATTGTGGTGAAGGTGTCATCTACATATCTGATCGGTATTTTCAGTTGTATTGTTGTGGAAGTGCTATGGCTTCTAGACATTGGATGATGACCTCTGCTATAAGTCCTGAAAGAGGTGATCCCATAGGTGTCCCTTTAATTTGTTGATAAATATATCCATCAAATTAGAAGTAGGTAGTTAGGTAATGTAGTTGGATAACGAAACCTCTGCAAGAAAACAAGCAAGCTCAGAGAGCACCAAGGACCTCTCATGTCAACCTTGAGCTATAAATATTCTCCTTTATAAATATGTGTCAGTTATGAAAATTAGGGTAATTGTTCATGTGAATAGTATTTGAGCACAGTGTATCCTAAAGTAACTTACAACTGAGTTTCTTTTTCAAAGATTGCATTTTGTGAATGCAAATGAATAATTTTAATCATGCACCAGAAATAGAAATGGCTATTTGATTTGGAACGAAAACAATATACATAACATATACAGCAAGTATAACACCAACACACACACAGTATAAACAAAGCAGAGGTAAAGCATTACCTGTTATCACTGATGTAAAATATATGCTATTTCTGGGCTTTATGGTGTTATAACAATGTATGAATCTGCTAATGATAAACAGGAACTTTATAAAGTACAAATAGTATTTTCTGCTCTATAAACACAATCTGAAATTATGCAGTCAAACCACCAATACTGTACTAAAACAAAGTTGACATTTCAAAATAACTCTTATACCTACCGGCATAACCCGACACAGGTCATCAATAGTAACATTACCAATTCCTACAGGTGTATTCAGGTCACATGGTACAATGGGAGGACTAAGTAATTTTTTGTAGCAGCACAGTGGAAATCGAATATCCAGTGTTATACTATTATAGACAGCTAGTCCCATAAGCTGGATGATGAATGTTAAGTTTAAAATCATACTCTCATCTTATTGCATACTATCAGTTTTATTAATGTTATATGACTTAATACACATATTAAACAGGGATGATAAAAATATTACATATTTAGAATACTGACACTGCATCTAAATGTAATCTAATTTCTATAACAAATAATACACTAACAAACTTATTAATAGGCTATGGAATTCCACCCTAGCATAGGAATTCTTTTCAAAAAATAATCCCAGAAAGAAACAAGCCATTTCTAAAATGTTGCCAAAAATACCACAGATCCTGGTACCTTATTGTATGAGCAAACAAGGTCTCTATATAACATATCATCTGGGTGTAGCATATCAAATACCTGCTGTAGAAAATTGATGCATCTCATGGAAACACTAGGGATATGTTCGTAGCTGCAACAATATTTCCTGTGTCTATTCTTATATAGTGTATTTCCGTAATAAATATGAAGTAAAATTATTTAACCATGGGTTTGTAAAATGGAAAACCACCAACACATCATTTTATAACCAACTTAAGATGTAAACAGGAAAACTTCTTTAAAAAAAAAGTTCATGCCAGATTTTTTAAATTGAAATTCCAGAGAAATAGTCATGTTCAGTGCAAAAAAAAAGTGATGTTAAGATAAACAAAATTATTGTATGATATAGCAATTTTTTTATGATGAGCCACTTCATTAGATATTCTGACCATAAAAGCTTATGTCATACATAATAACCAAAGCTGTATTTCAGATCCTGAAGATTCTTATTGAAATTGCAGTCATTCACTGAAAATGTAATAACTGCAAAATGGCTGAAAGCAGAGTAAATAAAGCTTAAAATGTAAATGAAATAAAGAAAATATAAATAAAGCTGAAAATGTTCCCAGTCATTCATGCCCTGGTTATCCTGTGTTTGGACTACTGCAATGTGCTCTACATGGGGTTATCCTTGAAGAGCATTCAAAAGCTGTAGCTGGCACAGAATGCAATTGTGCAGACAGTTTTAGGAGCCCCTAGGAATGGCCCATGTAACACGTCTAATTCAAGGTGTTGGTTCTTACCTCAAAAGCCTTTATGGCGTGGGGTCAAGGCTACCTGAGGATCTGTCTCACCCCAATGAGATTGGCCCAGCCCACTTGCTCTGGCAGAAGGAGCATGCTATGGACGCAGTCAGGAAAGGAATTTTAGTTGGTGGGGTTTAGAAAAAGAGCCTTTTCTGCCATGGTCCCCCCCCCCCTCTGGAACACTGTGCTGCTTGAGGTGAGATATGCTCCCACCCTCTTGCCTTCAGAAAATGCCTGAAAACCTAGATCTGCTGACTGGCTTGGGGCCCACCCTGGAGGTGCTTAAGAAGAAGATCCCACTTCCACTCTGTTTATATATTGCTTCCTTTCTTATCCAATTTTTGGGTTAATGATTCATATTTTTAACGTTTTAACATTCTAATTGTTTTGTATTGCAGTTTTATGATGTGGTAAGCCGCCCAAAGTTGCTCAACAATGAGATGAGCGGCATAAATATTTAACAAATAGATAAAAAATTTTTTTAAAGTGTATCTTTTCAAGCAGCTGATGGAATTATTTAATTGATCAGTGGTTGGAAAATCAAGATAAGTAGCTGTTTTAGAATGTTGACATGCTCCAAATTAATTCTATTAAAGATTATCTGCTTACATATACCATATGTGGATAGGCATTTTTATGGGAGAAAGAATTACTCATAATTAGAGTATTAAACAACAAAATGTTATTTGTTAGTGCAGATATGTAATCTATGGGCCAGTTTGGCACAGTGATTCAAAGATTAGAAACAGGGAGACTGAGAGTTCTAGTTCCACTTTAGGCACAAAGCCAGCTGCATGAATTTGAGCCAGTCACATTTCTCAGCCCACAATAAAAAAGGCAATGGCAAAACCATTTCTGAAAATGCTACCAAGAAAACTGCAGGGACTTGTCCAGACAGTCTCTGGGAGCCAAGATTGACTCCCAGAGGCACACACAAACATATGTGTAATCTATTGCACTTAAACAACATTTTTTGGCAATTATATTGACATATCAGCATTATAATCATGCAAATTTTAATTTTATTCAAAAAATTCCTCCTTGGTGAGGTTTTATTTTTTGTGACCAAGTTTAGTCCCCATCATGACAAGTCAATATGTGGCACTGAAGAGGGCTGCATCCTATTTTGTATGTGAAATAAAAAAAAATTAGAATGGGATTTAAACATATGATCCTTATTTTTGCACTCTTAAATTAAGACATTTCAAGCGAAGATATAACTAAAGGTAGGCCTTATTGGGCGACTGCTTCATTTAATGACTTTTTGCAGTTGCAACAGTGATGGAAAAGTAACTTTGTGATCAATCCTCTCATTTACAACCTTCACAGGTCTGTAAAACAAAGAAAATTTGAAGTAAGATCATAAGCACAGTTGCAGATTCATTTAGTGACTGCTCTGCTTAATGACAAGAGTTGCTGGTCCCAATTGTGGCTGCTATATATGAGGACTACCTAATATGTATTAGTTCTATAATCCTCAAGTCCTGCAAACAACTTTTTAAAAGTATTTGGGTCTAGAATCTGGCCAGCAAGACTCAATACTGAATCCAGAACTCTTCTATTTGAACATATTAATTTGTGCCAATGATACAATCTTCCTTTATTAATAAGTTGTGACAGTAAACAGCAGCTAATTCTGTTGAAATAAATTATTTATTTTCATATTTGAACCATTCTGTCAAATATGAAAATAAATAATCTTTCTATCATAACTACTGTTTGTCTCCACTGTACATAAATCTATAAATACAGTCAAATGTATGCTATGAAAATAAAAAATACATAAAAACTGCAAAGAATCTTATAATGGGCTATCAGCTGTGTATACAGCACCTTCTAGTGGACAGAAAAGGATACAGCTCCAACCAATCGGAATTCAGAGTAATTATCATAGTTCAAACTACTAAACCAATGACAGTGAGAATCTTTGTGGTATGTAAACATCCCTATAAGAGAGAATAAATGTTTTTAAAATGAAATTATATTACTGTTCTCAAAAGATATTGTGAACTATGTCTAAAATTTCCATTCTCATCTCTCAAAGATGTTCAAGTAACGGTTTTAAATAAATGTATACCTATATCATTACAGTAAGAGAATAATTTCGCTATTCACAAATTGCATTACTGGTTTTATTTCAAATACTGAAATATAACAAAACTGGAAGGTCAGCTGGAGAAAACAAAACATATTCTAATTTCATTTTTATTTGAGAGTTTATATCAGTTTTGTAAAATAGTTAACAAAACAATTGAAATGTAACATTAACATTTAATAAAATACAGTGTATACAGTATATTTCCTTATATGTAAAGCATACCGTGATGATTATAGGTATAGTGATAATAATTTTTTAAAACATTCCAAATAAGAATTACCCATTAATATTATTTCATACTTTAGATCAGTGTTTCCCAACCTTGGCAAGTTGAAGATGTCTGGACTTCAACTCCCAGAATTCCCCAGCCAGCATTCGCTGGCTGGGGAATTCTGGGAGTTGAAGTCCAGACATCTTCAACTTGCCAAGGTTGGGAAACACTGCTTTAGATATCCTCTCCTGAATTTCTTAATTTCTTTTAGCTTCCCTATTAATTGAGGAGAAATTCTCAATTTGTTCTCTACCCAGAAAGAGAATCTGATATCCTTTGTATGACACTAAAAGGATCTGTTATTGGGAGAATACAGGGCAAGGCTATCACAAATTATCCAAGTGTTGCAATGGATTGACAAGCAATTGGGTGACCTAAAGGTCTTTGTTTAAAACTTCGTCACAAACAAACAAGTTTGGATTCATTAATTTTTATTATTATTTGGTTAAACATTAAGTAGAACTAAAAAGCTTACCGTAGTCTGGCTGAAAAATTTGCCTAATTAGAAGAAGAAACCATTCTTTTGTTAGGCCACCCATGTCAAGACCAGCTTCTCCTACAAATGTAACTTTTAATTTCTTTTTTAAATCTGCTTGCTTCCTTGTGAGCTATTGAAAACAAAACGGTGAACAGTTAAAAATGATCATCTTATAAAATGAAACAAGATAATAATGCTATTTGAACTTTTTTTTTTTGGAGAACAGGGAATATAAATGCAACATTTATAATACAAACTAACACTCAAATGTAAAGAAAAGCAAACTTTTGTCTTAGAAGGTTCAGCTATTAGGGGTGGCATTAACCTTTCTATACAATTTCTATTTCTATTAATAGAAATAATAGTTTTACTTTATTCACCATAGCTCATATACCACCTCTTATATATATATTGTAAAAAATATGCAGAAAAATTGGAATAGATGTTTAATAGATTGAAAACTAAGCCTTATAAAGAGAGTAATGGAATAGGGTATGTTTAACTTTAAGAAAGATAATGTGGGTATATTTGCACTCATCAAGTACAGTACTTGAACAAATATGCAAAAAAAAAAAAAGCTTGTTCTCCATTATTTCGTCTATGTGACAATATTACAGGAAGGCAGATTTTGGTTGAACTTTAAGATAAAAATCCTAATAAAGAAAGCAATTTAAAGAAAGTGGAACAATTCCCAGGGAAGGTAATGCTTTCCCCTTCACTGGATCTGCTCACGCAGAGGCTAGACAGCCATTTCCTGAGGATGATTTAATTTGAAACTCTGCATTTGGCATAGAGTTGGACATGAGGTCCTGAAGTGCCCGTTGGGTTCTATGACACTGTGATTTACATGGTCTCTTCTCCATTATTTACTTTCTGTCCTCAAAGGCCAGAAATAAAGATTTCTGGACTTACCACAGCATAGTTGACCATTACATCTGAACTAGGAACTGTGGACAAATCAAAACGATTTATGACTTGGATATGGCAAGGATATCAATCTGAATCCATTAGACTATTTCTTTCAACAGTTTTTACAGAAACCATTTTGCATACCTCATCCAATGAATCACTAACTAGGTGCATTCTTCTCACTTTCACATTTAGGAATAGCATATTCATATCAGGTCTCTGCCTCCGAGATACTTTATCGACAAGGCTTTGCTGTTCCAAATCCAAAGAGGTTGTGGAAGGAAAAAAATAATGGTCATATATTGTCCTCTATGAATTATGAAAGATACAACCTAAATATATAATATTAATGCCAATTATACATGTTTCTATCTGACCTTAATTATGGATACATAGTTAACAAAATATATAGAAAAGGTATATCAAATGCAATGTTAACTTAAGCAATACGATTTGATTGGAATAATTTTTGATATAGAAACATAAGTATTACGAAATAACTATAAATGTATGCATTCAGTGACATAGGCATCTTTCTTCTGTGGATAGTTTTGACAGCAATTATAGTACTGATACAGAAATTAAAAATATGCTCCACACTTCACTTTCAGAATTTGCTAGCAATTAACTCCTCCTTACAATCCTTACGCCTACATATCTTGTAATACACTGTAGGAAAGAGGGACACTGAAGTGAAGAATGGTTACATCTCTCTGTATATGTAAAAGTACAATTCTAGCAACTGTAAAGTCATTCCACCCTGACATTTAAAAAGAACATAATCCTTTACAGTTTGTTCCATAATTATTTTAGATAAATATCTTTCCTCTTTGATATTACAAGTGTTTCATCATACTTGTTGGCTTTAGTAGGAATTAGGTCAGCAAATAAGCAGCAGATATTATTTCAAATTGCAAGATACCTGGAAGAGTTCCCACCCCTCTATACAGAGAGTAAACCATCCCAAATACATTTTTGTAGATAATGATTTATTAAATGTGTATGTTGCCCAACTCCTAGCAACTCTGCAGTTAACTTAAAGCATAACTTAAACTGTATCATAAGTCTAAATATAGTTTAAAAAGAAGAGGCTGAATACAAAGCATCTAAAATGACATTATTTCAATTTTAATATCCAATTGATTTAATAAATAAGAATGCTTACCCGTGCAATATTTATCATTTGTTGTTCTGAATCCTTTTGAATTATAACTTTTTTTGCTGCTATAGAAATAATGAATGGATATTGACAGAAGGAAAACCTAAATGACAAAATATTACATGTATGTGTATGTATTTATATTGAAAGAAACTAATGGAAGTAATATATAAAGATAATAAACTAAATTACTGTAAATATAGGTAATCCTCGACTTACAATCACAATTGCTAATTGATTCTGTTGCTAAGCGAGACAATTAAGTGAGTTTTGCCCCATTTTATGACTGTTATTGCCACAGCTGTTACTGAATTACTGCAGTTGTAATTAGTAGTAGTAGCATAGTAGCATAGTTGTTAAGTGAATCTGGCTTGCCCATTGACTTTGCATGTCGGAAGGTCGCAAAAGGTGATCACATGATCCCGGTACACTGCAACTATCATAAATATACGTTAGCTGCCAAGCATCTGAATTTTGATCACATGACCATGGGGATGCTGCAATGGTCGTAAGTGTGAAAAACAATCATAAGTCAATTTTTTCAGTGCTGTTGTAACTTCTAACTGTTACTAAATGAACTGTTATTAAGTCAAGGATTACCCGTGTTAAAAAAACAACTTAAAAAAGAAGTTAACTGCTTAGCAATTTATAACGTATATATATTTAGCTAATTCAAGGGACACAGATTTCCAGTGCTGTATTTACTGAGCAATGTAGTCTTTCATTTCATTTTCATAGGAAATCTTTTTATTCCTCTTGCTATTCCTCTACAGCTTATTTCTCTGTCTGTTTTGTCTCTGTTTATCTTCATTTGCACTTTGGAAACTTGAAATAACACTAGTTAGAAGCAACTTACTTGTATCCTATTGAAAAACCACTGAAACATGTGTTAGAAACTATGAAGAAAAAAATGGATATCTGGGGAATCTCTATAAGTTTACCTATGAGCCAAAGAAACACTTAATAATTATGAAAGAGATCTAGGCAATCTTTGTCCTCCTCTTACAGAACATAACTGTACAAATTATACAAAAAATAAAATCTCCCTTAAATGAATATTGATATTCTGGACAGTTGAGATGAAAAAGAATTATTAAACCAGTTTTTCTCCAGCATAGTACCTTCCATGTGTATCGGACTGATGTTTCAGAATTATGGTCATTGAAAAATATAAATGATGTAGTCCAGGACATATTAATTAGATAGAGAAAATCTAGAGCCTAAAGAATAACTTGATATGACTAATAAAGAACACTGAAGGGGCTACTGATAGAACACCATATAGAGCAGTGATGGCAAATTTTTGGCACACGTGCCACAGGTGGCACGCAGAGCAATATTTGAGGGCATGTGAGGCATTGCCCTATTTCAGTTCCAACGTGCATGTGCGCGCTGGCCAGCTGATTTTCAGCCTTCCTTTTGGCCATTTTCTCTCTCCCCAGGCTTCAGGAAAGCCTCCTGAAGCCTGGGGCGGCGAAAAACGGCCCAACTGGAAGTTAGTTTCCGAACTTCCGGTTGGCCCGTTGGGCTGTTTTTCACCATCCCCAGGGTTTAGGAAAGCCTCCTGAAGGATAGGGATGGCAAAAAATGGCCCAACGGCTCAACCGGAAGTTTGTTTCCGAACTTCCAGTTGGCCTGTTTTTCGCTCTCCCCAGGCTTCAGGAGGCTTTTCTGAACCCTGGGGAGAACAAAAAACAGCCCGACGGGCCTACCGGAAGTCCAGAGGCTTCAGTGAGGCCTGTGCGCATGCGCCGGGGAGGGCAGCGCGGGGGTTGTGTGCATGTGTGTGGGGGGCAGCGGGGGGTGTTGTGCGCATGCAGAAGGGGAGGGCATTGTATTATGGGTGCAGCCGCACACTTTTAGCACCCGAGCCAAAAAAGGTTCACCATCACTGATATAGAGAATAAGTCAGCCTTAATGGCATTACAGGCAGCTATAACAGCTATAAATGACGCACAAAAATGATCCTGGATATTTGATCTTCAGCTAACCTCTACTCAAAAATTGAAATACATTTTACATTCCACACAGTATTTTCAAGTTTTAAGAACATTAAATTGTTAACATTTAATTATCTCCTTTCAATGTTTAGAGAACTACAACAAAAAGATGACAAAATGAAATGTCAAGAAAGGCTACCGTATTTTTCGGAGTATAAGACGCACCGGAGTATAAGACGCACCGGAATATAAGACGCACCTTAGTTTTGGGGGAGGAAAACAAGGAAAAAATGTTTTCTATGCAAAGCCCATTAAAAGTCATCTACTTACAGTGGGCAGAAGTAAAACAAGCCCAAAAGTGATAAGCAAAAGGAATTTCAGCAGGTATATCCTGCTTATCATCTGGTCATCCCACATAAAAGTCATTCAAACAAGCAAAAGATTTATTTAGGATATCTTTTTCAATAAATTATGCCCAGAGATAACAAGTATGACAGGGCTCTTGACAGACAAGGAAAGGAGAACTTTCCTATGGTACTTTTTTTTCACTAAAAGGAACTTCATTCTGATTAAAACTGCCATAAACATGTTGCTATTTAGATATTTAGTTGTCTAGATCTTAAAATTATCAGACACTGCAGTGGCTGCTAAAAGAAAATACTGTAAGTAGATTTGCAAATGTTGGAGAGAAGAGTTATAAACATCCATACTATGTTTTCTTCTTTAAAAAAAGGGAAATACTTCTGAGGAATATTTCTGCTTCTTTCCAGTACACTAAAGCAGATATAGGAATAATAATAATCAATAAATAAGATTGAGAAGTAGTACTCTGCTATTTAAAAGAAGATACAAAAGCACTGGGCCTCTTCAGATCAAGCATTTATTTTAAAAAGCTTCTTCATTTTGTTGTCTAGAACAATAATAAAGCAGTCTTTAAAAATAAGTCTAATAATTTAAACATTCTACAGACATTTATAGTTATTCACTTACCCCTTTGCCTCCAGTTCAGCAGAAAATAGAAATCTGCCTGTCTCTCCAACCTATCTGCCTCTTTGCAGCCTAGTTTCAGTTTCACTTTAGCTAGCACGTGGCCATGCAGCCTCTCTCAGCTGTGTGTCGGGAGGCTGATAATGACCAGTTTATGCTAATCGGGCTCTGGCTGTTTGCTACAAAGGTAAATTGATGGGAAGCAGAGGCCAAAGGGTGGGGGTGGCTGGGTGAGTGGGGCTACATTCGATCTATAAGACGCAGCCAAGTTTTCACCCTCTTTTGGGGGATAAAAAGGTGCGTCTTATACTCCAAAAAATACGGTATATTGCTTCTTGGAAAGTTGTTTTGAAAAAAAATCCTTTATCATTTGTATTTCAAAATTGTTCAGATTGTGCCAAATACTAAGAATAAACTGATTCTGAATACTGAAATTTTTTTTACAGTTTTGTTGTGAATGGATATGCAATTTATTTTGAAAAAAGCGCATTTTAGCTATCAGAAAATGACACATTGAATTTGTTGCGAACAAAAAGCTAAAGAAAAATTGTAAGGAAACTATAATCTGGTGCAGGTTGATAACCTGTGCATCACTAATAAAGTATTGTAAATTAGATATTTTATAAATAAAAATTACTATTAAACCTTTATTTTTAAAAGAAATAATCCCTTACCTATGAGAATTTCCAGAACACTGCCAGTTATGATAATCTTCCATGAGATCAATATGATCTAGCGTAGAATTATAAAAATCCGTATATGGAATAAGAGAAGGATTAGCTAGACTATTTGAAGCATCTGCAATGACATATTTAGTTATTAGTAATAATCTTTGGCAACCTTATTTAAAACAATGTAATTAATATTTGTCAAAAAAACAATAATATTATTTGATGCAACAATATTCTCTAACAGAAGGGATAAGTTTAGACTTTTAAAAGTATGAGTGGAACCAGAAAACTTTACATAGTTTTTGGTGGTAACATACAGGTAGTCCTTGATTTACAATCACAACTGAGCCCAAAACTTCTGTTGCTAAGCAAAACAGTTGTTAGGAGAGATGGCTTCATTTTATGACCTTTTTTGGCCATAGCCGTTAAGCATTTCCCACACTGACTTTGTTTGTTGGAAGCCAGATGAGGTGGTTACAAATAGTGATGCCATGACCCTGGGACACTGCAACTGTCATAAATATATATTCTAATTGCCAAGCACCTGAATTTTGATAATGGGGATGTTGCAATGTTGTTACTTCAAACAGTCACTAAACAAATGGTTTTAAGTCAAGGACTACTGTATGTAATTCTGATTTTTTAAAAATATGTTAGTAAAAAGGAATACTTAAGCTACTGCAGCATTCTTTTTTTAAGTAACAGAGTCTCACTTTTATATTCTTAGATAACTGAAACAGGATCATTGCTGTAATATATTAATTTACAATAGCATTCTTTATAACAGCTGTAATCACAAATCCTCCAAGCCATTAGAAATATTACTACTATTACAATGTGGAAACCTTTAAATATTTTCTCTTAAAAGTGGCTAAAAGTAATTATAAAATACTGTACCATATAAAGACTATACATACATGTTCTGTTGAAATGTTTTCTGCTATTATGTAATATATTGGTTTAAAGAGAAAAAGACTAATTTTATACTGACATAATTTGTGATGATTTAATACCTTACAGCGATGAGAATTCAGAAAATATTAACTGCATCTAAACAAACTTACTAAATAAAGACAAAACTTTGGTTGCTGATGGAATCCACCAGGTACACTTCTCCATAGGAGGCAAATCTTCAAGTTTTGCCGGAAACAGACGCAAAGAAATAAATTGTATGATTCGCTCTATAATTTGCTTGATCTGCTTCTGTGACATCCTATAAAATATATTAATATTGTTTTTATAATAGCATGAGTGCTAATATAATTCTTAGTTCTTACTCTTAATAACAGTCCACAAAATGTTTCTACAAAACATTCATGAAGAATATAAATATTCTAGAGAAAATGTATTCAGCAGAATTATTAACTCTTTCTATGAAAGATAACAGTTACTTTTTCTAACCTATTGCTGCCAATTCAGCATGTAGTCGTAACTAGATAACTATAACTATAAATTGTGGTGAATTTATGTCATTGAAATTAGTGGGTTTCACATTTTGGTTTAGGCACAGAATTTCCTTGTCATGTACTTTGAGAAAGTCAAGATACTCAGGGCAGTTTTTCATTGCACTAGATTGTGTGGATTAATACTTTTGTTGTAATAATGAATAAAGTTTAATTGATATAAAACATAATTCATGGAGTTTATAAGTCTTAGCAAGATTTTCTTCAATAGTTGTGGGTACTTCAAGGTATTTTGACTACCACACATAAATAATAACCACCTATAATAACTGAAAACATAAAACCCATAATTTTAAACAACAGAAAATAGCCTTACTTCTTAAACCAGTGAAGTAGGTAGTGATGATCGTCTTCGGGTAAGGCAGCAATCTGTCTTAGCAAGTGAGCAAAAATAACATATGTTGTTGTGTTACTAAACAGAGGATTCTGAAAAAGATTAAAAACATTTCATTAATATACTGTTAAAAAGCCCAAAATAAACTATTTGTCTCCAAATTATAATAATATTACTGATATAAGTGTAAGTTATTTTGATTGGTTCTGATAAAGTATAACCCAACTGTGAATTTTTCTCATTATGGAGCAACACATGGATTGTTTTATGATTATTTTTCTTTTAAAAAGTAACATTTCCTCTGACTCCTGGTGACTTCATCAATGAGTTTAATTTAGTGAAGTAACCATACAAGACACCTAGAAGTTAAAAGGCTGCCTTTTCCTTTGCATTGAAAATAGATGGAGTACTGTATGATTCTGTCAGTGATTAATTGCTATACAAGCAACCTTACCCAACAGTGCTGTTGAGTTATGATGCAAATAAGCTAGAAACATAATAAGATGAGGCTATCCCTGTTCTAATCGTATTACTGGGATAAAAGCATACATTTAAGCCAATTCACTGATTTCAAAAGTGAACTGTTACAGCACAGCAATAACCTTTTAAACACAGCGGTGCCAGACAGTTTGTTTTGTACCTGAACAAAATCCAGTCAAGATAAAATCTCCCCTCAATAAATTTCACTCCAGAAGATACACTGAAGTGCTAACTGCAATCATAAATTATCATACACAAATAAATGTGAATACATGTACTAGGATTTTTCAAACAATGAGACTGATCTTTTCTTGCATTTGATGCTCATTGTTGTTAGAATTCTTTGTGTTAGAATTCCCTTTGGACAGTAAAGATGCAAAAGGCAGGGCTGTAGATGACGACCAGGCTGAGCTCAAGGGAGGGGTCAAACACATCATCAGTCATGAGTCCCTGTGCACCCACAAGAGATCTAAGTCCAGACCCACCTTGAATTCCTTTCTATTCCTACTTCCCACTAATTTCCCCTGACTGTTAGTAGCTCAGATTCTTGTAGAGAGCTTAAGCTTGCAATAAATCTTTATACTCATTTGAACTGCCTGAATCTCCTGCTTTCCTCGCGCTTGACAAGGACTGGCATAATAAGTGCTAGGTAAAATAACATGACTTCCAACAGAAGTTGGCATACAAAGACCCCTGAATAAATACTTTTCCCCCCTTCTTACCTGTAGAAGAACAAAATATGCTCTGAGATCATCTTTTGTTTGTGGCCTGAAAGAACATGAATAAGTGAAAAATGAAAGGCACAATCTAAGTGTGTGAATGCATGCTCAACTGTAGTTAAGTGGAATTACAGCTATTTTATACTAGCTAGACTGTGCATAAATGATGTAATTACTTAATTTAAGAATAAATATAAAGGCATATCACATAGACGTTAATAATCTCCGATTATGTGACAAAATTATCCCTAGTTATATGTATTTGGAGCTATAAAATAGAATGAGATTTTTCATCAGAAAGTGAAAATGTTTTGCATTTGTTCATGTGACTTTTTATTTATCAAACTCACATGTTAAAAATTATATATTAATAAGCTTGTAAATTATGAAATGCAGAGAATATAAATACCGTATTTTTCGGAGTATAAGACGCACCTTTTTACCCCCCAAAAGAGGGTGAAAACTTAGGTATGTCTTATACACCGAATGTAGCCCTACCCACCCAGCCACCCCCACCCTTTGGCCTATGTCTTCCAGCAATTTACCTGCTTGCAGCAAAGAGGGAAGAGCCTGTAAAGCCAAGCAAGTCATTAGCAGCTTCCCGACCTACAGCTGATTTGCCACATGCTAAAATGAAACTGAAACTAGCTGCAAAGAGGCAAATAGCTGGGAGAGACATGCAGATTTTTATTTTCTGCTGAACTGGATGCAAGGGGGTAAGTGAATAACTATAAATGTCTGTAGAATGTTCAAATTATTAGACTTATTTTTTAAAGACTGCTTTATTATTGTTCTAGACCAGGGGTCTCCGACCTTGGCAATTTTAAGACTTGTGGACTTCAACTCCCAGAATTACACAGCCAGCTTTGTTAGCTTTGCTGGCTGTGGAATTCTGGGAGTTGAAGTCCACAAGTCTTAAAGTTGCCAAGGTTGGGGACCTCTAGACAACTTAACAAAATAAAGAAGCTTTTTAAAATAAATGCTTGCTCTGAAGAGGGCAGTGCTATTGTATCTTCTTTTAAATAATAGAGAATAATGTATACTTCCAGAAATTTTAATTAATTTTAACAGCTCTGTACAAGTATAGTCTGAAATGTAACAGTGTCCTGTTTAGTATTAGAGTTAAATCCTGACTTACCTTGGAGTAGATCTATTTAAATAATTGGGAGGAGTTAGTGTGACTACATTTAAGAAAACTTTCTAGCATAATGTACATTTCTCCAATTCTTTGCTATTTCTATGGGTCAGGCACACATGCACAGAAATACACAGCAAACAGTGTATATCATCTGTGCTGTTTGCTGTTTGGCAAATTGCTTGGAGGCAGAGGCCTTTTTTCCTTGTTTTCCTCCCCAAAACTAAGGTGCCTCTTATACTCCGGTGCGTCTTATACTCCGAAAAATACGGTTTGTCACAATTTTGTACAGAGACCTAATATTGATATCTGCTAATAGACTTATTGCAAAAATTGAAAGATCAACAATGTAACTACTCAATTCAACTCACTCCTTTCTCTTCTTGTTTCCACAACAAGGTGGGTTTTGCTGAGACTGGCCCACAGTCACCTAGAGGGCTTTCATGCCTAAGGCGGGATTGTGTAGAATTCACATTCTCCTGGTTTTTAGGCCAGCACCTTAACCACTGCATTAAACTGGCTCTTATGTCTAATAAGTTATGTATTTAAAATTCAAATTCTGTGGAAATTGAAATGTTATATGTTATAGACATACATAAAAGTTAGTTGTATTTACCCTTTCCATTCATGCAATAAACCGTTGATTATTCCTTTTAGGACACACTTCTGGATATCTTGAGGCTAGAACAAATGAAAAAGGAGTGAAACAGCAACCCAAATAGATTTTTATCAATAGCACAGTTGAAACAATTATTATTACAAAGTGGTCAGACCACAATTATAAAAATGAGAATTTAAAAATATTTACATAAAATGCAATCTATTTTTAAAGCATAATTTTGAAATGCAGAAGGAATCTCAAAATGTAACTTTTTTTCAAAATTACCGATTGGTGATCTTTTTCCTAAGTTCAATTTTTCTATCTGAAACTCACTGAATTCAGCCCCCCCCCACTTGTGTCTTTTCCTTTCTTTATAGAGATATAAACTGATTTTTGCTAGTATACAGTGGGGCAATCAATTTTCTGGGATCTATCATAGCATAGGAACAAGCAATTTTTACCACTTTCTATTGGCAGTAAGATATTTCTATATGTTCATATAATTGTTTAAATAGTTATGACCATTTTCAAATGTTACTTCTGAGACTGATGATGATAATACACACACACACACACACACACACACACACACACACATTATGTATACATATAGATAGGTAGATAGTTCAGTATGGAAAAAAGATGATAGATGGATGGATGGATGGATGATAAGATTCCAGTTTTAAAAGATAGTTTTTATTGTAATGGGAAAATCTCTTTGTGTCTAGAACTTTACAAAATATCTATTTTCCATTTCTAGATTTTTTTTAGGGAAAATATTTCATTGTAAGACACCAATTTCATTATGGTATCACTTAATTACAGAATAGCCAATAACATTCTAAATCAGGGGTGTCACACTCGATTTCATTGAGGGCCGCATCAGGGTTGTGTTTGACCTTGGGGGGGCGGGGGGCCCTCTCAAGCTCCGTTTTCGCTGGCAGAGGCAATGCAGGCTGGTCCTTCGCTGTTTCCAGGGTGGCTCTGCAGACCAGATCTAAGCACCCTGCGGGCCAGATGTAGGCCACGGGCCTTGAGTTTGACACCCCTATACTAAATCATAATGCTGAAAGTTATCACTAAAGGAAAAGGTGTATTCTTCTCTGATGGAGAAAGGGAGTAATTTATCTTTTCATAATTTACAGATGTTCTTTCAGACTGTTTATATTTTTGGTGGCAAAGCTAGAGCATGTAAGACTAAATGACATTTAAATTAATGGACTGTGAGCAATGGGAAGCACAATCTCTGCACATTTAGTCGTATATTTTACTTTGTTCCATGATATAGATGAATAGGACTATAGTCATACCTATTTCTCTGAATTGTACTTACTGAGCTATTAAATATTACAATTTAAAAATAATCATAGCTTTCTACACACTCTTAAGGAGTAAACAATTGTTAGTGGAATTTTACTTTTAAATGTTTCTCATATTTATAAATCACTAAAGTATTTAATATCCCAAGATAATAATTTCAAATGTTACATTCTAATAGTAACTACCCTGTTTTCCCCAAAATAAGACATCCCCTGATAATAAGCCCAATCGGGCTTTTGAGTGCATGGCAATAAGGCCAAGCGCTTATTTCAGGGTTCAAAAAAATATAAGACAGGGTCTTATTTTCGGGGAAACACGGTACTTTTGAAGCTGGGTGGCAGCGACTACTCAAAATTTCTCCACTCTTATGTAGGTAGATAAATTGCTGTAACTCAACAAGGCATTTGTTGATCACTTTAGCATCTTCCTCTCAAAGAAATTATTATCTTTCTAGATTTTTATATACCCTATATTGCTATGAATATTAAACTTCACAAAAATTAGGTCTTACCCTTAAGTATTTATGAGATAGATCATGTTTATTTTCATGCATGATAATATTCTTTATTATTTTTTGTTTTAGTTATATTATTGGGTCTAGAGTTTAGGGCTATACAAATACGTGATTCAGAGATTTGGGGGTGTAATTAGATTGAATCTCCAAATTAAATCAGATTTCTAAATTTCAGTATAGTGTCAAATACATAATTGGAGTCTCTAAATTTATTTGGCATTTTTGTGGAGGTGCACAATGCCCTTTTTAAAATCAAACTGTCTCAATCAAAAGATTTGATTTTACTATAAACTTAATTACAAATAGAAATCTCATCAAATATTTCAAAAGAATTTTGCCTACTTGGTATTCATATGTGTTAGAAATCTCTTTTTACCCCCTGCTTCCTTATTTCCTCTCTTTTCCCCTCAAAGTACAGAGAGCATTATAAAAACGGTTGCAATTAATTTTCAATCTCTAACTTATGAACAATAATTTAGTGCTGAAGAAGATAGTGTATGATTTATACTGTCATGTAAACAGATGAGTATTTTCTCAGAAATTCTTCAATATGTACTAGTGCACTGTTTCTATATAAGTATTTATATATGATATATGTGATTTTTATTCTTGTATATATAATTTTTTTCTTTCTCTATTCTTTTGTGCTAGCAAATAACTTAAGCTAACAGTTGATATTTTCATTCAATATTTTATATCAACATAGTATTTTTCTTTTCTCTATCTCCTTTTTAGAAATGAACTGCTGACCATGCAACATTGATCAGATTCTGTAGTCAGGTGAGTATTTGGAAAGAAGCTGAAAGAGGGAGAGAATTCACAAAGCATTGTGAATCAGCATGTACAGTTCATTTTAAAATAAATACATAAAACATATAATCCCTACCAACCACTTCCAAGAGATGCTAATATTTCATTTTCCCATGCAATTTTTTTACAGAAATGATTTTGTCTCAACTTCAAGTGAATAATCTGTACCTCTGTCCAGTTATGCAGAATTTCATAGACCCAAAAACAAACAATATTTCTTCCAGTCCTTACAGATAAATAGTTTGCAACTAAAGACCAATAGTATCTATAACAATTTTGCAACGTGGAAATTAATTAAAATTCAGAAACATTTCAGTCTGAAAATATTATTTAGATATGTTAGCCATGATACAGTGCTGTACAGTTGTTATTGGAAAGTTATTTAGATCTATTCTGTTTAAAATGAATATATGTTCACATTCACATTTATCTTTCTCATGTAAACTTATTTCATGGTTCAGTTCAGGTTTATGTGGGCAGATTAAATTATGCAACTAAGTTAAATAATTTATTTTTTAAAATAACATTACACTACAATATAAAAATAAAATTAGCATTTATTATTTATAGTGTTCTGCAGTGATTATTTCAAAGGCAAAAAGATATTTCAGACCAAGTGGGGACATTCATTATCTGTATACCTTAGTTTAGATTTAATAACCATTAAAAAAAACCCTCTGCTGTTTGCAGCATCATACAACCATCTTTTCAGTTATAATTTAAAAACAAATGAGGCAAATTCAAAGAGATTATAAATCCTGGTAATTATTAAAGTGTACTTTATAAATATTGACACTTACAACAACTGTATAAACTCAGAAACTACCCAATAACTAAAATAATAACTGGAAAAAACTGAACTGTAATATAAAGACATTATAGTATTCTGCACAAGATTACAAAGCAGAAAGCAAACAGTAGTTGACTTACAGCTTGAAGTAAGGTATCATAAACTGCATTCACATATTTAGCATCAATTCCACAATCTTCAATGGAATTAAAAGGAGTTTCAGTATATTTCTGCAAATTGAAATAATAAACATGAGATAACCTTCTCTAATGTATTTTCAACTTGTGTTACAACTATAATTCTTGGAATAGTATTATTTATTTTTAAAAACGTTATAATTAAATGTTTTATTCACTTAATGGATTTTTGGGCAGCAAACAATGAGACAATACACTTAAAAACTAATATAATAAAGTTTACATTGAAAAAACAAATGAACAACAGCATCATAGCACCTCAATTCAGCTTTGGCCAAAGGTACAATGAAATAAAATTGCTGTGTTTGTGAAAAGACTGAAGAAGGGGAGTTATGTGTGTTTCTGGGAAGAATGGTTGTCTTACCTCTGGGACCGCATTCTACCTCATACTTCCCTTCGACCGGTCAGGTCCCACAGAGTGGGTCTCCTCCAGGTCCCATCAACCAAACAATGTCGGCTGGCGGGGCCTAGGGGGAGGGCCTTCTCTGTGGGGGGCCCTGCTCTCTGGAACCAACTCCCTCCAGAGATACGAATTATCCCCACCTTGCTGGCCTTCCGAAAAGCCGTGAAGACATGGTTCTTCCTGCAGGCGGGGTTTTGAGACAATTTCATCTTGGTCTCCCCTATGTATGTAAGATTTTGTATGTTTTTAAAATGTTTTTTAAATTGTATTGTTTAGTGGTTCTTCAAATGTTGTACGCCGCCCTGAGTCCCCAGGGAGTAGGGCAGCATATAAGAATCCTAAATAAATAAATAAATAAATAAATAAATAAATAAATAAATAAATAAATAAATAAATAAATAAATAAATAAATAAATAAATAAATAAATAAATAAATAAATAAATAAATAAATAAATAAATAAATAAAAAATAAATAAATAAATAAATAAATAAATAAATAAATTGGCAGTAGCAACCAAGAACTCCTGCCATCGTGTCCATATCACATACCTCAGATGATAGAGGGGATTCCAGTGGACTCTTTTTTGATCATCACTTTGGGGAGGCAGATCCCATTCTGGTAAGGGTTGCCTGATATAATCTAGTGCTGGGTCATGTAGGGCTTTAAGTGTAATGACCAGCACTTTGAATTTTGCCTGGAAATCTACAGCAATCTCAAAATGGGTGTCATTTGCCATGGTGGAACTGAACAGTCAGTGCTACATTCTGCATTTTGTACCAGCTATACAAAATTCAGGGTTGTCTCTAAAGACAGCCCCACATAAAGCATATTGCAATAATCTCACTTGACGTGTAAGTAACTGAGATGTGTAAGGTCCAAATAGGACTGCAACTGGTGCACTTCAGAAACTGGGTGATCAGTTTCTGAAGTGCACCAGTTCTGGGTGATGTCCCGCCAGTCAAAATTTCTACCTATTCTTTAAGTAGGAAGTCTCCCAAGTCTTCCATTAACTCCTTCAGTGTGATCATCTGGAAATATGATGGGGGACAGTGGCAAGATTAAGATTCTTGCCTCCTGAATAGATGTACATTGTGGCTCTGAAAATGCTAATCTTTCAACTGGTATTATGAATATACTCCACCTATGTTTATTCTTTTTCAAGTTCATACTTTTTGGTTTTCATTTATTTACAGATACAGTTATAGTTTTTATAATATTTACAAAATATACATTTCCAAAAACACAAAGCTTCAATTGAGAAAATGACTTTGAAGCAATATAAAAATAATGCATTTCATGGTATTGGTTTCTTTAAAAAAACATTTTTTCATAAAATCTATTCATCTTCTATTTTAGTTTATTTGGTTTTAAACTGTCAAACTATTCACTAAGGCTGCATTACTATTACTATTAGCCTTCTCATTGTTCCTATCACCCATCTCCTCCTACTTATGACTGTAAATTGTTGCTTGTATCCTTACGATTTATATTAATATTGTTTCCTGATTGCTTATTTGTACCCTATGACAATCATTAAGTGTTGTACCTCATGATTCTTGACAAATGTATCTTTTCTTTTATGTGCACTGAGAGCATATGCACCAAAGACAAATTCCTTGTGTGTCCCATCACACTTGGCCAATAAAGAATTCAATTCAATTCAATTCAATTCAATTCAATTCAATTCAATTCAATTCAATTCTAATTCTAATTCTAATTCTAATTCTAATTCTAATTCTAATTCTATTCTATTCTATTCTATTCTATTCTATTCTATTCTATTCTATTCTATTCTATTCTATTCTATTCCATTCCATTCCATAATATTATTACTGGTAACCTATATTTTATGTCACAAACTGGAAAAGAAAAGAAAAAGCAGTGAAAACATTGCCAATTTTACCTTAAATGCAGTGTTAATTTCTGGAAAAGAATCAAATGTTTTTGAATAAAAGTCATAGATTTCCTTCCAGTCTCCTGTTAACTTAGCTTTTTCTATGTCATCCCTAAGAAAGTCCAAAATGCAACATGTTATAAATTAATATCTTATTGAATTTCTGTTCTATATATATTAAAATGATAATAAGCATTATGTTTATATAACATTAATAAAAACAAAGGCTTAACTCAAAGACATCTATCTATTTTTGATTAATGCTGAATAACCTAAAATACTTTCCAAATAATTTGCTCAAAAACAAATGACCAGGAACAACAAACAGAAGTTGATTAGCTTAGTATTAGATAGATGAGCAAACAGAATCTGAGTATGGGTTTGAAGAATCATGATCAGCACTTTTCCTGCAAGATGCATAGCCAGAAAACTGCACATTGCTTATTGTGACTTATTGCTTCTTGGTAAGTACAGGCTGCAGCAAATATTGCAGGAAGATAAGTTCACTGAGCAAAAACTAAAAATAGTTTGTCAATGGAGTTGAAGAATCTGGGAAACTTTTCCTGTAAGATGATAGTGAACTCTTGGCTAATCTGAGAGTTTGAGATGAGGACAAAAAGAAATAAAAACCTTTCTAAGGGTAAGAAGTAAAGATGAAGATAAACGGACATGACCATGAAGTTATTATGAATTACAATACCTGTGATGTGTTTTTGCAGCTGCCTACAAATCTAGCACAGATTTGTAGCAAATGTAAGCTTTTGTGGTTCTTAATTAAAAGGACTATAACAGATAGAGAACGGATTTTCAAGCCAAACAAATGAAGCTGTCAAGAGAAAGCCACTCTTCATAAGAGAATCAAAGAAAGGAGCAGACCCAGTGGATTTCTTTGACCAGAAATGGTTTTTTTTAACAACAGTGGACCAGAAACAAGATATGTAAATAAATATTCTTCAGCCCTGAGGCTCCATAATAGTTTTTAGGCTTTTGCAGAAGACTGCAAGCCTCCAGAAAAGGAATAAGTGACTAGGATGAACAGCAGCACCTCCAGTAACAGCAACTGCAAAAGCCCCGAATAACAGAATGGATGCAACTGTTATCTGCAAAGGACAAAGTGGAGAGAAATAATGGTTGATGTTTTCCTACTGTGAAGATAAAAAAATGAATGTTTGCTAAGATTAACTGGCTTATGAAGCTTACTATCTTGTAGGGATGAGATTAAATAACTGTGAAGATATTACTCCATTGCTCCCATTACATGGGAACAATAGATGATCACCCTGCTGATATGAGTTAGCAACCCAACATGATTGCTAAAAGACAGATGCAATTTTGATTGTATCAACAGAAGTTTAGTTTGCAAACCACAGAAAGCCAATCTGGTCAAGTGATTAAGGCACCAGGCTAGAAAGCAGGAGACAGTGATTTCAGGTCCTGCTACAGCCATGAAAGCCAGCTGGGAGACTTTGGGCCACTCTCTTTCTTGTTTTGAGGAAACTAAGAGGAGAAAAGTGTATCTGGTATGTTTGCTGCCTTGAATTATTTGTAAAACTAATAAAGGCAGGATACACATAAATAAATAGTTCTACTATACAGCATTCTGTACTGGTGAATCCTTATTTTGAGTTTCTGGGCATTCGTTTTTATAAAAGATTCAGAGGAAACAAAACAGATGCAGAAGTTAAAAAGAATAAGAGGAAACTATGTCTCATGAGAAGAAGTTAAGGGAACTAGATATGTTTATCCTTGAGAAAAAATGACTTTCCAACATCTTTCTTCAGCACAAGCCTGTAATGAATATGTACAGTATTTTAAAAAACCCTCTAGGCCTAAGTGAAAAAGTAAGAACTGGTTTAGTCAGAAATTTTACGTAATATTTTTAAAGTGAAAATAAATCCTGAAACAAGTGGGACTAGATAACAAAGACATTCGAATCATAAAGAATCTATATTTGCATCAGGTAGCAAATGTGAGACTAGGCCAAAAATACTCAGATGATGCAGAAATACAAAGAGGCGTCAGACAGGGCTGTATTCTGTTACCCTGTTGTTTAATATCTACTCTGAGTCAATTTTCAACGAAGCACTGGAAAACATTGATGCTGGCCTCAAAGTAAACAGTGTTCAGATCAACAATTTAAGATACGCTGATGATACAGTTCTGCTTGCCAGTAAGCATGAAGACCTTCAGCTCCTCATCAACAGAGTCTCAGAAATATCTGAAAAATATGGCTTGAAGCTTAACACCTCAAAAACCAAAATCATGGTTATCAGTAAACAACCCATTAATTTACCACCAATAAATTCGGAAGGAATACCACTAGAAAAAGTTGAAAGAATCACATACCTCAGTTTTAATTTATATGAAAGCTGGGACATGATCAGTGAAGTAAAGACAAGGATAGAGAAAGCTCGAACAGCATTCTTCAAAATGAAAAAGGTCTTCTGCAGTCACGACATAAGCCTAAGACTGAAAATCAGGCTTATCAGATGTTACATCTTTTCTATCTTGCTCTACGGAGTAGAGAGTTGGTCTCTGACCGAAAACCACTTGAAAAAACTAGAAGCATTTGAAATGTGGATTTACAGACGGCTGTTACATATAAGGTGGGTTAACAAAATCACAAATGAGGTGGTGATAAGCCACCTGGGAAAGCAAAGGGAAATCATCAAAGCCATTAAAAAGTGAGTGTTAGAATATTTTGGACATATGATGCGACACCCAGAAAAATACGGCATCCTTCACTTAATCCTCCAGGAAAAGATTGAAGGCAAACGAGGTCCAGGCAGAAGAATGTAGAGATGGAGGCCACGTGAAGGTTGTGTGCAGCCAACTGCCTACCCCTAACGGGCCTCTCATGTCTACATGATCTCATCCAGTTCACATAGCCATGATGATTTATGACATTATCCTTGGCTGGTACGTGATCTCATCTAGGTTTTGTCAACAGGAGCCGAGGTGGCGCAGTGGTTAAAAGCAGTGCTGCGACCTTCAGCTGATTGCTAGTTCAGCAGTTCAGCTGTTCAAATCTCACCAGGCTCAAGGTTGACTCAGCCTTCCATCCTTCCGAGGTGGGTAAAATGAGGACCCAGATTGTTGGGGGCAATATGCTGAACTCTGTAAACCGCTTAGAGAGGGCTGTAAAGCACTATGAAGCGGTATATAAGTCTAAGTGCTATTGCTATTGCTAACAGGATGTTCTTAAGGATTTGCTGGGAGAATTCACCAATAAAAATGCTGTTACTTTCTTCTACCTTTTGCTGCTTGGAAAACTGTATAAAAAGCAATAAACACTGCGAAGGCAGTCAGACATCTTAGCATCCTGCAATGCCTTGTCTCTAACTCCATCAGAAGAAGAACATAGTGGCTTAAAAACCTAAGGGACTGGTTTGGACAAAACTTATTCATGCGGCAGTTGACAAAAATAGGATTGCCAACATGATCGCCAATGTCTGATGACTGATATAGCAGAAGAAGAAGAAGAAGAAGGAGAAGGAGAAGAAGAAGAGGAGGAGGAGGAGGGGGGAGAGGAGGAGTCCTTCGGGAGTTGGGCGGCATATAAATATGAACAAATAAATAAATAAAATAAATAAGAGGAAGAGGAAGAAAATAAATCACAGAAATTTCTGCGATAATTGGTCTATTACTATTACACAAAGTCCTCACCAAGTAATAATAACAATAATTACCTTAAGCAGACCATACACTGATAAGTTGAACTTAGTTGTATATCAAATATGTAGCATCACTGCTTACCAAAACTCTTTCATAGTTTTTGCTTGGGTGAGACAGGAGGGTTCCAATGGGATTGAAACTTTCATTTCTACTGGAAGGATATCCACTGAGGAACGCTGCTTTTGCCTAACACCAAGGCCAAGGGACTGCTCTTTCGCTATTTTAAAAATAAAAGAGAAAAATGAAACAAAAAAAATCAGTATTACAATACTCAGGTAAATAGCACATGAAAGCAGCTATCCAAAATAGTGCAATCTTGAGTAAATATTATTAAAATAAATATTTATTTTAAGTTGGAATTCTTATTTAAGACTTTAAAACTAGATTATGATGGGAAATAACCACATATTTCTATAAGTCATAAAACATATTTTTTTTGCATCCATGTTGAATTTGAAGAAACAATGGCAGAAAAAAGGTTATAAAATTTACTTCTGATCCTGGAAAGATACTTAAAAGAGGATGTTGCTTCTAGTCCTAGCCTCTAAGCTGCCTCATAATTCTTTTTCATTCCAGAACTTCCTTGAAATGGGTTTAGAACTCTGCTGGGGAAGAAAACCAGCATCTTTACATAATAAACAGTTCACATAAACATATATTCTCAGTTAAAAAGCCATTATAAGAATAATGCCATTTAATTAAAATAATATATTCACAAATGATCTTATAAATGTTCTAATAATTTTTATTGGCATTGCAGAAAGGGTAACCTCTTATAAAAAAGAAGACAATATGATTTAGAGTTCAGTTGTCTGGAGATCTAATTGAACTATTTATATGTAAATAAGAACTAGAAGAGAGCAATAATATGCAACTTCCCTCAATTTTAAACTAGTCACAATTCCTTATAGAATTCAAAGTCAGGAAAATTTAATTTCTGTAGAATTTGAGATCGAGCTGAACCCAGTTTTGATCATGTCATGTTTTCAAGGAATAAAACCAAAAGTTCTTCAAATTCAGTTATATGGAATACACACTTCAGATTCTAAACATTATAAAACAAAATGCTTTAGGAAATAGCTCAAGAGAGATACAAGAGTTGCAAATGAATGCCAAACCTGATTTAATGATCACATAAATATAGGTTGCTCAACTAACAAATATGTGAACACAATGATCAAACTGTATTTCAATATAACTTCAGAATTCCATACTGGAAATAATACATTTTCAACATAAAAATGGAATGAGTGAAATTTCTTACTAACACCCAAGAATGTTTGTTTGTTCATTTCAAAAGCATCACAATTAAAATAAGGCATACGACATGACATAACATTTAAAATATAATCCTATAGTCCTCATGAAAGGAACCTCTCTGAAAAATGTGTGCTGTTACCACATTCTGGCACCTCCTGGACAGCAGTTAGCTAGCTAATCCTTTCAATCCAGAAGCATCTGTAGCGTAGTGAGGTGCACATTTCCACCTGTGACACCCAACAATGAGCAAACCATAGAACTGCCTTTTAAATATACAATTTGATTGTTAAAAGCATTATTAGCTCCAATAATTCTAGAAAATGATATTACAAGATGGCAAGTGCTAGACTGGAATCAATCACATATTCCTCTCCAAGCTAGTTACTAAATTTCCAGCACTTATCAGTTGTAAGTTCTCAAGATATGGCTCTGGATTTCTAGACTCCTTTGTAATGTTAACTGAAAGACTGCAAAAAGATGGAGATGGGTTAAGAAGGTGGGAAAAATAAATATTCGTATATATACAATGTAAAAACCCATTATAACAAAATAGAGTCTGTACAGGTAATCCTTGATTCACAGCTATAACGGACAGGAATTTCTGTCATAAGATGTGGTGGTTATAATTTGAGTCGAACCCAATTTTATGTTGTTAAGCAAATCCAGATTCCCCAGTGTGCATTCTTTTCCTGAAATCAACAAAAAAAGGCCGCAAATCACAATGACAACACCATAGATACTGCAACATATAAGAAAACCAAAATAAATAAATAAATAAATAAACAGGTCATACATGCAAGTCAGTTGCCAGATGCCTGAATTATAATCATGTGATCATGGGGATGATGTGATGGCCATAAATATGAGTACATGCCATAAGTCACTTTTTCCAAGGACATCGTAACTTTGAATGTTATAAATGGTCATAAATCGAGGACTACCTGTAGCTGCCAACTCTGATGATTTGATTTCTATACATTACTGACAAAAACAGCTAATGTACCTGGAAAACTGGTAAAATACAAGATGATTGGAGGACAGCTATCTTTAAAAAGCGGATTTTCTGTAGTAAAAACTCAACTGTCATTTTTTCTAATTCTCTTTATAAATAGGAAAATTGTATGCTTAATTCCAGCCCTTAACTTTGTGATAAGCTCATATATGTTTAAATTACTTGTAACTTGTAATAAATTTTAAGACCCCCTTTTCTCCTACATTCAAGAGATTCTGAGAGAATTCATTTTATTATAAATGCATGGTCTTGACAGAGGCAATTTGGATGTGTGTATGGAGTATGTATAGGAAGGCCCAAATATTCAACCTCAAATATAGAATTCAGATCATTTCTATTCTGCAGTTAAACATAGGTATCCATATGGATGAAACATGTTTCACAATGTCATGATGCAACTCTGCTCTTTCATACTTGCTTTGATTATTACATTTTGCTTCACATATTTAGCCTGTGCAGCGAAAGTGCCTATTTAATAAAATGCTAAATCCTTTAAATGAGGGTATGTGAAGGATAAGAATCAGAAATCACTTTGTAAATGGGTTATAAAATAATAAAATATAAATATAAAATAAAATACTACAAAGTTCCAACAATTGGCATATTCTCATGTTTGCTTATTCATTCATAATTCTTCTGTTTATAAAGACAGATTCAACTCCAGTTATTCTTATATGTAATTTTAAAAAGACTTTCCTAAACATACTAACAATTATGATTTTTTTTTGCAATCAAAGTTTTATAAAATCTTTGGAAGAACAAATACTGTTTGAAAACATAATTAAGCAGGTGGCAGGTTACTATTATTACTATTCATTAAATTACATGTGCAAACTGAATACCATCTGTGTTAAAATTCATTCCAGTTACTGCATCCTACAATCCCTACTGAGCCATTATAACTGTACTTACTAGAAGGTTGTTTCTTACTGTGCTGTGTCATCTTAATACTTCACACAAAGAGAGTTCTACAAAAAGTACTGAAAGCATTGTCATAAAACAAATAAAAAGAACATCTTCAAATACCAAGTACCCCCTTCAGCTAGAAATGACTAAACATTAAATCTTTTATTTTCTCACCATTTTTTATATCAGTAATAACTAATTGTTCAGGTGAATTTTCATTTACAGAATCTTCTTTCTTTTGGCTGATAGTTGAAATGAAGCTGCTGAAAGGAGAAATATCATTTTTGTGTCCTCTCTCAGTTCCCTGAAATTAGGAAAAATAAACAAAGTGCTTGATGATGTACTTTGACAAGGTTCCAGTTCATAGAACATTACTTTTCTTATTAGCAACGAAGTGGCAATGGTTTAGAAAAAAAGGAACACATTAAAAACTTCCATATTTAAAAATAATACAACTTGGAATACAATACAGAGAAAAATCTATATTTCATCGATGAATGAGAATTCAAATGTAAGTCAATGCTACATATTTAATGTTGATTGATTTAAAAATGAATGTGGAGCCAGGGCTGTGTTGTTACTGGGCATATATCCAAAACTAGAATGCATGATGAAAGTTGTTTTAAAGTTAATGTGAAATGGGGTGGAGAGGAGACTAATTTTAATTCTATTACTCTAAGAAATAAATGTAAGCTTCTAGGAGACCTCGATTGGAATGGCATATAAATTCTAATGAATGAAATAATGAATGATGCAAAAGCAGAGTAACACACTACCTGCCAAAAAGATGTATACATTTTAAAACAACATTTTTCAGAGTTTCTCATATAAAGGTTTGATAGAAAAAAGACAGTAATATGTTGCTCTGTCTGCAGCCTTTTGAGAATAGATGTTAAAACTGTGAAGGATGAACACAAAGACTGTATAAACATACATTATTATTTTCACACACATTCTAACATCCATCAATACATTTTATTTATTTATTTATTTATTTAATAGATTTGTATGCCGCCCAACTCCCAATGGGACTCTGGGCGGCTCAGAGCATATTGAATACAAAATCTACAAAACTGTTAAAGGATTAAGAACAAAATTAAAATAATTAAAACAATTAAAACATTTAAAAGCATTTAAAAAACCACAATTTAAAAACCCCATAATTCACTCATGGGGCCAAGAATAATCGGTGTTGTATTAAAATCATGTTTTTAATGCTTTTCTGAAGGCTGGCAGGGTAGTAATTATGCGGATCTCAGGGGGTAGTGTATTCCAGAGAGCCGGTGCTGCCACAGAGAAGGCCCTTGTTCGTGGCCCGCCAGCCGACATTGTTTGGCTGACAGGACCACCAGCAGACCAACTCTGTGGGCTCTAATCGGTCTTAGGGAGGTATGTTGGAGAAGGCGGTCTCGGGGGTAAACTGGTCCTTAGCCATGTAGGGCTTTAAAGGTAATCACCAACACCTTGAATTGCGCTTGGAGCCCTATGGGCAGCCAGTGCAGTTCGCGAAGGATGGGTGTCACGTGGGTGTATCTAGGGACACCCATCACCACACACGCTGCCGCATTCTGCACTAGCTGCAGTCTCCGAACGTTCTTCAAGGGTAGCCCCAAGTAGAGTGCATTGCAAAAGTCAAGGCGTGAGGTAACAAGGGCGTGAGTGACTGTCAGTAGTGCCTCCCGATCCAAGAAAGGACGCAACTGGTGCACAAGACGAACTTGTGCAAAGATCCCTCTGGCCACAGCTGTTAGATGTTGGTCCAATTTTAGCTGTGGATCCAGAAGGACCCCCAAGTTGCGAGCCTGTTCTGAGGGGATCAAATCCTCCCCCCCCGAACCAAGGAGGGACAGATGTCAAAGTCCTTGGGAGGCAACATCCAAAGCTACTCGGTCTTATCCGGGTTGAGTTTGAGCCTGTTAACCCCCATCCAGACCCTTACAGCTTCCAGACACCGGCACATCACATCAACTGCCTCACTGAATTGGCATGGGGTGGATATGTACAGCTGAGTGTCATCAGCGTACTGTTGGAACCGCACCCCATTTATCCAATTTATCCAATTTTCCACTTCTCTCATTTCCCATACCATGTTCCCATTGTTTCTTTACAGAATATACAGAATATGGATTCCATCATATGGAACACCATACAGGTAGTCCTCAATTTACAACAGTTCGTTTAGTGACCATTCAAAGTTACAATAGTATTGAAAAAAGTGACTTATGATTATTTACGACTGTTGCAGCTACCCCATAGTCATGTGATTCAAATTCAGATGCTTGGCAACTGACTCATATTTATGAAGGTTGCAGTATCCTGGGGGTCATATGATCACCTTTTGCAACCTTCTGACAAGCAAAGTCAATGGGCTATCCATTCTTCCCATCTTTACTTCCTGATCCCCAATCTTTGTAAGCAGTACTCCTAATCCCCTATCTTTTAGTCCTGTCAATGGTGTGTGTGTGTGTGTGTGTGTGTGTGTGCTGCAGAGTTAAGGAAACTGATAGATGGTAGTTTTATTCAAACTGCAAGGGCAAAGGATTGCTGGGCATGGTAAACAGATGCTATACTAAAAAGGAAAACAGTGACATGAAAATTCCTCTAAGCATATTTCCAAGCATACTATATTTGACACAGTTCCCTTACTCATACAGTCTAGCTTTGTTGTGTGTCACATTTCTTTGGTGCAAAATATAGAAAATTTTGCACCAAAGTAATCTAGAAAGTAGAGAATATATTTCTTGCATCAATTTCTATGACATTTGGCAGTCTTTATCAGATTATGGTATTCAAATTATCCCCCATCCTCTTTGATACTTTCTGAGCTGGAAATCTAGTTGTAAGGCTCTTTACATAGCCCCCAGGAGCACTCTGCAGGCCTCCCAAACCCTCTGCGCACGCAGTTTTTTGCAAAAACGGGCCCATTTTTCGCAAAAATGGGGTGTGGGGGCAGGGCTTCAGGAGGTCAAAAATGGCTGTATTCGGTGTAAAAGACCAACATTTCCACCCTCTTTTAGGGGGAAAAAAAGGTATGTTTTATACTCCGAAAAATACAGTATATCAATAGTGACTACCAAAAGAATATGGAAAAATACATAATGTAGTGTAACAAATGTCTCACATGAACTAGTCTTGATGTCTTTTCAAAGCTGGCCCTTAGAATTTTACATTGACCACATTTAAAGAATGTTCTTTTTTACATGTATTTTAGGTTTACTGGTCTATATTAGTCTCTGATATTTGATTTTGGTACTGGAATTTGGAATGGTGCATCTACCGTGTTTCCCCAAAAATAAGACCCTGTCTTATATTTTTTTGAACCCTAAAATAAGCACTTGGCCTTATTGCCATGCACTCAAAAGCCCGATTGGGCTTATTATCAGGGGATGTCTTATTTTGGGGGAAACAGTGTATCTTTGTCACTGAATTAGTTATAAGTCAACCGTATTATCTCAACATGAATTACACTTTAATGTTATAAAAAGTTTTAACAAGAAAGATAAGCCTAATAAAAAGTAATAAAGAAGAAAAGAATGAAAAAGACAGAAATCAGAAAATCTATACTTTTGTCTACATTTTTTAATTCAATAATTTTCTAAATACAGTATAATTGATTCAGTGTTAGTTAGAAATATTAGTTCATCTGAGTTCTCATTTGATGAAATAATAACTAGTGATTCTCTTTCTCTGCTGCCTTTCCAGACTGAAACTGAGTATTTTTCTAGGAGAAAGGCTTAAAGTAAAAAGCAGTTCACAAACAAATCCAGAAAAAAAGGAAGATAGTTGTTTTAAATATTCAACCTCACACATGAACTAATACAGCCATTAAAATATAAAGGTTTTTTTCTTTTATTTCTGTGCTAGTTGGAACTGGCAAATACAGTTTGCAAATACATCATGCATTGTTTGCCATGTTCAAAATGCCTTTCTACTTTCCATCTATAACTACTTGTTCTTAATAATATAGCACGATATTAAGCTACTGATAATTGAAGGCTTTTTCCATTATGCTATGCCTGTAATATTCAGCACAATGAATTGAATATGAGTACCGTAACTATGACACTGTTAGTGAAGATCTCTACTTCAAATAATTTTATCTTCTTAAGTGTTTTTTAATCATTTAACATTGGATATAGGATGAATGCTTTTCCCCATAAGTGTTTTTTCCACTGTGGAGATGCTTATGCAGTATTTTAAAAAAAGTAACAGCAAGTACCTTTCTTCCATCCATCTGTAATAATATTCCTTGTACATCATTACTTGTTTTTCTTTTTTGTGTGTGCCCTAAATGTAGGTTTTTGAAGCCTATGTATTCAATACTATAATATATATTAGACTTGTTCTTTTATGTATATGATAGTATTGAATACATAGGCTTCTATTCCTTTTCTGCTTCTGTTATATACCATAATCAAGACAGTGTGCACTAAAATGTGGCAGGGATGCCATAAATATCCAACGGATCTTTTACATCATAACTAATAGAGATTTGTGGATTATCAGTTTAATTCATAAGCAAACGGTTCCAATTCCTCATTTCTTTTGTAAAAGTTACTCTTAAAATCTAATCATATAAAAATAAAACTTATTTAAATTAATCTGAAGGAGCAAATATAGCCGAGAAATTAAAGTTATATGATAAGATTACTTTAATCATATCAATTAAATTAAAATATTTTAAATTACAGATGTATACCATATGTGTTTGTAACTATCTTGCCCTGATATGATAAGTGTTCAAAGTACAACTTGCCCCTAGATTCATTAGTTATAAGGAAACTCCTGGCTTGCTTTTCCAAACTATTTCTTACTATAATTCTTAATTTTATTAACCATTTTTTATAGCTTTCGAAAGGTAGCACAGATGCTTGGTGTCAGAGCAGCAGTTGTGGAGATGAAACGAAGTAACCTGGAGCTCTATTCCTTCTCAAAATAAGACTACAATGGCTTATTGATATTTTCCAAGCAAAAATACAACTGCAAATCCTGTAAGCAGGAAAAATGCACTTCTAAATCCAAGCCTCAGTGAGCAGCAGTCAGTTATTATTCTGAGGTACTGCTTAGCAGTTGCCTCACTGATACTTTGAATACTTCCTATTTCTTATCAGAATAAATTATCGGTAGATGGAAGTGGAAATAGGCAGGAATTAACAATGTATCCCTCAAATTTTCTATTTTGGCTGTAGCTGTAACTAGGCAGCTTTTGTAAGAAAGGAGATAGTTGGGCAAGAGACTGGTTGACTTGGAGAAATTATTTTTAGAAATGCAGGTATTTTTAAATTTGTATTATTTGCTAATTTGTATTCTTTGCTTTTAACCTGGTAATTCCAGAGGAAAAAAAATCACAAATGGGAATTGTTTTCCATAGTTTCAAATGTAACAGTACTTTGGTACTGTTATTCCTCATATCGTCAGCTGAACTATTTTGTCTCTAAATGACCCTTAATCTAGTACATGAGTTTATTGAGAAGAGGGGGAGGGGGCTAGAAATCAGAACAAGTGACTATGGTGGAAAATAACAGCCTATGTTCAACTTTTTTTAGAGCAGTAATAATTCCCCTGCTGTTTTTCATGACAGGCATGCACCTTCCCATGGGAAGTAAACAAATATACTGTCAGACTAATGCATGATGCAACACACAATAGTTCCAGAAGCTAGTTTCCTATTCTTGCATAACCTTCTGCCCTCTGCATTAAAACAACAAAAAGCAAGTTCAGAAAGGACACTGATTTGTTAATGGGCTAGATTAATTTTGAAGGAAGCAATGTGGAATATTATAAACTGATCCTTAACACCATAATATTAGATTATGGTGTTAATCATTAGATTATGGTATTAGATTATCACTAGCCTGGTACTCTCCATGGTGACTTGCAGATGATAGTTCTCAACTCACAAATCTGGCAGACACCAGGTTGCAAAAGAAGACATATTATAAGTTATTTATGCAAATATTTGTTTTATAGCAGTCTTCTATGTTTGGTGGGTAAGGGACACGGTGGCTCAGTGGCTAAGGGACGCGGTGGCTCAGTGGCTAAGACACTGAGCTTGTCGATTGAAAGGTCGGCAGTTCAGCGGTTCGAATCCCTAGTGCCGCATAATGGGGTGAGATCCCGTTACTTGTCCCAGCTTCTGCCAACCCAGCAGTTTGAAAGCACGTAAAAAATGCAAGTAGAAAAATAGCGACCACCTTTGGTGGGAAGGTAACCGTTCCGTGCGCCTTTGGCATTTAGTCATGCCGGCCACATGACCACGGAGATGTCTTCGGACAGCGCTGGCTCTTCAGCTTTGAAACGGAGATGAGCACCGCCCCCTAGAGTCGGGAACAACTAGCACATATGTGCGAGGGGAACCTTTACCTTTATGTTTGGTACTATAAACTAATTTAGATAAACTTGTGAAATCTGGTTACATTTGTTTGTTGGAGAAGTGATGGGAATCATTGTGTGTTCTGCATCAGGACTAAATGGGTGCCTATTTAATATCCAAGACTTGTTTGATGGTAACTAGGTTTTTGAAGTTGTTCCTGCAACTTACTTCTCACTCCAACCCTTCTAGATAACCTTTCCTTGATATTTATCCATGGGAGGGAAAAAAAGAACAAATAAGAAAAATCCACATAAATATCACAAAAGAGGTACTCAAGCTAGCCTAATCCACAACCTTTAAAAAAAAAAGAGTTTGCTTTGCTCTCTCTGCTTAGATGGAATACTTAGTTTCTAATGTCAGCTGAAGAGACTGGAAAACTAAGGCAAGAGACCAGGAGATTCAAATCTAAGAAAGGATTGAACACTCTGCCAAGCAAAAGACCCAACTTGGCCCCATCCACTTCTCAGAAAAAAATCAATTTCCCTCCCCGTATTATGGCCACTTTATGGGTGAATATGTTATACTCGATTCATAGTAAGGTAAACATAAACATACTTTTAGCTTCAATACCCAAAACCGCAACTGCCCTTAAACGGGGTAACCCACCCCCATCAAATAATGTATTTATGCCTGCAGTCCCCTTGGGACAAGGCAGCATCTCCGCAAGAGGGAAGCCTCCTATTCCGGTCCCTTCCTGGAGCAGGGGCCGATCCTTACCCCAGAAGCCGACCTCGGTTCAGGCAGGTGAGGAACCAGTTCCTCGCCTTCTCCCACTCCGAGTTTCCCTTCTTCTTTCTTCTTCTCCTCCTCCTCCTCCGCAGCTGCTACCCCTTCTTCCGGCGGCTGCGATCCCATCGCCTCCGCCGGCGGGGGATCCACGCTTTCCAATTTTACGTCGCAACCCAGCATGAGGCGTTTGTCGCCGACTGCAGGCAGGAGATCCGAAGCGGCGGCGGCAGGCGGCGGGTTGGGCAGCGCCATGGCTACCCTCCACTCCTGGTTTCTTTCCCTCTCGGTCTCTCTCTTCTCCCTTCCCGTCAGCCTACCATCCTCTCCTCGCTCCGGCTCCGCTCTGCCCAGCTCGCCTCCGCCTCCCTCGCCCGCGGTTACCTCAGGCAACCCTTCCGCGCTCGCCCGGAGGCGGCGGCCACTGGAGCGGGGCTTTAACGCCCCCTCGCCCCCTCCCTTATCTTATCCTTACTCCCCACACCTCCCACCAAAAAAAACCCTTTATCTTATCCTTCTCCCCCCCCCCGCCGCCAAAAAAAAAGGGAACTCCAATCTTGCGCGTGCCGCTTCTTCCCCGTCCCGCCAAAAGCGCCAGAGTAGAGCGACGCCGCTCCGTCCCAACCGCCCCGGGACGAGCGCCGCGGAGATGCCTGCAGCGCCTCGCTCTCTCCTCCGCAGTCTGAAGAGGGCCTGACTAAGCGCTCCCTGCCCTGCCCTGAGCGGAGCGGAGGCGGCCGTGGCGGGGTTCTTTAGCGCGTTGGTCCAAGCAGCCCCGCGCTGGTCCAAACAGTGAAGGAAAACGCGAGACGTGGCAGCGGCGGCGAGCGCCTACCACCCTCCCTCATTGCTTCCCCACCGGGCGGTGAGGGAGGAGGACCCATCAGTCGAATTGCCAGACTGCGGCGGTTCCTCTCGCCTGCCTCACCCGCGACCTCCTCCCGTCCGCACTTCCCCACCCTTTCCCACTTCCCCAGGCTTCGAAAACCCAGCCCGCCATGTTGTTCTGGGAGGCAAGAGTGCCGACGAGAAGGGCCGGGTGTGTGGGAGAAAGAGTCGCCCCCGGTTACGAAAACTCCGTATTGTCAGAGAGGCTTCCCGAGCTGGAGCGAGAGAAGGGAGCTCTCATTACGCAACTGCCGCAATTCAGAAATAATTATTATTTTTTTGAATAGAACTGTTTGACGTCACGCAGAGCGAAGGCGGACGACAAGTTGCCAGTTCGAGCGGGGAGGATGCGCGCGATTCCTTAGCTAGGGTGAAACCTAAATAAGGTTGCCGGTTATCCTTCTGCCTTTCACTTCGCCTTTCTTTCTCCCCTCCTCTTAGGTTTCAGTAGGGACCTACTTTTGGCTTTGCATACACGAGGGCTGCGAAAATCCGGACGGCCACTAGATGGCTGCCACAAATTAAAGAGTTTTGTGCATGGCTTTGCGGTCACCTAGTGGTCGCCCGGATGATTCCCTTCGGATCTGATCCGTCCCATTCAGTATGGTTTATTGGAGCGGTTCCATTAAAAAAAAGGTGATGAATGTACTTTTATTATTTTTATATGCAGTACATATCTTTGAAGCCTCTTATGAAAGTACATCAACATTTTAATTGGGTTTTATAGGGTTCACTTTTTACGAAACGAAAGACGCTTAAAATGGCAAATACTGTTTAGCACGTTTTAAATGTTGTTAGCACATCTTTAACAGTTAACCCAATAGATTCGTTTTCATAGGGAATGCAAGTTGAAAACTGCAGTTTCACCTCCAATCCAATTGCTGCGCTACGCAGTTAATAGTAAACTTATTTTCTTAATAACTTAAGACTTTTTACGCTATAAAGATAAAAATAGTCAAGATAAGAGAAAGAAAAAAGTTTAGAAAAAAGGTTTAGGAAGAATGAAGCCAAAAGTGCAGAAGTAAAAATATAAAGAAATTATTTCCAATTTTCTTTATAAGTTATAAGTATAAATTTAAATTGACTTCTTATTCTAAGATTACAACATTGATTTCATTTTTTCTATTTTCTATTATTTTTTCTAATCATCAAAACTATATATCAAATTTCATTTCTTTATGTCTCAAAGTCCTATCAGCATTAAAATAAATTAATGTGCTTTCTATAATTAAAATTATCAATTTCGCCATCTGAGCAAGTTCTATCATCTTCAGAAACCACACTTCCATTGTGGGTATTGTCAAATCTTTCCACCGATGTGCATATAAAAGTCTTGTTGTTGTCCACCGATGTGCATATAAAAGTCTTATCATATATAAAAACAAAGTTCCATAACTTTCCCCAGCTTTTTTTCAGTATCAAAACAATATCTGTGGCTTCTGTTGTATATTAATCTTGAAGTTCTTCTGAAGTAAACCCCAAAGGTGCTTTTTCAAGAGGCAACTGGACTTTCTGGTTTTTCTTTGAAGACATTTCGCTTCTTAACCAAGAAGCTGCTTCAGCTCTGACTGGATGGTGGGAAGAAGCTTCTTGGATAAGAAGCAAAACATCTAAAGAAAAACCAGAAAATCCAGTTGCCTCTTGAAAAAGCACCTTTGGGACAACCATGACCTGGATGACTGAGAATCTCCATAGACACTTCTGAATTAAAATTTGTATTTAAATCCAAAATGTTTTAACTTTTTTACATATCCACCAAGCACAATAAAAGGTCCCCTCTTATTCCCAGTCTTCCTTACTTCCTCTTTTACAGCTTTGGGTGTCAAGGGACTTGTTCACATTTCCAAAATATATTTGAAGTGATTATGATGATGAAATTCATACAATTGTGTCTAATCCATGGTGTAGCTAACGATACATTTTCAGCTCTTGTATGGCTTCTTGCAGTTGTTTCATGCTCTGACTGGTGTCAGCTTTGAAATTTAAAGTATCTCTATACATTGGATATTACAATCAAAATTTCAGCCCATTTTATCATACATTAAAAGTTTATACATTTTAACAATGTCTACATCATTTGTACATACCGTAGTTCTGTTTCAAATTCATTTTACAATATTCAAAATAAAGTCCTTTTATCTACTTGAAATCTTTCTAATGTATATAATAAAACCATTAACATGTATATGAAATAAAATCTCATTTTTATTTTGAAATCAGAAAATTTCAGTGTCGCCAGAAGTTAACCATTTATATTTAATTATCATTTCTATATTGTGAAGAAGAAAACCTATAAGAAAAAGGTTCACCTAGAAAAATATTGCAGTAAAAAGCACTTAGTGAAAACTTGTTTAAAATGCCTCTGTTATATGATGCTGCATAGCTGTAAGACTTGCTCTCATTCTGCTCATATCATGCCAGGATGGCAAAGAACATTCCAGATTAACTGAAAGCTGTCCAGATAGAGAGATAAACTGTTAGCCATTTCAAACCCAAAGAAGCATGAACAAGTTTTGGATGTAAATTAGAAATTACAGATTTCATATTTTTGAGTTCAGAACAAAGCATCCCATGTTCCAGACTTTTACAGTAACTTGGGGACAAAATGGAATGTTCTGTTTCAGTTATTTTAAGCATTCTGGTGCTTCATGACTGATTTATTTTTAAATAATATTTTTTCCAAACCAAGGAAGTCAGTGCACTAGACAAAAAAATGGCACTCAAATTTCCATCCCTGTTGTCCCTGTCTGGAGCTGATTAAGTGGGGGAGGGATACAATGGGTGTGAAGAAACAGTAAAGCATATACAGTACTGTTTATTATTGGTTTTAATGTATTGTTATTCTTGCATATTCTGTTGCTTTCCTTTGGGCAACTTTTTGCAGCTGTTTGCAAACAAGTGCCCTGTTTTCCCCAAAATAAGACATCCCCTGATAATAAGCCCAATCGGGCTTTTGAGTGCATGGCAATAAGGTCAAGTGCTTATTTCAGGGTTCAAAAAAAATATAAGACAGGGTCTTATTTTCGGGAAACACTGTACTGTAATCTTTATTATTTAGGAATTTTAATCCTGTTGAATTTTTTTTTAAATTATCCTCTTGGACAATTTGTGTGTGATAAGAAGCATTCATAATAGTAGACCATTATCTCAATTAAATTTGTCAAGCTGGTAATAAATTAGTTTCCAAAAACTCATTCCTGCATATTGTAACAACAGAGGCTTCATGGCAGGGGTGAAATCCTCCCGGTTCGCCCGGGCCAGTCCTTTGGCGTATAGCCGATGGAACTGGCGGCAGTTGCGGCGCAGAGCTTCTCCCGCCCGCTTTCCCGGCCCGGCTGAACACAATCACCGCTTTCCCGGCCTGGCTGAACACAATCATTCGGGTTATTTTTCCCTCTGTGCATGCGCGCGCATGCACAGAGAGAAAAATAACCCGAATGGCGGCGTTCAGCCGGGCCGGGAAAGCGGGTGGGAGAAGCTCCGCGCCGCGACCGCCGCCAGTTCCATCGGCTATACGCCGAAGGACTGGCCCGGGCGAACCGGGAGGATTTCACCCCTACTTCATGGGCTTTGATAAATTGCTTTATTGCAGTCAAATAAATAATTCATATATATACTGTAATGTACAGAACATAAACCTAATGAAGAGCACAAGATCAAATTCCAAATTTCTGTCCATCCCAGGGTTTAATCCTAAGAGTTTTCTACCTACTTTTTCAGAGGATCTTTGGTTCTGAGATCTTGGTTATCATCTTTGCAAGTTGTAGACATCTGTTCCATGTTTACACAACAGTTCAGATTCACTGCTTCTGTTCTTGCCAGGACAGTACACTATAGATCAAGAAGCTTGTTTTGGTTCCAGCTGTTACCATGGAACATTTAAGTTCCACAGAAACACAATTAAGGGAATCTGCAGCAATAGTCTTTGACTTCAAAATGGTGATTATTACCAGACAATAGAAAATAAAGGTAAAGGAGTCCCTGCAGATTTTACTCCACTAGTCATTGACGACTACATGGGGCGGTGCTCATCTCTGTTTCAAGGTCATTGAGCCAGCGCTCTCCGAAGACATTTCCACAATTCTGTGGCAGGCATGACTGCGGAGCGCTGTTACCTTTCCATCAAAGTGGTACCTATTTATCTACTTGCATTTGCATGCTTTCAAACTGCGAATTTGGCAGGAGCTGGGTTGAGGACAGGAACTCACCCTGTCACATGGTGCTTAGCAGTGGTGGGTTGCTGCCGGTTCGGACCAGTTCTGCCGGTTCGGACCTGTGGCGGGAATTTGCAACCACTCGCCGAACTGGTAGCGATGCCCACCTGGCCACGCTCCCAAACCGGTCCCCCGGTTGCCGGTCCTAGAGTGTGGCTGGCAAAGAACCCTCTGCGCATGCACTTCCGACATGATGCGAACCGGTAGGGAAGGTAAGTAGAACCCACCCCTGGTGCTCGTGTCTCGAACCTGGGCTGCCGGCTTTCCAGCTTAACTGCTGAATCATCATGCTGCCCAGACAATAGAAGCAATGTTCCTTTTTACATGCATGCACTGCATGCGACAATTAAAAAGAAGCAGGGCTTTGATTACCAACTTTTATCTGTTATTTTGAAGTCAGTGATCATCACTGCCAATACCCCTTCCAGAAGTTCTGATGGATCATATAGTTACAAAGACTTAGTATAGCCACACTTGGAATACTGCATCCAGTTTTGGTCACCACAATATAGAAAAGATGTTGAGACTCTGGAAAGAGTGCAGAGAAGAGCAACCAAGATAAGTAAGGTGCTGTAGGTTAAAGCATACGAAGAACTGTTGCAGGAATTGGGCATATCTAATCTAGTGAAAAGAAGGAGTAGGGCAGATATGATAGCAGTGTTCCAGTATTTGAGGGGCTGCTATAAAGATGAGGGAGGCAAACTATTTTCTAAAGCACCAGAAGCAACACAAGAACCAACGAATGGAAATTAATCAAGGAGAGAAGCAACTTAGAACTAAGGAGAAATTTCCTAATGGTGAGAACAATCAACCAGTGGAGTGCCTTGCCTTCAGAAGTTGTGGGTGCCCCATCACTGGAGTCTTTCAAGAACAGACTGGACAGTCATTTGTCTGAAATGGTATAGACCATGGCTGTCAAACTCGCCACGTCACGTTGCCATCACTCACAACATTTTCTCCTTTTGCGGAGCTGGGGTGGGCATGGCCTACGCGTGACACATCCAGCCCGCGGGCCTCCAGTTTGACACCCTTGGTATAGACTTTCCTCATCGAGCAGGGGATTCAACTAGATGACCTCCAATGTCCCTTCCAACTCTGTTATTCTATGTTGAAATTCCCCCCTTGACTATTCAACATTCTTCATGAAAATCCTTACATAATTCTTTACATAATTCTTTATATCATGCTTTGCCTAAATGACATTATTATATTCTAAAATGGTAATTATATATTGTATGAGGTAATTGCTTTTGCTTTGCGGGTTTGGATTGATCAATGCCATCCATATGATCAATCCAAGACAGGTGGTCTTCGTTAAGCTATCTTTAGTGATAGGATTATACAGCCCAAATTACAGTAACTGGCGGTATATGGTATTGTGATTATTATTCTGGTTCAGTGAGTAGTAGATGGTATAAGTGGTCTGCCACTGTTTAACCATTAAACATAGATTGTTGTGTGGATTTTTAAGTTTTAGAAAAAATTGCAGGTACTGTATAAATATTAATAAAATGCAAGAAAATTGCAGATACAAACAGAAATAGACAGAAAAGACATAATAATAGGTACTGTCATAGATGTATATGAAACATCCCAGTTCTTAAACCGGGTAAAATCTTGACTAGACAGTAATGTTGACTAAAGTTGTCACTACAATGATAATAATTTATAAACATACATTGAAGGCATTGTTTTCAATCTAGGATATGAAATTGTGTATATGACAGAGTCTTTCCATCACAATAAAACCATATTTCAGTTATAGACCATGCCCATCCAGTATTTTTATACTTCGATAGATTCTATTTTTTTTTCAGTGTATAATTTAAAAATACATTGGTATCTTTAACTCGTATTTCTCTTCTCTGTTCGCAAGGCCATATTAATAATATTGAAACAAAATTGTGTAATCATTGAATGAATGTCAAACATATGAAAGAGAGAAACTGTTCCATAATATTGTACTTCTGTAATATTATAATTCTGTAATATTGGCATTATACACTTTTCTGAAGACTTATGGTCTTCCCATAATGATCCATTTGTTTGTTTGTTTTACACAGGTTTTGCATGAGGACAATGGGGGTTCTGGTATTCCCATTTTTCTAAAGACATTTCATGACTTGATCTGGGTCAATAAAGTAGTCATAGACTTATAACAGTTCGCTTAATGACTCTTCAAAGTCACAACGGCACTGAAAAAAGTGACTTATGACTGTTTCTCACAGTTACGACCTTTGCAGCATCCCCCATGATCATGTGATCACAATTCAGATGCTTGGCAACTGACTCATTCTTATGACCGTTGCTGTGTCCCAAGGTCACGTGATCCTCTTTTGCGACCATCTGACAAGCAAAGTCAATGGGGAAGCCAGATTCACTTAACAACCGGGTTACTAACTAATCACCTGAGACTATTCATTTAACAACTGTGGCAAGCAAGGTTGTAAAACGGGGCAAAACTCACTTAACAAATGTCTCACTTAACAACAGAAATGTTGGTCTCAATTGTGGTGGTAAGTCGAGGACTACCTATACAACTGAAGGCCTTTCTATAATCAGTGGAGCATATTTATTTCTTTTCGGAATTGCTTGACTTTCTCAATTATCTAGTATTCATCAGCCATAACATGACATTGATGATGATGACAATGATAATTCCAGTATCTTCCTAGATTGCTGCTGCCCTATGTATGTGCCTGCTTGCTTTAATTAGGCAGTTTGAATGACATTTGTGCCTTGGGTATATGCTGTTAACTCTCCCCTCCCCTGAATCCCCCCGCCCCATAATGTTGAGATTACATAGCAGCAGGCTATAAAACTTTGCCTACCGATTTATTATTATTTGTTCAAGTTTCCGGCTAACTTCCTATATCTATTTTAACAAATACCTTTCAATTGTTTATTGACATGACTTGTAGATTTGGGATCTTTCACATCCTTCCCCATAATATTAATAATTTAGGAGTTCAGCTCCAAGTAATCTTTTATTGAGTCAACTGGTTTAAGGAAATCCAAATTATTTTTCCAACACATCAGATATTTTAAAGGATTGATTGACAATAGGCAGATCCAAAAGTTCAACACCAATTTTTTACTCAGGGACTTCAGAAGGAAAATTTTTCCAACAAAGTTAAGGCTAGGATGCCTGAAAGTCTCTCATTATGAAAAGTCTGTATTTATTTCATGAACCTTAATTGGTTAGGGTTGTCGTTATTAGGAGAATATTTGGTGCAGAGACCAAAACACCAGGAGAAACAGTACATTAAAAAAAAAGATCTTTAATTATCTAAATATTTCCTGGGAAGAGAGGGGGACATGTTAGAGCTCTCTCTCTCTCTCTCTCTCTCTCTCTCTCTCTCTCTCTCTCTCTCTCTCTCTCTCTCTCTCTCTCTCTCTCTCTCTCTCTCCAAATACTCTCCAAAGTATTTGGATTTAGACATCTTTGCCATGTAAAAAATAAACCAAAGTAATGTGTAAAAAAAGTTTTGGATCACTATTTGGTCTCTCTCTCTCTCTCTCTCTCTCTCTCTCTCTCTCTCTCTCTCTCTCTCTCTCTCTCTCTCTCTCTCTCTCAGAGAGAGAGAGAGAGAGAGAGAGAGAGAGAGAGAGAGAGAGAGAGAGAGAGAGAGAGAGAGAGAGAGAGAGAGAGAGACCAAATAGTGATCCAAAACTTTTTTTACACATTACTTTGGTTTATTTTTTACATGGCAAAGATGTCTAAATCCAAATACTTTGTATGAATTAAAAAAAAAAAGGAAAAATGTGAATTAATGAAATTCTGCAACTTCTTAAAAGAATCATAGATGGATATATTTAATTTTGTATGGTTTTGGGGAAAAAGGTGAAGCACAAAACTAACACTTCAGGTAACAGGATTCTATTCTTCTTCATGCCATGAAGTGGCAGTCATAGACTACAGTTTGCTGGAACTGCTACAGAAACTCCACTCACTTCACTGGGTGACAGAAAACGCATTTTCCAACAAATGCATCTAGAGGGACAACCGTTGCTCTTGTAAATGTGTCATAGAACTGTGATCAAGGTTATAAGATTTTTTTTGCTGAGGGTTGAGGGCTGCACCTGACTTGTGGACCAGAACCATACCTCCATTTATTCGTGTTGTGTTTTGTTTTACATCCCTATTTCTTTTTTTTTAAAAAAAACCTTCTCTTTGTCTCTTTCTTTCAAGCAACTTCTCTGTCTTCTTTGAATCTTCACACGGATTTAGTGGCCCTTCCACTAACATGATTGTACCAGTGGTGGGTTCCTACCGGTGCGGTCCATTCTATAGCACCGGTAGCGGCCCACTGGTGACATCACAGTACCGGTGCGGTCGGTTGCCGGTGCCTGAGCGCCGCCATTTTTTAAAAAAAAATTAATTTTTTTTAAAAAAATTCTTCTGCGCATACCCAGAAGCCAAGCTTCCGGTACTGTGCATGCGCTGCCTTCCTACCCCACAGTGAGTCCAAGCAGGGGAGGATGGCTGAGGGAGCACGTGAGATGCTGAAAGAACAGGCGGCAGGAGCTATCTCCATTCCCCTCCCTTCAGCAGTCCGAGAAGGCACTAATGCGCGGTGATGATCCTAGGCTTCTCGAGCTGCTGAGGGGAGGGGGAATGGACTATCTCAGTTCCCCTCCCTTCAGCAGTCCGAGAAGCCATGCCCACCCGGTCACATGGCCGGCAAGCCATGCCCACCCAGTCACATGGCTAGCAAGCCACACCCACAAAATAAGCCATGGCCACAGAGTGGTAGTAAAAAAATTAGGAACCCGCCCCTGGATTGTACATAAGACTACAATCTCTGCAATTTGAGATCATAATCAGGCAATATTCAGCAGGGTTCTTTCCCTTTTTTTTTCAAATTGCTATGTGAAGTGTTTATGTCATTGCTATTCAATGTGAGTTTAAAAGTTCTATTTATAACAACTTTTCAAATAGCTTGTGGCTATGGTTATAAGCAGCACTTACGATCTGCAACATTTAGAGCTGCAGAAAACATATACCCTCCTTATATATCCAAATACGAGGGTGAGTCAAAACGTAATGCCATTTTGTTTAGGACAGGTATAATTACCAACACAGGAACATGTAGCATACATCAAAATGAAGCTGGTCCTCTGTGGATCACATCCCTACTTCTCAGCATAGTCACCGTTTCTCTCAATAGCAATGTTCCACCTTCGAATGAGAGCATGTATCCCTGTCTCGTAAAATTTTGTTGACTGTTCTTTGAGCCAGTTCTCCCCACAAGAGAGAAAATCACCTCATTCAGGTGGACAACTTTACCGCATCCTCCATACTCACCAGATTTAGCACCTTCAGACTATCATCTCTTCGGCCCCATGAAAGAGGGTTTGAGAGGCAAACATTATTCCAGTGACGAGGAAGTGCAAACTGCAGTGAAGAAGTGGCTCAAAGAACTGTCAACAAAATTTTACGAGGCAGGGATACATGCTCTCATTCGAAGGCGGAACATTGCTATTGAGAGAAACGGTGACTATGTTGAGAAGTAGGGATGTGATCCACAGAGGACCAGCTTCATTTTGATGTATGCTACATGTTCCTGTGTTGGTAATTATACCTGTCCTAAACAAAATGGCATTATGTTTTGACTCACCCTCGTACCATTAGTTTTGAAAATGCTTATTTGGCACTGAAAGTTGAAGGTTTGCATCTATTATGTCACCCAAGTTTGATTGCATAAGTGGAATATAAAATCTTTGTCACCATACAAAAGTATTTATCCCCAAACAGAGTAACAGTTGGAGGGGGCCTTTGAGGTCTTCTAGTCCAACCCCTGGCTCAGGCAGGAAGCCCTATACCAGTGATAGCGAACCTTTTGGGCACCGAGTGCCCAAACCGAAACCGCACACATATGCCGGAGCACCGGAAACCCGAAGACCAGCTGGCTGGTGCGGATACACCAGGGGCCATCGCAGCTGGAAACAGCCCGGGAGCCTGTTTTCATTGGCAGAGTACTCGGGCCACCACAGGCGCTCCCAACACGAGTGACATTGAGCTGGCCACATCCACCCTGCCCCCCACTCCTGAGGTCAAACACAACCCTGATGCAGCCCTCAACGAAATCGAGTTTGACACCCCTGCTCTAGCTCATTACTTGACAGATATTTGTTCTTATTCAGGAATATGGAGTAAACAATATGATAATAATATATTTGCTCCTCATCTTTGCTCCTCTTTCTATTTCCTTTGGTCCTTTTCATTTAACTGCACTTCTCTCATCTTTCTCAGTTTTTCTCTTCAGGGTTTCCTTAGAATGGTACTTCTTCTTCCTCTCATTTTCTGCTGTCAATGACTCTCCTGCCTTCTCATATCCCTCATTTCCATAATTCCTTCCTCTCTTCCCACTCTCAGAGCATCTGGTTCCTCTAAAGTGGGCTGCTGCATGGCTAACATCCTGCCAAAGCGTTGCCGTTAAGCATTTCCTTCGAACTTCCTACTCACAAATCCATCTTATTAGTTGTGATGCAGTACAAGAAAAATCTGTAATCTCAGTCAATAGATCTGCAAGTTCAAGCTGAATAAAGCCAGTAAAATAAGTAGAAGTTATATTAGGTATTGGCCTCTTTGCTTCCAGAAATAATCAAAATGGTTATAGCAAAAGGTTATATAAACAATGAAGATGGTACTTTAATGTGGAGTCTTCTAGCCTAGCTGCCACATTAGTCAGTAATATTTAATATAAAGATCAGTAAACAAAATGAATTTGTAGACTTCACTAAAGCATGAGAAATTTCCAGAAATGGGGAATTTGTGTCTTCTAGAGATTGTTAGAAGACATCTCCCATTTGCTTTAGGCAGCAAAATCAATGACAGAATGAAAAGAATTCGTTTTATTTATTTATTATTTATTTGTTAAATTTATTTGCTGCTTATCTCCCAATGGGGGCTACTCTAGGTAGCTTACAACAATAAAAAAGAAGAAATGATAAGAGTGTGAACAGAAGTAAAATAATAGAACAATAAAATAAACAATGAAAAAGAACACAATGAGGATAGATCAATATGATAACAAAAAGTTGGACTGGTGGAGAGCAGAGGCCAAGGGGGAGGCGTGGGGAGTCTGCCATCAATCCAGCAGCCACCTCCACCTGTAACTCTCCATCTGGTCCCCAAGCCAACCAGCAGAGCCTGTTGTGGCCCGCCAGCGGCCAGCAGAGCTGGCAGCAGAGTCAGACAGTGAGGAGGTTGGGGAGGAACATGGGCCAGTCCTAGAGGCTGAGGAAGGCTCGGACGAGGGCTCTGTGTTGGAGGCAGAGAGGGGGCCAAGGCCGTCTGGCAGTTATCAGCTGCCTATGGAGCTAGACAGCAGTGAGGCAGAGGAACAGCTGGAGCCTGTTCCCAATGTGCGCATGCTACAGAGCTGCCAGAAGAAAAGAACAGCTAAGAAATCAGGGTCAACTTGGGAGTAAAGCCACAGGTGGACGAATAGGAAATAAAAGAGGAATGAAAGGGGAGTGGGCTTTTGCAGGAAACAATTCGTTCGCTCGGTTAGTTCAATTAATGAGGGTGAAGATCTATTCCTGACTTCTTGCCAAGTAATTATTGCTACAGCGTGGCATGTGGAAGATATCGGCCTGGCAACTCTCCAAGCCTGATAAAGGTCTGTAGTTGTGAAAGCTCATTAAAGACTGTTTGCCGGGACTTTGTTGGAGAGGAATTCCCTTTAACCTAAATAAAAAAGGTTTTATCAAGGCGAGGAGTCTGCTTCATGGTTTGGGGAAGCCTAGGTCAGAACAGAGCCATGTCTTCAGGCTCTTGCAGAAGGATAGGAGGGTAGGGGAGGATCTTATTTTAGTGGATAGGATGTTCCAAAGAGCAGGTGCTGCAGGAGAAAAGGCTCTTCTTCTGGATCCTAATAGTTGGAATTCTTTGACCGCCAAGATCTGAAGTAGACCCTGTCTGCCGACATGAGTAGGACAGGCTTGTCCTAGTGGGATGAAACATTGAGTAGCCTGAACCTATGCCAATAAGGGCTTTAAAGTTCATAATCAACACCTTGAACTGCACTTGGAAGCAAACTGGTGCCAGTGATGTTCACAGAGCACAGCTGTAATAAATAACCATCTCAGGGGCTCCAAAGACTGCTCTTGCCACTGCACTTTGCTGAAGCCTCCGAATGGATTTCAAGGGTAGCCCCATGGAGGGTGCATTGCAATAGTCCAGACAAGAAATGACCATGGCTTGAGTAACTGAGTACAGGCAGTCATGATCTCGGAAAGGTCATAGTTGTTGTACAAACTGGAGTTGTGCAAAAACTCTTCTGGTCTCTTTGAGCAGGACACATGAGTCCATGAGAATTCCTAGGTTGCCAACTGGGTCTGAACAGTAGTGCAACCCCATCCATAAGTAAGGACGACAAACACTTGGATCCTGAGGCTCCATGCATCCAAAACTACCCAGTCTTGCCAGAGTTCAGTCGAAGTCCATTGTCCCTCATCCAGATCTCTACAGCCTCCAGGCATTGCAAGAAGGCAGAGACAGCCTCCCTCAGGTCACCGTGTGTAGAGATGTTGAGCTGAGTATCATCAGCATGTTGATGATATCTCAACCCATGGTGATGGATTATTATTTAGTTGAGAGAGTGATGGTATTCACCTATCCCCTTCCACAATGTTACAGCATTATTCTCGGTGCATTGTGAAGGATGCAAAATAGCAATCAGGCTGTTAGAACAACCACCTCTTACAATTAGGGGGAAAAAACCTGTTCTGTTGGAAAATGTCAGAGAATTTCTCTCTATCTTGGAGAGATCAAGAAATATCCCCTTCTTTCAATTACTCTGCTAGCCAATTAAGTAGACACTTTTATCAGGCTGTTTGTACACTGTTCTACCTAAAGCTCTCTCTTACTTGGATTCTCGAAATTAAGATTGGCCTCCCTTTGATGTTTGTTTCTCTGCCCCCTTTTCCCTTCTGGAGTTTACTTCCTGATTCTGGCACGTATTACAGTCCAAATCCTTTAAATAGATTACCAGCTATTAAAAGACCATCTAGCCTTAGCTTCTATCAAATGTTTGACTACTTACCAGAAATCAATTGAACAAAGTGGGAGTTGTGAGCGTTGGTGTGCATCTACAACAGCAAGTTAATGAGACATTTTCCCACTCAAGGCATTTGTCTCAACAACTGAGGAATGTGGTCCTTTTGCTCACCTTGGAAACAATCTGTAGAAAATGAACTTTGTCATCATGGTTTGGTTTGCTAAACCGAGTGAACTTGTTCCACAGAGTCATCAGTTGATCGTTAATTTTGACTGGTGGTAGACAGACCACTTCTCTGCATGGTTTATTTATAACATCACTGGCACTGATGCTGATACTACAATACTTTTCTACTGTCATTTTAGTGCAATCGTTGGTCATACAGGGAATCCTCGACTGATGACGGTAACGGAACCTGCTCAGTAAGGTTGTAAATTGTGACAGACATAAAAGAGGTCATCCATACGACTGATCCAATTTTTCAACCTTGTTTTGCAGCAATCGTTAAGCAGACATTGTGATTGTAAAGCGAATGTGGTAGTCATTAACCAAACCAATTGTCCACAAAGGGCTGGCTTTACTGAAAATGCCAGTTTTGGGCATAAAACATGGTCGTGACCCAGCAAATGGCTTTAAATGTGGGCCAGTTGCTAAGTGCCTGAAATGCGGTCATGGTACTGCAGAGAAGGGCAGCCACCAGAACATCAGAACGGGGACGTAAGTAATTCTGGAGAGGTCCATGTAACTTTAAACTTTGTGACCAGTCATAAGTCAAGGACTATCCATACTGTTTGTAGATGACAAAGCTCTTATCCAATGTTCTCTAGGGCATCCAATTAAGATAAGCCATTCAGTGAATTATCCACCTGTACAAAATACGGTTCAAGGAAGAAGAAAAAGGTAAACATTAGGTAAAACAAGTAAACCGATTAGAAGGCTAGGACAAAAATAAAAAAGGCTTTTGCTGAAATGAGAAAGTATCACTCACCCTTGACATTGGGTGAATCTCCTTAGAAAAAACAAACTCATATGCTCTTAAAACCGCAAAGATGTTTTCACTTCCTGAGATACATGTCATTGTCCCTGAGATACATTTTAATTTCTCCAATTGTATTGGTAATGATGGTTGGGTCACCAAACTTGGCAACTTTAAGACTTGTGGACTTCAATTCCCAGATTTCTCCAGCTCTGCTGGCTGGAGAATTCTGGGAGTTGAAGTCCACAAGTCTTAAAGTTGCCAGAAGACCTCTGGTTTAGAGATAGTATAAGTGGTGAGGTGTTGGGTTAGACTCAGGGGTACTCAAGTGTTCCCTCAGCCATGAAAGTTCATTGAAGGGGCTAGTCACTATTTTTCAAACTTCCCCACCTCACAGAATTATTGCTTTAGGGAGAGATTAAAGAGAGAAATACAATGTTTGCTTTTGAAGAAAGGCAGACTATACCTGCAGAACTAGAAAATCAACTGACTAATTCATTTGTCCATGTAATTAAGGCTTTCATGATTAAAGCAAGCATCTTAGTTGGCCTCATTTAATTGAAGAGGTGTTGTCCCTTCCTGTAGAGAAAATAAATCAATGTATAATACTTGGAAGGGTTTTGTAGAACAATGGGCAGAATAGCTCTCAGGGCCTTATAATTATTCTTGACTTATTATAATTAGTCTTGGCTTCCTCAATGATGAGGGAGGAGAGGCTGGCAGGTTCAGTGACATCTGGAAAGCCACAGAAATTTATTGATATGGAAGAAGCAAAATATGGCCTTTATACCAAATAGTCCAATTATAAAAGTACAGAGGTTGGAGTGGTGTGGTGGCCTAGAGGTGGAGCTTTCGCCTCACAATCAGGAGGCTGTGCGTTCGATCCTAAGTAGAGGCAGATATTTCTCTCTCTGGGCACAATGAGAATACAGTATATCTGCTGAACAAAACTCCACATTGGTGACAAGAAGGGCATCTGCCCATTAAACAATCTGCTAGCTCCATTCAGTTGCCCAGACTCCATTCAGTTGCCCAAACTTGGCATATTCCTAATCCTCAATTCATCATCAAAGTTTACTCTTTGCTTGTGAGAGCAACAAAGATCAAAATGAGGCAGCTTGTCTACTTGGCAGTGGGGATGGTGAATGATATGTTTAGGTTAGTGAATGAAATTATAGGATAATGTCAGAATTTCCAATCATCATTCGTTCTCTTGATCTACCTATCAAACATTAGTATACAGGCATATCTCAGAAATATTGGGGAATTGTTTCCAGACCACTGCAATATGGGTGAATATCACAATTACCGGTAAGCAAGTCATATGAATGTTTTGGTTTTCCAGTGTATTTAAAAGTTATGTTTACGCTATATAGTAATCTACTTAGCGTGCGATAGCATTATGTCTAAAAAAATCCAATACACGTACTTTAATTAAAAACTACTTGATTGCTAAAAATGCTAACCATCACCTGAGCCTTCAACAAGTCATAATCTTTTTGCTGGTGGAGAGTATTGTAAAAAAAAATTTGTGACATGCAATAAAATGAAGCCCAATAAAATGAGATATGCCGGTATTCCATAATATTGTGTAGTAAAAACAGTTGGATCGATCTGAGTCATCAGTAAACCTCTATTTCCCAGACAGGTATTCTTTTTCTAGTTGAAGTGTCCAATGAATTTAAGCTTATTATCTGGGCCAATATGTTTATGTATTTATTAGATTTGTAACCCCTTTTATTCAATCTTCTCATTCCTACTTTAACATCTTAACCACTAAGCCACATTGGCTCTCTATTTAGCTTACCAGACTGTTTAATATGTGCAGCTGGTTTCTCAGTGCTTAACAGCAATCAGATATTTAAAACAGATGTATATGATCCTGCCATATGCTGCATGTGATTACTTAACAAGACATGTTGAGAAAATCATAAGAAGAAAATGGCATTCCAGATGTCTTTAACAAACAGGGGGAATCACGTGGTTTGCATTTGTTTTTAATAATCAAAATGTAGGATATACATTTTAGAAATAGACACATACTCAGAAACATAGGAGATGATATAGCAGAATTGCTCAGAGATTCAGATTCAGTGAAACAGAAAGTCCCTGGTTTGAGTGTCATCTCTGCTGTAAATTCACCGATTGTCCTTAAGCATGCAATTTTTTTCCTCAGTATTGTTCCCACCTCTGAGCATAAGAGAACTGACTCAGGGACAGCCCAAGATATTTTGCTACTTAGAGAAAACATGATGCTTTTTTTTTGAATCACATAATCATCTCATTGCACACACCCAAACTGAAGCTTTCCCACAATGTCTCTTTGGCCTCTGCTTAAACTGGTGGAAAGGGACCTATTCCCTTCCCTAGATAATTTATTCTACCCCTAGACTGATATAACCATTTTGGAAGGTTTTCCTAATATTCAACCAATGTTTGTCTTTGTTAAGGGGAGGAAGGGGGGGGAATCAATCCCCCGTAGAGGTCGATGGATCTTTGCTCCTTTTGAAGTCATTCTCATTAGAAAATAAAACCGAGATTCAAATCTAAGTAACAAAATATTTATTTCAGTAGAAAATAATAAAAAGAATCCTTAGTAAGCTACATCTTATCAGCTAATGAAAAAGTCACTTCTACCTTCGGCAGAAATGGCGGAGAGAAGGAAGGAGGTAACTTCTGGAATGCAGGCATGCGTAATAGAACACATCATACGTCTGCTTGACCATAAATATAAGAAACAGTAGAAAACATAGAGATGCACAAACTGACAATATTCACATCGTGACAGTCTTATTCTGATTTATTTTATTCTATGTCTGCTTTCTGGGATAATAGGCAACAAGCTAAAGCACTCTTTGGTGTGATGATTGCTTAGGGTGTTGCTCTTTCCCACTTCAATCTCTTCTTCTGAAGGTGAAGCCTGACTAGATCCAACATCTCACTTTGTAGAACTTGCTTTTCTAGCTCCTGATATGCTTATTACCTAACTATTCCAGTTTATTAGAAACCAGACATGGAGCCAAAATCAGAGGAATGCTGTGGATATAATTTACTTGGACTTCAGTAAGGCATTTGATAAAGTAGACCATAGCCTATTACTTGATAAGATAGAAAAATGTGGGTTAGACAGCATCTCCACCAGATGGATTCATAACTGGCTGACCAACCTTACTCAATGTGTAGTCCTCAATGGAACTGCATCTACAGGGAGGGAAGTATGCAGTGGGGTACCCCAAGGCTCTGTTTTAGGCCCAGTACTCTTCAACAATTTCCTCAATGATTTGGATGAGGGGATAGATGGGGAACTCATCAAATTTGCAGATGACACCAAGCTGCCAGGAGTAGCCAACACTCCAGAAGATAGGCTTAATATACAGAAGGATCTTGATAGACTTGAACATTGGATGCTATCTAACAAAATGAAATTCAATGGTGAAAAAAGTAAGGTTCTACATTTAGGCACCCCCCCCCCAAATGCACAGGTATAGTGGTACCTTGCTCAATAGTATTAACTGTCAGAGAGATCTTGGAGTCCTAGTGGACAATCACTTAAATATGACCCAGCAGTGTGCTGCAGCTGACAAATAAGCCAACACAATTCTAGGCTGCATTAAGAGAAGGATAGAATCAAGATCACGTGAAGTGTTAATACCACTTTATAACGCCTTGGTAAGGCCACACCTAGAATACTGCATCCAGTTTTGGTTGTCACAATGTGAAAAAGATGTTGAGACTCAAGAAACAGTGCAGAGAAGAGCAACAAAGATGATTAGGGGACTGGAGACTAAAACATATAAAGAACGGTTGCTGGAATTGAGTGTGTCTGGTTTAATGAAAAGAAGGGTAACATGATAGCAGTGTTCCAATACCTCAGGGGTTTTCACAAAGAAAAGAGAGTCAAGCTATTCTCCAAAGCACCTGAGGGCAGGACAAGAAGTAATAGATAGAAACCAATCAAGGAGAGAAGCAACTTAGAACTAAGAAAAAATTTCCTGACAGTTAGAACAATTAATCAATGGAAAAACTTGCCTCCAGAAGTTGTGAATGCTCCAACACTGGACGTTTTTAAGAAGAGATTGAACAACCATTTGTCTGAAATGGTATAGGGCAGTGATGGCGAACCTTTTTTGGTTCGCGTGCCAAAATGGGGGGGGGGAATGGGGGGGATCACGTGTGTGCGTGCCCACACTCATAATTCCATGCACCCCCGCACATGCACGCATGACCCCCCTGCTCCCAGCATGCAATGGCACGCCCATTTTTCGCTCTCCCCAGGCTCCAGAGCCTTTCTAGGAGCCTGGGGAGGGCAAAAACAGCCTGTTTCCCGACTCCCAGTGGGCCCAGAAGGCCCGAAAATCAGGCGGCTGGTGCACACATGCACGCCGGACCTGAGCTCGCATGCCCACCGATATGGCTCCGCGTGCCACTTGTGGCACCCGTGCCATAGGTTCGCCATCACGGGTATAGGGTTTCCTGAACAGTGGGTTGGACTAGAAGACCTTCAAGGTTCCTTCCAACTCTGTTATTCTAATTCTAATTCCATCCAAACATTCTACTTGGAATAGTGCTTTGACCATTTAAAGATTAAAGTGGGCCATTTCATCCCATGCTTTAGAACAAGACTGTCAAACTCCCGGCCCATGGGCCGGATGTGTCACACGCCGGCCATGTTTAGTGAAGGGGGGAAAGTCCTGATACATCACATGACGCTGCTGTGACGACGTGAGTTTGACACCCCTGCTTTAGAAACTAGATGCCTGTTGATGCAACTGAAAGTCTTCATACTTTTTGGCCTTTGTATCTCATCCTGCTCCTTTTTAATGAATAAAGCCAATCAGATGATCAGCTGAATTTTTCTATTAAATAGAATACTTTGCTGCATTTGAGAACCTAGGCTTAGCTTGAGGGGTAAAGGCAATGACACACAGCATGTCAAACTATCTCTGCTTTCATCCTCTGCTTTTATTGACTGAGGTTTTTGCCTCATCCAACTTAATGTATATAGCCAACCTATAGCAGACATCTTCCAGATGTTCTGGGACTATATTTCCCAGAATTCCCAGGCATGTTATGTGTGATTGCAACTTGGAAATACTTTTGTAAGGATTACACATGACACAGTGCGTTTGGAATGCCTTGAATATTCATTGTTGTTGATGATCTGAATATCTTATCCGATTTCCAGCCTTCTTGGGTCTGAACAACCACTGCAATTAATGGACTCAGTATGGAAACTGAGACCCTGTGAATCTTGAGCTAGCTAGGCTTAACTCCAGAAGTTGTGGGTGCTCCAACACTGGAGGTTTTTAAGAAGAGATTGTCTCTTCTTTTGTCTGAAATGATATAGGGCAGTGATGGTGAACCTTTTTTTGCTCGGGTGCCAAAAGGGCACTTGTGCTTGCTATCACGTGTGTGCGCCCACAACCATAATGTAATGCTCTCCCCCGCGCATGCATGCACAACCCCCCATGCCCACCCACGCATGCACGCAGTGCTCACTGAAGCTCCGGACTTCCAGTAGGCCCGTTGGACTGTTTTTTGCCCTCCCCAGGCTTCAGGAAAGCCTCCTGAAGCCTGGGGAGCCTGGGGAGGATGAAAAACGGCCCAACGGGCCTACCGGAAGTTCATTTCCGAACTTCCAGTAGGCCCATTGGGTCCATTTTTCACCATTCACAGACTCCGAAGGCTTTCTAAAGCTTGGGGAAGACGAAAAACGGCCCAATGGCCCAACCGGAAGTTTGTTTCCAAACTTCCAGTAGGCCCATTGGGTCCATTTTTCGCCATCCACAGGCTCCGGAGGCTTTTCTGAAGCCTGGGGAAGACGAAAATGACCTCCCCCCGCCCTCCAGAAGGCCAAAAATCAGCTGGAGCTGCGCGCTGGAGCTGACAGGGCAATGCCTCACGTGCCTTCAGATATGGCTCCCTGTGCCACCTGTGGCACGCGTGCCATAGGTTCGCCCTCACGGATGTAGGGTTTCCTGCTTGAGCAGAAGGTTGGACTAGAAGATCTCCAAGGTCCCTTCCAACTCTGTTATTCTGTTATTCTGATTCTGTTATTTTGATCTGCACTACTTTTCCTACTTTTCAGAGAGCTCCTGAGAGCTAAATGGTGAGTAATAACATTTAATCTCAGTCCCTTTTATGGGAAAATAGACCAGGCAGTTCCTAGGACAAAAAGACCCAATGCAGTTAAAGCAAAACAATGACTTTCTGTTGTCACCAAGGTGATAAATTTAGAAAGAAAAGAAAAGCATCCATTGGACTTTGACAAAGCTCTTCGGTAGCTTTTGTTAATCTGGCAAGTGATAGGCTGATACCTGCCTGTCCAGAAAAATATGGTTCTGTGCTCAAAGGATATACATTTTGAGCATATTACTGTTGAATTGTGCATGATTAATTAGGCTTACTTTCACGAGCAACCTTTCTGCCTTCATATTTGTCGAATAAAATGGAAAAGGCATAATATAAATGCAATTGGATGCAAATAGTTAGACATAATACTTCCAGAATGAGTTATTGCCTACTCCTGATTCCCATCTGAGGAGCATGAATGTGTGGCTAAAAATACTTTGTGTAGGGTGTGTTGAAATAAGGAATGCTATCCTATGCAGTGTGGAAAGACCAGAGGGCATTGGCTGCAGGAGAAGAGTAAGCATTGAAAGCTTAGATTTTAAAATTTAAAGGCGAGCAAAGGGTGCCAAAGCGTGGCTTTAATTCTTTGCCTTCCTTTCTCTAATGAAAAGTGATCTATATTTAGAAATGAGTCACAGGTACTATGTGTTAACATCATCACCATATAAAGGTCTATTTTTACTGCAATACATAATGCATGTTTATTTGTGAATTAAAAATAGTTTACATTGATTTAATCAAGAATGATTATAAGCTACTGACCTGCGTTTAAGTAAATAACATCGATGAAATAAGCAAAAATGTCAGTTTGAACAACAAATCCTACAAACTCTCTAACTGGATTAAAGAAGTTTAAGATTGAGTTTGCTTATAACTGGTATTACAAACTATGATTTGCTTAAGCACAAAAAGCTGGTTTGAAAAGCATACCAACTACAATTTCACATAATATCCTAAGCCATTAACCATGTCATGTTTCAAAGAAATATTTGAACCAGGCCTAGGATTAGCTTCCCGCAATACTTTCAACCACGGGAGGGCAACCTGAGGCCTTGGACTGCCAGAGTCCCCCAAGTCCTTTTCAGGGGCCCCTCTGATTACGAGTGCTGAAAAATGCAAGTTGTAGGTAGATATTGTGGGAAGCTCCCCCTCCTAGAAGAATGAAATATTTTGGGCAATATTAAAAAAGGCAGAATATTATATTTCCCTAAAGGAGAAATGGAGAAACATGCTCTTAAAGACAGAAAGCAGCCCCCTAAGTCTTTCCTAATAGCCCACAGCAGATGCCAGCACTTAAGAGATAAAGAGCTTATTGAAAGAGGAAGATGTGTATCTAGATAGCTCTATTCATAAGCAAAGCAAACACTGCAGGCAGAAATCCATTCAAGACAGGATATTTTGAAACTCCTTGGCAGAATGGTAGGATTAGAAAACAGCCCCTCACCCAAAACAGGACGAAAGCCACTAGCCACAATAGGAATTGCCCAACACCCTTTCAGAACACAAGCCCCTTCATTGCACCACCCCCAGTACAATCCAAACTTCAAAGTCACAGAAACCTATAAAGATCCATCCACTCATTCAACCATTTTGTTCAGCTGACCCAGAACTGTCTTTGTGGTTCTGTTCAATAAACCATCTTTCCAATCAGCCTCCTTGTTGTTTCCAGCGTTTTTCTCCCAGCTTGGAACTGAACCAGATGGATATTTCTTCCAACAGTAAAAAATGAAGAAACCTTATAAACCTCACCCAAACACACAGGTGTAATTAGGTTCTATACTGTATAATAGATAAGTTTACAGTTCTCCTATCAGAAAGAGCCCTCGAATTAATGGAAATGTAACATTTCAGGATGTTCTTGCTTGCTTTGCTTTGCTTCCATTTTTTGGAAGTATTTTTTTAATCAGCGCCACTAGATGGAGTTGCAAAAGAGGAAGAAGCATCACATCTTTTTCAAAAACCTGACTTAAAATTCTATAGATCAAAAAGAATAGGATGGATAGTTTTATATGTTTAGGCTTCATTATCACAGGTTGATTATTTCTGAATGGTAGATTGTTGTGGCAATTGTAGCTTGCAATAAGATTTGCAAAACTCGCCAGGAAAAACTGTGCTGTTCAGAATGCTTATTTTAATAATTGTTAGATTCCTAGGAAAGACCAGAAACGTCGACATTAGAAGCTGATAATACATATACATATACATATACATATACATATACATATACATATACATATACATATACATATACATACATACATACATACATACATACACACACACACACACACACACACACACACACACACACACACACACACAAGAGTGTGTGTGTGTGTGTGTGTGTGTGTGTGTGTGTGTGTGTGTGTATGTGTGTGTGTAAGGTAAAGGAAAGGAAATACTTACTTATTTTTGTGCCTTGGTTATTATCCATTCAGAATTATTTATTTAAGATGGGCAACCATATGAATGTTACAGATAAATAAAAAATAGCTGGACTTTCCACACTACGGATACATACCCAGTGAGGAGTGTGTGTGTGTGTGTGTGTGTGTGTGTGTGTGTGTGTGTGTGTGTGTGTGTGTAGCTTGTCATTGTCTTCCTAGGTTTGAGAGAGAGTGACTGGCTCAAGGGTACCTATCTGATTTTATGCTTAAGAGAGGACTAAACATATGGGATCCCAGTTTCTGGCTTAGTGCCTTAGCAACTATACACAACTAGCCCCACTCAGGATTAAAACCTTTTAATTCCAGTTCAGTCAACCTGGTGACACCCCGCAGAGCAGGGGTGGGTTGCTTACTTACTGGTGCCGGTGCGCTGCGCGTGCATCTCCATGTTTCGGGGGGGCGCCCCCACGCATCATTTTGCTTCTGCACATGCCCGGAAGCAAAATCTCACCAAAATCTTGCAAGGGGACGCATGTGCGCACAAGATTTCAGCGAGATTTTGCTTCTGCGCATGCGCGGAAGCAAAATCTTGCTGAAATCTCATGCGCATGCACGCGTCCCCTTGCAAGATTTTGGTGAGATTTTGCTTCTGCGCATGCGCAGAAGCAAAATTGGCGAAAAATTCACCGAAAAAGATGGCGACGTGTGCAACAGATCGGCAGAGAGGGCTCCGGAGAGGTCGCATGCAAATTGCGCAATCGGCCACTCTCTACCGGAGCTCCGCACTGGACAGCTCCGGCAGGAACCCACCTCTGCCGCAGAGCCTCCTCTAACTATGATAACTGAAAGCCAATAGCACAGGTTTCTGCTCTTTTGAGTTGAACGAAGCTATAATATAAGACCTAAAACATCACAATGGTATTAACATTACTTTGTTCTGTAGGAAGTTAGCACCCACCCCTCTCCTAGGAAATGAGATATCCTAGGAGATATTAAAAGGTAGAAAATATTCTGTGGAACACATCTGGAAACATGCTTTTAAACAAACAAAAGACTCCCCTGCTAATGGGTCATTGGGGGCTGGGCCTAGCTCACATATTCCTCTCACCTAGCCTGGAAGTCTGCATAATAAAACCACAATAGGACTTGCCCAAGGCCCTTTCATTCAGCCAAAGCTGGATTAGACAAAAGCCAAGAGTTGCCCCAGCATGCCCCTGGGGGGGTCTGAGAGCCAATGGGATACATTTCTATACAGGAAGAGGAAGCTAAGAGGTGGGACCCAACAGAGACTATAAAAACAAGGAACTCAGCATCTCTTCTCTCTCTTTTTCTCTTCACCTGGAACCATGTAAGCTACCTTGTCTGTACAGGGGCTCATGCCATGTGCTCCTGTCCACCATTAAACCTTCCTTCCAAGCAACCTTCATGAATCCAGTGTCTTTTTCCCCACTTGGAACTGAACCCAAAAGGATATTCCTTATAACAGTTCAAATTAAAAACTCACCCCTCCCACCACCCTGCAAAAGTCAAGCCCTAGCACAAATTGTGTGCATGAGATGACTCTTCCCACTTAAATCACCCCTTCCGGCCACCTCCCCACTCTCTGAAGGTTAAGTGTAGGTCTTGGCTGTTGAAACATGGCCCGTTTCAGATTTATATGATGCAACCTGCAAAACACCAGCATTCATTCAACGAGTACCTTTAAAAGCACCAATGTTTTTCAAATACTCTAAAAATGTTGGAGAGAGGGAGGGAGGAAGGGAGAGAGAGAGAGAGAGAGAGAGAGAGAGAGAGAGAGAGAGAGAGAGAGAGAGAGAGAGAGAGAGAGAGAGAGAGAGAGTTCTGTCCTCACTACACATTGCTCTGTGTGCAGCTCGACATGCAGCTAAACCCACCTATCCTCCAATAAAACAGACCATATGCGTAGATCTGAATGCTTTATTGAAAGAACAGGATATGTTGAAACTGGGAAAATAGGAATACATACAATGAGAACCAAATACAAGATAGGCAGTATTGAGTTACTGCTGAACATAACAATTAATAAATACAAATAATCTAAATCTCACCAGCAATGTTCTGTGTGTGGGATGTGGGTTTGCCCCTGGATGACTATGTGCCATAGATTAAGATGGATTCTTCTTTGTGCTTCTGCCTTCTCCAAATGCTAAAGGAAATGGAGTCTGGCTTCCCAGCATGCATTTATTTTGAGAGTGCGGTCTGATGGGTAAAGGGGTTGGGTCAGCTTCAAATAATATAATTGGTATTTGTCTCTCCGGCCACTAGATGGTGCTAGAGAGCAACAACAGTATATAAAGATCTATGTTGGGGCATATTTGTCCCTCTGGCCACTAGATGGGGCTAGAGAGCAACAACAGTATATAAAGGTTATATGCTGGTGCATGAGAGAGAGAGAGAGAGAGAGAGAGAGAGGCAAAACACAAAGCAATGTAAATTTTAAAAATGCTGATTTTTCAACTGAGAAAGTGACGTCTGAACAAAACTGGGACTGTGCGATGACCATAGGATTTCCCAGAATTGTACAGGTTTGAAGTGTTGTAGTCAAGGACATGAAACTCCTTTCAGAGGATGTGGTACATATTTCCCATGTTAGAGCCAGAGCCTACACTTCCCAATATTTGAAGCAGAAAACAAGCCAAAGAAATCACTGAACTGTTTACTATGATTAAGGATTACTCAGGGAGGAAATGGAGATTGGAAAGAACCTGGGTGGCTTTTCTGCATCTGTTCTTTGCTTCAGAAAATTGAGGATGCGCATTGCAGGTTATTGGATCAATTAGATAATAAATTCAAAGAGGGAATTGGATCATTTGGAACAAAATGAGATAACAAATACTGGAAAGAAGTCACATCCTTCGATTATTCTGTCTTCCCACCATAAGTGGCAAAAAGTTAAACTCACAGTTACAATGGCCGCCGCACAGAGATTAAAAATGCAGCAGCAGACACCAATCTGATCAGGCAAATATTCCTTACAGGTTGAGCTTAGCTGGAAAACTCTGCAATTAAATAAGAAAAGATCTTTTCCCAAAGAGAATGGCAGGTTTAATCAGCAATGTTAGAGAAGCAGAAAGTGAGATCCAGCAGGGTGCCTGACTGCAGAGGGATTAAATACACTTTCTTGGAATTCCTTAAAGGCTTTGGAACCCTTTTGAGGAACCAAAAGAAGGTTTCTCTACATTAAGGAGTTTCAAGGAGGACTCTGCACGTTGGCTTCCAACATCTAACTCTGTATGCTTTTGCTTTTGGAAATAAACCTCTGGTTCAAGCAATTGCCTGCATGTTTTATTCTCGGCTCGGAAATCATCCTGAAAAGATTTCTTTCTAACCCAAGAATAGATAACAGAATAACAGAAGCTGGAAGGGACCTTGGAGATCTTCTAGGCCAACCCCTTGCTCAGTCAGGAAACCCTATCCCTCCTCTTTTTATGACTCTGTAACTCCTTAATTCGGGGTAGAGTTGGAGTGACTGAATGGAGGTGATCATTGCAGGAAACCCTATACCCATGATGGCGAACCTATGGCACGCGTGCCAGAGGTTGCACGCAGAGCCCTCTCTGCTGGCACATGCGCCGTCGCTGCAGGTCAGATCTCCATGACAGTTCTTTCGTGAGCTTCTGCTTCCCTGCAAACAACGAAACAGAATCTCAAGAAAGAAAAAGATCTTACCTGTTGCTGCGCTGCCGGCGTTGGGATGCCCCGCCTCCCACCGGCCAGCTGGTCTTTGGGTCTCTGCTGCGCATGCATGCACCATGTGCATGTCTGTGCACGTGCATGTCCATGCATGTGCACATTCACGCACATCCACACACATGCACATTCACGCATGCCCACATGTGCACATGTTCGTGCATGCCCGCATGCATGCACCTTTCAGTTTGGGCATGCATTTGCGCAGTTTGGCCACTCGGTGTCCAAAAGGTTCGCCATCACTGCCCTATACCATTTCAGACAAATGGTTGCCCAATCTCTTCTTAAAAACTTCCAGTGATGGAGCACCCACAACCTCTGAACGCAAGCCGTTCTATTGTTAATTATCCTCACTCCAGTATTTGAGGCAGCCCCTCAAATTCTGGAACACTGCTATCTTGTCACCTTTAGTCCTTCTTTTCACTAGACTAGACGTAACCAATAACTTTTGTTCTTCTTCTTTATATTAGGACATTTTGAAAGTCTACACAGCAACGAATCACTTGGTCATGACAGCATCCACTAATGTCTTCTCAAAGAACTAAAATATGAATGTATTCATTTGCTTGCAAAAATGTGTCATTTTCCTCATAAATGATAAGAATGCAAGAAAGCTGGGAAGTAATCAGTGAGATAGCATATTCTGAATCCAGTGGCAGAGCTAGGAAATTAGTTGAAAGATAGGCTTCAATCCTATGGAGAACAAAACTTGGTTCCCTCATAATCCACAAGTGATTGCTGGTTAGGACTGGCCACTGTTGGCTTTTCAAGATCTAGAGGACTTCCTGTTGAGCATTCTTGAACTAGGAATGAGATCTTGCTTATTCTGAAGTAGACAAATACTTTTTCTTGTTTATGATAATGAATTGGCTAAGACTCTAATCTAAATTTTGGAAGTCTATTTTTGAAAAGAAGAGCTTAAATTAATGGAATAAGCAGAAGGTTTGAATGCCCTTGTGTACTTCAGCCTCCTGCTGTTCTAGAACAGATAAATGTAGAATCACATGCTGTTTATTTTATCTACTGGTAGTAACAGAATAAGCTCTTGTGCCACCTAAGCCATATCTTGTTGAAAATGATTTCAAAGAAGAAGAAAAAAGATACAAACATATGGAAATTTAGACAGACAATAGAAAATATGGCATATACTCAACTGGTATTGGTCAACTTTCCCCCCATACAAATAGGATTTAACAAAAGCTTTTCAAAAACTAAAGAAAAGGGAATAAAGAAACATTTTGTTTGTTACCACACATTCAGTTCTCACCCTGGAGCATGGCTCCCTGGGTTTTTTTTTTATTACAATTATTTGTTTATTTTGCTACACATGGCAAAATTTGTCCTTTGCAACACTGACATTAATTTGCACTACAAGATTGGGCTGCATGCAAATTATGATAAGAAAAAGTGGTTTGAAGAGACCAAAGTAAGGTAGCATAATGTAAGTGCTCAATTGTGGATTTAAAGTTGATGCTGAAGGGTTTGTATAACAACTTGGCATTTGACCAAAATTGTGCAGAGACAAAGAATGATTGGACCCTGATGCCTCAGCAAAAATTTGCCTATATTGTAAAGTGTTGGATCATTTATTCTTTCAACAGGAAGGCTTAAAGAACCAAATTTCCTTTATTTTTTTTTAAAGTTTTTCAACTATAAAGAACTTAAACTGTCCCCTTTTCCAAAGCCTGAGGAAATTGGCATGGTTTTCCTGTGCGCTTATGATGAAGAGAGAGCATTGCAAGTCAGTAAGAGTCTTTGCCAACTTTGTGTATTTGCAGCAATTGAGTGAAAGGAAAATTTCAAGTCTCCCTGAATTGAGTTTGAGTTCTCATGCTCATGTTCATATACCATTTACTTTGGAAAAGTTCAGAATTGGGACACCAGTGCCTTCTTCTAGAATGGTCCTTTGCTTCCCAGGCTAGCCCACAGCCTTGGGATTTCTGGAAGATTCCATTGGACAATAATGTTTTTCAAAAGTTTTGCTTCCTGAAAAACCTTTGTTGATTATGATAGACATCTTCAAGCTGAACACAAATATAATTTCAGAATGGCTGCATTACATAGGAATATTGAAAATATGAAATCAACTTTTAATGACTTCCGTATTTTTCAGAGTATAAGACGCACCTTTTTACCCTCAAAAAGAGGGTGAAAACCTGGGTGCGTCTTATACACCGAATGCAGCCCCACCCAGCCACCCCCACCCTTTGGCTTCTGCCTGCCAGCAATTTACTTCTTTGCAGCAAACAGGGCAAAGCACAAGAAGAGCACAAGAAGAGATAAACTGCCTCCCGATCTACAGCTGACAGGCTTGCAAGCCACGTGGTAAAATGAAACTAACTATGTAATGAGACAAAAAGCTGGGAGATAAACTGCTGGCAATATTAGGCTGCTGAAATCAAATGGAGGCAAGCTATAGCTGCTATGGCTCAGAGCTAGAGCTCTTGCCTCACAATCAGGAGGTTGTGAGTTCTATCCTAGGTAGAGGCAGATTCTGTTAATATGTTATTTTGTTAAATGTTTGTAGAGTGTTCAAATTATTAGACTTATTTTTTAAAGACTGCTTTATTATTGTTCTAGACAACTTAACAAAATGAAGAAGCTTTTTAAAATAAATGCTTGCTCTGAAGAGGCCCAGTGCTATTGTATCTTCTTTTAAATAGCAGAGAATACTTCCAGAAAGCCACATCAATTTTAAAGATCTGTAAAAGTATAATCTGAAATGTCCTGTTTTAGTATTAAGTATTAGTATTAAGTATTAGTATTAAAAGAAGGCAGCTGAGAAACCCTGACTAGTCATGTTTGGAGTAGATCTATTTAAATAATTGGGAGGAGTTAGTGTGATTACATTTAAGAAAACTTTCTGGGATTAATATACTGCCATAAATGTACATTTCTCCAATTCTTTGCCATTTCTATGGGTCAGGCACACATGCACAGAAATACACAGCAAACAGTGTATATCATCTGTACTGTTTGCTGTTTGGCAGATTGCTGGGAGGCAGAGGCCTTTTTTCCTTGTTTTCTCCCCCAAAACTAAGGTGCATCTTATACTCCGGTGCGTCTTATACTCTGAAAAATACGGTATAATATATTTAATCGCAGAATGTTTCCGACATGCTACATGAGTCCAACAGGCTAAATTGTTTTGCTGCTGACTTTCAAAACCCTACCCATGTAAAATGTGCTGTGATACATGTAGAAAATGGTGGGGCTTTCTTAAAATTCAACGTTGGGCAGGGTCTCTGATTTATAGGATAATGATTCTTCCCATAGCAAATATGTTAAGTGTGAATGACAGGTGCATATGTTTAAACACTCGAGTATATGCACTGGGGAATTGTAATTCTATCAGAATTTCTAGATACATCAAGATAATTGCTTAGGGAAATAGAGCTGTCACTCACTCTTTGTATGTTTCTGTAAAAGCACCGATGAAACATATTAAGCTCTGATTGGGAAAATGCAAGCCAGTACCAGCCCAAGTGCTGTTATATTGCTATCGGGGGGGCATCTGAAAGGCATGCAGAAAAAAGAGTGGATCTTCAATAATGCATTTACAGATACCTTCTTGAATTTTTTTTGATCCCATGCTCCGTGGATGCCTCTGGCTCCTGTACCTTGGTAGAGGAAGAACTCTGGAAAGGATGAATCTAGGCCTAGGCGAGTTATTCTGATGGTATTCTTTTCTAAAATCCATTTCATTGTAAAATCACGTGGTACGGGTTGTCTGTTCAGATACTACACATTCATGCTGGGTTCAATAATAAAGAACACAAATATAAATGAAAATGCATGCACATTCTTATCCATAGAAATGCATCCATATGTATTTATATGGATGTGGAGGCCCAGATCCATATGAAATACATCATACGCAATTTGATTTTACACAATAAGATTATTTTCAGATTGTAATCCTCATTTTTTCCCCTTTTATAAGGAGAAAATAAAAATATTTACAAAACTCTGTCTCTCCCTCCCTCCCTCCCCATTAAATACACTGGTTTCAACTGCAATCCAGACGATTAGCCATTTGCCAAAAATGATTTATAGCATATTCATAGCATCACTTAACTCGGTCCCTATTTATTTATTTATTTATTTATTATCCCATTTTAATTACTTTATAAGAAACTCAAAGTAAGAACATTTTATTCCTTCTTCCTCCTATTTTCCCTGCAACAACAATCCTGTGAGGTGGGTTGGACTGAGAGAGAGAGTGACTGGCCTAAGTCACTCAGCCAGTATTTATACCTAAGGCACAGGGGAGGGTTGCTTACTTACCGATACCGGTGCGCTGCGTGCGCATCTCCATGTTTTGTGCGCATGCATGCTCGCTACACGTGCGTGCGCCCTCGCACGATTTTGCTTCTGCGCATGCGCGGAAGCGAAATCTCGCTGAAATCTCCCAAGGGGACGCGTGTGTGTGTGAGATTTTGGCAAGATTTTGCTTCCGCGCATGCGTGGAAGCAAAATCTCACCAAAATCTCGCACGCGCACGCATCTCCTCGTGAAATTTCAGCGAGATTTTGCTTCCGCGCATGCGCAGAAGCAAAAAAGTCCAAAAATTCTTTAAAAAGATGGCGACACACGCAACGGACCAGTGAAGACTGCACCGGAACAGTCGCGCACAAATTAGGTAATCGGCAGGTCCCTACCGGAGCTGCGCACTGGACCGCACCGGAAGGAACCCATCCCTGCTAAGGCAGGACTAGAACTCACAATCTGCTGGTTTCTAGATCAGAATCTTAACCACTGCACTAAGCTAAAGTGACCAGATTTTTTTTTCTTCAAGCGGGACACCATTGATGGGGGTGGGTTTCTCCATTTGAGTTTTGCCCTCTGCGCATGCGCAGAACGCTGCGCATGCGCAGAGGGCAAAACAGCAAATGTCAGCGTCCAGGTGAGGTGGGGGGAGGGGGGGAGGCGGGAGGGCGCTTGGATGCCTGCAGCTCGCGACAGGTAAGCTGCCGGCGGCCTCCTTTCCCCGTCTCCCGCCTCCCGTTCGTTGCTTGCCAGCCCGGCCGAAGGGAAGGCGGGAGGTGAGGAAAGGCCTCCCGAAAGGAGGGGAGGCTTCGGGAGCCCGCCTCCCTTTCGGCCCGAAAGGGAGGCGGGCTCCCGAAGCCTCCCCTCCTTTCGGGAGGCCTTTCCTCGCCTCCCGCCTTCCCTTCGGCCGGGCTGGCTCGCCTCCCCTCCTTTCGGGAGGCCTTTCCTCGCCTCCCGCCTTCCCTTCGGCTGGGCTGGCAAGCAACGAACGGGAGGCGGGAGGCGGGGAAAGGAGGCCGCCGGCAGCTTACCTGCTCCAAGCATCCAAGCGCCGCGGTCTCCCGGTCGCCCGCCCAGCCCCAGGGCAACGGCGGCAGCGAGGCGACGGGGGGAAGAAAGGGGAGGGGGACGAGGAAGGGCTGTTTGCGCCGCTCGTAAGCTCAAAGCGGCGACGGCTTCTCGTCCCTCACCCCTCCCAACCGCAGCGGCGCCTCCGAGGGCGGGGCTAGGGATGGGGCGGGGGAAGGAGAGGAGGAGCAGCCTCCCTTCCCCCTCCCCCCAGCTTCCAGCGCCCACCCGCCGCCAACGCGGGCCCGAGCTGAGAGGCCTGCTGCCTTTCAGGCCGATTTTTTGAAAGAATGCCCTAGTCGGGCATTGTTTTAAAAAATCGGGACTTTTTAAGAGGGCGGGCGGGACGCGGGACAAATGGCGAAAAAGCGGGTGTGTCCCGCCAAAATCGGGACGTCTGGTCACCTTACACTAAGCTGGTTCTCCAATTGCTATTATTTTGGCACATAATTGATTGGTCTAAAATGGACAAAATGCCTTTTATAAAAGTGTATCTCTTGGACTGGGTACTAATGCTGGTTGTTACCACAAGGGGAGCCATGATTTGCACAGGGTGTAGGTTTGACTCCTTTCACCTGCAGGAGCCTTTCTTGATTTAAGATTCACTTTTGGACATCCATGTTGATTTATTAGTTTTGTAACATTATCTGAAAATAATACATCATTGAAGTGTTCAGTCTAAGAATCCGGCCACAAACCTACTGATTGAAATTTGAATATTTACTCCAAGGCTTGTAAGCTTGCTAGCTAAACAAAAAAGAAGGATTTAAAAGTGGTTTAGAAATATTCCTGCTCTTAGGAGTATATTTTAAAAGACACAATAAACAAATGAAAAAAGATGAGGTAAGAAGGACAAATCAAGCAGTAACAGATTTCCATCATGTTACAATTAGAATCATGATCAGCTAGCATCACAAAGCTCCTACACAGTATTAGGAAATACCGGTAGTTGAAGGACAACCCAGGAAATTGAGGTGCCAAATCTGGGGTTCCGGGTATAGGACAGCGGTGTCAAAGTGGATTTCTTCGAGGGCCGGATCAGCATTGTAATTCTCCGTGGGCTGGTGGGGGGGAGCAGGGGGAGATAGGATGGACGCCTCCTGCAGCACTTTGCTGGCAAAAATGGAGTGGGGGGCGGCACACGGCGCCTCCATGTGCCCCATTTTTGGCTGGCTGAGTGCTACTGGAGGCCAGGGAGGCCAAAAATGGGCTGCATGGGGACTCCGCCCAGCTGGTCCTTTGATATTTCCAGGTCGGCCCTGTGGGCCAGATTTAAGCACCCCGTGGGTCAGATCTGGTCCATGGGCTTTGAGTTTGACACCTCTGGTATAGGACATCTCAGGGTATAGGACAGTGATGGCAAACCTTTTTGGCACTGAGTGCCAAACCGGAAACTTATGCACGCATACACACATGTGCACCGGAAACCTGGTCTTCAGGTTTCCAGCGGGCACATGCGCACCAGCTAGCTGTTATTCACACACGCCAGAGCACCGGAAACCTGAAGACCAGGTGGCAACGGCATGCGTGCTCACAAAGAGGGCTCTGTGTGTCACCCTGGCACGTGTGCCATAGGTTTGCCATCACGGATATAGGACGTTGTATTCGTGTTAGAAACAAGGAGGTGCTTCCAGGTTGAAAGGATAAATCGGTGCTATCACCATTGCCCAGGGGATAGCCAGTTGGGGGCTCCATTCATGTCCCCGTTTTTGAGTCCACCAAAGTGGTACCTATTTATCTACTTGCGTTTGCATGCTTTTGAACTGCTAGGTCAGCAGGAGCTGGAGTGAATGACGGGAGCTCACCCTGTCTCACGGCAGCACTTGGGTCTCAAACGCAGGCTTGCAGATTGTCAACCCATTCTAACCACATGAGCCACAGCGCCCCCGGTGTATACATTATTTCCATACTTTATTTCCTTTCCATTCTATTATGGGTTCCATACTGTTAATTATCCAATACTCTGGAATACCTCTTTAGGTTTCTAGTGATTAGCCAGCCTGAGCCCATCAATCATCTCTTCTCTAGGAGATGTCACCATCAAAACCACACTGACATTTCCTATGATGCTTTGGGTTTACATCTCACTCACTTATATGTTCCATTCCTTTAAGCAACCGTCAAGCTACTCCACGTTGTTCTTTAAGGAAGCCAAATACATAAAGCTTTAGGAGCACACTCCGTTAAGCACATTACTTATCTGAATAAGAGACTATAAAACGGAGCATTTGAAGTTTGGTAAGTGATTACATAGCTCACAGCTGTCTGTATCTAAAGAAAGGAAAAAGGGAAAAATGAGAAGGGGAGAGGGAAGTAGAGCTTGGGAAAATAGCTTTAAATGTGTTTCTAAGGTAGAAATATATTTTTTCTCTAATCTGATGTTAACCTTTTAGCATGTATTTCTTGATTTATCCAAGTTGACTGTATTGATTTTACTGGGGATTCTGCATATGTGATCGTTGCTTTCTCTTGTTTTCTTGGGAATTTAAAAAGATCTTTAGAGTTCTTTTCATTAGCTTTATATGGGATTTTGAAATTAAAATCTTCCCCGTGTACAAGATGGCATAGTTACATTTGATACCCCTTATGTATTGAGACTGACTTATAACAAAGTTTGTTAAGCTCTGAAGAAAGTTCTGAAGTACCTTTCCCCCCCTCTTTCCTTCTATCTTCTATTTTGTTCCTGTTATCTTGAAGAAGGTATGAGTGGAAGGACTAAAGATCATTTACTGGGAATTAAAAGGACCACTACGACTCTTCAATTGTTAGAGTATTTATCCTGATTAATAGCAGTCCAAATTAGCTTTTGCTGGTAATCCTGATATAGAAGAGTCAGCCAGGGAAGTTTTTTTTATTGTTCTCTTTTTGTTTTATGACAAAACTCTACCCTGAAGCATAATAGAGTAGCATCACTGTTTTACAAGTCTGTAGAATACAGATATAAAGCTGTTCATTTTAAAGCAGGGTGTCCACATTTGGCAAATTTTAATACCCGTGGACTCCCAGGATTGCTTGGCTGGGCTGGCTGGGGAAATTCAGGGAGCTGAAGTCCACAGATCTTAAAGTTACCAAGTTTGGACCCTCCTGTTCTCAAGTTCTCAAGTGTAAATTAGAAATTAATTGAAATAATTATGAGCATTTTCTTCTTTGTTATTTCTGTTTGGGGCAATTTTTTTACAGAAAACATTGGCAGAATTTCTCAAATACTACACAGAATATTGTTTGTGCTTCTCATTTGGCCACAGCTTTGTCTCTATGTTCATCCCTTCCAGAAGGTATTACGATGAATTCAGAGATGCTTCTTGCCTTATTCAAGAAAGAAAGAAAGAAAGAAAGAAAGAAAGAAAGAAAGAAAGAAAGAAAGAAAGAAAGAAAGAAAGAAAGAAAGAAAGAAAGAAAGAGCATTAGCTGTATGTTCATAAACTACCATGAAAGGGTGAAGATTCAGGATTTATTATTAGCTCTCGTGGTGTGAGTTCATAAGACCCAGCACTTTCCAATGTTAGGTATCTGAATCATCTTCAGACCACTTTCCCACAAAAGGTGGCATCATACATGCATTTCATGTCCTGCAAACGGTTATTTTTAAACATGCCCTGAAGTTGTTTGCCTGAGTGCTGACAACTTGGTGATCAGCTTTCAGTTCAGTGAGATTTGAAACTTTCAACAGATAAACATTGGACAAGACTGTCACTTGCGAGATCATTAGCCATCTCTTGTGACACGACAAGCATGTTGCTGATGGTATGCGTACACTGACCTGCCATCACTCAGGCTTTCTACCATTTGTTTATTATTTATTTATTTGATTGATTGGATTTGTGTGCTGCCCAACTTTGAGGCAACTCTTGTTTATTAAAAGAATAACTAGCAACTCCATATGTCTCCCATCTGAGGCAGCCCTTTTTTCCCAGTTTTGTTGGCATTGTGACCTCCAGCATTTCCAGTGGCGACAAAGGACTAGAAATTCTGGGAGTTACCCAGTCATTCTAGCAGATCTGAAAGGCATCAGGTTGGAGACGAGTGATTTAAGTCCCATTCACTGGCTGCGTTGGAGATGATTCCATATATAAACATTGGGCAATACAGATAACAATAAAACATGACTTATCCAACCCAACATTTTGTATTGCACAGGTTCACCTTTCAGTCACTTCCTGTTTCTTTCTTCACCATCTCTGTTTTGTGAACAAACAGACGAATAGAATAGAATAGAATAGAATAGAATAGAATAGAATAGAATAGAATAGAATAGAATAGAATAGAATAGGAGTTGGAAGGGACCTTGGATGTCTTCTAGTCCAATCTCCCTATAACATTTCAGACAAATGGTTATCCAATCTCTTCTTAAAAACTTCCAGTGTTGGAGCATTTACAACTTCTGGAGGCAAATTGTTCCACTGATTAATTGCTCTAACTGTCAGAAAATTTCTCCTTAGTTCTAAGTTGCTTCTCCCCTTGATTAGTTTCCACCCATGGCTTCTTGTTCTACCCTCAGGTGCTTTGGAAAAAAGCTTCACTCCCTCTTCTTTGTGGCAGCCCCTGAGATATTGGAACACTGCTATCATGTCTCCCCTAGTCCTTCTTTTCATTAAACTAGACATACCCAATTCCTGCAACCTTTCTTTATATGTTTTAGCCTCCAGTCCCCTAATCATCTTTGTTGCTACTTTTAGGGGATAAAATGCCTGTTGGATGACTTTGGATGGCTTTATGGATTTGTTACTGGATGACTTTGTGGATTTGTTACTGGATTTGTTAGAGGACTCGTATCTGGCCTTGGTTGGATACCTGAGTGAGCAATCCCAGTTCATAGTAGTGGTAGTGTGGGGGTGAGGATGGAAAACTGATCAAAGTCTTGATTATTCAAGGGTGGGATTTTTGTGGGCTGTCTTCTGCTTACTCTGTTTCTAATACTGACCCCCCAATGGGAGATTCATTGGTTTTGGATGAGCTGTCATTAGGATACCTGAAATTACAACCCCAGCCGGGGTGGGTTCTACTTAGCTTTCCCACCGGTTCGCACCGTGATGTTTTGTGCGCGCACACTCGCTTGCTCCACTCGTGCTATTTTGCTTCCATGCATGCTCAGTAGCTGGAATCGGCCCGAAACACAGCTGAGGAGCTGATCAGCTGTGCTTCGGGCGAAGGAATAAAGGTAAATATAAACCCGGGGGCAGACAGGAGGGCCCTTTTTCAAGCATCAGAACAGGAAAAGTAACAGTAAAAACAGTAAAAACATTCGTAAAAAATTTAAAAAAAAAGAGATCGCAGCACCCATGGAATGGCACCAGCCGATCCAGTTTAGTGTCGTCACCAGCGGGTCGCTACCGGTTCAGCGATCCGGTCCGAACTGGGGGAACCCACCTCTGCACCCCTGGCTGTGCCAAAGATGCTGTTGAAATCCTGAGCCCATGTCTGGAAGCTGTCAAGGTTTGGAAGGGCAGAAAAGCTCAGATTAAATCTTTCAAAGGCGGAATTACCTGTCTTTCATAAACATCAATCCAGTAACATTGATCCTGACCCTTACTTTGAATGAGCTCTTCCAAGGGTTCAGTGACTTAGCGGTCTTCTTGCACCTGTTCAAAAGCAGCAAGTGGAAGTTATGGTCAGGGGAGCCTTTGCCCAAGTTCAGCTAGCATGCACCACAATGCCTTGGCAATAGTGACTGTTCTAAGGCACTTCTGCTTTTGAAATTTGGAAGCTACATCTGGCCCAGAATTGTGGGCCAGATTGCTGGCTGGACCATCCCACACTTACAGATTAACACCCATTCTGAGATCACTGCCCTGGTGTCTTCAGGCTTTCAGGCTTAATTTGAAGTTTATTGCCTTCGAAGTCCTTGAGGGTGCAATGCATTTAAGGAACCCCTCTGGTCAGAACTGAATCTGCCCATCGGTCAAAGCATTTAGAGAAAGCGTGCTGGAACACACACACTTTTGGCAGGCAACCAGAAAAAGGTTCGCCATCACTGCCATAGAGGGAAACCAGGTATCCTGCAGCAATGGGCAAATTTCATAGTGATATAGTTTTCTACAGATTCAAAGGTATGTGGCAAGCATAATGTTTTGGTAATAGTGATAGGCCCAGGAAGCTAACCTTTCTCTTTTATCTCCATGGAGCTGTTCAGGAGTCCCTATTTTTATTATAGAGCAAATATTTAATCTTCCTTTCCTTCAGAAGGAGAATATTTCTGGGGAAGCAACACATGGAGGAAATGATTGTGAGGGAACTCCAGAAAATGGCCAGCACCTGTGATGCTTTCATCCTGTCTCTTGAAGCCCTTTCTCCAGACAGCACAGCAATGTTGACTATAAAAGTTGTGTTGAGAGACAGCTGGGTGTGATGGTGCTGTTGTGTGGGAGGGAGAAGAAGGAAGGAGGTCTGTGGGTGTAGAAGTAAAGCAGCCGGAAAGAAAGTAATAGTTGGAGTTTGCTGTAAGTAAGTAGTAGAAGTGGGGAAGAATGGAGAAGGGGTAAGCAGTGTGTAATAGCCTGTGAATCCTTGTGTGTGTTGTCTAGGGAGTTGTGTTGTGGTTGGCTCGTGTTTTGAGTCCACCAAATTGAGTATACTTAAAAGTACATGTGACAAAATGTTGGCAGTGGTGAGACATCCAAAACAAGGTGGGATATCTAACATGGGGTGGCAACCACAAAAATGGAATTGGCTTAAACTCATGGAGTTCAGTAAACACTCCATGAAAAGAAAACCAGCTTTGGCTAGAAAAGGGGCTGCAAAAGGAGGTGAGTTTAGCTCTTGCAGAGCTCAGTCTTTGCAGGAAACAGCCAACATCCTGGCTGCAAGAAATCAGACCTCTCACCACAGTGTACACCAAACAGACATGAAAAAGGCAGAAGAGACAGATTCTCCCTTAAAAGAGACTACTACTTTGGTAGCGGCGGGGTGGTTGTTGTGAGGAAAAGAGAAGGAGGAAGACCATTAGGTATGTTCACTGTCTTTGAGTTGTATATGAAAAAAAATAAAGTGGAATAAAATCTAAAGCCTAAAAACTCACCAGACCGTTCTCTCTGGGACCAAACCCCCAAAACTTTACACCAAACCCCCAAAACTTTACCCTTAGACTGTCCACTGTTGACCTCACCCGATTCCTAAGAGGTCAGTAAGGGGCATGCATAAGTGCACCAGCGTGCCTACCGTCCCTGTCCTAATGTTCCCGCTTATCAGTACCCATCTTATGTATACAAACAATGTTTTATCTATGTATATTACCAACATGTACTTGACAAAAATAAACAAACAAACATCAAGTCTGTTAGAATCCAATTTAAATTCTTTCATACTGGTCAGGAGGAAGAGGTTGAAAAAAATTGCTTCGACAAAAGCCAGGTGAGATAATCCACCCAGTCAGACTTTAGTAGCTTTCCTCCATGATGGAGGTGGGGTGTCAACTCTGAAGTTGGCTTGACTGAGGCCATCTTTGAGGCTTCAGTGTTGTCACAACAGAGATGAGGGTTAGGGAGGGGGAAAAAGAGATAGCTGGGGGGTTTGTAGCCAAAACAAAATGCTTTCCCCTGGGAACCAAGGACATTCCAACAGGTGGTTAAAGAGAGGAGGAGGAATGTTACCAAGCAACTGGACAGCACCCTGATTGGACCATGTGACTGTTTGTTTGGGGGAAGGGGAAAACTTTTACTTTTAATTAGGTGAAAACTGCAGGAACCTTTAGAGTCGGTTTTCACCAGTCTGTGCCAATATGATATATCCAATAAAACTGTTCTTTGAGGAATCTACCTGCCTCGGAGTTCTGTGTGCTATGGGTGTATTACTTGGAACCCTGACATGGGGCTTGAAAAATATAAAGTCAACCAAGGGCAGAATAAGATTGATATTTGCAAGTCATCCAGACCAAGGTTATAGGTCCATGATGGCGAACCTATGGCATGCTTGCCAGAGGTGGCATGCAGAGCCCTCTCTGCTGGCATGCGCGCCATTGCCCCAGGTCAGATCTCCGTGGCATTTCTTTTGTGAGCTTCTGTTTCCCTGCAAACAACAAAACAGAAGCTCAAGAAAGAAAAATCTTACCTCTTCTCACGCTGCCGGTGTTGGGATGCCCTGCCTCCCGCTGGCCTCTTCAGGTCTCTGCTGCGCATGCATGCATGTCTGTGCATGCCCATGCACATGCACATGCATGCACATGCCCATGCACGCACATGTGCATGTCTGTGTATGCACACATGTCTGCGCATCTGCACGCATGCACCTTTCAATTTGGGCATGCACGCGCACGCAGTTTGGGCACTCAGTTTCTAAAAGGTTTGCCATCACTGTTATAGGCAATAGTGACCTAATGTATTACTAGAAGCTTTTGAACTTGAGGGCAACCCTGGTTGATGAATTGGACAACTGGTTACACATGTTTGTATGGCCATGTACATACATGGACATATTTTCATTTATTCCTCACAGCATTTCTTGGCAGCATAGACCCTAGGGAGAACTTCCTCACTTTTCTTCAGAACCTTCACATGTAGCTGTCCCAGTTTAACAGTTCTGGCATGTGGATTTTTTGCACTAGTAAGAATCCCAAATCCAGTGGGTGGCAACACCTCTTATTCTAGGAGTGCTGGTTGGTGGATAGCTGGCTGAGAATGATCAACAGCTTTCCTGCCAACTTTCACAGCTTAAAGCCTACCGTAACTTATGGGATTTTTTAAGGGCCGGTGATTTTATGTGTTTCACCGGTCATTTATGTATTTATTCATACAGTTCATAGACTTTCCAACTCCCAACAACTCTAGACAGCTTGAAAGTAAACAATGCAAAGCATGTTCCAGAAATTCATGAACAGATCTCCAAAAACATCACATAACCAAAGAAAACCCATCCTGCAGGGGTTCAACCTTCATCCCGTCCCAGAGTCTGGGAAAATAGCCAGGTCTTTAATAGTTTCCTGAGTGTCATCAGAGCAGAGAGCTAAAATAGTATACTCCTGAATATTAAGTGCTGGTTATAAACAACAGAGGAACAGCAAGACCTGGTGCAGAGGAGTCTTCATGAACACCAGATCGGAAAGGGATGTGTTAGGTTACTTTTAAAGATAATATTTTCCTACATACTATATATGGGCTATTTGATGTATAACTTTGTGTGCTATAGAGGTCAAGACAGTATGGTCGCACAGGATCTTTGGACTGGAAGTTCTATGATTTATGATTTATGCACCTAAACTGGAGTTTCAGTTTCACCAGTGCTGCATGCATCAGATTGGAAATGAGATTCACAAGTTGGCTGGTCATGACTACATTCTTGTACATGACCCAACTTGATAAGAGTGTATCTTAGGAGGTGTTTTCCAGCCAGTGTGTAAGCATGCTTTGGTCAGAACACAGCTTGGGATAAAGGTCGATAGTTAGGACCTCGTGAGTTTGTGTAAACGGGAACATGATCTTCTTTTTAAATACCGTATTTTTCAGAGTATAAGACGCACTGGAGTATAAGAATAGTTTTGGGGGAGGAAAATAGGGGAAAAAATCTACCTACCAGGTATTTCATCTGTCTAGCATCCTTAGTCTGGTCAGCTTCAGCACATTATTTTATCCCCTGGTTGGGGCTGAAAAAAATCTTCTTCGGAGGGAATAGCAGTGAAAACAAGCCTGGAAAGACTTAGGGCTGGAAAAAAAACTTCTTCAGAGGAAGTAGGAATGAAAAAATCCTGCAAGCTGGGAAGATAGTTAGCATCTCGTTAGGGCTGAAAAAACCTTTTTTGGAGGGAGTAGCAATGAAAACAAGCCTGCAAGCCTGGGAAGATCATTAGCACCTCTTTAGGGCTGGGGAAAAAAGCTTCGAAAAAGCTACATTTGGAGTATAAGACGCACCCAAATTTTCAGCCTCTTTTTGGGGTGGGGAAAGGTGTGTCTTATACTCTGAAAAATACGCTAATGTCCTTCAAGAGGAAAGGAAGGAGAGGAAGAGAACTTGATGGCAGAATTAGGCTTTTTGCAATGTTAAGCGTTTTTAGATAAGTTGCCTCCAGCCCAGGGACTGCCTCATGTATCTCCAAGCACTTTTTTGGGGAGTTCCTGAGGCCTTTGGAAATTATGCTGTTACAACAGTGATGTATCTGCCACGGTCAACTGAAAGTAAAATAGGTTTACTGAGGCTTATATAGGCTTAGTATACCTAGGAATTGAAAATAGCCTCTCCCTGGGGGGAAAAAAGTCTATGTACAAAGATGGAAAAATAATGAATTACCTACAGTAAAGATTCGATTATAAAATTTACAGAGCTCATAGAAATGGCCAAGCTGACCAGTTTGGTCAGAGAAAAAAAAAAGGTTTTTTTAAAAAAAAGACTGGAAGCCTTATATGGACTTTTTGTTGAAAGAAGACTGAACTGATTTATGAATTTGGGGATTAGAAAGGGTTAAAGTGGGAGATGAAAGAGTAAGATGGCAATTACTCAATAGAAGGAAATTTGTTTCCTTGTTTATTAGATTAGCATCCTGCCTTTATTACTTTATAAATAGCTCAAGGTGGTGAACATACAAAATACTCCTTTCTCTTTCCATTTTACCCACAACAACACTGTTGGGTTGGATGAAAGAGAGTGACTGAACTAGACAGCCAGCCAGCTTTCTGCCTAAGCAGAACTAGAACTCACATTCTCCTGGTTTCTAACTCAGCACCTTAACCACTATACCAAACTGCAATTTCTTTCTTGTTTTTTTTTCCCATTTTTTTTCATTTTTAAAAAATGAAAAAAATACTATCATTATAATCAAAACAGTCCAAAATTCTGCTTTTCACTACATTACTGCTATAATCCCTGGTTTCAGGTACCAAAATAAATGTTATTATGCAGCTTTTGGATGCCAAAAATGCTGACCACCCTTATACTGATGAATTCCATGAACTCCAGTAGATACAGCTCTTATTGAATGGCTCAATATAGGGGGAAAAAAAGAATCGATAGAAACAATTACAGCAGGGACCTAGATCTGCTAAGCATACACAAACTGCTGCTTTCTCTTTTGCCATTGTTAGAGGAAACAATGGGTGTAACTTCTTTGTGGTGTGGTTAAAAATGCTCAGTGAAGGAGAAATTGTGGCCTGCCCTTCCGGAAAGAAAACTTTACAAAGTCATAAAAGTACAGTACAAAACAAATCCCAGAATCGCAACTGTTTCCTGCAGGAGTAATATACTGTATTTCCAAATTTGGTGGGAGTTTTGTGGTTGATTTTTAAAAATTCTACTTAAGGGGGATTCAGAAAAAAAAATGGTCGCAGAAGACCTGGCTCCAAAAGAAGGATGAGCTATTATTATTTCAAGATGAGTCCAACACTTCCCAGAAATGGGTGTGTGCTAAAAATGAAAACGTGGAGAAAGTCCTGTTTTCCAAACCGGTGCTATTCTCTGAAGATCTAAGTTCCTTTTAGATAAACTGGTCTGTGACAAAGTCATAGTTTGACTTTGCATCACCAATGCTGATCAATTCCCAATGCTCATCTGACTACATAGTCCAAATTAGAAATATGTGTTATTTTCAGTGTATTGTCCTAATAAAAGAACACACAGATGAGTGTGATGATTCCCCAGCAATTGCTGAACTACTATTTCACAAATCCCCAACCATCATGACCGATGGTGAGAAATGCTGTCATTCAGCAACATTGGTATGGATGTTGGTTCCCCACCATAGGTACATTCACAGTGGTAAAATTTCTCCTGTAATAGAGGCTAAATTCCTGTAATCAAGCTACATATAACAGAACAGGCTGTAGCTTTGGTATTGCAGCATAAATGGATATCGCAGTTAAGCAGATAAAAAAGCAACTTCCACAAAGACATCCTGATCCATTATGGGGGTAGATATTTTATGTGGGTAGATATACAATTGAGTTTGGAGTTGAAGGACCAAGACATACTGGACCAAGGAGTTCTTTCTCTCCCAGGACAAATAGCAATAGCATTTAGGCTTAAATAGCACCCTATGGTGGTTTACAGCACACTCTGGGTGGTTTACAATGTCAGCATATTGCCCTCAATAATCTGGATCTTCATTTTACTGACCTCGGAAGGATGGAAGGCTGAGTCAACCTTGATCCCCATCAGGATCGAACTCCAGGCTGCGGGCAAAGTTTGCCTGCAATATTGCACTTTAACCACTCTGCCACCAAGGCTCGAACTGCAGGCAGCTTGCTTCAGTCTTCCCTGCAAGATAGATCAGTCAGCTCCTACTCGCCCATCCCATCTCCATCCATTGGCCAAAGGAACAAAAGCTACAATTGTCCATTCAAACAAGAGCTCTGAATTGGGATGACTGGCTCCAATAGAACTGTAGAATCACGTGAGTAGAAATGCCAAAATCATTGATCATCAATGATCATTTGTCTGGTCGAATAGTCTCAATTTTCTCCTGGTATAATGGTTCTGGAGATTGTGATTTTTTGGGATTGATATGTGGGACTTTGTGAGGTACTTGTCTTTAGAGAGGAAACAAATGATATCAATAAATAATATATCATAAACATGTGGACACCTTCATTTTTTATTAGTTGATGGTAAGGATGGGAAGAGGACAGGAGGACCATTGGCTGCAAAGATGGTTTTCAATCTAGCAAACATTCAAGGCTTTTGTAATCATATACAGGTGACACAAATTTCTCTTACACACATGCAGGATGTCTTGACCAAGGATCGGTGTTGACATCCCCCCATCTCCCCAGGTTCCTTCTGCAGCTGAATGTGGTTCTTAAGGAGGTTTCCTGCAGCTGAAAACATTAACTTATGGCTGAGCTGCAGCTTCAGAGCTAGCGCAGCACAGATAGCCATGGTGTTTTGTAACCGTCCCCCACCCTTTCCAGTTGTCAGCATGGGAAGGATTCCAGGAATTCTCTTTATTGGTTTAGAACAGGGGTCCACAAACTTGGCAACTTTAAGACTTGTGGACTTCAACTCCCAGAATTCGCCAGCCAGCTATGCTGGCTGGAGAATTCTGGAAGTTGAAGTCCACAAGTATTAAAGTTGCCAAGTTTGAAGACCTCTGGTTTAGAAGGTAGATCAATAGAATCTAAAGGTTTTTTCTCTCCTCCATTTTATGCCAAACAACATCAAGGCATGTTGATTTTGAGTTTCTTTCTCATGCTTTCCTCTTTTCTAGGACTAATATTTTCCAAAAGTTCCCCCTTGTTCATTCTTTCCCATTCTCAAGGTCAGGTCTACATTCCTTCACACCAATGGATCTGAGCAGTGGCTTTGCCATTCCTTCCCATAGTCGCTGTCCATGGTGCCATTTTTGCACTTCTGGATATTCATGGGGCACGGTGAGTGAGATTGTGTAAGGTTCATAGCAGAATGCATTAGTTGAAAATTTTTGTCTATTGGTTACAACTTGGAACTGGAACAATGGAGACCCTCTATGAATTCTCTACTGAACCAAAAAGTGGCTGAGATAGCATAGCTAAAAAAAGGGTCTAAATGTCTGTGGAGATTCTCAGTCATCCAGGTCATGGTTGTCCTAAAGGTGCTTTTTCAAGAGGCAAATGGACTTTCTGGTTTTTCTTTGAAGACATTTTGCTTCTCATCCAAGAAGCTTGGATGAGAAGTGGGATGAGAAGTGAAACGTCTTCAAAGCATCTTTGGGTCTGTTTTGGTTTGTTTTTCAGAAAAGAAGTACCACGTACTTCCCCGTGGCTAAGGGGAGGGAGAGGAGGCTGGGAAAGCAGAGAGGATGACAAGGAAGGACTTCTGATTTCATTTCCTCTTCCCACTGCACTTAATTAATATGATTACTTCTATCTATCACCAGAGATGTTGCTTGCTGCATTCGACAAAGTAAACAAGGTGCTAAACTGCTGATCTGGCAATAATTTTAATAATGGCAAGATCAAATTTACTGGCCATATATGTCCAGGTGCGTGTAGTGTCATTAGTGAAATCAATAGACAAAAATTTTGTCTGTGCCAGAGCATCTTGTAGTGTTTGTATCTTTCCACTTTATCTCTTTAAAAATTGAGCAGAAACCCAGCATGTTTCTCTCCCATCCACCCAGAGCACCCAACCTTGAGCTTATTGAGTGTTGGCCCACCAGGAAGAGACTCTTGTACAAATGTATTGCTGGAAGAGGCAGATCCTAATAGCAAGAATGTAATTCATAAGATGTTCAGCAATAGTGCAAAATTCAAAGTTTACATTGTCAGAAAACAGAATGGAATAGAATAACAGAGTTGGAAGGAGCCTTGGAGGTCTTCTAGTCCAACCCCCTGCTTAGGCAGGAAACCTTACACCACTTCAGACAAATGGTTATCCAACATCTTCTTAAAAACTTCCAGTGTTGGAGCATTCACAACTTCTGGAGGCAAGTTGTTCCACTGATTAATTGTTCTAACTCTCAGGAAATTTCTCCTTAGTTCTAAGTTGCTTCTCTCCTTGATTAGTTTCCACCCATTGCTTCTTGTCCTGCCCTCAGGTGCTTTGGAGAATAGCTTGACTCCCTCTTCTTTGTGGCAGCCCCTGAGATATTGGAACACTGCTATCATGTCACTACTAGTCCTTTTTTCATTAAAATAGACATACCCAGTTCCTGCAACCGTTCTTCATGTTTTAGCCTCCAGTCCCCTAATCATCTTTGTTGCTCTTCTCTGAACTCTTTCTAGAGTCGCAACATCGTGACAACCAAAACTGGATGCAGTATTCTACGGTAGGTGTGGCCTTACCAAGTCGTTATAAAGTGGTATTAACACTTCAAGTGATCTTGATTCTATCCCTCTGTTTATGCAGCCTAGAACTGTGTTGGCTTTTTTGGCAGCTGCTGCACACTTCTGGCTCATATTTAAATGGTTGTCCATTAGACTCCAAGATCCCTCTCACAGTTACTACTATTGAGCAAGGTACCACATATACTATACCTGTGCATTTTGTTATATCTTAAGCCTATCTTCTGGAGTGTTGGCTATTCCTGCCAGCTTGGTGTCATCTGCAAGTTTGATGAGTTTATTTATTTATTTATTTATTTATTTATTTATTTATTTATTTATTTATTTATTTATTTATTTATTTATTTATTTATTTATTTATTTGTCTATTTATTTGTCAAACATTTATAGGATAGTAGTAATTTATATAAACATAAGTAAAAAGTAACAATAAAAGAGGACAATAGGACAGTAGGACAGGGACGGTAGGCACAGTGGTGCGCTTATGCACGCCCCTTACAGACCTCTTAGAAATGAGGAGAGGTCGACTGTAGACAGTCTAAGGTTAAAATTTTTGGGGTTTGGGGAAGAAACCATAGAGTCAGGTAATGCATTCCAGGCATTGATCACTGTGTTGCTGAAATCGTATTTTCTGCAGTCGAGTTTGGAGCGGTTTACATTTAGTTTGAATCTATTATGTGCTCGTGTATTGTTGCGGTTGAAGCTGAAGTAGTCATTAACAGGAAGGACATTTTGGTATATGATTTTATGAACTACATTTAGATCAGATCGGAGGCGACGTAGTTGTAAATTGTCTAATCCCAGTATTTCAAGTCTGGTGGAATAAGGTATTTTGTTGTGAGCGGAGGAGTGAAGGACTCTTCTTGTGAAATATTTCTGGACTCTCTCGATTGTATTTATGTCTGATATGCAGTACAGGTTCCAGACAGGTGAGCTGTATTCCAGAATTGGTCTAACAAATGTTTTGTATGCTCTGGTTAGTAATGTAATGTTGCCAGAGAAGAAGCTACGCAAGATTAGATTAACAACTCTTAGTGCCTTTTTGGCAATGTTGTTACAGTGGGCTCTAGCACTTAGGTCATTGGATATGAGTACTCCAAGGTCTTTGACAGAGTGAGGGTCATCTACAAGTTCGTTTCCTCCAAGTTTGTATTTTGTATTCTGATTTTTTTTGCCAATGTGTAAGACAGAGCATTTGTTGGTTGAGATTTGAAGTTGCCAGTTGTTTGACCATTCTGCTACATGATCAAGGTCTTTTTGAAGGGTAGCAACATTGTCGGTGGTGTTAAATAGTTTAACATCATCAACAAAGAGAACGCAGTTGCTTATAATATGATCACAAAGATCGTTTATGTAGAGTATGAAGAGTGTTGGTCCTAGAACACTGCCTTGAGGGACACCACTGTTGACAGGAGCAGGATTTGATAGGGCACTTCCTATTTTGACCACTTGTTGTCTGTTAGACAGGAACGCAGTTATCCAATCATATAGGGGTCCAGAAATGCCATAGGATTTTAATTTCAGAAGTAGTTTGTCGTGTACAACTGAATCAAAGGCTTTACAAAAGTCTATGTAAATTGCATCTATTGTTTTACCCTGATCAAGTTGAGTGGTCCATATGTTTTTGCAGTGCAAGAGTTGCAGATTACAGGATAATTTTTTCTGAAACCAAATTGTTTGTTGGAGAGTAGGTTGTTAGTTTCTAAGTGGAGTGTAATGGATTGGTTTATGATTGATTCCATGACTTTGCAGGTGACGCAGCCCAAAGAGATTGGTCTGTAATTTTCAACGTTACTTGGATCTCCTTTTTTGAAGATAGGGATGACTGTGGCTAGTGACCATAGGTTGGGTAAGGAGCTAGTCCTGAAGGGTTTTTAAAAAATTATGCTTAGAGGTTCAGCCAAGGTTGTGGAGAGCTTCCCCATCTATCCCCTCCTCCAAGTCATTGATGAAGATGTTGAAGAGTACTGGGCCTAAAACAGAGCCTTGGGGTACTCCACTGCATACTTCCCTCCATGTAGATGCAGATACACGTTGAGTGCAGTTGGTCAGCCAGTTACGAATCCATCTGGTGGTGATGCTGTCTAACCCACATTTTCCTACTTTATCTAGCAGTAGGTTATGGTCTATTTTATCAAATACCTTTCTGAAGTCCAAGTAAATTATATCGACAGTATTCCTCTGGTCCACTAATTTTGTCACTTTGTCAAAGAATGCAATAAGATTAGTCTGGCATGATCTGTTTTTGACAAACCCATGTTGGCTTTTGGTTATTACTCTGTTTGCTTCTATATGTTCGCTGATTTGTTGCTTGATTATCTTTTCCAGAATCTTCTCTGGTATTGAGGTCAGGCTGATAGGTCTGTAGTTTCCTGGATCTATTCCCCCCCCTTTTTTTTTTGAAGATGGGATCAAAATCATCAGCTCTTTTCCAGTCCTCTGGCAGTTCCCCGGTGCTCCAGGATCTTTGAAAGCTATAGTTCAGTGGTTCTGAGATCCACTGTAGGAATTTGGGTTGGGATTTCTTTTACCTTTTTAAAAAAAATATCCAAAATATCAGTTTTGTCCCTAGAAGGATAAACCATAGAGCTATGAAAAGATTTGAAAACTGTGACTGCAAAATGAACTATTAGAGGTGTTGGAACATATTTCTGTACATGTACAGTGATGCACAGAAGGTTCTTCTGGCTCATAGGCCTTAAAGAAAAGGAAGTTGAACCAGGGGTGAAATCCAGCAGGTTCTGACAGGTTCTGGAGAACCGGTAGTGGAAATTTTGAGTAGTTCGGAGAACCGGTAGCGGAAATTTTGAGTAGTTCGGAGAACCGGCAAACACCACCACTGGCTGGCCCCAGAGTGGGGTGGGAATGGAGATTTTGCAGTATCCTTCCCACAGGAGTGGGGAGGGGATGGGGATTTTGCAGTATCCTTCCCCTGGAAACGTCGCGACGCGAACCAGTGGCGAAGGTAAGTGAAACCCACCCCTGGTGGGAATGGAGATTTTGCAGTATTCTTCCCCTGCCACGCCCACTAAGCCACGCCCACAGAACCGGTAGGGAAAAATTTTGCATTTCACCCCTGAGTTGAACCAACATGAAATTGGGGCTGTGTTGTATAAGTCTAGAGAACATAAGACACTGGATACTTCTAGATGATGAATTCTCAACCAGCTGATTCTACCGTAAAATCCACCCAAGATTGCCCTGGGCTGTTTTGACTGTTTGCAGCTCTGTTTTTTTTCTTTTCTTCCTTCCTGCCATACATAGTCCAAATGAAATGATCTGGGGTGAAACTGACCTAGTTAACTAACAATAGACCCAACTATCTGCCCAGGCTGTTTCCAGTTTCAAATTTTCATGGCTAGTCAGTTTCAGGGAGAACAAACAGCTTTGAAACAGAAGTTTTCCATTCATGGAAACAATGAGGATATACTGAGATTTAGAACAAGTCTAACATTGTTTAAGAGGGCTCATCATGTTGCAAAACATGAACAGCATCTTCATCTAGTAACCCTCTTTGTTAAGGGATGAAATTACTGCTACCAAGGTACACAAAGTATTGTATTTACCGGTAGCTTATGATCCAGCAAGGGCCTCTGTCCCTGACTTGAATAGAATAGAATAGAATAGAATAGAATAGAATAGAATAGAATAGAATAGAATAGAATAGAATAGAATAGAATAGAATAGAATTTTTTATTGGCCAAGTGTGATTGGACACACAGGAATTTGTCTTGGTGCATATGCTCTCAGTGTACATAAAAAAAAGATGCATTCATCAATAATCATAAGGTACAACACTTAATGATAGTCAAATCATATTAGGAACCAGTCAATGTAAATCGTAAGGATACAAGCAACAAAGTTACAGTCATACAGTCATTAGTGGGAGGAAATGGGTGATGGGAATGATGAGAAGATTAATAGTAGTGCAGACTTAGTAAATAGTTTGACAGTGTTGAAGGAATTATTTGTTTAGCAGAGTGATGGAGTTCAGGGGAAAACTGTCCTTGTGTCTAGTTGTTCTGGTGTGCAGTGCTCTATAGCGTCGTTCTGAGGGTAGGATTTGAAACAGTTTGTGTCCAGGATGTGAGGGGTCTGTAAATATTTTCATAGCCCTCTTTTTGACTAGTGCAGTATACAGGTCCTCAATGGAAGGCAGGCTGGTAGCAATTGTTTTTTCTGCAGTTCTTTAAGATAGCTGTTCTTGAACAAAGGAACTACCGAAGCAGATTTCATGACAAAACAGTTGAATTACAGTAGATGAATAGGTTAAGTTTTGTTTGTTGTGGCTTGAATAGGAACAAAGTTTATAAAATCACACTTTGGCCTTAATCTTCTGATCTCTCTGCTATAGCACTGAGGTCCGCTCATTTTTAAGAACAGGTCCTCATGATGATTCGTATGATTCATCTTCACTCGGGAAGACAGCAGAAAGTTGTCTTTATTGTTCTGCTTTTGAAGTAGAATTCCATCTGTTCTTCGGGCAAGATTTATATCGGGATAACAATCTATCTCATTCCAATGATTAGGGTGGCAGTGACAAGGTCAGTGATAAGGGTCTGTTCAGCTCTTCTTGGCCATCTAAATCATCTGCAGTTGCATTTTGTCTCATATCTTGTATAAAGATATAATTCTAGGAGACATCAATAAGTGCACCAAGAAAATTACTAAAATTATGCAATTAACAATCAGTATAACATTAATAAAAGATTGACCAAAGTATAATGAGTTATTTTTATGATAGGAAATATATATAAACCTTTGGTTTTAGTGCCAAAATCTCTACTACATTGTTATTTGCAAATGTTGGGAAAAAAGGAAAAAACCCTACTAAAATAGCATAGATAAATATTTGGTTTCTGTCTTTCCCCTTCTTTGTCCTCCAACTGATCTTGTAGCATTTTACAAACAAGCTTTAGAAACTATACTTTGAGTGTTTTTATTTGCCTCTATTATGTATCAACTGTATATAGTTTACTCCAAGGTCCGCTTGTCAGAGGTGAAAATTAATCTCACAAAGGAGAAATAGATCTTTTCCCGGACATCAGACATTAGAAAAGAAACCGCAGTTTAAAAGTCTAAGTAAAAATGTTTATTTCGGTACAAAACAATAAATCCTCATTATTCTACATCTCTGATATAAAAATAGGTCTTGCTTCAATGGAAGCCAGGAACAGAAGGAATGAATGGAGAAAGGAATGTACACATGCGTACAAAAACATATCAATCACGTGCTCAAGAATAAACCATTATATTAGATAGGGATGCTTCTCCCTGCATATACATATAACAGGCAATAAAATCAATGCTTGACACCGCTGTTGTTAGCGGGAAAATACTAAACGCTGATTGGCTGAGCCATCTGACAGCTCTGTATAAAAGGGAGAGCTGTCAGCCTGGCTCCTTTGCTGGATCTAACTGTCAAACAATAAAGAGCTGTTGTATTAGTACCAACTCCTGCCTCTTCAGTACTAGAACTCAACAGCCTCGCTTTTATTATAGCCCATATTGTTGTTGCATTTATTGTTGTTGTTGCGGATATTGTTGTTGTCTGGAAGCATTTCTGGAGATTGCTTCTTGCAGCCTTTTTGCGGGGATATTGTCACTAATTCAGTCAAATATTCTACTGCTATACAGTACATGTTGTTAACTGGATCTGTTATAAATTCCTTAATTTTTTAGTATTTCACTTTGCTCACTGTTAGGCAGTGCTCCAAAAGAATGAATCAGCTGTGGTTCTAGAGTTTCATCAGAAACCTATCTATTACCACATGATTTCTGGTGATTATCAGGCCAAATTCCCAAGTTTATCTGCCGTGAGCAGCTTATCATTCCTAGGCCTAGACGGAAATCTTCAGTTTGCTTAGAAGGATGAGAAACATGCATATTGTCACTTTATACTGTAAATCATGGGTGTCAAACTTGCAGTGTAATGTTGCCGTCACGTGACGTTTCACGATGTTTTTTCCCTTTGCGGAGCTGGGGTGGGCGTGGTCTGCATGTGACGCATCTGGCCCACGGGCCGCCAGTTTGACACCTTGCTGTAGATGTAAAAAGTGATAGTATGTATGTTTGAATGCTCAGATTCAGGAAAACGCTGCGTATAGTTTATGGTGCACTGTAAAGTGTGATATTTTGTTATTATTTATTTATTACCGGTACATTTATTGGCTGCCCTTCTAACCACAAGGTAACTCTGGGCAGATAAAACTCTATAAATACTACAAAAATACAAAATACAAATACCTAGCTAAAAGATAAGCAGGGAGGGAGGTGGGATCTATTATTAATCTATCAACCACCCCCAATGTGTAGACCAGGGGTCTTCAAACTTGGCAACTTTAAGACTTGTGGACTTCAACTCCCAGAATTCTCCAGCCAGCTGGCTGGAGAATTCTGGGAGTTGAAGTCCACAAGTCTTAAAGTTGCCAAGTTTGAAGACCTCTGGTGTAGACCCTCCTTTGGTTTTCCAAGCCAACTGGCAAAGCCAGGTCTTTAAGCTCCAGTGGAAGGTCAGTAGGGTTGGAGCCTACCTCATTTTGGGGAAGCAATATTATTATGACTATTCTTTAGATTAATATTTAACATTTTATCTGGGAATTCAAGAAAGTTTCCATAAGGATCTCCATTTTATCCCAACAACAGATTATTTGAGGTAGGTTCAGTGGCGGGATTCAGCCAGTTCGCACCAGTTTGGGCGAACCAGTTGTTAAATTACCCCCCTCCCATCAAAGTGGATCCTGGGTGCTGCGCTGTGCTGCAATGGAGAAATGGGCAATGGAGCGGCCGGTGCAAGGGAAGGAGAAGGCGGCATTCCCTCTTTCTTCTCCCTGCTCCTCCTCCTTCCCTCGTGCCAGCCACTCCATTTCCTGTTTCCCCATTGCAGCGCAGCACCCAGGATCCACTTTGATAGCGGGAGGTGGGTGGGTTAATTTAACAACCGGTTTGCCCAGGGTCAGGTTGGCTGTTGTGGGAGGCTCTTCTTGCATGTGCGGCAGAGCTGGAGGACGGGGATGGGCCACGCCTCCCACGACAGCCAACCTGACCTTGGGCGAACTGGTTGTTAAATTATTTGAATCCCACTACGTATGTTGAACCAATATTGAATGGCTCAGTAAATCTCCAAGCCTAAAATTGTACTTGAACTTGGGTGTTCTGTCCTAGGCTAACGTTACACCATGCTACCACTCTGCCTTCCCCAATAAATTTAATTGGCTTAAGATACTGCAAAACTCTTTGGTGGGTTTTTGTTCTTTATCGGTGCAGGGCTGATCAGCTGACAACAATTTATTAACAGTTTGCTCTGATATTTACTTGAATAACACTGGTCTACAAATATTGGGAAATTATCCACCTCCGAGATTAAATGTGTTAATTTTTCATATTTTGATTAGATGAATGAGAAAGCAGGTGATCAAAGTGCTGGTTGGCTAAAGTTTTCAAAATATTTCACAATAAAGATTTATACACAGGCGAGTATATTTGCCTATAAGGGAGGGAGATGTCTAATGATCATGATGCCGCGTAACTTCTCGACAAAGTACACTAGAACAGCGAAAATGGTGCCACATGGAAGTGTATAAATTTATCTTTGTTTTGAGAACAGCAAGGCAGATGACTGTGAAAAACAGGTGGAAAATTTGCTTAGGTCCTCTAAAGCACTTGGTGCAAACATGTCGCTGAAAATTCACTTCTTACACTGGCATTTAGACTATTTCCCTTTGAACTGTGGGGCAGTGAGTGATGTGCATGGGGAGAAATTCCACCAGGATATAGCAGGCATGGAGAAAAGATACTAAGGGAAATGGGGTCCGTCCATGCTTGTCAATTATTGCTGGAATCTCCCCAAGGATGATCCTACTGCAATTCACAAGAGAAAAGCCAAAAAGTGTAAGTTTAGATGGAAGATGGAAGAAAGATGGAACCTTGTTATTTAATCTGATTTTAGGGCGTGTCAGTTTTTCATGCAAAAAGCATGAAATGCTACATGAAAAACCCATACATGAATGGAGAGTTACGTTATTGGTATCAATAAAAAGATAAATTTATAATGATTGGTGTGGCACCATTCTCATTGCTATATCACATTTTGCAGGAAAGTTATGGAGCATAATCACACATCCCTCTCGTAATTTTGAATTATTTTGACCTGAATTTTGACCTGAAGTTGTATCTTGGAAACTGGAGTCAATTAATCCTCAGGACTTAATTTTCCTTTATTAGTGACCCAATCCTGGTAAAATTAAGCTACTTTAATTTCCGAGGCTTTCTCCTTGTAGACCAGTGTGATCCCAATGCTTCCTTGATTTGGTCTCCAACTTCAGATCTTTTTTAAAAAAAAAACCTTCAGCCATTTTCACATAGGGAAGAGGAATGAAGAACCAATCAGCAATTGAATGTTGTAGAAGGCTGCAGAATAAATTTAGCCAGATACAGACAGATGGCTCAAGTCATCAGGTTGTGCATCAGAGCGATGCAAAAATCCCTTACCGTCACTTTGGAGCCACTGGTCCATGATATGAAACATTTCTGGTAACAATGAGCTATATCCATTTGATGCTACTATTTTTAGGTGTATATCTTCCAGCTTCACAAAGCAGTAAAAAAAAAAAAAAAAAAAACCTGGGATGCGAGGTTCCCAATCTGGCTGGAAACTGGAAAACCAGAGCCGGATAAGTCTGTCTTATCCTAATAAGGCTGAGCTCCATCAGTTACATAGTCTGAATAACTTCTGTATGAAGTAATGTGGATCAAGAACTGCATTAGCGCAAATAGGGGAACAAGATAAGCTTTCCATTTGCAATTAATCATGAAAATCTTTAGGAATTACTCAACTTGAATCCTTGGCAATCCTTTCCTTCCATAACGAAGAATTTGGATAAGGAATTCCACCAGCTAAGGCAGTGGTTCTCAACCTTCCTAATGCTGCGACCCGCCCCCCGCCCCCACCGCGACCCACCCTGCCGCTGCGCCCGCCGCCGCAACCCCCACCCCGCTGCCGCCATTTGGGTTCTTTTACCCTCTGCGCATGCGCAAAGCGTTCTGTGCATGCGCAGAGCAGAGGTGAAATGCAAAATTTTTCCCTAGCGGTTCTGTGGGTATGGCTTGGTGGGCGTTGTTAGAAGGAGAATTACTCTTATCAGAGGCGAAATGAATCTTTTCCTGGAACTCTGACATTGTCAAAATAAACCGCATTATAATTCTAATGAATAAGATATTTATTTTGATATAAAAATAATAAGTTCACATACTGGCTATATAAAAGGTGTTGCTTCGTCCGAAGCAGAGTACAAAAGGAATGAATCAAAAGAAAGGAATGTACACATGCGTACTAGGAACATTAATCACGTGCTCAGGAATAAACCATTATATTTGATAGGGATGCATCTCCCCGCATCTCCCTGCATATACATGTAACAGGCAACATAAAATCACTGCGTGACACCCCTTCTTTGTCTGTTGGATGGATATGCTTATATCACTCTACACACATCAGATATGTTAAAGATTCATGTCTTGCTGCCGGTAATGGCTTGTTCAGGATGTCAGCTATCTGATATTCTGTTGGCACATATTCTAACTTAATGAAACCTTGTCTTACTAAATCTCTAACATTTTTATAACGAATGTCAATGTGTCTGGACCTAGAACCTGTGAAACGTGTTTCTGAAATGTAAACAACTGATTGATTATCCTCCATCATGGTGATTGGCTTCTTCACGTTCCAATGAACGGGACATCCATTCAGGTACATTATGAAACCTGATGTGCTTTTTCTTGATTCCTTATCGCTTGCCCAGTCAGCATCTGCATAACAATACAAGTCAGCAAAATCAGAATGTGTAGGTGCTAGCTTTAATGTCATGTGTTGAGTGTATTTTAGGTATCTCAGTAGCTTCTTAATACATGACCAGTGAAATTCTGTGGCTTTGCCTACATGTCGTGACAACAAATTGACACTAAGTGCTATGTCTGGTCTAGTCCAACCACTAATGTATAGTAGTGAACCAATTACTGAGCGATAAAGTGTTTGATCCTTGAACTCAGGACTTTGTTCATCTTTCAAATTACAAAAATCTGTTTGCATAGGAGTGTGTGTCGGTGTAGCATCTTGCATGTTGCAATGGTGTAGGAGTTGTTCTATCTTGGCTTTTTGTGAGAGGCTAAACCCCTTCTGTGTCTTTTCAATCTGTACACCTAAATAATCATTGATGTGCCCTAGTGACTTCAATATGAAGAATTTCTTCAGACCTGAAACATAAATTTCACTCATTTGTTTGTTAGGACCAATGTAAACAATATCATCTACATAAACAAGAACAATTTCATATGCATCTCTAAACCTTTTTGTGAACACGCATTCATCAGTTTCGGACTTAATAAAGCCCATTGAATTTAGTTTGTCTTTGAGACAATTATACCACATCAAACCTGATTGTTTCAGACCATAAAGACTTTTGTTGAGAATCCACGTGTCCCCTTCTCGGCCACGGAGGTCATCACGGAATCCGGGGGCGCACTTCACGTAGATTTCTTCATCTAGGTCTGCATGTAGATAGGCAGTTTCAACATCAAATTGGAAAACTTCAAGTCCAAGAATGGAAGCTGTAGTTAAGGCTATTTTCACACTTTCAGTCCGCACTGTAGGTGAGTAAGTGTTTGTGTAATCATCAGGATAACTTTGTGCGAAACCTTGTGCTACTAGTCTTGCTTTGTATAATAGTTCACCATCTGGTTTTTGTGTGCCAATGACTTTCTTGTTTTGAGGAGGTGCTGCAGGTGTAAATACCTTAAGATTTTGGAGACTGTCCATCTCAACTTGCATGGCGGTGTGCCATTTATCTTGTTCATCTTGTGGAAGATATTTGATTTGAGCATAAGTCTCTGGTGGAAGTGTAACATTACAGACCAATGGTGGTGGTCTGTTTGTGCATTGCAATGTGTATTTCTTTGGAGGAATACCTTTTGTAGTTCTCTTGGAACGTCTTGGAGTGGTTGTCCAATCTTCTTCATCTTCCTCATCTCCATCGTTGTCGCTAGCATGAGCGTCCGCGGCAGGTGAAGATGGAATGTTGGATGTATCATCTCTAGGAAAATAAACTCCAGGATCATTAGAATGTATTTTGGACCAATCTGAATCTTCTTCAAAGTTAGCAGAATTAGAAATTGTAATCATATTGTTAGAGTCAATGAATTTTCCCCATTTCGAATTGTCATCAATGCCCATATATCTCAGTCTTTTAGCAATTTGGCCACCTTTTCTTCTTCGCGCTAATGGAATGTTCACCATTGCATATGAACCAAAAATGTGTAAATTAGAAAGATCTGGCTGGTAGCCATACAGCATGTAAAAAGGTGTTTGGTCAATCACACTACTCCAAGTGCGATTAACAAGGTAGTTTGCATACTTAAGTGCTTCGCCCCAAAATGAATGTTTCAGATTGGCATCTTCTAGAAGGCAGCGCATCATGGTTTGGAGAACACCTTGCCGTCTTTCTGCAACTCCGTTGTGAGCCGGCGTAAATGGGGCAGATGTTTGGTGAATGATACCGTTTCTGCGCATCCAGTCCTGGAAGCGTTGTGACATGAACTCGGAACCACGATCACTCTGGATTCTGCGGATCTTCACCCCATGCTGATTGTAGATTTGAACTGCAAAATCTTTAAAGGTCTGAAACGATTCAGATTTCTCTCTCATAGGAAAGACATAACCATATCTAGAATGATTATCAACAATAGTTAAGAAATACTTTTTACTGCCAATAGTTGGGCCATAAGGACCCACAATATCAGTATGAACCAAATCAAAAATGCGTGTTGACTTACGTATAGCATGTCTTGGAATGGCTGCTGCCTTTGATTTTGCCTTTTTGCAAACAGCACAATCCAAATGTACCTTACATCCTTTGAAATTCAAACCTTGGGCAAACAATGGCATCCGCTTAAGGACGTCAAAACTGGCATGCCCCATTCTCCTGTGCCATTTATGTATACAGTTGTAATGTAAGGGTCTGCCTGTAAGAGAATTAACAAGGTTAACATTTGAATTAGGAACCTTAGCTTTGCTTTTAGGAGTCAGTGAGGCAATTACAGGATCTCTCTCTTGGACATCTCTCTCTGGGCCTGCATTGCCATTAATGGAAGGTATTATACTTGCTTGTTTTTGAGGCTCAGGTTTTGGCCTTAAGTAGAAGACTCCAGCAATCACAATTGTGTCTGCAACAATCATACTATTCTTAACAATGTAGCTTGCGTTCTTAAAATGATGAATCTGAAAATCTAAAATATTGATTAAATGGGTATAACTAAGCAAATTAAAAGCTGCAGCAGGAACATAATAAACATCTGGAACCAGTGTATCTAACTCTTCAATGTAAACAGTCCCTTTTCCTTCAACTTTGCAAGGACGTTCAGTGAATGTATAAAGTTCACGAAGTTCTGGTTCTGGTGCATGCATTTCTTTGAAAAGGTGCTTTTGGTAAGTAATGCTAATTGAGGCACCTGAGTCCAAAGTCCACAATAAATGTCTATCAAATTGCTGACTGGGTTGGACAGCTTGTGTGATGGCAAGAGTGGCATATGGGCCAAATGGGTCGCGTCTTGGACCTGGGCGACATTGGCTGCCACCTCTGCTTCTGCTGCCTCTTGAGACTGTTCCTCTGGGCTGGGATGCACTTCTCCTGTAGGCTGTGGCTCTGGGTTGATACTGATCTCTAAAATCTGTTCCTCTGGGCTGGACAGGATATTGAGTGCGTTGCAATTGGATGCAATCTCTGCTTGTGTGACCTACACGATCACAATATTGGCAACGTAGCAATCTTGGAGTGTATCTCCTCTTTGGGGGTCTTCTATTTGGAAGACATGTTGCAGCTAGGGGGCGCTGCAAGTGTGAGGCTTGAGGAATTGCCTGTGGACCCACTTGGGGTTGAATAGGAGGCGGCAAAGTAGCTTGCACTGGAGCAGTTGGTGGTGCCTGGGCTGGCTGTTGTACAGCAGCAATAGGTAGTAGGGCTGGGGCAGGCAAAAATTGGGCTGCCACAGCTGGTGGTGGCCCTGGAGCAGGCACAGGTTGGGCCCCTGGTGCTGGAGTAGGAGCTGGTTGCATAGGAGCAGGCAGTGGAGAAATTGGCACTAACTGGGCCACAGTTGGGGCAGGCATAGCAATTTCAGCTTGCGAAGCAGCTTGAGTTTTCAGCATAATTTGTGCTGCCATAGAGATGTGTGGTGTACTTTGTGCTTGTATTGTTTGGGCAGGCTGAAAAGATTGTTCTTGGGTTATAGTTGACAAAGGTTGTCTTTTCTCAGATGTCAGAATGTCTATTTTGTGTAGGACTGCTTGAAATAGAAGTTCTATATTTTGTCCACTAGATGGCACTGCAACATTACTTTTGGGAGAGTCTCTTTGTTCATAAGATCTTTGATCAGATCCAGCCCCTATTGACCTATAGTCATATGTCCTTTCCCTTTCCGGCTTATGAAAGGTAACACCCATTTTGGGGTGGGACTCTAATGTTGGAGAGACCGGAAAAGAAAGCCCAGGAGAGGCTTCTGGAATGTGGGACTGGCAGACATCTTGTTTTTCATATGGGCGTTGGCTTTCTAGTAACTGCCTTCTTAAGTATTCAATTTCTCTGTCTTTACTAGCAAGAAGATCTTTAAAATGTGAATCAATAAATTTCTCTGTCTCAGATATATTGGTTGAGGGAGCTCCCTCAGAAAAACTTTCAAGCAATTGAGTCGGAAGTGGCTCATAATGAGTAATCTTTGGAACGGCCCCCATTTGAACGGCCCCCATTTGAGTTGAACTTGCCCCCGGGAGAAAAAATGTGTTTTTGACTTTGACTGACCTTTCAAAATCTTTTTCTTGTTGGAGGGCCTCTTCCGCTGTAATTGGAGGCGTGGGAGACGGCATCGGAGATGTTTGTAGAGGTGCGATGTCAGTCTTTCTTGGTGCACTTATTAGAAGCGAAGAAGGTGCTGGTAAAAAAAATTCCTCTTGAGATGTTTTTCTTTCTTCACCCGGCTGGCCGGGGAAGGATAAAAATTCTTTCTCCGGAGAAGACATTCTTAATTAGATCAAAGTTTCACTTCAAAAACGGCCAAAAACATTCTTATCTTTCTCTTACTAGGCTAAACGCAATAAATCTGTCAGAATTAATTAAAGTCCAGAACCAAATCCGTCTGCTACCATGTTAGAAGGAGAATTACTCTTATCAGAGGCGAAATGAATCTTTTCCTGGAACTCTGACATTGTCAAAATAAACCGCATTATAATTCTAATGAATAAGATATTTATTTTGATATAAAAATAATAAGTTCACATACTGGCTATATAAAAGGTGTTGCTTCGTCCGAAGCAGAGTACAAAAGGAATGAATCAAAAGAAAGGAATGTACACATGCATACTAGGAACATTAATCACGTGCTCAGGAATGAACCATTATATTTGATAGGGATGCATCTCCCCGCATCTCCCTGCATATACATGTAACAGGCAACATAAAATCACTGCGTGACAGGCGTGGCAGGGGAAGAATACTGCAAAATCTCCATTCCCACCAGGGGTGGGTTTCACTTACCTTCGCCACTGGTTCGCGTCGCGACGTTTCCAGGGGATGGATACTGCAAAATCCCCATTTCCTCCCCACTCCTGTGGGAAGGATACTGCAAAATCTCCATTCCCACCCCACTTTGGGGCCAGCCAGAGGTGGTGTTTGCCGGTTCTCCGAACTACTCAAAATTTCCGCTACCGGTTCTCCGAACTACTCAAAATTTCCACTACCGGTTCTCCAGAACCTGTCAGAACCTGCTGGATTTCACCCTTGGGGCAGAGGGTAAAAGAACCCAGATGGTGGCATCCGGGCCAAGTCTCCCGACCCCTGTGAAAGGGTCGTTCAACCCCCAAAGGGGTCGTGACCTCCAGGTTGAGAACCGCTGAGCTAAGGGCTCTGATGGACATTTTGATCCCGCCTCTCCATAAGATGGATTATTTAAAAAGTGATGTTGATATCTAGGCATTCATCAATACAGGTAGTCTCGACTTACAACAGTTCATTTAGTGACTGTTCAAAGTTATAACAGCACTGAAAAAAATGACTTATGACTGCTTTTCACACTTATGACCTTTGCAGCATCCTCATGGTCATATGATGCTTAGCAACTGGTTCATCTTTGTGATTGTTGCTGTGTCCCGAGGTCATGTGATCACCTTTTACGACCTTCTGACAAGCAAAGTCAATGGGGAAGCCGGATTCATTTAGCAACCGGGTTACTAACTAATCAACTGCAGTGATTCACTTAACAACTGCGGCAAGAAAGCTCATAAAATGAGGCAAAACTCACTTTAGAAATGTCTCACTTAACAACAGAAATGTTGGGCTCAATTATGGTCATAAGTTGAGGACTACCTGTATGTTACCAGGAGTAACTGAGATAAAACTTCAGAATTTGGTTGCTCCAAAGCAGTGTTTCTTAAAACTTGCTTGAAGTGCATGGACTTCAACTCCCAAAATTCCACAGTCTCGTGATCATTTGATCACATGACTATGGGGATTTGCAGTCATAAGAGTGAGGACCAGTCATAAATTTCTTTTTAAAGTGCTGTTGTAAGTTCAAAAGGTTGCTAAATGAATAGTAATAGCACTTAGGCTTATATACCACTTCACAGTGCTTTACAGCCCTCTCTAAGCGGTTTACAGAGTCAGCATATGGCCTCCAACAATCTGGGTCCTCATTTTACCCACCTCAGAAGGATGGAAGGCTGAGTCAACCTTGAGCCTGGTGAGATTCGATCTGCCAAATTGCAGTCAGCCGGCAGTCAGCAGAAGTAGCCTGCAGTACTGCACTCTAACCACTGCGCCACAGCGGCTCTTATATATTTACAGATAATCCTCAATTTATAACTATAAGTGGTGGGGATCATGAATTACACGTATGCAGGCATGTGCAGAGAAATGTATAGCTCAAACTAGAATTCTCCAACAAAGTGGCAACTCTGGATGCACTGTGTGATAACCATCTTCCTTAGACAACATTCTTGCTGGTGATTTTGAACTCAAGGTCAACAGTGTAGAAAGCTGGTTTAAATCCCTGTATGTTGTCACTATAAGTTACAGTGGCCTTGTTTCCTCATTGTGGGATTTGTGCTTTCTCTCCTCTTCTGCTTTGACATATTTGTAATTGTGTTTTGATTAGAAAATTTAGAGGAGAAAAGTATCTGCTCACTGCTCATCACTTCTTCACAATATTCCGATGATTTTAGGCCATGCAATATATTGAGTCTTCTGCAAACTTGCCTGGACAGAAGTGTGTCCAGGCACTTTATGAAGACATGTGTGTGAATCAAAATGTAAAATCTTGTGATTCTCTTAAAGAGTGTTCAAATATTTTGAAATAAGGAAGTAATGCAAATTAGAATGGTCAATTCAACAGAGGGATCTTGCTTGACTTCCGATGGGCATTTTCATAGTTTATCTGCTGACATTCCAAAAACAAGGAAAGAGGAGATTCCTACATTTGCTTAGGCTGTCCGGAAGGTTAAATGTCTTCTTTTTTTATGTATTAATGATTATAAGCCATCTAGAGTCATCTTCAGGCAAGTTGCATGGCATATAACTTGAATAAATAAATAAATAATAATAAATAATCATATGGTATTACAGTAATCCCTCGTTTTTCGCGGGGGTTACGTTCCAAAAAGAACCCGTGATAGGCGAAATCCGTGAAGTAGGAACCTTTATTTTTTTTAACCCCTCCTATCCGGCTTCTGCGTTTTCGGCGCCCAAAAAAAGCCTGAAAAATCCTCCAACCTCTCCCTCTCTTGACGTCTGCTGTGGCTGCTTGGCACTGATCTCCTGAGCGAGCTTGTAGGCCGTTCCTTCGTCGATTTGGCCCGAACGGCCATTTTCCCTCAGGGAAAGCTGGCAGCGCGGCCTGCCCTACAGCTGATGAGCGGCAGTCCTTCTGCGCACGCACAGAGCTCATCGGACCGCTTTACTCGCTTGCCGCTGCCAGACTGAAGCAGGAGACCACCACGCAGGCGCAGAACTCATCGGAGAGGTTTGCGAGTCCCGGAGCCGCGCGCTTTGTCGCTGACTGCCTGGCCACCCACGCAAATCCGTGAAGCAGCGAGACCGTGAAAGGTGAACCGCGATATAGCGAGGGATTACTGTATTGAAAATTTGACATGGTGCTGAGCCTGTTTCATTGTTTCCAAATAGCAGACAATAACTGGTTGAAAGAGGGGAAAAATTGAAGGCACGTGGAACCTTCTTTGGAATGGTGATACCGGTAGTATTTATTCCAAAATATCAATGACAACAGTACAGACCTCAAAGAATGTAGGAGGAAAAAAAGTGCTCTTGAATCAGAATAAACTGAAAAATACAAATGGAAAAAACCCGAAGAAAAAGTTAAGGTTGAGTGGGTCTAAGATTCCTGTGCTCAGCTGATTACAATTAAGAGTCTTTATAGCTAAGCTGATGATAACCTGTGTAGGAGGTTATTCAGAATCTGTGGATCTTTTCAATAGCTAGTATACATCAGTATAAAGAAGAGTGATATGGAGTTTGACAAGCATTACATTTTTATCAAACGAAAGCTGTTTATTAGGTTTTGTGTTCAACATTTCTGCCACACAATAGATTTTTTTAAATAAAATATATTATACCGGTAGAATATCCTTTCAATAAACCCTTTGTCATTTGAATAATAAGTTTGTCCTTGACCATTCATTTTACAAGGGTTGATATTTAAACATTCTAGATTTGAATAGGTGGGATTAACTATTTCAATTGTTAAGGCTGTTTCTCAGTAGATTTTTTAAATGAAATTTTCTTTACATAATATTTTCTGTGATTTGAGTCCAATATTTGTGTCTTGTCTTTAAGTTTTCTCAAGGTTTCATAATGTAGAGCTTTTCATCCTACACACATATTATTTAATAGTAATCATCCTCTCACCTTGTTAGACTTCCCTCCCCCTCCCCTCCCCTCCCCTCCCCTCCCCTCCCCTCCCTCCCTCCCTCCCTCCCTCCCTCCCTCCCTCCCTCCCTCCTTCCTTCCTTCCTTCCTTCCTTCCTTCCTTCCTTCCTTCCTTCCTTCCTTCCTTCCTTCCTGGGATGCTGGAAATTATAGCAAAGCAACATTGTAGACATCCATAACCCTAAACCTGGAATAGAAATTCCTGTACAAATGACATTATATTTAAACCAGGCAGATGTCCGTTGTTACTGGTCTTCAGGATTTTGGATAGAAAAACATTGTACCATTCCTTTTGAAATATCTTGCTGTGGATCAGAGCCCATTTGACTATTTGTTGACAAAATGTGCTTAAAGGGACTGTGCAATGTTCAGATTTGATCCCAGGTGTTTTGAGATACACACGGTCACACTTGAAGTATCTATGTACAATTCTGTAAGTGGCCGCTCTAAAGAATTGCAGCTGAGTGCTAGGTTTTGGGCCCCATCTGCTCCGAAGCACATTTTTGCAATCAAATCAGAAACATTATACAGTCTATTTGTTAGGGCTTGAATCAGGACCTCAATAAACAGGAAGGGTGTAAGGCTATATTAGGAAATCATAAAAACTTTGCAATAGATAATGGCAAACTATTTTTGTATTGTTTCAAAGAAAAAGACTTGGCTTGACTCAATGGAGATTTGATTCCCCCCTCCATTTAGAACTGAATAATTGCTATTATTACACACACATCCTGGATATCCTGTCCCATACCCTAATGATAATTAGGAATGGAAAGGTGTCATGGTTTAATCAATGCATACAAACATATTACTGTGACTATAAAGTTACCGATCATGCGAGAGCAGATAGAATAATCCTCCAAAATGGGAAACCATGTTTGTGCCTGAACAGAGAATGTGAATTAGGAAAGTAGGAAAGAATCTAATTCACATGAATGGATTCAGATAGACATCAATTTATTTCTCTTTTGCAAAGATGCGTCCACACAATAAACTTATCCATGTTTACCTGAACCACAGATTATTCAATGAACCCCCTTTTCTGAATTTGCACTTCACACTGAATTATAAGGCTCAGTTCACACAACTGAAAAGCCTGAACCTCAAAAACTAACCATGATTAAAACTAAGGAAGCCTAGTGTAAACAGAGTCAACATTTGACATGGCATGGTCAGGAAATCAGATTTTGATAGCTTGAGTAGTCTTATAACTACAGTACAGTATCACATTCTAGCACTTCCTCTGTTCCCATCTTGTGAAGTTGGATGAAATTGCCTGGGGAAAAGAAGGTTAAGTCATTGGAACCACTGCTGGAGAACATGAATTGGGGCTGCAGTAGCTCAGGTGGTTAGAACACTGTTAGATTTGCGTGGGAATGAAGAGTCGAGATGTAGGAACGGTTCAGCACCATTATTGTCTATTAGCTAGAACTAATACGGACTGCCGGCAGGCTGCAGGGAAGTCGCTTTTAAGGGCTTCCCTGAAGCCTGCTGGCCATTGACAGCAGTTTATTTCTGCTGCCGCTAGATCAGCCAATCAGCAGCGGCTATGCAAATTTACTCCATACATCAGTACGTAACAAACACTGAGTCAGAAAACCATTGAGAGGTCAACAGCTAGGCAGTTCGAAACCTGAGAGCACGAGCCATGATGGAATGAGTTCACATCAATTTGTCCCAGCTCATGCTACCTACAGTTCAAAAATGTGCAAATGCAAGTAGATACAGTAGATACCACTTCAGTGGGAAAATAACAGGGACATGAAATGAGCCCCCTGGGCAACGGTGATGTCACTGGCTAATCCTTTCAACCCGGAAGCCCTTGGTAGGTGCTTCCGACATAAATGTACTAACATGGTTTAAGTGATAGAACACCCAAGTTCTTTAAGCATGTGTACCAAGGGGAAAAATTTAGAACTTTCTTCATTATTATTCATTCATTTCTTCTGACTTGCCCTGTAGGAGATAGGTTCCCTGGTTTTCCATGATTTTGTTAACAATTCAGAGAATCCATTTTCCTTTAACTGAAATGACATTGTTAAATCAGAAGGATGCATGCTATTAATTCTACTGTCCCTTTGTTTAAAAGAGATTCCTGGCTACTAGATAACATCACTCTGTCCAAGAAGCTGTGATTACTCTCTGAGGTTGTTTTTCTCCATATGTAAATCTATCCATTCTTTAGGGCTCAACTGCCACCTAATAGATCCATTGTAGCAAATACCACATATTTTTCAGAGTTATTATGACTGATTGGCTTTTGCTGCTACCCTAATTGGACCATAGTAACTTGTGTGTTGATTATCAATACTGATCATTTCAAATGGCTTTTCAATCATTAATCACTTGCATCATTAAGTAGATAATTGCAAACAATTTTGCATTGTTTTCCTATCTCTGCCAAACAGTTCTGACACCCATCTCTCAACAGAGAGCAATGATGGACCTTAATTCATGTATCAGCGGCAGAACAGAAACCCTTAAGATTTACAGCTCCAGGGTTTTTTTCAGCCATGTGCATATGTCTCTCCATATGTTCTCCACTATTCTGTGATTATGGGTGTTGGACTGAAGTGTAGAGACTAACAAGTGGGACTTCAGCAATTTCCCCCACTCTATAAATCTGCTATTTGATAAATATACTGCTGCTCTTCGGAATTTGTGTGTGAAATACATCAACAATGCTCCCTTAAAGCAGTTAAGGTATGATGGGCTTCTGCTCTTTAAAATTTAGAACTTCTGCTCTAGCACTGATTCATTTTCCCGATAGTTATTTTTGTCTTTTCATGTACCTTTTCAATGTTTTTAAAAGAAACATTAGCCAGGTTTATGGTTTTCAAGAAGCTGTGTTTTAATCATGGCTTCCTTAGCTAGTCATAGTTCATAAGTTCTGTCCATAAGACAGAACCATGGTTCAGAAACTACAATGGTAGAATTCATGATTTAGCTAAGCCAGGGATTACTTTAACCAGGGCTTATAAAATAAATTACAATAATTTGGTTCTCACATCCCAAGCCGAATCTGAATGGATTAATGTGACATATGGATGCTGCCTTGCAGAGGTGGGTTCCTGCCAGAGCTGTCCGGTGCGGAGCTCCGGTAGGGAGCGGCCGATTGCGCAATTTGTGCGCAGCCGCTCCAGAGCCCTCTCCGCCGGTCCGTCGCACGCGTCGCCATCTTTTTTGGTGAATTTTTGGCCGATTTTGCTTCTGCGCATGCGCGGAAGCAAAATCTCGCCGAAATGGTGCACGCTCACGCATCCCCTCGCAAGATTTCAGTGAGATTTTGCTTCCGCGCATGCGCAGAAGCAAAATCGCGCAAAGGGGCGTGCGCTTGTAGCAAGCACACACGCGCCCAAAATGTGGAGATGCATGCGGAGCACACCGGCACTGGTAAGTAAGCAACCAGCCCCTGCTGCCTTGGAATGAGTGGGAGTTTTCTGAAAGCAACAATTCCGTACACTTTCCTGGAAATCATCCTATTGAATCAAAAGCTGTATTTCTTCATATATTGGTTAATTTAGAAGAAGCAACAAGCAACACTACCTATAGGTGATGGAAGACCTGGCAATCTTAGAACACAGAAGCTAAGCATTGATTTGTTATAAAATTCCTGGTGGAATTTGGAGAGTAGGAGTGTCCAACCATGGCAACTTTGAGACTTGTGGACTTCAGCTCTTAGAATTCCCTAGCCAGCATGGGCCTCAGCAAGTATAGGACAATGGGAGTTATAGTCCAAAAATATCAGGGCACCTGACTATACGTCACAGAGCAATAGATAGGGCTGTAAAACTTGTATTTCCAAATTGATGATCCAAGATTTATTTCTTGCATGTCCAGTTAAGAGATGATGATAGCAGTTCATGAGAAAGCTCCCAAGAGGTGTAATTGTTTTTACTATTTTCCCAAATATTCTTTTTAAAAAGCACAAACTTTTTATACCATCTTTTATTTTCTCTTTTCTGTTATGAATGAATAATATTGGTCTGAGCAATAGCTGTATACTTTCTGTTCTGGCATGGAATGTTCCTTTTTATGGAAAAAAAATATCATTTCATAATTTCATTCTGACTCGTACATGTGCTGGCATGCTGTATTATGAATGCCTCATTGTAATGGCAAGTTTTCAGTGATGTCATTTGGAAAGGATCCTTCTGCACTCATAATTCATAAAAAGGTTGGTACCAGTCCCATTAAAATAACAGAGGAAATTGCCTAATATACAAAAATGTTCCTCCTCTGCTTTTCAGAATTATTTATACAAGAGGGCTCTTATTCTCTCAATTAAAACGTGTAATAACAATGTGTAAAGTTAGAGCTGTGGGGGAAGATTCACTACTGACAGTGAATGTTAGAATCCTTCTGTCCGTCCGTCCGTCCTTCCTTCCCTCCCTCCCTCCCCAGCAGCAGCACAGCAGTGCTGAACCAGCAAAAAAAAAATCCCCAAATTTCATTTCCTAGAGAGTAATGGGTCCCGGTATTCTGTAAGTTAGCCCGTTTGAATTATCTCTGTTGATAAGGTTTTGCCCTATGATAACAGTATTTTGCCCAATTGAAGCTTACAAAGTATCAAACAGACAGGAGTTTTAGAAATATATAGATATGTGGGAGGACTGCTTATGATTCTCATACGTTTTGTCCAATGTCAAATTTTCACTAACTGGAAGCGAAGTAGAAACAGGCAAGCCCTGTTTCACGTGGAAAAGAATGGCCCTGTGTATTTTCCAGACTTAACGATTGGGTGGCTTATCTAACAAGATGACAATAAATTTACTCTATCTTGAATTAATGTTAGCAGGACTAATAAAGGAAATATGAAAATGTTGTGGAACACAGAATTATTGCACAAATTAGACTTGTAGACACACACACACACACACACACACACACACACACACCAGGGGCGGGTTGCTCGCTTACCTTGCTGCCGGAGCTATGCGTGCGCATCTCCACGCTTCATGGGGGCATGCGCTCGCTACGCGTGCGCCCCCCCTCACGCAATTTTGCTTCTGCGCATGCATGGAAGCAAAATCGCGCCGAAATATCGCAAGGGAACGCACGCGAGCGAGATTTCAGCGTGATTTTGCTTCTGCGCATGCGTGGAGGCAAAATCTCACCAAAATCTCACGTGCGCGCGTGTCCCCTCGTGAGATTTCGGTGCGATTTTGCTTCCGCGCATGCGCAGAAGCAAAATCGCTTGAAAATCACTGAAAAAAATGGCGATGTGCCGGTTGGACCAGCAGAGAGGGCACCAGAGTGGTTGCGAAATCTGCCACTCCCTACCGGAGCTGCGTACTGGGGAGCTCCGGTAGAAACCCACCTCTGACACACACATATGCATAGCTTTATTAATAAATGTATAGGGTTCATACCAAGAAGCTTTTCAGAGCAAAGATTTCCAATCTTTGGCACTCAAACCATATTTAAATGAATGTGGAATTCTTCGGATCTATGCTTACCTTTCAAACTGTTAGAACTTGGCAGCGTTCTTCCCTCATTTCTCCTGGAATGGTTGGTTGTAAAAAGGTTGGTGAATTTACCTGGATAGGATAGTTAATGACATACTTGAGTTGCTATGGCTGTGAACATGCTGGAATGTAAATCTTCAATCAAAAGCCTTTCCACATGGCAGCTGTGCCCCTATTGTGGGTAAACATGCACTCAAGATCCTTCTCCAGTTGTCCCATCATGCTGTCAGGAGGGTAAGCCTACATCCAGAAGCCTAAGCAGAATGGACGGACAAGGTGAAAACTTGTGTGTAAACAAATACATAATAAAACGGGAAATTCCAAATCCTGAATCCTGTGTATGTCTATATGTGCATGTAAATTTCAGGTATTGTACAAGCCCTGCTTTCAGAATAAACGAAAATGCTGAAGCTGAGCTCAAGAATCAAAAGACAGATGTTGTCAGAAGCTATCCCCACAGGAAACAGAACACCTCCGTAGAAATTTTCGGTAGAAATCACATCAAGATAGAACCGAAAAACGAGTTGAGCATTAATAAATTGGCCAGCAGATGGAGCATTTTGCCTAAAAGGGCTTGGTTTCTTCATGAAACAAGAAGAGTCCTCCACTCCTCTACTCGCAACAGAATACCTTACGCAACCAGACTTGAAATCCTGGGCTTAGAAAGCTTAGAACTAGGTCGCCTTCGGCACGACCTAAGCATAACTCATAAAATTATCTGCTACAACGTCCTTCCTGTCAATGACTACTTCAGCTTCAACCACAACAATACACGAGCACATAACAGATACAAACTCAAAGTGAACCGCTCCAAACTTGACTGTAGAAAATACGACTTCAGCAACAGAGTGATCAATGCCTGGAATGCACTACCTGACTCTGTGGTTTCTTCCCCAAACCGCAAAAACTTTAACCTTAGACTGTCTACAGTTGACCTTACCCCATTCCTAAGAGGTCTGTAAGGGGCGTGCATAAGCGCACCATTGTGCCTACTGTCCCTGTCCTTTTGTCCTATTGTCTAAATTTACCTATACATACTTTGCTTTTGTTTATGTTTATATCATACCTGTTATCTTGTACACGTGTTGACAAAATAAATAAATAAATAAAATAAAATAAATAGTTCTCCAAGATGTTTAGAACAACCTTGAAGGAACCTTGCCGAGTTCTTTCCAAAACTCCTCAAGGGTCCTAAAAGAATTGATGCTATTTTGAAGGCAAAGGGCAATCACCCCAAATATTGATTTGATTTGGATTTCTCTTCTGTTCATTTACTTTCCATTTTGTTAATTTATAAAAATAAAGTATTAACACTTCTATTTCTGACAGCATTATTAATTTGCAACATTTTTGCACAACTTCCTAACACTTTTGCACAATGCTTTAGGTCTCCTGCGATGTAGTACAATTTTGTATGAACATTTGATGACTGAGCCACAGTTAATACTATAGGGCTGAGAACTGCAAAGTATGCATATAGGTATAGCGACGTTTTGAGTGGGGTTTTTGGGGTACATTCTTTATTTCTAAATTATGATAGAATGTTTCCCACTTCACGACTTTAGCAACAGAGTGGTAAATGCCTGGAACTCACTACCTGACTCTGTGGTTTCGTCACCAAACCCCCAAAACTTTACCCTTAGACTGTCCACTGTTGACCTCACCCGATTCCTAAGAGGTCAGTAAGGGGCATGCATAAGTGCACCAGAGTGCCTACCGTCCCTGTCCTAATGTTCCCGCTTATCAGTACCCATCTTATGTATACAAACAATGTTTTATCTATGTATATTACCAACATGTACTTGACAAAACAAACAAACAAACAAACAAACAAACAAACAAACAAACAAATGATACATTATTTGGTACAGCCAAGATCAAACAGCTGGGCAAATCAAGAAGAATGTTGATGAAAATGCAGGAAAGAAAACGGATTTTACTAATTTTGTGACATGATTTGGAAAACCATTAATGCTCAATAAGAAAATGCTGGACAACCAGTGTGGTGTTAGACTAAGAAGGAAAGAGCAAACTTCTACTTCAGCCTCCGTCAGGGAAGATCCTTGGGTGACTTCAGGTCAGTCACTGTCTCCCAGCCCATCATATTTCACAGGGTTATTGTTGGGAAAAAACAGGAAGGTACCCTGTACTCTATTTTGAGCTCCTGGATGAAGGACATAAACCAGATAACAATAATCTGTGAATCAGAGCAATACATGTTTGAATGTTCTTCATATTTTGTATTTGTTTTCTTTGTCAAGCATATATGATTATAAGCAAAGTATAAACAGTAAAACATGATTGTATATATATATGTAATAGTACAAGCATGAATAAGAGTAAAAGAGGTATGAATATATGGGTACATTAGGACAGGAACGGTAGGCACGATTGTGCGCTTATGCACGCCCCTTACTGACCTCTTAGGAATGGGGTGAGGTCGATGGTAGATAATCCGAGGTTGAAGTTTTTGGGGTTTGGGGAAGAAACTACTGAGTCAGGTAAAGTGTTCCAGGCATTGACCACTCTGTTGTTGAAGTCGAATTTTTTGCAATCAAGTTTGGAGCGGTTTACATAAAGTTTGTATCTATTGTGAGCTCGTGTATTATTGCGGTTGAAGCTGAAGTAGTCGTTAACAGGTAGGACATTGTGGCAGATAATTTTGTGAGCTACACTTAGGTCAGATCGAAGGCGGCGTAGTTCTAAATTTTCCAGTCTCAAAATTTCAAGTCTGGTTTCATAAGGTATTCTGTTGTGAACAGAGGAATGTAATACACTTCTTGTGAAGTCTCTCTGGACATTCTCAATGGTGCTAATGTCTGATATGTAGTGTGGGTTCCAGACAGATGAGCTGTATTCAAGAATCGGTCTAGCAAATGTTTTGTATGCTCTGGTTAAGAGTACAATGTTACCAGAGAAGAAGCTACGCAAGATTAGGTTAACCACTCTTAATGCCTTCTTAGCTATGTTGTTGCAGTGGGCTCTGGCACTTAGATCGTTAGAGATGAGTACTCCAAGGTCCTTTACTGAGTGAGGATCATCATCAAGGTCATGATCATCAAGTTTGTATTTTGTGTTTTGATTGTTTTTGCCAATGTGTAAAACTGAGCATTTGTTGTTGAGATTGGTAGTTGCCACTTGTTTGACCATTCAGATACATAGTCAAGGTCTTTTTGAAGGGTTATAGTATTGTCAGTGGTGTTGAATAGTTTTACATCATCTGCAAAGACGACGCAGTTGCTTTGTATATTATCACAAATGTCATTTATGTAGAGAATGAAGAGAGTAGGTCCTAAAACGCTTCCTTGGGGAACACCGCTGTTAACAGGTAAAGGGTTTGATAGAGCGGATCCTATTTTGATCACTTGTTGTCTGTTTGACAGGAATGCAGTTATCCATATGTTTTTACAATGTAGAAGTTGTAGATTGCAGGATAACTTTTTTCTGAAACCAAATTGTTTGTGAGAGAGTAGGTTGTTTGTCTCTAAGTGGGGGGTAATGGATTGGTTGATGATTGATTCCATGACTCTGCAGGTGGCACAACATAAGGAGATTGATCTATAATTTTCAACTAGGTTGGGGTCTCCCTTTTTAAAGACAGGGATAACTGTGGCTAGTGACCATAGATTGGGTAGGGTGCTGGTTCTGAAAGATATGTCAAAAATAATGCTTAGAGGTTCTGATAGGACAGTGGAAAGTTTTTTTAAGAAGTAAGCACAAAGTCCATCTGGTCCTATGGATAGGGATGGTTTTAGGTTGTGTAGAGCCTTTCTAACATTGTCTTCTGTAAAGTGGGTTTGTATTAGATCATTGTAATTGTTTGTGGTTCAACTAGGGAATATAGGATATGAGTTGTTGCTGTTTATAAAGACTGAGCCGAAGAATGTGTTGAAGAGGTTGGCTTTGTCGGATTCATTATTGTTAGGGCCTTTTAGGGGTGGGATAGTTCTCGTCACTTTGAGTTTGTTGTTTACGAACTTGTAGAATGCTCGGTTGGAATTTGTGCGCAGGAGGTTTTCCTCTTGATTGATATGATAATTTGTGCATTCAGTTTTTATTTGTTTGCATAAGTTTTTGTATCGGCTTTTGTAGTTGGTTATGTGGCCCATTTTGTTTTTATGCCAGAGATATTTTTTTTTTACTTGGAGCTTCCTTATTGTTGTGGGTAGTTTGTTCTTCCTGTTTTTGGGAATGATTAGTGGTACGTATAGTTTCATGACTCTTTGGACTTGACGTAAGAAAATGTTGTAGTGGTCTTCAGCAGTGTTGCAGTCCGTGAATAGGGTTTGCCAATCAAGAGAAGAGAGGTCAGTGTTTATGAGATCAAAGTTTGCTTTTATGAAATTGTAACTGGGGATCTTGTCATATTGTTGATTTTTGTAAGGGTGTATATCGAGATTGAAGTCAATCATACTGTGATCACTGTTGGAGAAGGGTGCTTTTGTTTGTAATCCATAAATTGAGTTTGAACTGTTACAGAAAATGAGATCAAGGCAGTTATTGAGTCTAGTGTTGTTGGATACTAGTTGATCCAGCCCCAGATTGGTTACAGCATTGTACAGGGTTGAGTGTATAGGTTCTGTGGAACATTCATTGAGGGATCATTTGATAATACATAATCATGTATTTACTGTACACTGCTACTGTGAATTGCAGCATTCTATATTTTAGTCTCAAAAGCTGCCTGGAAATGTCCATAATATCACCAGATGTTGAGCTTAATTAACAGTGACTTCCCATTTAGGTACTAACCATTTTTCATGAACTCTACACTAAGTTCAATGCTTATGAACTATATTCCACTTCTGTAAGCTTCACTGGTTGTCTCATATAATCATGTTTACATCTCTTTGCATTGCTAAATCAAAGTGTGTTTTGTCTAATGGCTCTTTTGCCAATTCTTTAACTTCTTCTGTTTCTCTTTTCTGTTTTTAGATTTAAGCCTCAACATCTGCATTTCTAAAATAATAGATTTCCATATCTGGGGGAAAAATTACCTACTAAGTTATTAAAGGCATCACATAAAATAGACTAGGAAGACTCATCAAATAACCACACATAACTCCTTAGCTTGGTAGTCCTTGCATTTGTGCTTTCTTGTTTGCAATGTTTCTAACCCTCAGTAGGGACATAGCCTCCAGGGCTCTGTAGTAGGAATCTCTGAAAAGCCCATGTGGCCTTTTGCATTCAGACCTAAATATTCAACTTCAGAAAAAATAAGAATGGGCAAAGATTAAATGAAATCAAATTAAATTATAATCAGTGGTGCATGAAAAATTACAATTCTGAGACTGAAGTATTTTTGAGTTTCTACGGTTCATATGAAGATATCTTAGTATACTGTTCCCAACATACATATTCCTTTAAAGCCATTACAAATGATAATTTTTTACACATGATCTAAACAATTTAGCACAAAATATACAGAAAATAAAAGGGCCAGAAAAATGTTTTTCATAGGCTGCAGGTTCGGTGTCATAATACATATATTGCTTTCAGTAGCAATATTTATTTATTTATTTATTTATTTATTTATTTATTTATTTATTTATTTATTTATTTATTTATTTATTTATTTATTTATTTATTAAAATTTCTATGCCGCCCAACTCCCGGAGGACTCTGGGTGGCTAACAGCAGCTATAGAAACATATAATCAATAAAAGCAATTTAAAAACATATTAAAAAACTATCAATATTTAAAAAGAACTTTCACTCATACATGCATACATGGGCCAATCTAACAAGACCACATCTTAGGGTCATTGGCCCCAGGCCTGCTGGAAAAGCCAGGTCTTAACCGCTTTCCGGAAGGCCAGTAAGGTGGGGGTTGTACGGATCTCGGGAGGTAGTTGGTTCCAAAGAGTCGGAGCCACTACAGAGAAGGCCCATCCCCGCGGACCTGCCAGCCAACATTGTCTAGCTGACGGGACCTGGAGAAGGCCGACCCGGTGCGATCTCACTGGGCGTTGGGAGGAATGCAGTAGAAGACGGTCATGCAGATAAACTGGTCCTGAGCCATATAGGGCTTTAAAGGTAAGAACCAACACCTTAAATTGTGTCCGGAGACCAATCGGAAGCCAGTGCAGCTGGCGAAGGATGGGCTTAATGTGGTGCTAAACAGCAAATTACTTTTTACAATTTGTCTGACTTAATTTTTACAAGTTTTATCCAATGAACTAGAAGCATGTTGCAGCATATAGATTGTACAGGCTGGGGTTTCTATCAGCAGCTTATGATATATTCTTGATATAAGCGATCAGTGCAGTCTTTAACAGATTAACAGAGTTGGAAGGGACCTTGTAGGTCATCTAGTCCAGCCCTCTGCTCAAGCAGGAGACCCTACACCAGCGGTTCTCAACCTAGGGGTCGCGACCCCTTTGGGGATCGAACGACCCTTTCACAGGGGTCGCGAGACTTCGCCCGGACACCATTTGGGTTCTTTTACCCTCTGTGCATGCACAGAATGCTTTGCACATGCGCAGAGGGTAAAAGAACCCAAATGGCGGCAGCGGGGCGGGGGTCACGGCAGCGATGTGCGTCGCGGCAGGGGCGCGATGCGGGTCGCGGCATTAGGAAGGTTGAGAACCACTGTCCTACACCATTTCTGACAAATGGCAGGCCAATCTCTTCTTGAAAGCTTCCAGTGATGGAACTCCGACAACTTCCGAAGGCAAACTGTTCCATTGGTTGATTGTTCTGTCAGAAAGTTCCTCCTTATTTCTAGGTTGAATACCTCCTTGATCAGTTTCCATCCATTATTCCTTGTCTGTCCTTCAGGTGCTTTGGAGAATAATTTGCCCCCCTCCTGTGGCAGCCCCTCAAATATTGGAACACTGCTATCATGTCTCCCCTGGTCCTTCTCTTCACTAGACTATCCATGCCAGTTCCTGCAAGTGCTATTCATATGTTTTAGTCTCCAGTCCCCTGATCATCCTGGTTGGTCTCCTCTGCACTTTTTCTAGTGTCTCAATATCTTTTTTATAGTGTGGTGACCAAAATTGGATGCAAACTCCAGGTGTGGTCTAACTAAGGCATTATAGAGTGGTATTAGTACCTCACTTGATCTAGATTGTATCCCTCTGTTAATGCAATTTAGGATTCCATTGGCTTTTTTGGCTGCCGCTGCACACTGCTGGCTCATGTTTAGCTGGTTGTCCACTAGGACTCCAAGATCCCTCTCATAGTCACTGCTGTTAAGCCTGGTTTCACACAGTTTAGATGTATACTTTTGGTTTTTTTACCTAAGTGTAGGGATTTACTTTTCTCTACATTGAATTTCATTTTGTTAGATAGGGCTCAGTGCTCAAGTCTGTCAAGATCCGTCAGGATCTGGAGCCTATCTTCTAGGATGTTAGCTATTCCTGCCAGCTTAGTGTCATCTGCAAATTTGGCAAGTTCCCCTTCTATTCCCTCATCTAAGTCGTTTGAAAGACAGTCTGAAGGACAGCAGGTTGATAGTCAGTATATAATGAATATAATATAATAGCAGGTCCTTGGTAAGAACTTGATAGGTGGACAAAAATGCCAAATTGAGTCTGAACATCTGACTGACTGTGCAATGAACCATAATGGCAGACTTATGAATGGCTGGGCAATGGATCAACCATGCTAAGTAAGAGTTACTCTGACCAGCTTTTAAATAAAAGAGTACAGTAAAAAGAGATATAGTTTAATATAGTTACTGGGGAAGGGGAAAAATAGGACAGTAAAACAGCATAACTAATTAAAATCGTTGCAAAGTCTCTGTCAATAAGGAGTCCCATGAAAATTTCCCTCCAGCAGAAGGCATGAAATTGGGCTCTAGAAAAGGCCCATATCTATATTTGCTTAGTGTTCAGTTGTAGAGGGCTTGTCTATTGGCGATAGAATTCGGGGCGCCACCGGTGATAACATTTTGATGATCAATCTCCTTGATTTTCTTTTTACCGTGCCTGTTCCAAGTCCTTCTTCTGTGCCTGCACGCCTAGTGTTTTTCATTTCAAAATCTGACAGCCCTTTTAGACTCTGCACACTGAAAATATCATTTGCTGTGATTATTCTGGATTGCAGATCTCATAATGAACTTGTTATGTCACAATGACAAAAATAGAAAGTATAAGACACCACCAAGCTAATACAGAAGATGAAAACACGGCACCAATGTATGTTCTGCCTTCAGGTGAATTTAATGAGAAACTCTTGTGGCATGCTCAAGACATATTTGGGTTAAGTCCATATATAAAATGCATCTAGCTCTGCTGTAACTATTTGTACAGGAACAGAATGAATTTGTCATGAATACAAAGCAATACCATTTCTAGGTAATTCCCTAAGCAGCAACATTTTTTTTCCAAAACAAAACATAGGTTGATTGAATATTTACAAGTGCATTTCTTTTACAAAAATACATATATTTTGACAAGTAGGAGACACCAAGACATTAATAATGACCCTTTTCCACTTCAATTTGAATATTCATAATCTAACCTTTGCAACCACAACAAGGTTTCTTAAAGTATTACTAATTTTGACAAAAAAAAACCCTCTGTAAAATATTTCCAACTTAAAAAAAATATAGCAATGGAATATTGTGCATTAAGGTCTATATATTGCAAGAGTTTTTATAATGACCATCAGAAAGAAGGACAAAGAGAATTACTAAACATTTTTCATCATTTTTAGCCCCATGAAGTTATGCATCTTTTATTTCCAATTTTATTTTCCAGAAGTTATCTGGAATATGTTTTTTTTAAAAGAATAGCATAATTTCTTCATTTTTAAATGTCTGATTGTTAAAAACTGAAAAGGCCTATTGATATTTTATGGTTCTCAATTCTAGCAAAGTACTGTATACTTTTTAGATACTTTTAGAAGAAAATATTTTAAAAAACAGTGTCCTTGAAGGTCTTCCATTAAATTACTTTGGGGAAAAATTAATACCCAACATTGCCTTACCTGTAAATAGGACAGGTGAATGAAATCAGTTTTAATGAAATCAGTTTCAATGTAAAATATAGTAAAAATTTGCAAAGCGAATGCTAATATTTTATCACTTGTGTTAAATAGGTTATCGTGAAACCATAATTACTTAAAAAGGCTAACAATTTGTTCAGTTTTGTGCTTTGTAGAGTAAGAGTGTATTGGATTTTTGGTTCAGTGGCTAAATAAATTACAGCCAACAGCAATAAAAACAGAAATCTGAAATGTGTACTTCCTGATCCGGGGGGGGGGGGGGCGTTACTCAGAATTTCTTTGAAAATGGCTTCTCTGCACCCCCCTCTCCCAAGCTAGAAAACGTCATGTTTTCATGATATTATGGGTTATAACTCCAATATTTATAACTAGTATGCTTTGCAGTTTAGGAAGATTCTAACAGAACATTTACTTTCAATTCATATAAATATTTTAATAAAAATATAAGTTATTTCTATAAAGTTAGGCCTTAAAAAAGATTAGCAAGATCAATTCTAAGGAAACTCAAATTTCAATCCAATAATTCAGGAAGTAAAAATGTGAAAGAAAGAAAAAGAGAGAAAGAAAGTGAGAAAGACAGAGAGAGAGTAAGAGAGAAAGAACGAGAAAGAAAAAGAACAAGGAAGGAAGGAAGGAAGGAAGGAAGGAAGGAAGGAAGGAAGGAAGGAAGGAAGGAAGGGAGGAAGGAAGGAAAATATTTTTGAAGCTAGTAACTTTTGGTAATTTTTTAAAAGAATGTTAGACATTTTGCAAATTTTTCTTTTATATTATTACAATCTGCTTATCACACATACAAAATCAGTGGATCCCAATGCATATTCAATCTACTTTGTTTTAGTAACTCAAAAATAATCAGAATATTTTTCTTCCTGCACAGCCTTCGTACTACTTTCCATGTAAATAATGGCAAGCATCAGCTTTCTCTCTTGGAGAACTGAATATTTTAATACTCTATAGATTTCCATAGTTTATTTAAAATAATTGCACCATGTAAGAATTTGAGATGAGCTTCCATTAAAAATGGCAGGTCACTTGTCATAAAGGTAACTGGAAAGTGTATTACAGCTAGCTAGCTAAAATATCATTAACAAAAGCCAAAAAAAAAGTATTACCTTTGTGTTTGTGCAGACAGATAAATCTAAACCGTAACATTTAAATAAAGACATTTGCTTCAATATAGCAACCACATTCTCTTTCAAAATACAGTATATTAAAATAGTGCTTACTGTATATTACAGTAGTGCTTTCTATCAACTCAGTATTATCTCCACATAATGTAGGGAATTATCTATACTTCTAAATAGAACTCATTTTTTAAACTGAAGATGCCAATTATTTCGAGACTCTACCTAAAAAGGATTTAGCCTCTCCCCTGAACTATGGTACTTCCTAGCAGCAATGTACATTATGAGTCACAGCAACACCTAAACATCACTGGACAAATGATGTGGTCATACAACTTGTATCAATGGCCTCATGGCATATGATGCAAGTAGGTAAAATCACCTCACGATCATGTCATCATGGCGCACAAGTCACCTTCCACCCTGTAGACCAGGGATGTCAAACTCGCGTCATTACGGCAGCATCACATGATGTATCGCGACTCCCCCCCTGTGCTAAACCAGGCATGGGCGTGGTCAGCGCATGATGCATTTGGCCCACGGGCCGCAAGTTTGACACCCCTGCTGTAGACCTCCTGCAGTTTCCTCTTGTTCAGAGAAAAGGATGTATTTTGAAATCAGCCTGAGCATACGTGCCACATTCACAAGCATCTAAAGTGAATAGGATACTGATGAAAAGGGAACCTACTCCCCAACTAAATTTTTTTATTGCTTTTAATGGATAATTCCATTTCCTTTGTGTCGCTTTGTGGAAAATTATTGTAGAGTAAAAGGATTTTTGGTTCAGTGGCTAAATAAAAGCCTCTCTTCATGTTTTACAAGGAAATGCTCAGATTCTCTAACACTATATTAACATGTTGTGAATTTTGACAATAAGCATTTACAGTGTAGAGGTACAATGCACCTGTATCAGAAATGCAAATTTGTAGGCCACAAGGAGGTTAGATGTGCAAGAAATATTTTAAGGCTTTTACTTTCACAGCTGAGAAGTCATATCTTGGACTTTTATGCTCCCCCCCACAACTCAATTGGAAAATCTCTTACTAATCACGGTTAAATCATATTACAAAAATGAAATAAGCTGGTTCTGAAATCTGGAAATTCATTGAATTGTTGTTGAAAGTTTTTTTTTTAACTCAGAGCCCAAAATATTTGTTTTCATATGGTCCTTTTGTATAGCAAAAGGCAAAATCCCTGCTAGGTACAGCAGAAAATATTTTGGCGGATTTGGACAAAATGCTTCAGTCCACTACAATATAATAAGAAATAGGAGATTGGAAATGTAACACAGATCAGTTGGAATTAACCTATGGAATAACACATTTCTTCTAATGAGACAAGATAAAGCAATAATTACTCATTCCTCAGAAGAAACCTGAAACAGAAATTGTGCACATACTTAATTGTAAAATCAAGAATGCTTTTACAGTTGCATGGATATTTAATTTTAACAATGCTCAGCCTGACAGAGTGCTGACGTGAGAAAAAGACTAGATGCTTCCTATTAGTATTGGGACAGATAAGTCTCATTGCTGATGAATTAGCCATGTTTGCTCAGCAGCAGTGGAAGATCTTTCAATTAATTGCAAAAAAAAAAAAACCAGAAAAAAGTGATAAAGGCATTATATAGGACCGATCTGTATTGATATGATGTCTTAGGAGCAGGTAAATTTAGATTCACCCAAAAGCCCTGAAAATTTGAACTATGCATCTATTTCCTAGGGTTTGGGATAAAGTAGAAAGTAATGCCCTATGTATCCTCTCCATGGGGAGACATACATATTTCTAGGTTCATAGTCATTTATTCCAGGAATTTGGGAATTGCAGCTTTGGGTGTTATCCAGAATTATGGAACAAAACCCACAAATCACATATATATCTTTTACCCCCTTGCTTGAAGGGACTATTCAAAGCCACTCTTAAGACACTGAATGCATTAAGAAATCTGTTGTCATTATATACATGTTAAACTGAAGACTGAAAGAGCTTTATGTACAACTTTATGTAATCAGGTCCCCAACTACGGTAGATCCGACTTCTTCGGTGTTATGGCATGATTGATTTATTGGATAAATCAAAACTGGCTGGGTTAATATGTTGTCAAAGCCATCAATCATAGTTTACAACCCACATGGGTTCACAGCATAAGCTAAGCCAAAACCAAACAAACTTTGTGATGACAAAGCACAATGGGTAAACCCAATCAGAATATACAAAATTCTGACTAAGATTCACAGAATGAGTTCCATGGGCCCAAAGTTTTGTATATGTAAAAGTAGCTTCAAAAGCAATGTCATCAGCTGCTTTGAAAATGGAAGGGAACGGCAAAAATATTTTTTTGGTATGCCAACATTTAACTAAACAAAGAAAAGAACAATCCCCTAGGCAAGAGCTGAAACTGGCATTTGGATCCAATCTATTGCATGTAACAAAAGAAGCATGTACAAATGATATTTTTTCAATGAGCTGAGAACAGTTAACAGATGATTTAACATTTAACTGAGAATTCTCGATATTCGTCAGAAAGTGCTGGCCCCAAGCATAACAAGCATTTCACACTATTGTAATCTACAGCTGATTACTCTGGACTAGAACTTTAGAACCAAGTCTATTAGCATGGGATTTGACCTGGTGCAAATAGCACGTTTTTCGTCTAGAAATAATGATTTACTCTACATGCTCTTACTTACAAGACCCCTGTATTACAAGGAAGACATACAGTATTCGAGCTTACTTTCCAAAACTCAGTAGTTTTCTAGCGTGAATTACTTGTCTTATGGTATGTAATTTACTATATAAAGAATGATGTTTATTAAAAATTGTACAAATTGTTAAATTTGACTGTTACTTTTGTTTTTAACTGCAAAAAAGTAATGGAAGATGAGAAAAAACAGTATACAATACATTGTGATTTCTGTAGTAATATCCATAGCACAACATTATTGAACAGGAAAGAATTCACATATAATACCTAAGGCAACCATTAATATTTTTGAACACTACTGTTGTGAAAAAAAACCCAAACACCCTGAACAGCCAGTAGTTTTGGTCAGATAGCTTTGTAACCATTCAAATTTACTTGAGTTTCACACTTGACAACCCATTTCATAACAACAGTAAGATTCCTGGTAAACCTAGACTGTGCCTGTGATGGAATTAAACTGGCTCATTTTATAATATTACTGCATATGTTTAAAGAATACAGAAGCAGATGCCATTCCAGTGGCTGTAATCCAACACATTTAAGACCACCAATTTCAACCCACAACTTTCTAGTATTATTACCAAATTTTAAAGGGAAAGCAACAATTAAAAATATAACCAACACTTTGAGAATAAAGTTTTCACCATAGTTTTTCTTTTTTGTTAAATTACAATAAAATTTAAAATATCTCTTCTTTTAAAAACTCTTCTTTTACCTGCTGCACATGTACCAATGTGCTATTACTCCAAATCAAAACTTTAAATAAGTTTTGTGTATTATTCAAAGGAGATCATTTGATATTGTACCAGTCAAGTTCAATTCAATCTGGACGTTTTCAACTTCTTTGATACAAAATCTAACTGTTCAGATACTGCTAAATGATCACTGCATATTTAATGAGTGAACTACATCAGATTCTATGAGAAGCTGAACGAGTAAAAGTAGTGGTAAAATAACCACTTTTCTGAAACATGTATTATATACAAAATATTTAAAGGTATAGTTTTTAACCTTTATACAGTACTTTTAAACAACTTTTTCTTCAGTAAAACAGTACATGTGGAAAAAAACAATAATACCACAAGAGAAATAGAAGACAGCTATTTTTTCCTAATGTAATCGGTGTTATGGAACCATTTAAGTTTTCTATCAGGCAAAGCAAGTATTCAAGAGATTCTGATTCTTGACTATACATTTAATGATTTGGCTATAATTTACAGTCTTTGATGCCACAAATATATCATGAATGTTTCAGTTGCAGAATGGCACTTGGTTTACTCTACCAGCAAGGACAAAGTAATTGATCAGCTGAAGAGAAGTCCATATTCGCAGGTTGAAATTCGAGTGGTTCCCCCCCTCCCCCCCCCCCCCAATCCAGGCACATCCATTCATTGTGCAATCTGTCGATGGGTAAACAACATAGTGCAGGTTTAATCTCAGTAGAATCTGGCCCTTTGGTTTAACTGAAGTCAATTCTGGGTCGATACTGGAGTACCATGGGATAAGACTAAAACCACAAAGAAAACAGAACAGAAACAATAATAGCAGGTAGAACATAAATAAACAAGCAGTGTAATGACTTAACGATTCAACAGAATTTAGTTAGTAAGTCCTTCCTCATCAATGTTAACAGGAACAAAATAATACAAGGGTAAGAGTTGTGTAAGTTAAAAACTCTCATGTCCACTTGGCTCATCAATAAACCAATCAATATTCTCAAAATGAAAAATAAATTGGCCATGTTCTCAACAATCTGAATTCACTAGCACTTTTCTTCCTAAGCAATTCCCCATTATCTACAGTAGGATTGCTGGACAGGCTAAAGAAAGCAATCACCCTCTATAAGGATGGCAGGGAAGTTTATTTATTTATTTATTTATTTATTTATTTATTTATTATGGCGTTCTTATATGCCGCCCAACTCCCGAAGGACTCAGGGCGGCGTACAACAGAAAAAATACAAGACACCAGTTCATAAAAATCACATTAAAAGAGATATAAAAATTAAAAACACAATATTTAAAAAAACATCCAATGCCCATTCAAGTTGTCCCCGAACCAGTTGTTTTCAGTATTGAAGACATTTTAATTCTCTCTATGGATACATAGAGTACATAGGAAGAAACTGGCAATTTAAAAATGTAAACAAAAAATATATATACAAAGTAGCTGAGAAGTGGTATCCAGGCCTGTAAGAACCTACTGCTGCTAATAATTGTCCTCACAGTAACAGTATGCTGAGCACTGAGGTTAGTGTTGTACTTTATTGCATTAAAAAAAAAGTAATCTTCACCAGTTGTTCTGAATGGGCCTAATCTTCATTTAAGGGTGCTCTCTTTAAAATTTCCAAGCAGACCATAATTCACCTGTTATACACTGTGATGGTGCAAAGGTAATGTCAGGAACCATCATGATACAAACCCCAGCCTTTCGTAATTGCCTCTCAGCATCAGACACAAGCATGTAAAGTATGTGGCTGTGTGACATTTCTTTGATTTACCTTCCCTTGCAGATGCCTATGACACAGCTGCAAATAGGCCCCATCCCAGAAATCCAAGGAATTTTTTAAAAAATACCTTAGATTACAGTATTTTTCAACCTTGGCCGCTTGAAGATATGTGGACTTCAACTCTTGCTGGCTGTGTAATTCTGGGAGTTGAAGTCCACACATGAAGTTCAAGCGGCCAAGGTTGAAAAACACTGCCGTAGAAAATTAATTCCTGAACAGTGTTTGTTAACCATGTACTGGAGCCTGATCTTTTTCATCCTAATATCAGGTATGTGCAACCTGTTGCTAAAGTCCAATTCTCATCATCTCCAGTCACTGTTGACAATGTTGAGGAATGATGAGAAATGTTCTGTAACAAAATTTGCATAGTCATACCTCCCTTATGACAATCTCCCATTCCTTAGGGATATAATCTGAAAATACAGGAACATGTCAATGCAGTGATATGCATTTTCCCCAGCGCAACTGTCCATTTACATGAATTATGGCTGTACTTCCTGCACCTAACTGCAAAGGACTCTATTATTTTCTTTACTAGAAAATATTTACATGACTAATGCTGGATATAACACTGCATTTTATAGTCTCACCATAAAGAGATCATAATGCTTTTTCAATTTCTCCCATGGAAGGGTGACTTACTATATATATACCTGGTTATATAAAATAGGGGAGCAAAGTAAAATGGAGCTCTGTAAAGGAAGGGCAGCATAAAATTGAAGCATACTATGAATGCTTAAGATTGAAAGCCCATTATGACAAAGGTTAATACCCTTTGGCATTGAGGACTAACTCACCTTCTTTGAAAGTACGGTTGCTATATAAAACACAATATTTTTGCAGTATAATTCTAATATTTTATAAAAAATAACTTTAAAATCCTAAACTTCTTATCCCAAAGCCCCAAACTATGAAACCAAATATTCATAACACCCAATCATTCAACTAAGATAGTGTAGCTATAATGATTACCAATTTTCTATCATATTCATTTCCCAAAATATCTATAGCACTATTCATGAATCCTAATGTTCCATGGTTGTAGATACAAAATAATTTCAGAGATTATCCTATTGCTGCATTATGATGTCATGATAATATATATGGAGTTACATAGAATATTGCTAAAGTTAGCAAAGCTTCTAAGAAGGCAATACTTGATAGCATTAAGCCTGATTAGTTTACAAAAAATAAGACTGTCAACTTGCAATTAACCATAATTTTACCTGGGTTAATATTCATGCACATGGTATCCAATCATACCTTACTGTAAGGCTACAATTAATCAACAGCATAGAAAATCTGAACTAAATTATTGTAATATTACAACATGCTTATCTTTATTTCAAATTGATTTTCGAAATTGGTTTTATAATTTGGGAGCCCATGAAGAGCCTATAGCATGCTACACAAGATATAAATTAATGAATATAGCTTGCCCCATGCAATTTTTTTTAAATCTAGGTAAACATTGAGACAAAAATCCAAGGCTTCAATCTTTGAATTAAATTTAGTCTAAAGAACTTAGTCCAAAAGAAAATGAAAGACACATTCAGCTCCCACCTAAACTGAATTCCAAAGGATAATGTCTTAATGACTACAATGTGTACAGTCGGGGAGTGCCTCTTACCTGATAAAAAGAGCCATCCTGTGAGCAGACTTGTGATGAGGAGCAGTTCTGACACCGAAACTGCAAAGGAGATGATTTTCTGATCAGATAAGAGGCATCCATAACTGAACATTGATCATCAGTCATTTAAAAATAGTTGCATATTCAAGTGTGTAATTTTCTGACCCGTAAGAGATGAGCTATATGGCTGCCAGAATTTGTTTTAAGAATCTATAACGTTAATTATACATATAACATTAGTTATAACGTTTAATAATCTATAACATTATGTATATACAGTATGTATGTATGTATGTATGTATGTATGTATGTATGTATGTATGTATTTATGTATGTATGTATAAAATTAACTGTGTATATATGCTCCCTCCCATATTTGGGTATACCAGGTGACTCGACAGAAAAACATTTAATCTTTCCCCTGGCTCAGCTGATAAGGGAGTAGAACTTGTGGCTTAGAGGGTAAAAGCACTGCCTAACAAGGCAAGTAGCCCAAGTTCAAATCCTAGAAGGGTATGGCTAGCTGATGAGAAGTAAATAGCTTGAAATAGATTTATACTAGTCTCCCTTTATTTCTTTATCAGTTCTTTGTAATGTGTGTGTGTGTGTGTGTGTGTGTGTGTGTGTGTAGCATTTTTGCTGATAAATGAATATGTGTGTGTGTGTGTGTGTGTGTGTGTGTGTGTGTGTGTGTGTGTGTGTGTGTGTGTGTGTGTGTGCGCGTGCGCACACACACACACCTCCCCAATGTGCAGCTTTCTTGTTCTCCCAATTCTGGCTACAATAAAAAAAACCCATGGATGCTCTAAAAAACAATAATCTTCAAGATATAATTGGAGGCAAATGGCAGGGTGGATATTGGAAATCTCATTTGAATTAAAGTATCCCTGACTTATATGAATGCTTTAAGGCAGCAAGGTATCATTAAAAAAACACAACACAATACAAATAAGAACAGCGGTGAGGCAAAGGGAGACATTAAGAGGTTAGCAATAAGATTTGCAAAAAGAATTGAATCTCTATATTGCCAGGAATTTTGCAGGCAAAAACTATGCAAACAAATTTAATTAACATTAACATTAATTACACCAATTGCAAATTCAGTAAAAGAATAGGTCTCATAAAAATGGCAATCTTTTATTTCTACCTAGCTAATTTATAACAATTGTTAAAATGCAGAATTATGCAACTTTTAAATAGATGTATTTTTTAAACGGTTTTTAGTAATAACATTTGGAGTTCCAAAGACTACTCCTATCCTATGTTAGATAATGGGAATTATTATTATGTAGACTGTCCAACTTTCTTAGATTCATTTAAATATTCAGAAGCATGGATAAAATGTAAATAGTTATTAAGCATAGAAAATGCATTGAGGAGAGTTAAACTATAGGTTTAATTAAAAAGAGAAAATAAGTTAGCAGATATAGAAATATGTAACTGTCCTACATATATCCATACTACAAAACTGCTGTCATGAAACACTAGACCAGACAATATTTTTTTTAATACCTGAGTATTTTATCTTCCTAGTCACAATTGTTTTCACTATGTATCTATAGTTATAATACTGTTTTAAGATGACATTTTCAGAAATCTGAGAAGTTGCTTTTTGTACCCCAAAGTTAATTGGATTCTTATTTAATTTTTTTTCAATTTATCTGGGTCATTTTCCAAAATAACATGTGTTTCTTCATAGTACATGCCAATGTGCTATCTACAATTCATATTTTTGAAACTGTACATTTGTGAATTTCATGCACTTGGATGCTATCTAAATAACTAGGTTTTTGGAAAAATAAATGTTATTTAGTAGAGATATGCCCTACATTTCAAATTCAGATTGTTTTGAGCTGGAAACAGGCCATTAAAACCCCACCATGAGTTTTCCTATACTGTTCTGCCCTTCTCTGTTCTTATCTTGAGATGACCTCATTTCAAGCATGAAATGGCAGTTTTCCTCTCAAAAATTGAGGTTTTTAAGAATACTTCCAGTGCGGAAGGACAACGTGGTTGTAACAGCCACATGGAATTTGAAATAGTTCCTTCTCTCTGTCTTAGCACATTTCCCCTCCAAATTTTTTCCAGTTTTTGATTCTGTAAAAGCTTAGCATCAAACTTTTTATTGCCTTCTTGCTATTCAAAGACATATTATTCCTAGGCTTCAAGGTTGAGGATTTCTTTGTCATTCTCACTGCCTTAGGAAAATTCTGGCAGTTACTGACTCCACTTCTTCTGTTTATCTGAACTGATATCAGGCAAAACAGTTACCCATCAAAGTCTTGAAAAGCAAAAATCCTCAACAGAATTTCATTTCTGTCTTCTTTTTCAGCAAGAAATAACAATTACAATATGACATTAATGGCTTATTTAATCATGGCATGATGGTTTCAATTAACTTTCACATATTATATACCATACCATTTTGGCATAGCAGGTTAGAAGTCATGTACTTTAACTATTGGAAATCAGCAATATGTATCAAAATATTTAACATTTTCCACTGGCCTTGGATGAACTATCAAATGATAAAACTAAAAACTAACAAAATTAAACTATTGGTCAGCTAGACTGGCATTGCCTCTTCTATCAACTCTCCTGAGCCTCAAACAGAATTGGTCCACTACTTGCTCTATGGCCTTTAATTGAAGATGTCACTAAGGTCAGTGCCCTTCCTCTAAATCCTTTTATATTTATATTAAACCTGCTAAGAATATTATATACTTTACCTATCTGTTTAAAGCCATGATTTTCCTGACTTCAGATAACAGAGGCATGACAAATCCTAGCCTTGTCTGGCCTAGGGATCTCTGAATTTGGTGGAATTTTAGTTATGCATCAGCCAACTTCCCTTTATGAAAATAGACTAAGTTGTTTGACAAGACGATTACCACTTTCTTCGTAATTCTCACCACCCTAGGAAAATTCTGGCAATTACTGACTCCATTTCTTCTATCCATCTGAACCGTTGCCCACTGATAACAGGAAATCTAGGGAAATCTAACAGGAATATCAGCAATAACCAGAAACAGACCACCAAAAAACACAAAGTGTTTAGCCAGTTTTTTTGTTTATCAGTCTTGATAAAAGCACATTGTGCTTTTTGGTAGTGTGTTTCTGGTTATTGCTGATATTCCTGTTAAATTTTCCTTTTTCCTGAATAATTTTCGTGGATAATCATCTGAATCAATCTAGATGCTGTTGAATCAGGGCCTTAATGATTCCAGTATACAGTATCTGCTATACTATTTTATTTGTTTTTTTGCACACCTTACTACCGTGTTTCCCCGAAAATAAGACCCTGTCTTATATTTTTTGAACCCCAAAATAAGCGCTTGGCCTTATTTTCAGGGAGGTCTTATTATTTTGGGACGCGTGGAGTTAGACAGGGCTCCGCTTGCCATCTTACCTGATTTCCAGCTCTATCTCCCTAACCCTAACCAGAGGAGATGGCGGGGACTGGCTGCGCATGTGTTGAAATATTTTCGGGGAGGGCTTATTTTTGGGGAAACAAGGTACCAATTGTCTTTTTGGCATTCTTTCAATGAATTCTAGCAGCGGACTCACAAACAGGTAAGGATTTCTTTTGCCTGTAAGCAAGAATTCATTCCACGTGCCCATACTGCTTAGAAAGGGCTATTTAAATAATAGATGGAGAGAAGTTGAAGTAAGTTGGCCTAACCCTTATCTAAAGATGGTTAAATAGCAGTTTATCTCCTTTAAATCCCAGGCCACACTCCTGTTTCACAGGGAGGACAAACAGAAGAAGCAGCTCATCATTTGTTACAAGATATATTCTTTGTTAAGTGCAAATACTTTAAAAACGGCAGGAAGCCCTGTTTTTAGATGTAGCAGCGCCAAGTCACAGCAACATCGGGAAGATGGTGTATGAGAAACTGGAGAGGTTCCAAGAGCCTAAAGGAGGAACTGGAGAGGATATGGAAAAGTAAAGACCAAAGTGGTCCCAGTGGTGGAAGAAGCACTCAGAGCTGTGATCTCCAAGCTGAGAGAGTGGCTCCAGCAAAACCTAGTACCATCAGAGCTCTGTGTCCAGAAGACTGTGGTGCTAGAAACGACCCAAGATTGAGGAAAACACAGTCAGTCTCAGTCTCTCTGTCTCTCTCTCTCTCTCACACACGCACACTTTTTAAGAGCTATGGTGGTGCAGTGGTTAGAATGTAGTACTACAGTGCTAATTCACTGCTCACTCCAGGAGTTCGAGTCTCACCAGCTCAGGGTTGACTCAGCCTTCTATCCTTCCAAGGTCAGTAAAATGAGGACCCAGATTGTTGGGGAAAATATGATGACTCTGTAAATGGCTTATATACACCACTATGAAGTGGTGTATATAAGTCTATTGCTATTGCTATTTAAAAGTAATATAATTAATATAATACATAGCTAAAAGCCCTATAATTAATATAAATATTTATATATAGACTAAAATCAATAAAAACTTATTTCATTTACATTTTCGCTTCGTAGTCTCCATCTTGTCATGTAGATGAATTCCATAGTATGATCCTTCCCCATGATTTCCCCATTGCATAGTACATCCAGCTTTAAAACAAAAAAACAGTTACTTGAAGAAGTATTATAAAAACATTCTTAGAGCTATGTTCATCTTTCCTAAAAGAGAATCATTCATATATAAGTGAAAAAAGATATTAGAAGCCTACCACAGCTTGATTATTCTTATGCAAGATAGTTATTTAATGAACAAGAAGAATACAAAAAAAGGACTTTTAGCTACTTACATAGATTTTAATTATTATTCCCAAATATAAACTGTATTTTCCATTTAAACAAGCTGCTTAAAATAAAGTGTTTAAAACATAGACCATCCACTACAGATGTTAAATACATTTGCCTGGTTCCGTTCCCCCCCCCCTATTTATTTTGGGATTCATTTGGTCTTTATATTAAATCATTGGATATTTTTCAATGGATAGAAGAGTTATATACTTGTATTTTTTAGGGCAAGATGAATATGCAAATTAGGAAATTATATTGTGCTGTTTTATATGCAGTATATCTTCTGCATGAGTGAAGAAGAAAAACTAGTCTTATTTGGCATAAGAATTTTTTTTTAAAAAATGATGTTACACTATTTTAGCCATCCAGTTCAGCACTGCAGCAATAATTTTCAAGGGGTTCAAGCATGGTGTTTAACATAACCTGCAAAATTATTTTTTAAATCATTTTTTCAAGGACAGAATCTAAGGCCATTAGCATACAAGGCATATATACTAAAGTAAATTGTGATCCAAATAATACAGTCATAAATGCTGATATAGATAGATAGATAGATAGATAGATAGATAGATAGATAGATAGATAGATAGATAGATAGATAGATATAGATATATAGATATATAGATATATAGATATATAGATATATATGTAGGTCTTTGGTTATTCGGGTTTTCTCCCGCGTAAAATTGGAAGTGTCTTGGCAACGTTTCGACGAAGTCTCATTCGTCATCATCAGGCTGGTGTCTTCAGCTTCCTGCTTCTAGGAGCAATGTGAGATTGCAGCTGTTTCTTCCTATTTAACTGCCACTGGGGGTTTGAACTGATAGGGTGGGGGCTTGGCTGTGTTCTGATTGGGTGGAAGTGTGTTCTGATTGGTTGGGGGCTTGGCTGTGCTCTGATTGGATGGGGGGTTGGCTGTGCTATGATTGGCTGGGGTGTCAGTTTGCTTCATGTATGGAATGGAGGGGTTTAGAGTGGCTAATGATGCAGCTATGGTCTGGCTTCTGGTTTGTGGCCGTGCCTCATTGGTGTGGGTTTGGGTTTGCTTTTTGCATGGGTGTGTGGTGGTGACATCCTGTGTGGTTTTCGTGAGTGTGGGTCTAGTGTCAATCTTAGTGTTAGGGACTCGTTTGTCAACAAGTGCGGGTTTCCAAATGGCTGGTAGGCGGGAGGTGTCATCTCGTTTATTCATGCTGTGTGGGCGTTTCTCTATCTCAATGGCTTCTCTGATTATTCTGTTGTTAAAGTGTTCAGTTTTGGCGATAGTTCTGGTCTTTTTAAAGTTAATTTCATGTCCTGTGGCTTTAAGATGTTGGACCAAGGAAGAAGTTGGTTCCTCTTTTTTGACTGAGTTCTTGTGTTCTTCAATGCGTGCACTTATTCTTCTGTTGGTTTGTCCAATGTATGTGGTGGGGCAGGCGGTGCATGGGATTTCATATACTCCTTGATTTTCTAACTCAATTTTGTCTTTGGGGTTTCTTAGGATGGTGGATATTTTTCGGTTTGTGCAGAATGCTGTCTTGATGTTGTGTTTGTGGAGGATCTTGCTGATTCTGTCTGTGGTTCCTTTTATGTATGGTAGGAGGGCTTTGCCGTTTTCTTGTTCTCTGTCTTGGATTTTAGTGGGGGTTTCTTTTTGGATTAGGTTGGTGATCTTATTTCTTTGGAATCCGTTGGATGTTAGTACGTTAGTGAGAGTGTGTAGTTCGGTTTTTAGGTGTTGTTCGTCAGCTAAGCGTTTTGTTCTGGAGATATATATGTGTGTGTGTGTGTGTGTGTGTGTGTGTGTGTGTGTATGTATACACACACACATATACATACATACATACATACATACATACATACACACACACACATACACACATACAACATAAGAAAATTGCTTTACGCATTTAATTGTTTTAAAATAAATCTACATCTAATTTCAGAGTTACATGCCTTATAGTATGATTTTGTATTCTCTTTGGATTGTAATATACTACACAATTTTTCAGTTGAAAAGTTTTCCGATGGAAGCCATTTATAAAATGTTCTCCTAATAGTCTACTCTTTTTCTTTCTTGGTGATTGACCACCTTCAATAAAATAGAGACTTTAAATTGGATTATGACATTTAAAAGTGCAATTGAATGCCAATTTATATTGGAATAGGTCTCATGAACACTTCACTAAGGAAAAATATTATTAATGTACTATATGACATTCCATATTTGCAATGCAAGGAAAAATGGTTTAGCTAGCTAAAGTTGTGATTGTTTAAATTCACTTAGTCAAAGGACAGGATCTACTACTTTGGGTGATAGAACGTCATACCTCATAAGAACTTGGAAGCTTTAATTTTAAACTTAGAAATTTCTTGATGGTTCCTACAGTTACTCGTGTAGAACATCGGATGAATTTCTTCATCAACCCCTAAAGAAAGAGAGACAAAACCTGTAAACTTAGGTATTAAAATCTGAATTGCTTGCACTCCAAATGCTACCTACCTAATCTGATAACCTACCAATTTTATTTATTTATTTATATGTACCTTGTCTTTATTTTTTAGAAACATCTCAAGACTGGGAAGTATCGAACACACCTTCCTCCACTTATTTTCCCCACAACAAAGCTGTGAGTGAAGTATGTTGGGCAGAAAGGGGATGGCTGGCCCACCACCAGCCAATTTTCATGGCTAAACTGGGACTAGAACTCTCCCAGTTTCTAGCCTGGTGCCTTAACTATTAGACTAAACTGGCTTGAATTCTAGCCAATGCTAGAATATATAATACCTTCTGCTGACATGAAATAATGATTTTATACCAATTAAATTTACTGAATGTAATGACTTCTTTTCTAATGAAAACTATTTAATATCTGTTATATGACAAAATTAATATCTTAAGTAACAGAAAAACCAGTTGGGATCAAGATACTGATTCTTCCTCTCTTAACCAAATATTATTTTTTAATCTAGAGGTGCGGAATTTGAGGTCCTGCAAATATTATTGTATTATAATGTTCCACAGAACGGCTACAGTGACAGAGAATCAGTGTTTCTTAACTTTTAATTATATTTAGAACTTTAAAATTAGCTCACTTAGACAGTGGAATGAAGACTCAGGTATGGGAACTGCAGAAAAAAATTAAGAAATTAGTTCGGATTTCCTTGAATGATAGAAAATCACCTTTCAAGTAACAAATCTTACTTGTTTATATCATATCTATTTTACTCTGCATCATTCTACTAATTACCGGTAATACTGTATAAAGAGTTGTCCCAAAGTTGCTTTTTCAAGAGGCAACTGGACATTTTGGTTTTTCTTTGAAGAAGTTTCACTTGTCATCCAACAAGCTTCTTCAGTTGAGAAGCGAAACATCTTCAAAGAAAAACCAGAAAGTCCAATTGCCTCTTGAAAAAGCACCTTTGGGACAACAATGAGCTGGAAGACTGAGAATCTCCATAGACATGTATAAAGAGTTCAAAACTCACTTTTACTACATTATCACCAGACTGCCCATTGTTACGTAAACAATCCAGACAAATAGCAATCTGTGGGTCACTCCTGTGATAATCTTTGTCTTCTTGGTTTTCATCTCCATTTTCACCATCTTTAGGATTTTCAGAATTTGCATTTTCTTCTGAAACCAAAAAAGTGCACAGATAGCAATGTAGAAAGTAACAAGCAAAGATTGCAATCTAGGTCAAGTTTTCTTGAAATCAATTTCATGTATCTCACTGAAGCAGTGCCAAGAGAGTTCCATTTTGTTTGTAGCAGCTGTTTTCTATTCTTCTTGCTGTGCAACTTCTACAAGAAACTTCTCTGAGAGGGAGTGTGAAAGAAGGTGTCATCAATAAGCAGAGAAATTCTACTTCTGCTTTTCAAACTTAGGTGAGGCAGAAAATGTTCTGAAGAAGTACTTGAAATCAGTAATACAGTTTATGACATCTAATTATTGAAAGTTTAAGTTATATAAAATAGAGGCACTGATGATGGATGGCTTGTTCCTTCAGTAAGATGTACATATTTGCATTTACTAATAAATTCTAGTGAAAAATAAGACTACAGTTTCTGACATTTTAATAAGTTGGAAATTAAAATGTTACATTGTGAAATAAATGTAAATACCTCCTCCATTTTCTATAGGTTTGTTTTTCTTCCAGAATTCAGCTTCACGGTGCAATTCTTCTAGTTTTCAGTAACAAAAAACAAATTTGTAATTCAAATTAATAATGCAACAGGATTACCAAAATAAATAATCTTGTTAAGAGGAGCAAAAACATACTCTCTCGAAGTCCTGGAACCAGCTTAAATATAATTTCTTCTAAAGTATTATCCAGCCTGGAAAAGGGAAAAAAAATCAACAACTCAATATACTTAATATGTATATATTCATATGTTAACATACATTACAGGCATACATTATAGAACTTCAATGGGAAATAACAGAATTATTCTAAATCTATTTTCAATTTCTTATTGAGCAAATGTTCTGAAAGATTACAAACTCCATGACTGTTCTGTAGGGAAGAGATGTACTCCATAAGATAGCAATATTTGTAATTTGATTTTTGATTCCATAAACTTAATGGGGCTCTATTGTTTGCTCTGTAATTTTGAATGGCAACAATCTTAAATTAATTCTAAGTTAATCCTTGCTTTTTTGAGGACTATGAAATTGATCTGCGAGATATTCTTTTGGCTAAAACGTAGAATCAGAAAGAACTCAAATATTCTACTGAAGAGAAGTAATCTACATATACACATGCATAAAGACCCCATCCAGAAACATATCTGTCTTGTTAGAACCAATAGACTTGCTTTAAGATATTGACAGAATTCGAAGCCCATGAAATTGTTTGAATTGCCATTTATTGTAATGACACTAAATTGTATCCACAGTTGGGTAATGATACCTCGAAATAAGCGCTTGGCCTTATTTTCAGGGAGGTCTTATTATTTTGGGGTGCATGGAGCAAGAAGGGCTCCTCTTGCCATCAAACCTAATTTCCAACTCTGTCTCCCTAACCTTAACCAGAGGAAATGGTATTTTGGGGGGAGGGGTTATTTTCAGGGGAGAGCTTATTTTCAGGGAAATACAGTATTTATAAATATGATTAGAAGTACGATGAGCAGACATCCTGGTGTATGTTGTAATTTTTGATCCACAAGTATTTAAATTAATGCCAAGAGTATCTATATTCTTAAAATTACTGAAGAACAAATGGGGATCAAAATGTAAAAATAGGATGCAGAGTGCATGCTAGCTGTATACAGAACAAGTTTATAAATGAATTCATAAACAAGTTCTTAATGAATGAATCCCCGATTCAAGCCATCAGTTTATACTCTCTCCTTGTTGTGCTACTGCCATCACCTTGAACTAGAAAAATAATAAGATACCAAGAGATTTAAAATAAGAAGATACAGAGATTTTGAGAAGATATTCATATATCTGACTCCATAGCTATTTCGCATAGATAGCCATGCATAACACTAGTTATTAATTTTTCTCAGGCAGAGAGAAAATGGTAATAGTAGGACAGGAATATATAAACAAAGGAAAACATCAGGTGGTGTGATGCTTTGATGCAGCATATAACTGCAAAGCCAAGTATTTAATTTTATATGTAATTTTTCCATTTTTAATACATATATTTTCCGAATAAAATTATACACATGCACACACTCACAAACACACATACAAAATTTCTTGTATCTTAGACTAGCATAGTTCTTTAAGAAGAAAACATTCATTTGTATTTTTAGAAATCCATAAGATCTCAAAAGATACAATTCTTAGTTTAATTAAAAATTAGCTACAATTATTGATACTGAAATAAATAAATAAATCTATCATCTCTCTCTCTCTCTCTCTCTCTCTCTCTCTCTCTCTCTCTCTCTCTCTCTCTCTCTCATCTATCTATCTATCTATCTATCTATCTATCTATCTATCTATCTATCTATCATCTATCTATCTATCTATCTATCTATCTATCTATCTATCTATCTATCTATCTATCTATCTATCTATCTATCCTATCTATCTAACCTATCTATCTAATCTATATTCCTGGAACTCAACTGGGTGAAATTGGAAGGTATATAGGACAAAAATTATTGAATCAAGATAATTCAAATGGATTAACTTACAGAATGCTGTGACCCATGACTCTTGTGGGAATGAAATTGGGCAAAGTTGTGGCCACTTCAGCTCCACCACTCCTTCTGACTACACTTCCCAGAAACCTGTAAGTTATGTGGTGCAAGGGAAGATGGGAGGGCTGTATGCCCGTCCTTTCCTGCCTCCTCCTGGCTCCTGCACTCATTGAACTAGCAGAAATGGAGCACAAATTGTCTAGTAAAGCTTTAACACATTAATGTGTTGCCAACTGGTTTTATACTTAGTGTTTCCTTGCATTGTGTTTGCTATTTTGGGAGATTAAATTGTTTTTCTAAAAAACAAACATCACTTTTTTTCTTTAACCCCTTCAACCAAGGAAAAACACAGAGCAGCAGCCATTACCATGTTATTGTAGTTTCCCATCATTCCACATCAGAGGTGGTATTCAGCCGGTTCAGACCGGTTCGGGTGAACCGTTAGCAAAAATTAGGACCAGTTCGCCAAACCGGTAAATACCACCTCTGGTTGGCCCTGCCCACACCCGCCTGGTCACCTGGTCGCCGGTTGCCCAGCCTGCCCACACCCGCCCTATATATGTTGCCTTCACTTCGCCACAAGGCCCAGCTAATCACCTCGAGTTGTCACTCCTAACGTGACTGACCTCTCCGGCAGCATAGCACATTCGCTTATGCATGCACACAGTCTGCTCTGTGGCTTACCTGCCTAAGCTGACTTCGCCTTCCGCAGTGCCTGTGCCCCAATGGAGCTGCTTCCTCCTGCCTACAGGTAAGTCTGCGAGTCGCGTTAGCCTCTCCCCTTCCCCGCAGCTTGCTGCGGGGCCCCCACTATCCCTGGAGCTTGCCTGGCTGGCTAAGCCGCCGGTGTCGTGGCTCCATCGCACACAGCACTCACGGCCTAGCTAGCTAGCTGCCCCCCCATCCCCGGCTTCCAGCACTGCTTGCCGCATTTCCCAGAGCTTCCCACTTGCCTCTGAATGCCGGCTGAGAAGCCGCATGGCCGCGCTGGCTGGGAGAAAACACTTCCCCTAGCCAGGAAACTGAATGGCCGTGCTCACGAGCTGGCTGGGAGAACAAATTCTCCAAGGATTTCTTTGCCTACCTGATTTCCAGCTCCATCGCGTTTCTCGCCATCGTGTGCAGGGAAGTGAAAGTTTGTGTGGGGCTAAAAAAATGTTCAATCAATCAATTCCAACTTTTCGTGAAAGAAAAAGGTCTCGTGAAGTTGGAATTGATTGGATTTTTTTTCTTAGTCCAACGAACTTTTCTTTCCCTGCACACGATGGTGAGAAACGCGAAGGAGCTGGAAATCAGGTAGGCAAAGAAATGCTTGGGAGAAGCCAGGGCATCTGGGCGGTGGTGGGTGGGGAAAGCTCTGTCGGCGGTGAACAAAACAACCCCATTGCACCGCGCCTCCTCCTGCAGCCAAGCGTGCCAAGCCGTGTGTGGCCTTTCCTCAAATGGGCTGTGCATGGGGTGCTTGGAGAGAGAGCAAGAGAGCTCTCCAACTTCTGTTTTTTTGTGTGTGTGTGAGAGAGAGAGAGGGAGGGACAGAGCGATGACGATCCGTGCTTCAGCGCCAAACTTCTGGCAGCGACGAGGGCGGCTTCTGAGCAGCCCTGAGTCAGCCAGCTCCACCTGATCTACTCCATGAGTATCGATGTTCTCCTCGCCCCCCCCTCAAACGGTGGCAAGCTCTGCGGGACAACAGGGCATCTCATTTTTCCCACGCGGCGTACACTTGCTACCTTGCTTGTCTGCTTGCAAGCAGTGATTTTCTCTGCTTCTCTCGGGATGCTGGTGCGGGCACCATGTATTGCTTGTCGGGGCTGAGCAGGGAAGCAGGGAGGATGATGCTGAGGAGGAGAAAAACCGCAAGGTTTTGCGGCAGGCAGCTGGCCCTGCAATGACGGCTTGAATGGCTCGGCTAAAGTTGTGCTCGCTGCAAATCACCAATGTTGGCATGGGGGCCTTGGCTGCAGTACTGCTCCAACCAGCCAGCCCATGCCCAAGCTGGGCTGGCCGCTCTGTCCCCACCGGCGGCTGGGTGATGCTGCGCACGGGGCATTGAGCGGCTGTCGGCCGTGCGGCTCTTTGGGGATGGCCAGCCCAGCGAGGAAGCGCACGGCCTCGGCTCTGTGCTCGGGGAAGCAAGGGGGAGTGGCGTGACAGCGGCTTCCCTGCTTAGCCCTGACAAGTGATACATGGTGCCCGCACCAGCGTCCTGAGAGAAGAAGAGAAGATCATCGCTTGCAAGCAGAAAAGCAGAGGTAGTGCCACACCATGGGAAAAATGAGAGGCCCTGTTGTCCTGCAGAACCTGCCACCGCTTGAGTGGGTGGGGGGGAGGTAAGGAGAACGGCGAGACTCAGGGAATAAAACTTTTCTGCCTTCCTTCACAGCAGAGCAACTCGAAAGGCAGCCAGACGCAGTCTGTCCCTTTAAGGTACTTCGACACGGGAGGGAGGGGGGACCATAAAGGGACAGGCACAAGCTGCAGGAGCTGCCTTCAGAGCAAATGAATGATTTGTGACCTGTAAAACTGAAACTGAGTTGATTGAAACAAGGCAGATACTTTTATAATATTTGAAACTAATTTAAAATGTGTTTTGTAAACTTTTAATTATAACTGATTTAACAAATTGAATGACTAATGTTTTGTTAAAGGTACAAGAACAATTCTATTATTCTCAATTATCTAACATGTTGGCAATTTGGAATTCCAGCAATATATATATATATATACTTAATACCATTTCATAACACTGTTGATGAACTGTTTTCCTTTGAAATAATTTATTAAATAATTTATTAAATTTGTTAAATAACCCCTTACCGTAACATTTCTAATGGATTGGTCTCATGTACTTGATTGCCACATCTGGGGCAATCATTGCTGTCTTCAAAGTGTTGCACAATACAACTCTTGCAGACTGCAAAATCAGATAAGATGTGTTTTAGGAAAATATATAAATAATAACTGCAAACTACTTATTTTTTTAAGGAAGTCTAATATCCCAAGATCTACTAGAAATATATCCTGATTCTCCACATGTTATTTGACAACCTAAATACTTGAGCTTGGAGATTCAAGACCATTCTGGCAATGAAGTTTTAAAGTACTGAAGATCGTCAAATCAAGTTATGAAAGAATTATGCCTGATTTAGCACTGTAAAGTTTATGTGATTATTATGTCTATTTTTATATATTTAAATATTGTATCTCATGCTTTCATCTAATATCCTTGGAGGAGGAGGAGGTACTCTGAACACCTGTATGTCTTACAATGGCTGTTGTTAACATGTGAGGGAGAGATATTTTTCTAAATACTTGCAAATGTACCCTTTTCATTTACCCTATGTCTCCCACATTCCATTTTCTGCTGAAAGTACTCTGATTCCTAGAACATCTGGATCCAGGCAGATGTACTCTATGTCTCTTGCTGTCATATATGTTTGTTCTACTGGTTAAAGAACCAGGCTAAAACCCAGGTATGAAAGCCATGACAGCCAGCTGTGGTGACTCTGGGCCAACCTCTCAGCCCAATCCACCCCACAGCACTGTTGTGTGGGGAAAATAAGAAGAGGAAGCAGCATTATGTATGTTCACTGCTTTGAATTACTTATAAAGTAATAAAGATGGGATAAAACTATAATAAACAACAAAATAAATAAATGTAGGATAAAAATAAATAGATAAATAAAACTATGGTCTTACTATTAAAACTTCCTTCATGGTTTCCAACTCCTTACTATTAATTAATAATTCAAGCATATCTTGTATGTGACAGTCAATGTATACTGAAATATATTGTAGTACAGGGGTCTCCAACCTTGGCAACTTTAAGCCTGGAGGACTTCAACTCCCAGAATTTCCCAGCCTAGCTGGGGAATTCTGGGAGTTGAAGTCCTCCAGGCTTAAAGTTTGAAGACCCCTGTTCTAGTAAATATTAAACATCAATGGCTTCTAAACCACGAGCCTTAATCTAACAACTGCAAAAGCATTAATTAATTAAAATGGGGGGGAAGGATGCCTCACAAAATGCTACTTACAAGTATGGAGGCACTCGGTGACGGTAGTTGGCTTGATCAAATACCCTTTACAGATGCAGCAGGTGATATATGGGTTGAAATCTTTCACAGAGTGCTTTCTCTGAGTAGCCATTTGTGGTACTAGCAGGCAGAATAAAGTGATCAGACTTGAGACGTGGATTTGGAAGGCAAAAGATTTGGGATCACGGGAGCTGAGGTGCTGCTGGCTGCAGCTGGGCGTCTCCCAGCATTGGAGCAGGATCTGGATTCTCAAGGGGTGACAATGCTAAACCCCATTTTCTTTTTAGAGTTAGACATCTTTCAGCCCTGAAACAAACAAGCCAAGGAAACAAATAAATTCCAGGAAATGAGAGACACATACCAAGGAGGATTTGATTATGCTCCCCCCCCACTTCCCCAATCTTTTGCTGCTCATTAAAACAAGAAGAATGTTGTCTGCAAGTTTGTAGTGAAAGGTGGAGGAGAAACGGAAAAAAAGAACACAGAGGCAAGTCCACATTGCAGTCTAGCTTACCCCTTTCCTACCCCTGACTGCTTAAAAACCACAGCAGCAAAAAGAGAGGAGTTTGCAAGAGATCCTCGAGGGGGAGGCTGTACGTTCCCTTCTTTGAGCCATCTATTGAGGGAGTTCACATCTTCCATAGTCACTTATGGTCCAAGACTCTGAACCAGGAATGTGACCGGGCTCCTACCTGGCAGTTATCACCAGTTTCAGTAGGGGAAGAAGAGGACATGCAACCTCCCCCATCCCGAGCCTTCTTTGGTAGAGAGGCAAAGAAGCCTAAACCAAGCCTCAGCAGAACAGGCCTGTTTCCATTCCCTTAATCTCAGGGTTCTTTCAACTCTATCCGCCAGTCCTGAATGTACAGAATGGTGATAAATGAATGCCGAATATGTAGACCCAGACCACCAGAGGTTGATTTCAGCTGCTATCATTTCTCACCCTGGCAAGGTCAGCTTAATTGGCAACTGTGGCTCAATAGAATACAAAGTTCTTGGAAAGTTAATCTGGCAAGGAGTTGGTAGAGGGAGAGGTCAACAAAAATGCATATCAAAACATAAGTAGGGTTTTAGATACATAGGAAGTGCCACCAGGAATACTAAAACTTTTTGTAAGATTAATTTTATTTTCATTACGCTGTCATTAAGATGGGTGACAATGATAAATATGGCAGCATCTGAAGAATGGGAGCTGAATTAATTAGCAGCTTGAAACAGATTTGAGGCAACAAAATTGCCTTTAGCATCTTAACTAATATGATCAGATTCACAATGGCCTTCAATGTATGCCATTATAATCCAGACACACAAGCCATGGCACAGTGACGGTTACTTAGTCCTGGCCTCTTTGCTTCAAATTGCCCCTTTTGCCAAAAAGGGTATCCATTAACTGCAAAAGGGATGCAAATTGCAAACAATCCCACTTGTCATTCCAGTAAAAGATCTTCCTTATCCAGAAATCAGCAAAAAAAGCGAAGATAATTTGGAGATAGAAAAAGAGTCGCAAGAGATGAGAGCAGTGGACAGTTAAAGAGGGAAGCAAAGGAGACAAGGTGCTTTTACAGGAAAGGAGACCGGTAGCTCTTCTGACAAACTAAGCAATCATTCCATAAATCAGCCCCAAATGCTTATTTCAAGATAATTATTTAAATGTTCTTTCATTGAACAAATCAACCCAGTATTCTCACTTGAGGCACAAATGACTAGGCTCAAATTATTCTACTTAGAACATATTATACAAAGACCCAGGTCTCTGCACAATGTTCTAATACTGGGAAAGGAGATGGAAGGAAAGAGAAGAGGAGGAGGAAGAGAAGGAAGAAGAGGAGGAGGATAGATTCACCACAGGCATCCTTGGGAGACTTGAAATAACAGATTAGATCATAATGGAGAAAATCTATCTATGCAGTTGATAGAGGTTGAAAAGGACTTGATGGTATAACAATCAAACTTCTGTTAAACACAATTTTAATTGCAGAAAATCAACCGATGACTAAACTATACAGAATAATTATTCATTTGAAACAGAATTTCCCTTTTTGTCAGTATCTCAAAGTGATGCACATAGTACTCCCTCCTCCTATTTCCCCCAAAAACTTTGTTCGGTAGGCTGGTCTGAGCCGAGGTGGCGCAGTGGTTAGAGTGCAGCACTGCAGGCTACTTCAGCTGACTGCTAGCTGCAGTTCAGCTGTTCAAATCTCACCGGCTCAAGGTTGACTCAGCCTTCCATCCTTCCGAGGTGGGTAAAATGAGGACCCAGATTGTTGGGGGCAATATGCTGAACTCTGTAAACCGCTTAGAGAGGGCTGTAAAGCACCATGAAGCGGTATATAAGTCTAAGTGCTATTGCTATTGCTGAGAACACACTGCTCCTCATTAGGTTTACAACAATTTGCTATTAAGAAATTAAGGGAGGAGATTTTTTTTCTTTCATTTTAAGGAAGATAAGATGATTTTAATGTATATTTATTCATTCCCCAAATCAAAGATGAAATTTTGCCACTTCTGATCAAAACATCTGGTTTTACCACAACAGTAATATGAAAAGCATTTTGTCCGGTAGGAATCATAGGTACAATCATTCAACAAAATTGCCTACTCCTTATATTTCTCTAGTTTTTATTTCTAATGTTATTTTTTGGGCAATAAAAATTAAAACAACTATTAAGAGTATTTTGCAAAAGCAGTTGCTGTGCAACTATACAAACCAGATTTTTGGAGGATTACTTTTTTAGCTTTTTCAATTCCTGGCTAGAAATTGTCATTTTGTGGTAATGCATTTGATACAAATATTTGAAAGAAATGCTTCATAACATTCAGAGACCAGAGGAAGCAGCTTTGGAATTAGCTGTGTGAGCCTGGCAAAAGACACAGCTGCTTTAATTATTAGATTCCAAGAAAGGTGCTTTATTTATGCTCCTGTGGATTGCAAAGGACTTTTCTTAATACTCTGTACTTTCCTAATTGGGATATCTAAATATTTACTTTCAGTTAAAAAACAAAATATATCCAGATACTTAGTTTTATAATCTAGTGTAAACATAACTATATGCAATTGAAAAGTTATTTTTCTTCATATATTTATTACTTTTGAATACTTTCTTCCTTTATAGAATTCAATACACAAGTGTACAGTGTAAACTTACTGCCGTAGTTATAAATCACCAAATGACTAGAGACATGAAGATTAACTTTGGAAAGTTTTTTCCTCCTGTGATTAGTTAGCTAGGGTTCGAATCATGGTGAATGGAGACTTCACAAAACTAGTTGAAATCTAGAAGGGAACAAGGCAGGTTTGTCCTTTATCCCCTTTATTATTTATTTTAGTGTTGGAACTATTAAATAGAGATAATAGACAAGCTAACAGAGCAAAAGGACTATAAATTAAAGTGCATAATTACAAATTAAGTGCATTTGCCGACAATTTGGTATTGATTCTGCAAGACCCATTAGAGAACATTGAACATGTTATGAGGAAGATTAAAATGTTTGGTGAAATGGCAGGTTTAAGAATAAATAAATCAAAGATGACAATACTAAGAACATAAAGGTGGAAGATTAGAAGAAACTGGAATTTAAAACTGGTTTTAAAGTCATCAAAAAGGTATCTTACTTGGGGGTGACTCTTACTGAAGAAAATTCTAAGCTTTACAAAAATAATTACGGTAAAATATGGAAGGAGATCAAATTGGATTTAAATAGATGTCAAAAATTAGATTTGTCGTTAATGGGAAGTATTTCAGTAATTAAAATGAATGTACTTGCTAGAATGTTATTTCTATTTCAAACGATACCGATATTAATTAAAAATTCTACTTTCAAACAGTGGCAGAAAGATATACCTAAATTTATTTGGCAAAATAAAAAAAAAAACAAGAATTAAATATAAGCTGCTACAAGATTCTAAAAATAGAGGTCTGGGTTTGCCAGATCTTAGATTATATTATGATGCTTGTTGTCTGGTATGGTTAAAATATTGGATAACTTAAAAAAATTCAAGGCTACTAGACCTTGAAGTTTTTTATTTGTGATTTGGGTGGCATGCCTATCTGTGGTATGACAAAGTAAAAGTTAACCCTGGCTTTAACATTCATGTTATTAGGCAATCGATTGCACGTGTATGTTGGAAGTATAAAAGATTAGCTCATAAAGTGCCACTTTGGCTATTACCTCATAAAGCACTACATAGAACAGATGTTTTCCGAATGTAAATGGATGACATATCGAGACTTACTGGTATTTGAAAAAGAGGGATTTAAGATAAAGACAAGGGAACAACGAGTAAGTGAAGGATTTGCTTGCAATTGGTTTAATTATTATAGAATTTGTGGAAGATTTAAACTTGATAAAAAAAAGTTTTGTTTTCACTGGAACTAAATTTGAATTGGATGTTAATTTATGTTCTGGAGATGGCCACTTGATTTCTAAATTGCTATATAAAATGCTACTCAATATTAATGTAGAAGATGAATATGTTAAAGAGTGTATGGTAAAGTGAACAATTTTTGGGGGTATAACGCTAGATAAATGGGAGAATGTATGTACGAAGGGACTAAAATGTACATTAAATTATAGTTTGAAATAAAACTTTTATAAAATGATGTCTCTTTGGTACTTGACCCTAGATAGACTAGCGAAAATATATAAAGGGATTTCTAATAAGTGCTGGAAATTTAGTCAAAATCCAGGTTCATTTTATCGTATGTGGTGGTCCTGAAGTTATGTGAAAACATACTGGATAACCATAACAATGACAATGCAAAAATATTTAAGATACAAATATTAATGAAACCTGAAACTTTTCTTTTAGATATGAGGGATAAGTCAATTGAAAACAATTTGGGGTGCTATTCTTTCACATGGTCTGCGAGGATTGTATTTGTCAAACACTGGAAATAAAAATAGATGCTGAATGTTGAAGAATGGATTTTGAAATTGACTGAATTAGCAGAGATGGTGAAATTAACTGCTTTGATTAGAGATAATGGATTAGACAGCTACATCTCTTTGATTAGAGATAATGGATTAGACAGCTACATTTGTGGACTTTCTACGTGCTAAATATAATAGATGGTTAATAGAGGGATTTGAAGATTAGTGTAACCAGCTCAACCTGTTGACTTTTTCTATTTTCATATTATATATATATATATATATATATATATATATATATATATATATATATATGTATGTATGTATGTATGTATGTATGTATGTATGTATGTATGTATGTATGTATGTTTGTTTGTTTGTTTGTTTTCTGAGGTGTATATATATATATATATATATATATATATATATATATATATATATATATATACACATATATATATATATATACACATATATATATATACATACATATAGACAGACAGATAGATAGATAGATAGATAGATAGATAGATAGAGATAGAGATAGAGATATAGATAGATAGATAGAGAGATAGAGAGATAGAGAGATAGAGAGATAGAGATAGAGATAGATAGATATAGATAGATATAGATATAGATAGATAGAGATATATAGAGATATATATATAGAGATATAGATATAGAGATAGAGATATATAGATTAGATATATAGATATATATAGATTAGATATAGAGATATAGAGATATAAAGATAGATATAGAGATATAGACAGACAGACAGAGACAGACAGACAGACAGAGGGGGGAGAGCGAGGGAGGCATATAGATATATAGATATAAAATGGGAAGAGAATTTGCTTTTTCTTTTCGTTCAGCACTCAGCCAGGGTGGATCCTATATGTTGAATGTTAAATTTAATTTACCACTTTTTCCTCCTTTTTTGCACACTATTTTTTGTTGTTGTGAGCATTGAATGCATGTTTTTGTTTTGTTTCATTTCGTTTGTTTTAATGTCCTGTATTTTATTCTCTATGATAAAACAATAAATTGATTTTTTTAAAGTGTACAGTGTAAACTTCTTACTAATGTATAAACCACCAAATGACTAGAGACGTTAGGATTAACTTTGGAAAGTTTTTTTCCTCCTGTCATGAGATAGGGCTGTATCTTTTCCCCCCAGGCTCATACAGAAGTCTGATATTAGCCCACTGTAAGGTTAGCAGTGCAGGTGTCAATACAGTTAAACAGAACAAAGCCACTTCCTATACCATAGCCTAGTTACCACATCTCCTGTAATTCCTATTTTCTGTGCTGAGATGATGCGACCTGAAATTCCAAATATCTACAGCAGTTTTTCTCAAGCTCAGTAACTTAAGATATCTGAACTTCAACACCCAGAATTCCCTAGCCAGCCTTCTAGAAGTTGAAGCCTACACATCTTAAAAGTTGCAGAGCTTGAGAAACACTGATTTAGAGGTCATTTGATTGCTTACTACATTTCATAATAGCAATAGCAATAGCACTTAGACTTATATACCACTTTACAGTGCTTTACAGCCCTAAATGGTTCACAGAGTCAGCATATTGCCCCCCCCCCCCCAACAATTTGGGTCCTCATTTTACCCACCTCGGAAGGATGGAAGGCTGAGTCAACCTTGAGCCTGGTGAGATTTGAACTGCCAAATTGCAGGCAGCCGGCAGTCAGCAGAAGTAGCCGGCAGTACTGCACTCTAAACACTGCGCCACCATGGCTCATATCATATGATAATAATATGATCATACAACTGCTTGAAAGAAATTGGGATGCTAAAGGACTGCTCACAGAGTGGAAAGAAGCAGTGTTCCATATTTTAAACATATTTGTAATGGTCAACGTGTAAGATTTTCTGTACGTGGTACAGGTTTCAAGGTAATTTTTAAAGTTAGGCGACTTCCTTATGTTTCAGCATCAACTTTTAAGTTTTATAGAATTTTGAGACAAATTGCTGAGTCATTTCCTTGTGTGTTTGAGATGAAATATTGTTGTGGCCTTTTTTTCTTTTTTCACAGAAAAAAAAAATAGTGCCTGAATAGATTACAACTGAACAGATAAAAAGCAAAATTTACACAAGCAGCTATTTTACTATGTTTACAGTGGTGGCACAAACTGCAACAGCTGTGAGTCTTATGGTCCAAAAATACAAGTGAAATCTTTGTTTTGGTAGAGAAACGAAAATGGAAAGTAAAACATAAAGCAGATTATTTACTTTGCCTAGTAAAATGTTACAGGAACTTCTTCAGGGGTGTCAAACTCAAGGCCCGTGGGTTGGATCCAGCCTGTGAGGTGGTTAGATCTGGCCCGCGGGGCCGCCCTGGAAACTGGGCAGGACAGGCCACTTGCCCTCCACTGCCCAGAGCTCTGGGCAGCCTGTGCCACCATCCAGGAGTCCTCCACATAGCCTGAGAGGGATGGCAAGGCTCCTTTGGTGGAAAAGGGTTTGGTGCTTGCCCTGGTCTCGCCTTCCTCTGCTGGAGAGAATAGATCTCCCCAGCCCCACCCGGGTCACCACAGGTGCCCCTGGTCATGAGCGATGTCGAGCTGGCCATGCCCCCCCACGCCCACCTCCCCCCCCAGAGGTCAAGGGAAAAGAGAAACTGCTTTTAGAATAGCTGAAAATAGATAAACACAACTATTTCTGTATTACTACGACAATGACATATTACTGTTTAGGAGTTGTTAAAATACTCCACCACAGCAGTAGAATTTCCCAATACACAAGTTGATCAAAATTTAGAAATCTGCTCAATGTAAGATATATGAATTACAAGAAGCTCCCACAGCAGTGTTTTTCAAACTTGGCAACTCTAAGATGTATTATGGCTGGGGAATTCTGGGAGTTGAAATCCACATATTTTAAAGTTACCAGGTTTGAAAAACAGTCCTGAGTTTGATTGTATTTGAACTGTGGTCCAAAAATACATCAAAACTAAACTGTTATTGACCATTATTATTAATCAGACTTACATCCACCTTTCATTTAGGTCGGAGATCAAGATAGCAAACATAGAATTCCTCCTCTGATTTTTCTCCACCACAAGAAACCTGAGAAATAGGTTGGACTGGGACAGAATAACTAGTCCAAAGTCCCAGTAAGTTTCCAAGTCTGAATATCTTTCTTTTAGGACATTGCAGATTCAATCCCAAAAAGGTCCTTTTGTAATTGTGGGAATATCAATACCACCGTTCTACAACTCTAGAAAGTTCCCACGGATGTCCCTGCTTATTTTAAAGATCATTGCATGCAGGGAGAAGATGCTGAATCCCCCCTCGGATAGAAATCGATCACATACCGAGGGGGGTAGGACTATATACTCCCAATGTCATCAGAGTAAGGGAGGCTCTCCGTCATCCTGGGACTATAGATCAATAGGGAGGCTAAGCAGAACCAGGGAACCTGCCTCCCCAGCACACCCTTACCTGGACGAACTTGCCTTCATTTTAAAATCTTTTAACTTATCCTCCCCTTTCTGAGACGTGGTATGGATGTGATTGATTATGGGGATGAGTGAGTTGAGTGTCTGATTGTTAATGAATGTATGTACGAAAAAGAAATGGAAAAGCCGGGGGCTGCGATCCTGACCCCCCTCGCTGAGTGTGGAAACAGAAGCGGGGGGGGCGGGGGCGCAGTGACCCCAGCCTGTGAGAATGGTATGTATGACCTGCAGGAAATGAGGAGGACCAGCGGGGAGGGGGAGGGGATCTCTGGTGGGGATGAGAGCCGGACCATCTCGGTCATAATGGGAAGAGGCAGATATGGCGGGAGCAGAGGGGAGGGCCGCTCTCGGGGAATAAGACCTCGCTGTTTACAAGCGATCCCTTGTTCCGGCCCCTCTGATCTGGTTCCATCTTGCTCAACCCGGATACCTGGCAACCAGGGTTTTCAGGGCCCTGGGCTCAGGATGCTGCTGCTTAACGCCAGGTCAATTATCAACAAAGCCCCCCTGATACGTGATTTAATCACAGAGGAGGGGGCAGACCTGGTATGTGTTACCGAGACCTGGCTAGGGCAGGAGGGGGGAGTAGCCCTCTCCGAGATATGCCCAGCCGGTTTCTCGGTGCAGCACCATTCTCGACCCCAGGGAAGGGGGGGAGGAGTGGCAATTATAACGCGTGGAAATCTGCATCCTCGTAGGATCCCTGCCCCGGAGATTGTTGGGTGTGAGACGCTCCTTCTGAAGTTGGACTTAGGGGTTCAGGTGGGCCTTTTCTTAACGTACCTGCCTCCCAGCTGCGTAAGTAAGGCCCTGCCTGAGTTGCTCGAGGCAGTAGCCGACTTGGCGGTTGAGTTCCCTAGGCTTATAGTACTGGGGGACTTCAACTTGCCATCTGCTGGCGAAACCTCTGGGGTAGCTCAGGAGTTCATGGATTCCATGACAACCATGGACCTGACCCAAGTAATTCAGGGTCCGACTCATGAGGGTGGTCACACGCTTGACCTAGTGTTTCTTTCGGGGCAGTGGAGAGATGATCTGAAGATAAGGGATATAGTCATCACCCCACTGTCATGGTCAGATCATTTCCTACTGAGGCTGGATTTCACAACCCCACTCCTCCCCCGCAGGGAGGCGGGACCGACTAGGTGGTTCCGCCCCAGGCACCTAATGGAGCCGGAAGGATTCCAGAGGGAACTTGGGGAGATACCTGAAACCCTGGTACACAACTCGGCTGACTCCCTGGTGGATGCTTGGAACACCGCAGCATCAGGGGCTCTAGACCGAATTGCGCCTAAGCGACCTCTCCGTGGCAGTGGATCCCGGAAAGCTCCCTGGTTCACCGAGGAGCTCCGGGAGATGAAACGCCAAAAGAGACGTCTGGAGCACCGCTGGAGGACCAAGAGGGCCGAATCTGACCGAACACTATTAAGAATTTACATCAGATCTTATTTAGTGGCGATAAGGGCGGCAAGACGATCCTATCTTTCCGCTCTTATTGCGTCCGCAGATTCTCGTCCAGCCGCCTTGTTTAGGGTGACTCGCTCCCTCCTTGGAAAAGGGGGGAGCGAGGAACACTTACAAGGCAGAGCTGAGGAATTTGCTGAGTTTCTGTCGGATAAAGTCGCTCAGATTCGGTCAAACTTGGACTCTGGCAGGGCAGAGTCCATAGAGGTGACAGGGGCAAGTCCTAGTCCATCATTGTGGGATGAGTTTGGGCCTGTTTCTCCCGATGATGTGGACAGGGCTATGGGAGCGATGGGTACCTCCACCTGTTTATTGGACCCATGCCCCTCCTGGCTGGTCTCGGCCAGCAGGTCGGTGGCATGCGGCTGGATCCAGGCGGTGATCACCGCTTCTTTGAGGGAGGGATCCGTACCGCAGTCGTTAAAAGCTGCGGTGGTGCGACCCCTCCTGAAGAAGCCTTCCCTGGATCCAGCTGATTTGAAGAACTATCGTCCAGTCTCCAACTTACCTTTTTTAGGGAAAGTTGTGGAGAAGGTGGTGGTGACTCAGCTTCTGCAGCTCCTGGATGAAACAGACCATCTAGATCCTTACCAGTCGGGCTTCAGGCGCGGCTACAGTACAGAAACTGCCTTGGTTGCCCTGATGGATGATCTCTGGCGAGCCCGGGATGGAGGAAATTCCTCCATCCTGGTGCTACTTGACCTCTCAGCGGCTTTCGATACCATCGACCATGGTATCCTTCTGCATCGGCTCGGCGAGTTGGGAGTGGGAGGCACCGTTTTGCGGTGGTTCTCCTCTTATCTCGCCGATCGGATGCAGTCGGTGTTGGCAGGTGGGCAGAGATCGTCCCCTAGGCCCCTATCATGTGGGGTGCCTCAGGGGTCGGTTCTCTCGCCCATCCTGTTTAATATCTACATGAAACCGTTGGGTGAGATCATTCGCAGACATGGGGTGTGTTTCCATCAGTACGCTGACGACACCCAGCTGTACATCACCACCCCGTCTGACTTCAGGGAGGCAGTTGATGTAATGTGCCGCTGCCTGAACGACGTTAAGATCTGGATGGGGAGGAACAGACTCAGACTCAATCCCGACAAGACTGAGTGGCTGTGGATATTGCCTCCTAAGGACCATGACAACTATCCCTCCTTGGTCTTTGAGGGTGCGAAACTGACTCCCTCAGACCAGGTCCGCAACTTGGGGGTCCTCCTAGATCCACAGCTAAAATTGGATCACCATCTTTCTGCTGTGGCTAGGGGGGCCTTTGCACAGGTTCGCCTGGTGCACCAGTTGCGGCCATACTTGGAGAAGGAGGCTCTACTCACGGTCACTCATGCCCTTGTCACCTCGCGTTTGGACTACTGCAATGCGCTCTACATGGGGCTACCCTTGAAGAGTATCCGGAGACTTCAGCTGGTACAAAATGCGGCTGCGCGTGCTGTGGTGGGTGTGCCAAGGTACACCCACGTGACACCAATACTCCGCCAGCTGCATTGGTTGCCCATCGGTCTCCGGGTCCAATTCAAGGTGTTGATCACCATCTTTAAAGCCCTTCATGGCTTAGGACCAGGATATCTTCGGGACCGCATTCTGCCTCATACTTCCCTCCGACCGGTTAGGGCCCACAGAGTTGGCCTCCTCCAGGTCCCGTCGGCCAAACAATGCCGGCTGGCGGGCCCTAGGGGGAGAGCCTTCTCTGTGGCTGGCCCCGTGCTCTGGAACCAACTTCCCCCAGAGACCCGAACCATCCCCACTCTGCTGGCCTTCCGAAAAGCCGTTAAAACATGGCTTTTCCTGCAGGTGGGGGGGATAGCTTAATCCACCTGAGATCACCCCCCAAGTATGTATGATATTGAATGAATGTTGCTGTTTTAATATTGTTTTTAATAATTTGTATTTGTTTTTTTAATCACTTGCATTTTGATTATTCTTGTATTTTTTTCCTGTTGTACGCCGCCCTGAGTCCTTCGGGAGTTGGGCGGCATATAAGAATAACAAAATAAATAAAATAAAATAAATAAATAAAGTGCAGCTTCTTTCTTTTCTTCTCAGGTAGAGCTCCCATATTTTGGTGGTAACAAAATTTTATGTAACTATTTTAACACAATGGGATGGGTGAATCTTTATATAATTATATATGCTACAGTGGAGTAAAATAAAGACATCCTCTCATACATTCACAGTAAAGCAGGGGTCCCCAAACTTGGCAACTTTAAGACTTGTGGACTTTAACTCCTAGAATTATTCAGCCAGCTATGCTGGCTGGAGAATTCTGGGAGTTGAAGTCCACAAGTCTTAAAGTTACCAAGTTGAAGACCTCTGCAGTAAAGCAACTCATACATTATTTCCAAATAGAATAGGGTATTTCAGTTCCAGTTACACGCAAATAGCAGTCCATGGATTTAGAAACAGTATCCTACACTTTTAAAAGTGCTTAATAATTATTTTGATTATGTCACAGAACAGCATTACAAATAAGAGACATCAAATAATAATAATAAAATGTTACAATTAGTGGTGGATGTTGTTGGTAATAGTCAAAATCTGCCTAATTTTGTAAACAGTATAACCAAATATAGCTATATTCAAAGAAACGTAATCGTAGTGCTCTGATAATAGCAATTGTACATTAAAAAATATCAATGTTTCCTGGGTATTTTATCAGAGTCCTTATAGAAGTTACAGTATAGTAGGACATGAGCTGTAGTTTCAATAGTCCCTTGTCCACATGGGTGCAGTGTCAACTCATATGGAATTTTTTTATACTGGTCCTGTATAACTGGTGTGGGAAGTGCACTGCAGTGTGCTAAAATTAGGAGTTTGGGACAGTTATATGATGTAGATATCTCGTGGCTTTGAAAAGAGGAGTTTGACTGCTGAAAGAAAATGTTCTTAGGAAAAGCAGACTTATCTTGTTGTTTGGCTTCCAAGTCTTTAATAATATTGTTTAAATGCATCAATACACTCTCATACCCCATCATTAAGAGCATTTCTCTACTGCTTTATATATCAGGTCTTGAATAAATGTTGAACTCATCCATATATAACCAGCTATTATTCTGATTAGGTATTACCTGTTGTGGGGTTTTTTTTTCCTTCCGTTCAATCATGTCTGATTCTCAGAGACTGCTTGGAAAAGTCCCTGCAGTTTTCTTGGCAAGGTTTTTCATAAGTGGTTTGCCATTGCTTCCTTTTTAGGGTTGAAAGTAAGTGATTGGCCCAAGGTCATCCAGTGGGTTTTGTGCTTCAAGTAGGACTAGAACTCAGTATTTTCCAGTTTCCAGGATGATACCTTAACCACCACACCAAACTGGTTCTCTTGGACTGCTTAGAATAACATAATACTAGTTTAAAGTGACCAGATTTTTTTTTAAGGCGGGACGGGGGGGGCGGGGCACGCCTGGGCGCCGCCATTTCTTTTGCCCTCTGCGCATGCGCAGAACGCTGCGCATGCGCAGAGGGCAAAACAGCAAATGTCGGTGTCCAGGTGGGGGGGGGAGGCGGGAGGGCGCTTGGATGCCTGGAGCTCGCAACAGGTAAGCTGCCGGCTGCCTCCTTTCCCCGTCTCCGCCTCCCGTTCGTTGCTTGCCAGCCCGGCCGAAGGGGAGGCGGGAGGCGAGGAAAGGCCTCTCGAAGGGGAGGCGGGCTCCCGAAGGGCTGCCGGCTCCCGAAGGGGAGGCGGGAGGCGAGGAAAGGCCGCCCGCCTCCCCTTCGGGAGCCGGCAGCCCTTCGGGAGCCCGCCTCCCCTTCGGGAGGCCTTTCCTCGCCTCCCGCCTCCCCTTCGGCCGGGCTGGCAAGCAACGAACGGGAGGCGGAGACGGGGAAAGGAGGCAGCCGGCAGCTTACCTGTTGCGAGCTCCAGGCATCCAAGCGCCGCGGTCTCCCGGTCTCCCGCCCGGCCCCAGGGCAATGGCGGCAGCGAGGTGACGGGGGAAGGAAGGGGAGGGGGATGAGGAAGGGCTGTTTGCGCCGCCGGCTCCTCGTCCCTCCCCCCGCATCCCAACAGCAGCGGCGCCTCCGAGGGCGGGGCTAGGCTAGGGATGGGGCGGGGGAAGGAGAGGAGGAGCAGCCCCCCTTCCCCCTCTCCCCAGCAGGCAGACGGCTCTCTGAAATTCCGCCCGACTTGCTTCTGGTACCTCTCTTTTGCTTCCCCTTATTAAGGTGACCAGACATCCCGCTGTTTCCGCATTCTTTTCAAAAAAGCGGGACTTTTTGAAAAGAATGCGGGACGCGGGACACACGCTTGAAAAGCGTGTCTGTCCCGCCAAAAGCGGGACGTCTGGTCACCTTATACTAGTTGCATTATACAGAAAATCTGTTGAACTTATACTAGAATAGATCATCTTCACTTCATGATCCTAGTATGATTGAGATACATCCTGCAAAGTATTACTGCAAGCATGCAAATATGTTTTACTTTGAACAAACCCAGCCCAAACTGTCACTGTACAGTAGTGATAAACCGTTTTATTTTTTAACGCACCTCGCTTTTCAAAAACATACTTATTCTGGAATCATGTGTGTACAGATACAAAACGGAACCTGAACTCTTTCTGAGAACTATTCCTAGTGTGAATTAATATTCCTGAATTACATAGGCATGGTTTTGGCATATAATTGACAACGTAGGCTGCACCTCATACCTAAAGCAAAAGACTTCTTGGGAAAGTTCTGCTTGCTCAAACATGTCAAAATGTACCAGGTTACATTTCAGAGAGTATAAAAAGGTTCAAGATGTGCTTCAAACAATGATGCATCCCTTGTTTCTAATAAAGTGGGTGGAATCTCCACAGTACTGTAGTTTTTACCATTAATGAATAATAGTTCCAAGCCTTCCTGTCTCGGGTATTTGAAGCTGTTGTAGTTAGCACAAATAGCATAGTGTATGAATATTTAATCTAAGAAAACCTATTTAACCTATTTTTTTTCTTTCCCACAAAAACAACTTCTTTGAAAATCCATAAAAATCATAAAGACAGAAACCTGTGCATCATGTTTTATTTATGGAGTGACTAGGATGTACACTTAAGGCAGAGACAGAGGTGGTATTATTTTGCTAAACATTTATATTATTTTCTTCATACTTACTAATTATAAACCTTCCACATAGACACCCTTGCCAATCTACAATATGTTATTTCTATTTCAATTTAGCCGATTGTGGAATTTGCCTTTTGCTGAGTGATTTCTTTTGACCTTCACTGGTGATACAATTTTATTATCTGGTATAAAAATCAACATGGAACCCAGATATGGCCATTGGGAGGAATTAGCAAATCTATGGGTAAATCAGATTAATGATTCTGGGAACATTAAAGATAGCAAAATGTTTTGCAATAAATCTGACTTTCCTTTTCTCATCTCTCTACAAGCAAGAAACAGTAACTTATTGTCCTAGTCCTGGAGATTTCTGTACATGTTTATTTATTGCACTGATAATCAATGCCAATCCAAATACTCATTAATTAAACTTAAGTATGGCAATTAAAATAGACATAATGACAAAAGAATCAAAACTATTTTCCTGACTAAAATAATGAAAAGTTTCATGTTATAGCTATCTTTAGCACTTTAAAAAATCTAGAGGCAATTTTATTTAAGACTTCAATCGCACTCTGGATCTCTAGATTGCAGAACACTTTCACAATAAAATAGTGAATTTCTGTCCATCTAGATTCTAGAGCAAATCTAAGCTGCATTTATATTTTTTATTGCATCTTGAATATTTTGTCACAAATCCAGCAATGGTCAACAAGAAACTTCTCCTCACAAAACATTTTCATTCTCATCCCCTTAAGTATCAAAAAGAGATAGTGAAAAATACTTAATAAATAAGAGAACTCAATATGTAAATGACACTGCTATATATAGTTCCATTTTAAAGACATTTTTAAGACAGTACCATTTGAGACCTGGCATCAGGTTAATCTGCTGGAACAAAACTGAAGGAACTTCTATGGAAGGGGCTGCTTGTGGGCAACCTGGAGTTATTAGGATCGTTAGTTCTGCCTCATCCTGCCTCATTCCATTCTCTACTGTATCCTTTCTATCTCAATTTCATTCTTTGATTTGTCTTAAGATGATATCTAGACATGTTCTTGGATTGACTATATGTGCAGCTCTCTTGTGATCTTTCTTTTTTTCTGTACAGTTATAGACTACAGCAAGAATTGAAACTAAGCCTTTACAAGGTAATGGTAGAATGTTTTAAGAGGAATGTGATACAGAAATAGATACTCAAGTACTTCTCAATTTTAAGAAATCAGTTTATATATATTAATGACCAGCAAGTGTAATGGGAAAGAGACACACTTTTTTCCTGAAAAATTTCATTCTTTCAACTTTTGGGGTGACCGGGGGGGGGGGGGATTTGTGATGACCTGTTTATTACAGCAAAAGTGACAATGATATACAAAGATGTAAGTCAACAAGACTAGCACATTGATTTCCAACTTTTTGCTTCTCCTTCTAAAATAGGACCCATTTATAATTCAAACTTGTTTTGTTCAATATAGAAATTTGATAAAAGCTGTCACATCCATACATTTTAAACACACTCGTATATTTAAGCGTTGTATTTTCTCCTAAATAATCCAGTATGCTCTGGGGCACACTGAAATAACGGTATATTCTCTTATTTTGTACTATGAGGTATCCAAGGATGTAAAGACACAGTAGAATAATGCCTTAGAGACAAGACAATACACTTTATGTGGGTGATTAAAACTGTGAACAGTTCTGATCATTATATCTCCAAACACATCGAAGAGCTAAAAAAAGGCAGAAAAATTCATTCAGTGATCAAACAGCTTCAGCAACTCTTATTATAATGGTGAAGGCTACAATGATTAGGAAGTTTTAACTGTGAAGAAAAAAAGACAAATAAGGGTTGTGTGATTAAGATATGCACAGTACATATATGTACAAATATGTATCATATAGAAAAATAATTAAGAATCTCAGATCATCCACTGAATTGAAATTGTAGAAATTCAAATTTAAAAAGGTCTTCTTCACACAGCAAAATTTATTTTTGGTACTACCAGAATAAATCAAACCACCAATTTAAACTGCTTAAGAGAGGTTCAAGTCACGTAGGTTAAGGTTACTTGTGGATAATAGTATTGTTGGAGGCAACAGGTTTCTTGATGTCAATTACAGAAGACGCTACATTTGTGACCTGCTTATGAGATTTCTGTACGATCTGGATAATCATTATGAGAATAAAAGGCTGGATATGGATTATTTGGAATGATTAATTACATTTCTTCTTATATCTTTTTCCTTGCCACTTTTGACTAACCTTTGTGATAAAAGCACTTTGTTTAAAAAAAATAGAAGGTGCCATTCTTAAAAAAATAATAATCTGCCTTTACATTTTTAAAACAGGTAGACGAAGAAACATAAAATGTGCATGTTCATAGGTGGACATTGCCTTCAACTACTTCTGAAAATTATTTACTGATGAAATTACTGCAACCCAGTTTAAGAAACGTATAGGAAAACAAGCTTTTGGACAATTCCTTATTTCAGGTTAAGAACTGCAATATAAATCGGATATTATTGAGAGCCACCCAGAGTTTAATATAAGATGAATGCCTATATTTTAAATAAATGAATGAATACAGGTTGTCCTCAAGTTATAACAGTTCATTTAGTAACCGTTCAAAGTTAACGGAGTTTTTAATAGAATAATAGAGTTGGAAGGGACCTTGGAGATCTTCTAGTCCAATCCCCTGCTCAACCCTAACCCCAGGGTCATGTGATCAAAATCTAAACACTTGGTAACTGTCTCATATTTATGACCATTGCAGTGTCCCAGGGTCATGTGATCTCCTTTTGCGACCTTCTGACAACAAAGTTAACAACTATGTTACTAACTTAACAATTGCAGCGATTCACAACTATGTCAAGAAAGGTCGTAAAATGGGGCCAAATTCACTTAAGAACTGTTTCACTTAGCATCAGAAATTTGGGGTTGAATTGTGGTTGTAAGTCAAGGACTACCTGTAAATAAATCCACATTCAGATGTATATCCTAAATACTGGCACAATACAATATATATTCTATTTTTTCTTTCATAAGCACTAAATTATTATGGCATACAATAATTTAAAATTGCACAAAGTATAAAATATAACATTAGGATTGGAATTTTGATGATCTAGGAACAGAAGCTTCCAGAGATCGTTCATAATCAATGGCTTGCATTTTGTTAAGGTGTAGTTACTCCTATAAATTGAACACGATCATTTATAGGAACAAACTTTGACAATACTTAAGAGTCAACTTGTCTTGGTGGAACACTTACCCAGGGATAAGGACTTTTCCGGAGACTTTTATATCTCTATGTTTTAATACACTCTAGTTTCCCTCCAATTTTGTCATATTTCTCTGAACATTGTACCCTTTATCTCAATTTCCTTTTGTCTTTGCCATACAGTAGTATAGCTAGGAAAATATTCTGCACACCTTTTTTGTTCTGCTCACAGCTCATGGGTGAACATTATTTTCCTCTCAGCTTTTTCCCCAACTCTTTTTACAGCTTCCTCTTTTCCTGCATGTAATGATTCTTTATATGCAGCAGCTACGGATTTCACCCAATGTCTATCTTCTTGCTTGGTTAATGCTTTCCTGGTTCCTATAACCTAATACTTCGAGTCATATTCCTGTTACTTTTCATAGAACTTTTTCCCCACAAGAATAATCCTCCAGGCATTCTCACTCTCCTAGGATAATGAAAAATCCCACCAATTGCTGGTATTCAGGAAAGCCTCTGAGGATTGATAAATATGCTATTGTCCTCTTCTTCCGGTAGGCAAATTGTTGTCATGACTATTTTCCTTGGTGTCTCAGTGAACAGGAAGATTTAATATTGTTATTGGTTGGGAAGTTTGTCAATTTTTAATCTATCAATTTTATTTTGTATTATTTGTATTATTTATAAGCCATTTAGAGCCTTTTCAGAATTGATGGAATATAAATTGCAGCAATAAATAAATAAATTTAATTAAAAAGACAAAAAGTAATTAATAGAAGAAAATAGAAGAAAAGAAAAGAGAAAAGAAAAGAAAAGAGAAAGAGAAAGAGAAAGAGAAAAAGAAAAAGAAAAAAAGAAAAGAAAAGAAAAAAGAAATTTGTCTCCGGTGCATATACTCTCAGTGTACATGCAAGCAACAAAGTGATAAATCATAAATCTGGTGCATAAACTCTCAAGTGTACACCCATACAACAACAAAGTGATAGGTCATAAATAATAGTTACAATCATTAATCATAGGATACAAACTACAAGTGATAAATCATAAGATACCAATAGGAGAAGATAGTAGGAAAGATGAGAAGATGAGAAATGAGAATATGAGAAAGCTGATAAAGCTGATACATAACTCAGGTGGAAGTCTTCAAAGTTTTGCCTACTTAGTAATATTTTCACATGATGAATTTGTATCTAAGCCTATAAGAACCAACTACTGCTACTTATATTTCTGTATTCTATATTTTGTGCTACAACTTCCCCTGCAAATGGCAGAAACAAACATCCTGATCATTAGTTCAGAAGCCAAGAAAGTTATGAATATGCAAATTAGTTACTGTAGTTCAAAGTTACAGTAACATTTTATCTACCCACACTTTAGCCTATAGTGAGAATAAGCATGGATTTAAAAAAGTGGTGGTGTTGTAATCACAGAAAAAAAAATCAGTATTTATGTTGTGTAAATGCTTTCTAAATCACAAAACTCATTAGTTACTGTAAGAAGTTCTTATAGGAACTGAATAAGATCTGAATCTACCGTATTAGAGTTGATACTTTAACCAGCTTGTACAAGAATGGAGTTTTTGAGGTCCTCATAAAGTAAGAAATTTAACGAGAAAAGCAACATATGATATAGTATATGAATATGGTTGAAGCAAGGATGATTTGTAAGGTTAGAAAGTCATGGTAAAGTTTAATAAAATGTACCAGTAGAAATTACATTCAAATTAAATTTCCTCTGATCTCTTGTCTTCAATTTCTTTTGCCTACTACTTCTTACTCTTTCTTGCTTTGTTTAATGAAAGGGAAAGGCATACTGGATACATATGTATGGATATTCTTGTTCATCTTTTTAGCCCTTCCACAGCTCCTGGATCTTTGCTGAAATACTGTTTTCTGCTATTCTGAAGTGGGAAACATTCTATCATAATTTAGAAATAAAGAATGTACCCCAAAAACCCCACTCAAAACGTCGCTATACCTATATGCATACTTTGCAGTTCTCAGCCCTATAGTATTAACTGTGGCTCAGCCATCAAATGTTCATACAAAATTGTACTACATCGCAGGAGACCTAAAGCATTGTGCAAAAGTGTTAGGAAGTTGTGCAAAAATGTTGCAAATTAATAATGCTGTCAGAAATAGAAGTGTTAATACTTTATTTTTATAAATTAACAAAATGGAAAGTAAATGAACAGAAGAGAAATCCAAATCAAATCAATATTTGGGGTGATTGCCCTTTGCCTTCAAAATAGCATCAATTCTTTTAGGACCCTTGAGGAGTTTTGGAAAGAACTCGGCAAGGTTCCTTCAAGGTTGTTCTAAACATCTTGGAGAACTATTTATTTTATTTTATTTATTTATTTATTTTGTCAACACGTGTACAAGATAACAGGTATGATATAAACATAAACAAAAGCAAAGTATGTATAGGTAAATTTAGACAATAGGACAGAAGGACAGGGACAGTAGGCACAATGGTGCGCTTATGCACGCCCCTTACAGACCTCTTAGGAATGGGGTAAGGTCAACTGTAGACAGTCTAAGGTTAAAGTTTTTGCGGTTTGGGGAAGAAACCACAGAGTCAGGTAGTGCATTCCAGGCATTGATCACTCTGTTGCTGAAGTCGTATTTTCTGCAGTCGAGTTTCGAGCGGTTTACATTGAGTTTGCATCTATTGTGTGCTCGTGTATTGTTGCGGTTGAAGCTGAAGTATTCATTGACAGGTAGGACATTGTGGCAGATGATTTTATGAACTACATTTAGATCAGATGTGGATGTAGGCTGCCTGAAATCCTTCTGGCTCTTCATGTAATCCAAAAAGATTTGATGATGTTATCAGGGCTCTGTGGGGGCCAAACCATCATTTCCGGACCTTCTTGTTATTCTTTACACTGAAGGTAGTTCTTCATGATGAATGAAGGCAAATATATGTGTCTCATAATAATGTTCCAAGGATCCAATCTGGGTTGGTCACCAAGACCAGAGGTTTAGTCTTCTGAGTTTTTGGAGCCCATGCTACAGAGAAGTTCAGGGAACTTCTCTCTAGCAGAGTGTATCTTAATGACAGTGGCTGTATGTTTGGGACCGCTGTCCTGCTGCAGAATATATTTGGGGCCAATCACATGCTTCCCTGAAGGTATGGAATGATGGATAAGTATCTGCCTGTATTTCTCAGCATTGAGAACACCTTTGATCCTGACCAAATCTCCAAGTCCATTTGCAGAAACCCAAACTTGCAAGAAACTTCCACCATGCTTCACTGTTGCCTGCAGACACTCATTATTGTACCGCTCTCCAGCCCTTGGGTGAGCAAACTGGTTCCTGCTATAGCCAAATATTTCAAATTTTGACCCATCAAATCCAGAGCACCTGCTGCCATTTTTCTGCACATCAGTTCCTATGTTTTCATGCATAGTGAATCGCTTAGCCTTGTTCCCACATCAAGAGATATGGCTTTTTTGTCGCAATTTTTCCATGAAGACCACTTCTGAGCAGACTTCTCAGAACAGTACATGGGTGTACCTGGGTCTCACTGGTTTCTACCAGTTCTGTGCTGATGACACTACAGGACATCTTCCAATGTTAAAGGGAAGTAAGCATGATGTGTCTTTCATCTGCTGCATTGTTTCCTTGACTGACCCCTGCATCTACACAGTCCTCAACATTGCCTGTTCCTTTGTGCTTCTTCAAAAGAGCTTGAACAGCACACCTTGAAACTCCAGTCTACTTTGAAATCTTTACCTGAGAGAGACCTTGCTGATGCTATATAATTACCTTGTGCCTTGTTCCTGTCCTCAGTTTTGCCATGGTGTGTGACCAGAGGTGGGTTCCTCCCGGTTTGGACCAGTTCACCCGGACCGGTAGCAGCCCGCTGGTGATGTCACGAAACCGGACCAGTCGGTGCCGGTCCGTGGGAGCCGCCATCTTTTTTTGAAATCCCCCCCCTGGGTTTTTTTCTTCTGTGCATGCAGAACCTGTTCTCTGTGTGCTTGGCAGTGGACCTGCCCTCCCACCCCTGGGTTTATACTGATCTTTATTGCTTCTTCCGAAGCCCAGCTGATCAGCTCCTCAGCTGTTTTTCGGGCTTGTTTTTTACTGAGCATGCACTGAAGCTAAATTGCACGAGTGCAAAACGTGCACTTCAGTCGCAATGCGAATCGGTGGGGAAGGTAAGTAGAACCCCCCTCTGTGTGTGATCTGTGATATGAAACTGTCTTCCACAATCTCACCCTAGTAGCAGGGTTTGGCTGTTCCTCCACCAGTTTTAAGCCTCCTAGGCGTCTGTTTCTGTTTAGGATTGGTTTCAACTTACATAGGAAATTAATTATCATTAGCACCTGCTTGGTATAATTGATTAATCATACACCTGACTCTAATTCTATAAAACCCCTGACTTTATACAAGTGTAAGAATTGGTGCTGTTTTGAACACAAAGGGCAGCCACACCAAATATTGATTTGATTTGGATTTCTCTTCTCTTCGTTTACTTTCCATTTTGTTAATTGATAAAAATAAACTATTAACACTTCTATTTCTGAAAGCATTCTTAATGTGCAGCAATTTTGCACAACTGCCTAACACTCTTGCACAGTAACACTTTGCAAAGGCATGCCAGGCATTTCATTAGAGTGCACTCTCAGAGATAAAATAACAGACAGAAGCAGACAACAAAAGTTCCCAGAGAAAGATCCCTGCAGGATTTACTCTGATTACTGGTTTATTCTACTCTGCAGTAAATTCAGAGCACAGAAACGTTAATGTTCTTATATTCATTAGAAACAAAAGGCACCAACCCCAGAAATACAAATTTTTGTTGTACTTGCAATATATTCTTGGGACTAAGTAACTTTTATTTGGTTAAGTTGGCTTATCTCATCTACACTTCATTTTCTTCCACAATGAAACAGGGGATTCCCAAACAATCTTCGGTCCTGGTAATTTACAAGATCCAGACTTATTTGGTTCAAGCAAGCTATGATGTTATTCTCATACATCCTAACAAATTCTTTCTGAAATATTCAATACAAATTCCTAAATTGTTGAACTTCACCAAGATTTAGTGAAGTTATAAAATTATAAACTCATTATATAACTCCATATTAACTCAAAAAAACCAAACCCCACCAAGTTCTGTAGCTCATATTTTCTAGTAGCTATGGTACTCTAAGAGCAGCAATCTATAGCAAATTAAACTTAGCACTTTACTAAAATTAGTGCTGACTTAACTATTTGTAACTAACTTTCCTCAGAAATCTCAGTGGGGCTTAACTGTGCATGTTTATTTAGACTATTTCCACACCAATGATTTATACTGTTTTATAGTGGACATCCAGCCAATGCTGTGGTGATATATTATAAATTAAGGCGGGCTTTAGATTTCTGCAACTAACTAGACGCTATAAGATATTATAAATCAATAATGTAGAAATGGCTAAACAGCTAAATTTTGCTGAATTCAGGATGATTTCCTCCAATAGCACAATGTTTAGGATTGTAATTGTAACTTAAATTTAATTGGGATGAGTCTATCAATGCAGCTGATGAGCTTACTTCAGTCCATTAAACCACTCTGGTTTATTGCCAATGATTTCAACATTAAGGCTCTGAACAAAACAATAAATGAAGACAATGATTTTGTTTGTACAGTGAAGTACACTGCACTCATGCATATCAAGAAAACATGCTTTAATACAACCTTAAATGATTGCATATCATCTTAATATAAATGTTTCAAACCCCTGAATATCCAAGCATAAAAACTGGCTATTCTTTTATGTTCTGCTGCGGTCCATACTACTACTATTGTTTAGTATGGTGGCATCTCCATACTAACATTGTTATTGTGAATCTCTTCTAAAAGAGCAGGACAACAGAACTTGATGAAGGGGCATTGCTAGCTGTTGCTTTGTATTTAAATTAAATTATATAATTTCAACAAGCTCAAATGCCACAATGTCTTAAAATTCATCACAACAAAGTTAACTTCTGTAAAGGAAACCAAAGGGAATGTGTAATATGTTAGATAAATAAATGTACATTTCATCGTTTCATATCTCTCTCCTTTTTCCTAAGGCACAAAAAAGAACACTCTATGTTCTCGAATAAACTTCAAAGCTTCTACTAATTGCAAACTACACGAATGTCAGCTTGACACAAGACACTCCTCATTTAGTCACAGACTTAAGATAATTTACCAAGACAAAATCCAAAAATCCAAAAGAGCAGTTCGGCTCCCAATGAAATTTGTTGGAATGGACACCAAAAGAGCAGCTTTTAAAAAAAAATTAGTTTCTCCTCTGCATATGATGCTAACCCTCTACTACTTCGATCCGATTCGATGCTCGCGGGCGCGCGTAGCAGAAGTGAGTCACTCTTCCAGGGAACTGATGATTCATCCATTCAAGTCATCCTTTTGAGGCCGAATTAACAAGCAAAACACACGTGGGTTCTAATCCACAAATCCTTTTACCCAGAATCGGCGGGATTCGATTACGCCCCTGAGTTCTTTTAACTCCACCTACGGCTCCCGATATCGATTTACCTCTTATTTTCCTCCATGACGAAAGCACGGGGGGGGGGGGGAAGGAGGGGGTAGAAAACCCACGTGCCCCAAAAAAGACAGGTATACGGTGGTAATATACCTCAGTCCGTAGGTGATGTTTCCATCCCAACCTTTTTTAAACCCACCCTTTGGAGTCGGGCACCTGCCGGGTCAGGTGCACGCACGATCGGCTGGTCAGTTTCACTTTGGGGAATTTTTGACTGCGCGTGTGCAGAGGTTTCCTCCGGCTGAGCAGGGCCAGAAACATCGCACCCGAGAAAGACAGGAGAGAGAGAGGGGGGGGGGGTATCCGGGCTCGCTCTCTCTCCCTCTTCGCCCCAGTCACAACTTGCGGCGTTCCTCCTCTTGTGACCACCTTACATAACAACACGGGCTCCCAGCAAACCAAAAGTGGAAGACAAGCAAGCCGCCTCCGGGACGGAGAGGAGCAGATGCTCCCTCCGGGACCAGCCACCCTTCGCTCTTTTGAAAAAAAATAAATAAAACCCGATTGACGCCGGCGGGCGGCTGCTTGGCTAGAAAAATCCGGAATGGAAGAAGCGACGCAGCAACCCCAGGCCGTCCTCGGCCCCCGCGGGGGTGGGGGGTGTTTGTTTGGCCGCCCTCGGTTCCCCTTTGCGGAGCTTAAAGCCAATCTCGCCGAAGGGTCTCTTCGGGTTTCCTAACCCCCCTCCACACACACACACACACACACACACACACACACACACCAGCCCCTCCCCCCTCACACACCTTGGGAAATGTCAGCCCGTTTGGGAGCGACTCAGAATTAAGCGGGGTGGGGTGGAGGGGAGGAGGAGAGGGGGGGGGGAAGGCAAATAAGAAATAAGTTATTAACTCTCTTTGCCTGTCCTTTGGAAAAGGCGGTGGACGAGCGGCTGTTCCCGGGACACAAGGCGCGAAGTGGCCGGAGCCTTCACGCAACTTGTTCTGACAGGGGGGGAGCCGTTCCCCCTTCCCCTCTGCCCTTCGCCAGGCGCCTTTCTCTTCCCTCCCCTCCTTCCCTCTACTTTTCTCCGGGATGGCGGGGGGGGGGGGGAGAGCCGGAGCAGAAGGTTCCCTTACCTTTCTTCTCCCCCCCGCCCCCCCCGAACGGGGGCCCCGAGAGCGCAGCCCGCGGACGCAGCAGTAGCAGCAGCGCCGGACTCCTGTGGATGGTGCCGGGGAGCGAGAGGTGCTGCCGTTCAGCTGACAGGAGTTCCTGCCGGGGAGGGGGGGGAAAGGAGCGAGCGAAGGAGGGAGGGAGGGAGGAGGACGTCGAGAGTCTGTGAGGAGGAAGGCTCGCGCCGCGGAGCGGAGGGAGCGGTGCGCGGGGAGGGGGGGGAGAAGAGAAAGCGGAGGACTTTCCCAGAGCTTGTTGTTTACGCATTGCTGCCCTGCTCGGTGCAACACAATTCATTCTCTGATTGGACACAAAACTGGGGCACAGCCTTTCGCTGCCCGCCCTCTCGTCTCGCACGGCCGTGGTGCGGCCGCCGCTCGGAGCCCCCCCCCCCCCTTTAGGGAAGAGCGGCGCAGGAGGGCGGCTGGCAACTTTGCCCCGTTGAAGGGACTTCGGCTCCCCGGGGTGGCAAAGCTCTTTTTTTGCGCACCAGCCGAAGAGCCAATGGCATCCAGCGGGCCCGCGAGCGAACGCATCCCTTTGCGCAGGCGCGCCTTCGCGCGCCACCGCTGGTCCGAGCTCAACTCCCCCCTCCCCGCCACTCTGCCCGTGAGGCATTCTCCCCCCTCCCTTATTCTTTTTTTTTTAACCCTTCCTGGTCCAGCCGCGCACACGCTACCAGGACGCTGGAGCAAGGAGCATGTACGTAGCCCCCGACGCATGCTCCCTAAAGCTCGATGAAGGCCCGGTGACGCTGCTGCTGCCCTTAGATGTCCTCTCCCCCCCCCCCCCCGTGCCTTTAATAGCGACGGAAGTTCTTTAGTTCTGCAGCTCCGAACGTTTCAAGAACTGTGGAAAGGTGTTGGGTTCCTAGGAAGGAAAAGCTAGGACGATAGTCTAGCGTTGTAGTCTTCTTACCCATGGGAAAGTAGAGCTTTAACAAAGTCCCCGCAGAGCAGTGAATTTACAGAGAACTCTAGCAGGGGTCCCCAAACTTAGCTCCAGGCAGCTATTTTTTTAAAAATAGCTGGCTGGAGAATTCTGGGAGTTGAAGTCCACAAGTCTTAAAGTTGCCAAGTTTGAAGACTGCTCTAGAGAGTCAACTCGAAGTACACCGATCAAAGTAGGAGTATGTGGAGTTTAGCGAGGGATGTGTGTGTTCGCGTCAGTGTTGGCTCCTGGAGATTGGCCGGACTGGTCCCTGCAATTTTCTTGGCAAGATTTTGGAAGTGGCTTGCATTGCCTGCTTCCTAAGGCTGAAAGAACATGACTAACTCAAGGTCACCCAGCTGGTTTTGTGCCTAAAGTGGGACTAGAACTCTGGATCTCCTGGTTTCTAGCCTGATGCCTTAACCACTACACAAACTGCCTCTTCCCCCAGCAATAGAAAGGGAGCTTATTGTGGATGATTTTGTCACCGAGGTCTATCTGGAGAAATGCAGCCAGGAGTCAATATTTGAGATGGTATACTGTTTGTCTGTGTCTCTCTGTGTGTCCCTGAGATGGATCTTGCCCATCTTGGAGCATTTGATTCAAAATGAATCAGTAATTGGAAATTCATCCTTTATATAACCTGATGCAATAGCTTGTACTAGATGCTAGTTTGGGGCGGGGGGGGGGGTATGGTTAAAGATTGGTGTGTTCAAGTCCTAAACCTGTCTGTACCTGATGATCTGTAGGAGACACTCACACCAGGCTGTGAAAATATATTCCCTGGAGATTGCTTAGCATTTAGTAAATTGACCTTTAAGATAAGAGACCTGAATCCATGTATTGTTCCCCCCAAAAGCTTCAGAGTAATCCCATTGGCACCGGATGGAGCCTTTAACTACTATTATGGTAGTAAAGAAGGTGGATTTGGCCACAAGATAATTTGTGACTGGCAGGCTAGAACTAAGGATTTCAAGTGATAGAGAACCTCCTTGACTGGGCAAATTAGCTTCCCCAAAGGACTTTTAATTACACAGCATATTCTATAAAACTCTGAAAGAAAATGGAATTTTTCAATAACATGAGCCCAAGATAAGCCAAGATTCAAAGTGGTGGTAAGATTTGATGTCCAGGTTTTAACGAGAGAATTTCTCAGTAAAAAAATGTCTCCCTTGTCCAAAGCTCCTAGATGGCTTAGCCAATCCATATATTCCTGGTTTGGTGCAAGTTTTTAAATCTGTATTTTCAATCTTACACTTTTGGGAATTCTTTCCCTTTATTTTTATAAATAGAAGCTGTCAAGGAGCAAATGTAGATTAAAACAACTGACAGGGCACATTTTTTCTCTGTAACTTGTCTATCATTTTCCCCACCCCACCATTTCCCTTCCTTCAGTTGCTATCTCTCGGGTTGGAAAAGCATTTCTATTAAAAGACAAAGAATGGCATTCCTGAATCCTCATTTCTCATTTAATTGGATCTTTGTTTTCCATTGCTGCATGGAAATGTAGGTTTTTCTATTATTTGTTTACCAAATACTGCTGCTTTGTCTTTTATCTTTATCCCACAGAATGCCATCAAGCAATCCATCAACAGTCAGTTCAAAGACATTGCAACCATCAACAGTCTGTTTCATCATTCAATACACCTACCTAATGAACAGACATTATACACTTCTGGGTAATCCTGATTTTTAGCAAACGATTTTCATCTGGTTTTCCTATGTTGCTGGTCTCAACTCAAACTTCTCCAATCTCTTGCTATTCAGGTGGCTTGGGAATACAACTCTTTTTGGATCTGACATACCATCATATTTGGAGGGTGCCACTTGGGGAATTGCTTCCTCTATTTTTACACCCATCCACCACACATAACCAAGAAAGAGGAATAATTCCCTATCACAGAGGTGTATTATTGCAAGGAAAGAAGTTATGTTTATGGTTGGCATGTAATTTTTGTCCAGCAATGGAATCTAACACTATTGCTGTGGCTATCACTATCAGTAGTTAACGTCACATACTTCACCATTCTGCTTTTATCTTGCATTAGCCTGATGCTATGTTTTGAATGTAGGATTAAATGTTCTGTTTTAGCATTTATTTGGGTTTGCTCGCTTTTGGGGGTTGGCTGTTCTTCTCCATCTTCCTATGGCTGAAGTACCTATGTACCTATGTGGTACTCAAAATCATGTTGGTCTCCAGCTCTATAGAGCTGTATATTAGGAGCCTGGTGACACAGTGGTTAAAATGCAATATTGCAGGCTGACTGCCCCCAGCCTGGAATTCGATCCTGGCAGAGCTCAAGGTTGACTCAGCCTTCCATCCTTCCGAGGTCGGTAAAATGAGGACCCAGATTGTTGGGGGCAATATGCTGACTCTGTAAACCGCTTAGAGAGGGCTGTAAAGCACTGTAATATATAAGTCTAAGTTCTATGTCTGTCTGTCTGTCATCTATCTATCTTTGCAAGGATAAGCATGGTGAAAGTTGCAGTCCATGTTATCTAGAAGTCCATTATCCTCCACTGAAAAATCCTATGCATGCCTATTTAGTGGTAACTCCTATTGAGCTCAGTGAGACTTCTGAGTAGATATTTTATGAATGAGAATACACTTCCCCTTTTATTTCTTTAAAAAAAATTCTGTTTTTCATAATAAAGCATTCGGATATTACAATCAAAGTATACTATTACACTATCTTACCTACTTAATACTCATGTGATTGATTAAAATTGTTGTCTTAAAAAAAGGAAACTTTATGAGGACCCAGATTGTTGGGGGAAAGTATGCTGGCTCTGTAAACCGCTTAGAAAAGGCTGTAAAAGCACCGTGAAGCGGTCTATAAGTCTTAAGTGCTATTGTGGTTAAAAATGATTGTTTATCCAGTGCTTTTCAAGGTAACTTGGCATGCAAGAATTCAGTGAGAGAAGCTTTTCCTGGACTGGGAAAAAAGCAGCTGAGAGACCAGAACTTGTTTAATTTCTGCACGACAGCTTCTAAAAGCCATATGAGCCCGGCCAACAGAGGATGCCAATCCAAATAGCTCTTAAAGGAAAAGCCAGGTTTGTTTTCAAAACATCTGGGAAGGGTCTAAGAGTACATGGTTGAAACAGCATGGAATTCATGTCCTTTATAAACAGTGCAGTTAATTCACAAAAACTCTTAAATCAACAGCTTCTGAAACATTCCTAGGGAGTTTGAGCTTTTGGATAAATACTCCAAGGGGAGATGTTTAAGCAGTTTGTTTACCTTGTGTTTAGCTACAGATACACTCTAGCCAGAATTAACACCTTTAAATCCCATTAACTAAATGGAAAAATTATGCATGCACTTAACTTTTTCCCATTGAAGTGGACAAAGCCAAATGCTAGACTTTGCTCCTTTCATTAATTATATTTATTTTCCGATGAAAAGACTGATTTATTTCTCTTTTCAGCATCCAAATTCTCCCATAAAGGTTGAAATGAAAATAAAGTTTCACTGTGAAGTCCAAAATATTTTAAAGTACTTTGCTGTTTAGTATCCATCTTCTTTTGTGTGAGATCTTTCTAAATACAGAGAGAACTTAGGATGTGTTTATGAAAAGTAATCTTTATTGTAACATTTTTAAATGAAGAAAAAAATTTTTTTGCCTGGGACCAAAGGAAAGTTATATTTATGACCTCACTTCATTTATTTAATCAAATAAACATCCCATTCCTAGACTCTGTCATTTATTCTCAGATAATACTTTTCTATGAATCCCGGACCCTAAAATGTTGATTCATTGTGGCTCCATACAGATTTCCATGGTGCACAAAGCATAGAAGAATTCGCCTGGCTAGATTATTATTTTTATAATTATAATACAGTAGTTTAATTTCCTCCATGGGTACTTTACTGTTATTTTTTAAAAATTAAATGTAAAAAGAATATAATTCTTTCAAGTGGAAAGAACTACCTGGATTTGTTATATTGCTGTTTAAGTAAATATTTATTAGACTTTCACTGATATATGAATATTGTATGGTAGAGATTTTACCAATAATAAATAATGCAATAACTAAAATTGCTATTTGGTAAAATAATACTGATTTGATTGCTCAAGTATTGTAATTCTTAGATAAGACTTAGATTGGTGGAGTATAGTTGCTGAAACCTTAATTTTGTTTTAGTTTCCTGTTGCCTTCTTAGTACTAGATAGCTTATGAAGAACATATAGACCAGTGTTTCTCAGCCTTAATAACTTTTAAGACATGTGAACTTCAATTCCCAGAATTCCCTGGCTAGCTTGGTGGCTGGAGAACTCTGGGAGTTGAAGTTCATATACAGTATCTTAAAGTTTCCAAGGTTGAGAAACATGGATATAGATTAAACATTATATTTGCAGTGTTACTTTGTTTTCTTCCTTTAATTGGGCATATGGGATTGTCTTGGACAATCACTGTATTCAGTGTTGAATATTTCTACCCTATAGTCTTCTATATAATGGCTGTATCCTAAATCTAGCCACCTGCCTTTAGAACTACATACTTCACAGCATCTGAAGTTCTCCATTCTTCTGGTGGACCTTTTGACCACTCATTGCAATTCTGCTGAAACTTTGAACATTTACGTAGTTTCTCTTAATCTGAGAATTTTAATCTTATTTCACACCAGGACTGAGATAACTCCAACAGAGCCAGACAAGGGACAGGGGAAGACATTTTCTGAAATTATTCATGGGCTTGTTGGGGAACATTTTGGGGCTGAATCTGATTCACATCTGAAAATTCCCCTTCCCTTTTATCACAATTTCCACATATTTGTATCTCTATGAAATGACAGCTAATCTCCCCTGCACTAGCTAATCCTGAGATGATAAATTCTATTCTTCTTACATTCTTGTAAGCCGCCTTGAGTTGCCATGTTCAAATAGGTGGCAATATAGATTTCATAAGTAAGTAAAGTAAGTAAAGTAAAGTAAATATAAATAAATAAATAAATAAATAAATAAATAAATAAATAAATAAATAAATAAGAATCCAGAACAGCCATTTATATACCACCAATTAACAAGGATATGTAAAATGTTCCTATAATAATGTGTAAATATCAATGCACATTTTAAAGTAAGAATTTCTGTTATCATCTAAATCAAATTGTTTTGGATGGTTTTCCCCTAAGTTTTCGCTTTTCGCTTTCATTTTCATTGCATCATCTTGTTTTGTGACTGATTCTTGATTTTACTATTGTTTGTTACTTTCTGTTTGTTTTATATGTGACCATGGATGCTCTAAATTATACATTGTACGTGAGCTGCCAAAAGTCATTTGATTGCAGTGGGGTAGAAATGTGTTAAATTGGCTAAAACCAAGCCAAGTTCTATACATCATCGCAATTTGAGAAAAATTACAGCCCAATGTTATGTTATGTATTGTATATAGTGTATAGTTGTCAGTTGAAGTTCTCATTCTGGTCCTCTCTTGGAGTCAGAAAATACTCTCTCCTAATTGGTTGTTGGCTGATCAGTTTCATATAAAAGGAGCTGTGTCAGCCAGGGAGTGTTGTTGCCTCACAGGCAGTATTGAATAAAGAACTATTAGAAATCACTCTGGCCTCACCTCCATTCTTCGCCCAGAACTTAACACCCAGGATCTGTCTGTTCATCTGCTATCCAAATACTAAGTACTGATACTCAGTTTCAAAGCTTCCAATTCTTGATTTGAATCTTTTTTTTAAATAGAATTTATTTAAATCTCTTTACAGATTACTGTTTTCACACACTTCTTCTGTAATAGAGAACTAAGAGTCATCCATGGCAAAGCTAACTTGACTTTGCAGCCATGGAAATTGTGACTGGCAACATTTTTGACATCTCTCTAGTTTAATGCTAAGTATATAGTATGTTACAATACGATTGGGAGAAGGAAATATTCAGAATGTTTTACCGAGCAATCTAGTACAATGGATGTAGGCAACTTGAAAGGAACAAACTCCTCTGCAGAACTTCTAAGGAAGAAATACAACAGCTAAACCATAAACAATGGTTTACGAACCACAATGGATAGGTTCATGCACATGCTAAGCCACAATCAAAGAAACTACTCATTTGCTACAGGACTTCCACTGTTTTAGTTTGTCATGCCTTTGGAAATAGTTTGAGGCTGACTCACAACTGTCTTAATCGACATGAACCTCAAAGTGTACAGAACACCAAATGAGGTCATGAATATGTCCTCCAGTTTAGTCTTCAATTAACCAATATGTGGACACAAAAGCCAGCACCCATTCTTTATCCACATTCTTAATGGATACGATATTTGGCCTTTGGAGCTGCAAAAGGAGGGGGAAAAAACACAGTTCTCCATTGAAGATACATGTTTGGAAACTGGCTCTAGTGCAGTGGTTCCCAACCTGGGGGTCGGGACCCCTTTGGGGGTCGAACGACCATTTCCCAGGGGTCGCCCTGGCATCCTCAGCTCCCCCCCCCCCCCACTGCCACAAGCCATATCGGCTCAACTTGCCTGAGCCCTCCAATTGGTCGGGAGAGGTGCCATTCGGTGAGAGGCGTTTGTAATGCCTGGCGGCCGAGCTAAGGGGCGGGGCGTCGCAAGATTGCGTGCTGGAGAATACAAGGCGGTGCTTAAGACATCTGTGGCTGCCCCGTCTCCTGCTCACAGCGGCAGTTTCTTCCCGCTGGTGTCGAAGGGAAAGGGAGTCACGGGAGGGAACGGCCAGCCAACAACCACTTAAGTTTCACAGCGCACGACGGCAGTAAGGAGGACAGCTGGGTCGGATCCAGTGGAAGATGATATTCCTTGTGCTCTTGCAAAGACTGGCCCGATAATTTCTGATCCGGCATAATTGCATATTGGTTTTGTGATTAATCGCTATGCTTTAATTATGTTCAATTTGTAACAATGAAAATACATCCTGCATATTATTTACATTACGATTCATAACAGTAGCAAAATTGCAGTTATGAAGTAGAAACGAAAATAATTTTATGGTTGGGGGTCACGACAACATGAGGAATTATATTAAGGGGTCGCGGCATTAGAAAGGTTGGGAACCACTGCTCTAGTGCAAATCCTGCTGAACCGTGGCTGAGCTGGAAATAGATTTAGCTGCCAAACAGAGAACATGGTTAAGGAACTAACAATGGGGCAGCAATTCCGAGATTTATGTGATATTATTTTGGTGTAGCATGCAACTTCATTTTTTCCCCAAACTCTGGGAAACAACAGCGAATCATCAAATATGTATGTTACATACCGGTATATACACACATATATATTTGTTACGCACAAAGTCATTTTGAGTTCAAAAGAGGAAACCTCAAAATGAAGTGATTTGCTCAAAAAAGTGAAAGTGAAAAGTTGAAAAAAGGGTTGATATGCGCAGCCTTCACCTGCATGGAGAACTGTCTTACTGCAAAACATAATTCAAGTGTAAACTCGAGCAGAAAGTTGTGATTTTTTCCAAATTGCCTTTTCGAGAAATCCAACCTAACCTAGTGATGAGTTATCAAATTAACTCTTGTAATCAAGCTTACCTATTTGCAAACTTTTGGATCTGCTGCCATCTCTCTCTCTTGTCCAGATTTTTTTTTTTGAATGGTTCTGCGTGTGTCATTGCTCTCTTTTACACTCAAGTAGTTTCATCAACCATCTTCCTCTTTCGCTCTTACTCGGTCCATTGTTGCTTAATCTTCCTTCAGTTCATTTATCTAACTTTTCACTCCTGTCCTTCCGGTCCCTTTCCTTTCTTTTAGACTTTTGCAACATATTTATTGAATTCTGATTCCCCCCCCATTTATTTAAAGACAATAATTTTTAGGCGTACAGGAAGTCCTCTATTTGCAAGTAAAATTGAGCCCAAAATTTCTGTTGCTGAGTGAGACAGTTCTTAAATGACTTTTGCCCCGATTTACGACTTTTCTTGCCACAGTTGTTAAGTGAATCACTGCAGATGATCGGTTAGTCACACGGTTGTTAAATAAATCTGGCTTCCCCCTTGACTTTGCTTGTCAGAGGGTCACAAAAGGGGATCACATGACCCTGGGACACTGCAATAAATATAAGTCAGTTGTCAAGGATCTGAATTTTGATCATGTGACCCTGGGTGTGTTGGGGATGGTTTCCTGCTTGAGCAAGGGGGTTACACTAGAAGACCTCCAAGATCCCTTGCGAAAAATGGTCATGTCACTTTTTTCCCAGTGCCGTTGTAACTTTGAATGGTCACTAAATGGACTGTTGTAATTCAAGGACTATCTCTGCCTTTTGATGGAGTTCTCCTCCCTTCATTTATTCCTCCCTCAAATTATTCTTGAAATGATGGTCCTTCTTCTTCTCCACTTGGGCTTCCACCTTCCATCAAACTGTAACTGTCCTCATCTTCTTCCTATAGTTTTTTTCTGCAACCAATGTCATAAAATGGCAGATTCTTTGCATTTTACTAAAGTAACTGAAGGGGTCTTCCTCATAAGAAATGGGGGAATAGAAAGCTAAGAGAACTTGGAGTGGGGAAAGTGAAGAAAGGCAGTTAATAACTTTACAGAGTAAAAAGGGGGAAAGGAAAAATAAAAGATTTCAGAGTGCCTGAAAAAAAAAACATTAATAGCTCTCGTAGCACAGTCAACAATAATTCCATAAATAAGTAGAGAGTATGTTCAGCTCAGTGGTGGGTTGCTACTGGTTTGCCCCAGATCGGGCGAACCAGTACGGTAGCGGCAGCGGCGGTGGGAGGCTCCGCCCATCCGCCTGGATATCTCTGCGCATGCTCAGAAGAGCTGCGCACACTCCCAATTGCAAACCCGTAGTGAAGGTAATTGAAACCCACTATTGGTTCAGCTCCTCTAAATGAAAGCATCCCACATTATCTGTACCTACAGTACTATTTCTTAAATAAAACTTGAATTGTTGAAAAAGAACTAAACTGAATAAATGAGAGAAGAATATAATTCTCTCCTCCATACTTAAGATTCAGGCTAATTAATTCCTCTCTTCATTAATCTTAATTTCTTTTACCTCTTTTATGCTATGTGTCCACATATTGGTTAAAAAAAGAAATTTCTTAGGTATAAGAACTACAGAGTTTATTTTTTGGTGGTGTATTTGAAAGGTGTATAGGTAGTCTTTAACTTACAACTGCAATGGAGCCCAAAATTTATGTTGCTAAGTGAGACAATTGTTAAGTGAGTTTTGCCCCATTTTATGACCTTTCTTGCCCAGCTGTTAAGCGAATCACTGCAGTTGTTCATTTAGTAACACAGTTGTTAAGTGAATCTGGCTTCCCCGTTCACTTTGCTTGTCAGAAGGTCGCAAAAGGGGATCACGTGACCCTGGGACACTGCAATGATCATATGGACCAGTTGCCAAGCATCCGGATTTTGATCACGTGACCACAGGGAGGCTGCAACAGTCGTAAGTGTGAAAAACAGTCATAAGTCACTTTTTTTCAGTACCGCTATAACTTCGAACGGTCACTAAATGAACTGCTGTAAGTCGAAGGACTGCCTGTACTAGATATGTATTTACTCATGCTCCAAATAATCTTAGAAAACATTATATCATTTCTGATATAAATAGAACTCTCTTTCACCCCAAAGAATAGTCCTCTGTCTCATTTCCACCCTATGTAGCACGGGCCTCCAACCTTGGCAACTTTAAGACTTGTGGACTTCAACTCCCAGAATTCCTCAGCCAGCTTTGCTTTGCTGGCTGAGGAATTCTGGGAGTTGAAGTCCACAAGTCTTAAAGTTGCCAAGGTTGGAGACCCATGCAGTATGTAGAATAGGTAGTGCCAACAGAGAGATGAAAGACAGAAAACTCAGGGATGGAGATCTGTCAACCACTTCTAGGAGAGGATTACTTGAAGCGTGGATAAGAACTAATCTGAGCAAATGAACAAGCCAGTTAATGCCAGAATTCTCGGCATTTTCCTATGGTAGAATCTGATCATCCAGAAAGATTGCATTACAGGAAGAAATACAGGTAATCCTCAATTTACTGTCCGCCCTGAAGCCATATTGGAGCATCTTCAGGGCTGCTACAGCGAGGCTGGTTGGAGCTGTGGGAACGGGATGGGGGGGGGGGATAGAGATAGCTGGGGACTTGTAGCCAAAATAAAAATCTTTCTCCTGTGAACCAAGGACGTTCCCACTGGGTGTTGGGGAGGCATGGACTGAAGCTAACTGGAGTTGGGACTGTGACCTGATTGGACCATGTGATGGATGTGTGGTCTGGGGGAAAGAACCTGGGGTTTGATTTGGGTGGGGAAAACCTCGGGTTTTTCAGAGTCGGGTTTTCACTAGCTGTGCCAATATGACATGCCTAATAAATTCATACTTTGAGGAAATCCCAGGCCTCAGAGTTTTGATTGAGTTGGGTCTGTTACTTGGAACCCTGACACAACTTACAACAGTTCGTTTAGTAACAGTTACAACGGCACTGAAAAAAGTGACTTATGACCATTTTTCACACTTACGACCATTGCAGCATCCCCATGATCATGTGATTTACATTCAGGTGCTTGTCAATTGGTTCACAGTTATGACGCAGTGTCCCGGGGGGGGGGGGTCGTGATCATATTTTGCGATCTTCTGACAAGCAAAGTCAATGCGTGTGACAGATTCACTTAACAACCGTGTTACTAATTTAGCAACTGCAGTGATTCACTTAACAAACGTGGCAAGAAAAATCGTAAAATGGGGCAAAACTCACTTAACAAATTTCTCACTTAGCAGCATAAATTCTGGGCTTAATTGTGGTCGTAAGTCAAGGACTACCCGTAGATAACCTGGAAGTCCTGTTCATCAGAACAGCCTTAAATTTCAAGTACTTTTTCTTCAAAGAAGAATTCCAGGGCAACATGATGCAAAATCTGCAATATAACAGACAACATTGTCACTGGTGCTAGAAAAATACATTAATAAAAAACATAAATAGCCACTTGTTTTGGGAGGTAGACGGCTATGTAAAATTGAAAAATAAATAAACATGAAATTAATTATTGACTTGTGCCTAGGGCTACAGTATGATAGAAACTGCTGAATCTGCATGGCTTATGTACAGAAATCATTGTGGCAGATAGAAACAAAGTAGGTTTCATTTGATAGAGGTGTGTCGCTTAAATTTCTACTGGCGAGAATTGCTTTTTGAAGCCCTGTGCATCCCAGATGTATATAAATTCAAATTTCTTTCTTCCTGACTGGCTTCAAAATATGTTAGTTCTTTTAGCAACCTTAACTATTGTAGCACAATATCTTACTCTCACATTAGTCTTAACTGAGTTTTGTCTTCAATAATCAACATATGTACAGGTCCTGTTCGAACAAGGTGAAAAAAGCTTTGATAAGCCTTTTATTAATATTTATTTTTGTTAAAATATCAAATATCTAACTAAATAAATGTATTTTTATCTTCTCTGTCAGACATAAAGTACAAAACATGAAGCATGCATGTTAAACAAAACAGCAGCATTAGAAACGTAAGTATGTCATCCCCCCCCCCCCCCCCGCTGGTCAGTATTTAAGAAAGCAGCATGAAATCGGCAGAACCTGTTGTCTCTGTCACTGCTCTTCTTTTTTCTACTTCGTATTTTTATTCAAATCGGATTGCATGGAAGCCTTTTCAAATCATCTTTTGACTAAGGATGTGGTGGAGGGGAAAAGGTATTGCTTTGCATTTTGATAGAAAGCAATTCTGCTCACAAATCCTAAATTAAAATCCCAAACTAGAATCCATTTATTCTTTGGTTTACACACCTGTCTAAATGTTGTGATGCAATTATAAGATCAAAAAAGGCACAACAGACATGGGCAAATTTTCATGCTGAAAATGTGTTCTGCCTGAGTAAGAAAAAAAGCATTTTAGAAAGCAAAACATACCTTGTTTTCATTGCTATGAGCTAATAACTGAAGACTAACATACAGATATACCTGGTGGTCTCTGTGTAGAACAGAAAATAAACAGAAGTCACAAAATTATGTGTTGTCCCACAAGGAGAATTAGCTTGCTGACTAGGGAATTCAGGGAGTTGATGTCTACACATCTTAAAGATACCATTGAGAAATACTGGACTGGAATAAGATTAATTAAAGAAAATACAACAACCCTTTAACACAACTACCTATAGCAGTGATGGCGAACCTTTTCTCCCTAGGGTGCCGAAAGCGTGTGCGTGCACGCTATCACGCACATGCGAGTGCCTACACCCATAATTCAATGCCTGGGGAGGGCAAAAACGGCCTCCCCCGCCCCCGAAGAGGTCCTCTGGAGGCCGGAACGGCCTGTTTCCCAACTTCCGGAGGGCCCAGTATTTATTTTATTTGGTAGGCCTGTTTTCCCCCTCCCCAGGCTCCAGAGGCTTCCCTGGAGCCTGGGGAGGGCAAAAACGCCCCCCGGAGGCCCTCCAGAAGCCTAAAATGTCCTCCCAAAGCCTCCGTGTGAGCCAAAAATCAGCTGGCCGGCGTGCACATGCACGCTGGAGCTGAGCTAGGGTAACAGCTCGCGTGCCAGCAGATATGGCTCCGCGGGCCACCTGTGGGACGCGTGCCATAGGTTCGCCATCACTGACCTATAGTAGTGATCTCTCTCTCTCTCTCTCTCTCTCTCTCTCTCTCTCTCTCTCTCTCTCTCTCTCTCTCTCTCTCTCTCTCTCTCTCCCTGCCTCCCTCCCTCCTCCTGCTGCTCTCCATTTAAGAGTTACTTTCAAATTTAATATAAAATACATTATTTAACAATGATTTCTGCTTCAACATTTTCTGCAGTTTGGGATTTGGAGTGATATTTTTCTTTTTTTCTTTTTAACCTAAATTCAATGACTGTTTTTTCTTCTGAAGTTGAGCTGTCCAACTACTCTGATGTGGGTTCCTGAAATATCTTCATCAATATACATACACAAGTATGTAATGATTTCTAACAGGCACATAGCCTGTAGAACACTTTTCCATTATTGGTCTTTTTTGTTGTCCTTTTAAAATCTGCTTCAACCTGTACTATCTTTTCCTTTTCCTTTTCCTTTTCCTTTCCTTTCCTTTTCTTTTCTTTCACAAACAGATGAAGATGATGTTCAGTCATTGCCCACAATCCTTGTCATATGTTTCCTTTATGACCAATATGATGGGTAAATGTGAGACAGTATACTAAAAGGCCTCTTTGACAGCTATCCTTCCGCAAAAGAAAATGTTTGTGTGTGTATATGAAAAAATATTATGAATGATTGATTTTCAAACTGCTTCGAACAATGATTTTGGTTGGTGTGCAGCAAAGCGAGAATAAACATAAAAACAACAATAAACCTATCAGACATGCCCCATCTGAGTGAGCATGGTGTCAGCCTTACCAGGTAGACCAGACAGGAAACATGATCAGATAAACTACGGTAATTCTACTTGATTGTAAAGCTACATTAGTAGAATCTTGCAAGTCTGAAAATATGAACTTCCTGCCATCTCCTTTACAGCCTGATAACTTAGAGACGGTCCCTCTTGGGCCTCTTGCTGTGCCCACTATGAAGCTGGTTGATAAGAGATGTTGTCTCTTATCTGGCCATCTCTCTTATCTGACCATTCCAGAGGAAGCATCTCTTCACCTGGTCTCCCAAGATCATTCCCATTACACATGGCTGTCTCAAAGGTGCTTTTTCAAAAGGCAGCTGGACTATGTTTTTTCCCCTTGAGGGAGAAGAAGACATTTCACTTCTCATCCAAGAAACTCCATCGTTTCTGGCTAGATGGTGGGAAATAATCCTTCCATTCCCTCAACACCCCCACCCCACCATCCAGAACTGATGAAGCTTCTTGGATGAGAAGCAGAACATCTTCTCCCTCAAGGGGGGAAAAACATAGTCCAGTTGCCTTTTGAAAAAGCATCTTTGAGACAACCATGACCTGGATGACTGAGAATCTCCATAGGCATTACACATTGTCATTCAGTTGAGTCAAAGGAATGATAAAATAAAGCCATGTTTACTGCTTTGTGGAATGCAGGGAGGAAGAGGGAAACAATTATTTCAAACTGTACAGGCAAGATGATATTTGATCTATCTCAATGCTACGCAGTGTGCAACCTGATAGATGATTCCTACACTTCAAATTGTGTTACTGGAACTCTAAAATTGGTGGTTGCACGGGCCACCACTTTCACCTAAAGTGATTCATATGTACAATTTATGAAAAATGATTGATCAGTATCCTGGTGACTACTGTACAATTTTGTCCAGAGTCCTAGATTTGAATAGGCAAAGTGTTCAGGTGATGCCCTGTCTTATTCTCAATGCCAACATAACCAACAGGACTTTCTTTCCCCTTGACTTTAGAGGCACATTAAGCATTTCTGCAGAAGTGGAAAAATCTAAATTAAGGTCATGTCGGTTTCATGTAGAGGAAAACCTTTCTGTCATTACAAAATTAGCAATGATAGTGTTACCTCCTGGTAGTGGGATTTTTTTTCTTAGATTCATTTCTCCCTATTTCTTAATGAACACCAGAATAATCCAGGAAAATAATCAGATTACTTAAATATTTTGCTTCTTCTTAAATGCAGTATCTAATAACATCTCCAACAGGGTGGATAAAAATAAATGATTTTTTAAAAAGGATTTTTAAAAATTTAAATCGGTTTTTTTAAATCAAACTTAGTTTAATAAAATGCTTTTGGAGTAAACATTTAAAGATAGTTTTCTATTTAAGATACATTAATAATTTAGGTTGAAATGGAGCTTAGTTATGTAGCATGAGGCTGTATATTCTGCAATATTGGGACTGTCAGTGAGTCAACATCAAGTCAGAAGAGGAGCCACTGTGGGACAGAGATGACAGTTGCTCTTTAAAAATTATGATTTAAATCAAGTTGATTTAAATCAAGCCTTTTTACTAGTGATTTAAATCATGATTTAAATCGACTTGATTAAAATCAAATCCACCCTGATCTCCAATTTATCACAGTTACTTGGAAAGTCCTTGGAAAGTTCTTCCCCAATCATAAATTTCCTATTCTAGCAAAGCCTTTATCCATTTTTTGAAAACCATATTCTAGATTTTCAGACTTTCACACGTTCAGTTTAAATGTCCGTATGGAGTTATCCTTTAAGACTTCTGCAGGCAATGGAGACATTGATATAATATCAGGGCTCCAGTTCCTTCACCAGAATCACAAAGAGCATTTCTACATCGGTAATTTATGTTATTATCCAACTATTACCAAGCCGAGGTGGCGCAGTGGTTAAATGCAGCACTGCAGGCTACTTCAGCTGACTGCTAGTTCAGCAGTTCAGCTGTTCAAATCTCACCGGCTCAAGGTTGACTCAGCCTTCCATCCTTCTGAGGTTGGTAAAATGAGGACCCAGATTGTTGGGGGCAATATGCTGAACTCTGTAAACCGCTTAGAGAGGACTGTAAAGCACTATGAAGCGGTATATAAGTCTAAGTGCTATTGCTATTGCTATTACTGTGGTGATATGTTATTTATCAAATAATAATCATGTCATTTATTATATTTGTATTTCTATAGTGATGATTTCATGCACAGCTATTAAAGGACTTGGCATAAATGCTGATTTTACCTTGTGAATCCATTTTACTTGGTTTAGCTTGAATATTTTAACAGGGGACTAAGCAACATGGGACTATCTAGATAGTTCAGCTTTCAGCACAATCAGCGTCAGCCATCTTGGCATTAGCAAAGAATTATGGGAACTATAATCCCGAATTCCTAAAAACAGCTCTTAATAATTACCTCCTGCCCTATGATATCCTAAGGTGAGAGATCCTAAGAGAGCCATCGTATTTTTCGGAGTATAAGACACACCTTTTTCCTCCCTAAAAGAGGCTGAAAATTTGGCTGCGTCTTATACTCCGAATGTAGCTTTTTCGAAGCTTTTCCCCCCAGCCCTAACGAGGTGCTAACGATCTTCCCAGCTTCCTACTCCGTCTGAAGAAGTTTATTTCCAGCCCTAAGTCTTTGCAGGCTTGTTTTCATTCCTACTCCCTCTGAAAAAGGTCTTTTCAGCCCTAACAAGGTGCTAACGATCTTACCGGCTTGCAGCATTTTTTTATTCCTACTCCCTCAAAGTAGTTTTTTACCAGCCCTAAGTCTTTGCAGGCTTGTTTTCATTCCTACTCCCTTCGAAGAATATTTTTTTCAGCCCTAACCAGGGGATAAAATAATGTGCTGAAGCTGAACAGACTAAGGACACTAGCCAGATGAATACCTGGTAGGTAGATTTCCCCCCCTATTTTCCTCCCCCAAAACTAAGGTGGGTCTTATACTCGGGTGTGTCTTATACTCCGAAAAATACCGTAATTTAACCATCTCTATATAACCCTTGATTCTTCACCCCTGCTTAGGAGCAGCCCTCCTGCTGAGTTGGCCAGAGCAAGACAGCAAGGTTACAAATAGATTGGATCTATGCCTGATGATTAACCATGGTTTATTTAAGCATTCTTTCTTAAAGGCATCTCATTTGGATGGGTTCACCCAACATGCTAAGTCACAAACCTGGGCTAATATTAGCATGATATACAACCCCAGCCACAGATATAGGTAGTCCTTGACTTACATCGATTTGTTTAGTGACCATTTGAAGTTACACCGGCACTGAAAAAAGTGACTTACGACTGTTTACCACACTTATGACCGTTGCGGCATTCCCATGGTCACGTGATCAAAATTCAGACGCTTGACAACTGACTCGTATTTATGACGGTTGCAGTGTCCCAGGGTCATGTGATCCACTTTTGTGACCTTCTGACAAGCAAAGTCAAGGGGGAAACCAAATCCACTTAACAAAATTAATAACTGCAGTGATTCACTTAACAAAATTAATAACTGCAGTGATTCACTTCACAAATGTGGCAAGAAAAATGGGGCAAAATTCATTTAACAGATGTCTCATTTAGTAACAGAAATGTTGGGCTCAATTGTGGTCGTAAGTCAAGGACTACCTGTACTTTCTTTTGCTACTAATAGAATTCAACTTCGGGTTGAACAACAACATTTGCTATTAATAGAATTCAACTCAAGTCCGAACCAGCCGTGAAAGCTGAGAAGATGACTTTGAGCCAAACACTAGCTTTCAGCTCAGCCAAATTCTCCGATTTTTGTAGTGGAGGGTAGAGTTTTAAGTGTACTTCCTTGGATTGGTGGAAAAGAATAGGACACAAATCAATCAGTGTTGCATTTTTTCCCCTGTGAGTTTTGCCAAAGTTCTGACCTATGTAATGTGGTGAAATGTTTTTGTCATTTTGTTTTAAATGTATTCCAGAAATCCCATGGCTTTGAGACTTTGAAAATAGGTAAATGCAGTTTTGAGCATAATATTGTAAAAAAACAAACAAACCAGGAAGTAGAATGCAGGAGAATTAGATAAAGATAAGAACAGGAAGCAGCATGCAATAATGTAGAAAGAAGGAGGAAGATGAAAATATCTCTGACTTACTAAATTTATTCCATTTGGAGATGTGGTTTTTAATTGATGTTGCCAGATTGTTTTTTTTTAATGACCATGAGCTTTCATTCACAAAGTCTGCGAGAGGAAATTGAGAAATAATGAATGTCCTCATTATTTCATATTGGCTTCAAAGACCTGTGACATCTGCCAGTTATGAAGAAATTGGTGGGTTGTGGTCTATTCTTTAAAGTGTTGCAATGCCATTCTTTCTTGCAATTCTGTTTGTTCATTTTTCTAGCCAAAACTTTTGCAGTAGTAAGCCAAAACCTTTTTAGTAATAAGTTGCTCAGGAATTTGAAGAGCAAAGGATTCCTTATAGGGATGAGCTTTAATAACTTTTCATAGGGCTCAGTTCCTTGTTGTTGTTGTTGTTGTTGTTGTTGTTGTTGTTGTTGTTCTTGTTGTTCATTGTGTTATAGGTTGCTAAGCAGCATGGTGACTCATGTTATGGGTTGGAGTTCAACAAGCCTGTGTTTGAGACCTGAGTGCTTCTGTGGGATGGGGTTGAGTTCCTGTCCTTCGCTCCAGCTCCTGCCCAGCACACGAAAGGAGCCCCCTACTGGCGTCACCCTGGGCAATGGTGATGCGACTGGATAATTCTTTCAACCCGGAAGTGATTGGTGCTTCTGACACAAGTGCTATGCTGTGCTGATTGATGAAAGAGGCTCTTTGAATATGTGGATATTAGTATACATTTGTGACTTTCATTTCAGTTTACATTTTTTTATTAGTTTACATCAGGGGTGTTAAATTCGATTTTATCGAGGGCCGCGCATCAGGGTTGTGTTTCACCTTGGAGGGCTGAGGTGGGCGTGGCCAGGATGGCCATGACCAGTTCAACATCACTCGTGTCAGCGGCGCCTGTGGTGGCCCGAGCGCTCTGCCAGTGAAAATGGGCTCCCAAGCTCCGTTTTCGGCTGTGAAGGCCTCCTGCAACCCTCTGACAGCGAAAACTGAGCTCAGGAGGGCTACACATAGCCCTCCCGAGCTCCGTTTTCACTGACAGAGGCACCACGGGTCGGTCCTTCGCTGTTTCCAGGGTGGCCCCACAGGCCAGATCTAAGCACTCCGGGGGTCAGATCTGGCCCCCGGGCCTTGAGTTTGACACCCCTGGTTTACATGCTAACTTTTAACTTTATTAGCTTATTTATGGGGGAGGGGTTGTAAAAATTCATTTATAATGTAAGGTGGTCATGGGCTCACGAAGTTTGCGACTTTCATTATTGTTTATGTGGCTCATTGTCCATTTTTTAAAAAGTTGTGACGGATGTGCCACAGGGAACAAAACAATGAGTTTATCATTCTGCCTCTTCCAATAATGATGAAAGCTCAGGAATATCACCAAAAAAATACCGGTACATCAATATTAGAACAAGGAGAAGGAAAAAAGGAGGAGGCTTCTGAGAAATTGCAAAACTAATTTCAGCACAATGAAGTTTAACTCCCCAGATTCTGCATCCTGTTGTTGCTAGAAATGCAAATTGAGGCAACAATTTAACAAACAATAAGGGTGAAAATCTCAGGCCAAGGAAACAGTAAATGGAGGGGGGGGGAGTCTAATATTTCTAAAATTTCTCTACTCTCTGCAACAACTTTGATCAAAATCACAGTTTTTCCATTTCCCAATAGTAGCAATCTTATATCAAGATTATTGGTGGGGAAGGTTAAAACTTCCATAAACTATTCTCATCATGATTGGGGGAAGAGGAGGAAGGGACAGAAGACGTAGCCTCATCCCCCAACCCTGATAAAGAAAGTGATGGAGAAAATAATTCCTAAATGCCAGAATGTCATCAGTTCTCCAGCTTGGTCCTCTTCTCAGCTAGAGAGCACCACTACTATAACTTATGCAGGCAGCTTCCATCCCCTTTCCATTTTATTTGTAATAATGCTATATTGATCAACCATCCAGACACATTGTAGTGCACAGGTAGTTCCCTACTTACAACCATTTGTTCAGCGACCATTTGAAATTACAATGATGGAACGAAGGGACTAAAAACGTGTACCCAAAATTATGGCTGCTGCAGCATCCCTGCAGTCTCGTGAACAAAATTTGGGCACTTGGCAATGCACCTCTCCCTTATGACCAATTGGAGCCCTGCTTCCTGCCCCACTGAGTTCCATGACCTTGGGCCTATTCCTGCCCCTATCACATCTTGCTTTCCTGAAGATTGCCTCTGAAAAGGAGAGACAGCAAATCCGCTGTGTGGCCTTCCTATTTACAAATGCCGCATAGTGCCATCCCAGAAGCAGGCGCCATTTTGGAAGCCGCTGCAATTTTTAATTTTTTTAAAAAAAAAATTTATTTTATTTTGTCAAACATGTACAGGATAGTAGTTGTTTGTATAAACATAACATAAGTAAAAAAGTACCGATAAAAGAGGTGTTAAATAGTTTAACATTGTCAGCAAAGAGAACACAGTTGCTTATAATATGATCACAAAGATCGTTTATGTAAAGTATGAAGAGAGTTGGTCCTAGAACACTGCCTTGAGGGACACCACTGTTGACAGGAGCAGGATTTGATAGGGCACTCCCTATTTTAACCACTTGTTGTCAGGAACACAGTTATCCAATCATGTAGGGGTCCAGAGACGCCATAGGATTTTAGTTTCAGAAGTAGTTTGTCGTGTACTACTGAATCAAATGCTTTACAAAAGTCTTTGTAAATTGCATCTATTGTTTTACCCTGATCAAGTTGAGTGGTCCATATGTTTTTGCAGTGTAAGAGTTGCAGATTACAGGATATTTTTTTCCTGAAGCCAAATTGTTTGTTGGAGAGTAGGTTGTTAGTTTCTAAGTGGAGTTCTCAGATCACACCATTTTGGGAGTGACAGAGGCAGTTTCACGCTGACCCAAAGAGGGCTTCACCTTGGGAATTTATATTTTGGTGGTTCTTACTTCAGGCAGCAGATGTGAGATATGGAGAGAAGCAACTGTAGCAGTGGATAACAGCAGTGGAGAACTCTAATCTGTCCTGCACGCTCTGTGTTTCTCAACCTTAGCAACTTTAAGATATGTGGACATCTACTCCCAGAATTCCCCAGCCAGAGTTTGCTAGGGAATTTTGGGAGTAGATGTCCAGAAATCTTTAAGTTGTTGAAATTGAGAAACACTGCTCTAACCAAATCTTCTCCATATATGGTGAAGGACCAATTCCTTGTGCTTAGAGAGAAGGCTGCTATGCTAGTTGAATACGGAAATGGGAAGGACACCACCTTTTTCTTAACCTGACAAAGCTGCAGTGAAGTACTTGTTTCTTTGATTTGCATTCCACCTTTTATTCAGGAGCTCTCTTCATATTTTTCTCCATAACAACATTTCTCTTCTTCTTCAGTCGCTCCCCGTTCTGATCCAATCCAGATTAAACAGGGCCATCTTCTCCTTGGAAAGGTTCTCTGCGTACGGAGCAAACAAAGGCCTTTAAGAAATGACTCTTGGAACATTATATAACCAGATTTATAGTGGTAGAATGAACTGGGAATAATTGTCTGTGTTTAAAGTCCAAAGATACTTACACTTTGGCTGAAATTCCAAATTTTCAAGCATACTGCTCCTGCTACTAGATATTCTAGTGCCCATTTTTGTGGCTCCCACATCATGCCAGGTGGTGGTAAAACTGTTGATCTTTAGCAACCTTATTTGTTTGTTTGTTTACTTATTAAAGTCATTGACCAAGTGAAGCAGCCCAATGTACTCTCGGAGACAAGACACTGAAGCACCCACCCACAAAAATCTGGATCTGGACATTTAAACCCTGCTTAAACCAGAGATGTCCCTGCATCATTCAGACTCTACTATAAGACCATTGTGATTGGGGTTAAAATAAAGTAAAAGTTGCACCTTTGCCTGGCTAAAATTTGCAGTCCTCTGTTCTACGATAGGTCAATCCACAAGCATGTGTCGTTTCTCCTCTTCTGCAATTTGTGGGCCTCTCATTATTTTTAAGTGATCATAGCAGCATTTTAGACTTTTCCCTGCCATTGTCAGAGTAAGGAATGGATGCTTGCAATTCTAATTCCCTAAAGAGCAAATAGAAATGTTATGCAATTTGCCATTCTGATGATTGTAAAACTATTTAGGCTCACTTAGATATTGTAGGAGGTGAACTGGGTTAGTCTATGATAACCAAAAACCCATCTCTAGAACAGCCATTCTGTTGAGGGAAATATTCTGGTCCTCGAAGCAGGTTGTCCTAACCTCTGTTTAAGATCAGCACTTTCTGTTTTGAGATCGAAACACGTTTGGTAGGATCGGAACCAGATGCTGCACCTTAACTTATTTTGATGTTTTGCATACACAGGTAGTCCTCAACTTATGACCATTCATTAAGTGACCATTTGAAGTTACTGTGGCACTGAAAACCATGACTAACAATTGGTGCTTGCAGTAACAATTGTTGCTGCATCTCCATGGTCCCATGGTCAAAATTGGGCAACTGATATGCATTTATGGCAGTTTGAGAATCCCAGGATCACTATTTCTATCAAAGGGGTCTTTGTACCAATCTGGTGACTACATATTTTTGATATATTCTAATTCTCCCCCACTGATCATTTTTTCACCATGAATAGCCCAAAGTAACTCTTGATACTCTACAATTATACCATCAAATCTGTGGTGTTTACAATGTCCTCAGTCCTCAGTTATAGTTCTATTTTTTGTTTCTGTGTGAACTTGCCAAGATAAGTTCCTGATTTCCACTTTGGGAAGATATATATTTATATCATTTATCAGCAAAAAATGTTACACACACACACACACACACACACACACACACACACACACACACACACACAGGCTGAAATCATATAGGCACATGTCACACAGTCTGTTATTAATATTAAATGGAATGCTAAAGGAAATCTGTCTTACTCATAAGACAAACTACAAATTAATCTGTAATGGAGAGCAATCCTGATGATTTTCAGCATTGTGTTGTGCTCAGAATATGCATCATTGCCCTCTGCAGGATTTTCAAGGAATTACTCATTCAGCAAATGGCAAAGTGTTCCAACTACGAAGCCACCAGACTTCGTATTGTCGGATTCAAGTAATACCACACACAGAACATCACACACTCTGCTGGAGAGAAGTTCCCTAAAGATGGGCCCCAGCACGACTCCAAAAGCTTGGAAGACTAAACCTCTGGTCCCAGGGACCAACCCACATCAGAACCTGCAATATTATCCTGGGACACATATATTAGACTTCGGGGAGCGAGAGAGAGAGAGAGAGAGAGGGAGGGAGGGAGGGAGGGAGGGAGGGAGGGGGAGAGAGAGAGAGAGAGAGAGAGAGAGAGAGAGAGAGAGAGAGAGAGAGAGAGAGAGAGAGAGAGACCCTCTGCTTTGAATTTCAGCTTGTATTCTGATTGGTTGTCAGATTCCCATGGGGCCATGCAGGGGTAATTTTGTTGTCTTTTGAGTCCCAGGCTTGGTTGAGCCTTGCTGGGTGATGCAATCTCTCCAGCTGCCATGTGGTGAGTTCTGTTGCTAGATGGGTAGAGGGCTAATCCTATCTTTGTTGGATCTTGGGTGAGGGCATTTGCTTATGAATAGACCTAGCTATCTCTTTATCTCTTAAGTGCTGACATCTGCTGTGGGCTATTGAGGAGGGTGGGGGCTATTAAGAGTGAGTCTGCTTCCTGCCTAAAAAAACATGTTTCTCCATTTCTCATCCAGGAAATATAATATTCTGCCTTTTTAATATTTCCTATAATATTTCATTCTTCTAGGAGAGGGGTGAGTGCTAACTTCCTATACATCCTATTGTTCATATTGAACAGAATCTTTTCAGTACTGATGCACGAGGGGCTCAGGTAGTATATCCATGATTTAGGAACATAAACTGGTCACTTCATCACTAAAAGCTTGGTGAGAAATAGGAAGAGATGGAGGAGACCATAACAGATCCTCTTGTCTTCAGAGATTATTAAATATTTGAGTTTTCACCGAGGATATAGTTCAAAAACGCCATTACTTTTTCTATCCTGCTTCTTCTAAGTCCAATTTTAATGATCTTGGGTATAACAATTGCCTGCACAGTTCTGATTTTTTTTAGGTATTGATGCATTACAACATCTGAATATCTTTTCCAAAACTTTTATTCCTACCCTGTCAAATTTTTGTTGTATGTTTATTGCCTGCTAGTTCTTTCACTGGGAATAACTGGTCTTAAAAGGCAGAACGTATCTACCACTTCAATATCTATATTGTAAATTCTAAGGCTAGTTGCTTTGCCTATCATCATCAGTTTGCTCTGGATATTTAATCTTAGTCTCCCTTTTTCACTAGGTCCCTCAACTTTCATTATTAGAGCTTACAGTTCATTTGCATTTTTTATCTATCAGAGTATGCCATCAGCGTGGTGTATGTTATTAACATTTCCTACTTTAGCTGGAGCTGAAGTGGTGCAGTGGTTAAATGCAGCCATTGCAGGCTGACTGCTAGTTCAACAGTTCAGCTGTTCAAATCTCACTAGGCTCAAGGTTGACTCAGCCTTCCATCCTTCCGAGGTCGGTAAAATGAGGACCCAGATTGTTGGGGGCAATATGCTGAACTCTGTAAACCGCTTAGAGAGTGCTGTAAAGCACTATGAAGCGGTATATAAGAAAAGTGCTATTGCTATTTAATTTTAAAACCATGCCCATCATTTTCCAATTTAGTCCTCATCCATATATATTCAGAGCATAGGTTGATTAAGGAGAAACAATGCATCCTTCTCCCTTGTCCTTTGTGGGTTTGGAACCAGGTTTTTTTCACCATCATCTGACTGTACGTGAGAAAACTTACATACAAATGAGAAAAAGGGACAGGATGGCTCAGCGGTTAAAGATGCTGAGCTTGTCAGCTGGAGAGCTGACAGCCTGGGTTTGAGACCCCAGCTCTGGAGGGTGAGCTCCAGTGGTGGGTTTCACTTACCTTTGCTACCAGTTCGGGAATGGGAGCGCGCACGTGTGCGATGCTTCTGTGCATGTGCAGAACCTTCTGTGCATGCGCAGAACCTTCTGTGCATGCGCAGAACCTTCTGTGCATGCGCAGAACGTCTGTGATGCGGATGGGCAGAGCCTCCCGCCACTGCTGCTACTGGTTCGCCCGAATCAGGGCGAACTGATAGAAACCCACCACTGGTGAGCTCCCATTACTTCAGGGGTGAAATCCTCCCGGTTCGCCCGGGCCAGTCCTTCGGCATATAGCCGATTGAACTGGCGGCGGTCGCGGCGCAGAGCTTCTCCCGCCCGCTTTTCCGGCCCTGCTGAACGCCGCCATTCGGGTTATTTTTCCCTCTGTGCATGCGCGCGCATGCACAGAGGGAAAAATAACCCGAATGGCGGCGTTCAGCAGGGCCGGAAAAGCGGGCGGGAGAAGCTCCGCGCCGCGACCGCCGCCAGTTCAATCGGCTATACGCCGAAGGACTGGCCCGGGCGAACCGGGAGGATTTCACCCCTGCATTACTTGCATCAGCTCCTGCCACCTAGCAGTTCTACAGTAGATTAATAGGTACCACTTTGGTGGAAAGGTAACAGCCTTATGTGTTCCTTTGGTGTGTAGCCATGCTGGTCACATGACACGGAAATTGTCTTTGGACAATGCTGGCTCCCTCAGCCAAGAAAGAGAGTCAGACATGACTGACAAGGAAATCTTTACCTTCTTCTTCTTCTTTTTTTAACATGAGGACAGTGCAAATAGGGATTCCTGTTTTCAAAGGACGTTCCACAGCTGGGCAATCAAAATCCAATCTATAATTAATGAAGTATATTTTTGGGAGGATATTATTTTGTTTTCTCAATTATCCAGCATGCATCAACAATGATATGTCTTGTTCCTCAGCCTTTTCTAAAATCAGCTTGAACATCTGGCATTTTCTTTCTATGTAGGGCTCAAATCTGCATTGATTGATTCTTAGCATTATTTTGATAGTGCATATGAATAACAGAGTTGGAAGGGACCTTGGAGGTCTTCTAGTCCAACCCCCTGCTCAGGCAAGAAACCCTATACTATTTCAGACAAAAAGATGTCCAATCTCTTCTTAAAAACTTCCATTGGTGGAGCACCCACAACTTCTGCAGGCAAGTTGTTCCACTGATTAATTGTTCTAAATGTCAATGTAAAATGTAAATTTCTCCTTAATTCTAGATTGCTTCGCTCCTTTATTAGTCTCCACCCATTGTTTTTTGTCCTGCCTTCAGGTGCTTTGGAGAATAGCTTGACTCCCTCTTCTTTGTGGCAGCCCATGAGATATTGGAACACTGCCATCCAGGGGTGAAATCCTCCCGGTTCGCTCTTACCTGTTGGTCGCCGCACAGCCGAACAACCTGGTGGCGTTCGCGGCGCGGGGGCTTCCCCCACCCGCTTCCCCCGCCCACCTGGATGCTGGCATTTGCGTTCTTTTGCCCTCTGCGCATGCGCAAAGCATTCTGCTTGCGCAGAGGGCAAAAGAACGCAAATGCTGGCGTCCCAGCGGGCGGGGAAAGCGGGCAGGGCAAGCCCCATGCCGCGAACGCCACCAGGTTGTTCGGCTGTGCGGCGACCAACAGGGAAGAGCGAACCGGGAGGATTTCACCCCTGCTGCCATCATGTCACCCCTAGTTCTTCTTTTCATTAAATTAGACATACCCAATTTGTGGGAGCTCCATCTGTGGGAGCTCCATCTCTCTGGAACCAACTACCCCCAGAGATCCGGACTATCCCCACCCTGCTGGCCTTCCGTAAAGCTGTTAAAACATGGCTTTTCCTGCAAGTGGGGTGAAATAGAGACCAAATGAGAACATCTTGGGTCTCCCCATGCACGAATGATGGTTTATGTTTTTTTAATTTTTTTAATTTTTTTAATTGTTATTGTCATTTTTATAAATTGTTCTTCTTTTATGTTGTACGCCGCCCAGAGTCCCTCGGGAGTTGGGCAGCCTATAAGAACGATAAACAAACAAACAAACAAACAAACAAACAAACAAACAAATAAATAAATAAATTTCAGCAGCCACTATTTATATGTTTTAGGCTCCGGTCCCCTAATCATCTTTGTTGCTCTTCTCTGCACATGAAATGAAATTAGGAATATTTATATGATTATTTACGCATTCAGTTTGGTCTCCTTTTTTGGTACTGATATGTAAGTTGACTTCTTCTAATCTATTGGCCACTGTGTCGTTATTTAATTTTGCTGGCATAACTTGATTTGAACTTTTATTGATTCTTCTTTTATTTTTTGGGAATATTCCATTAATTCTTATAGCTTTCTGACTGGGTAATGACCAGTCTGTTCTTCTACTCCATTTTCTAATACCAGAGATTCTTGCATATAGGGAACATCTTGTAAATTTTAACAGCTTTCTGAAATTCTTAATCAAGTTCCTTCTTGAAATATTTATTTTTCTTGTCTTTGCTTATTTTATCTTTTTGCAATTTCCACCATTTGTTCTGACAAACATTTTGTGTGTAGGGGAGGGGGTTCTTGGTTTTTGGCAGGATCTGTAAATGCATTTGATAAAAATGGTAGATTTGCCAAAATAGGAGAATATGTATGTACATTTATTGGCAACCATGGATTTAGCAAAATTAAATAGGCAAATATGCACTATTATTTCATTTCCACAATTTTAAAGATACTAGAACTAAGATGTTCTTTTTTAAAAATAGCTTTTATTGTTTTATCAATGTATAAAATACAAAGGAAAACAAAAATAGGAAATTAAGGGAAAGAAAAAGAAAGGGGGAAAGAAAATATGACATACAAAGGAAGAAAGAAAAAGGTGTCGACTTCCAACTCTTTTTAGCACAGTACAAGATAACATTACAACCTCACCTTTTACTGTTACACATTAGTATATAACTAGCCATTTCTATAACAACAAATCTATCTAACTGGCAAAACCAAAGTCAAAGTTTATAGGTTTATATTTGCACTTAATAATCTTTACAAACTATCACCATTTATGTTAACAAAATTCACTGTATTCTTTCAGATTTTTTACCCTTAAAGGGAAATTTTTTTCATCGATTTTAAAGCACTAAGCTTTTCTTTAAAATTAAAACATTCTAATACATCTTTTTACATCTCTTACAATACATACTTTAAAGTTCACTTTCAGACCAATAAAATTCTAACTAACTCCAATTAACTCACTAAAGTTAGATGCTCTTGATGAACTTCAGATTTTCTTTTTATCTACCACAGATTTCTAATAGATAAAACTGTTCTGCAGCTATTTCATATAATCTTTTTATAGGGCTGTGTCCTAAATATTTTTGTCCCGCTTCAAAAAGCAGCCTTGTCTTCTCATAAAAGAGATCAAAACCCTTCCTTTCCTTAGACCAGTGATGGCGAACCTTTTTTCCCTCGGGTGCCGAAAGCACGTGCGCGTGCTCTATCATGCACATGCGAGTGCCAACACCCAAAATTCAATGCCTGGTGAGGGTGAAAACGGCCGCCCCCACAGAGGTCCTCTGGAGGCTGGAAATGGCCCATTTTCTGACTTCCGGTGGGCCCGGTAGGCCCGTATTTTGCCCTCCCCAGGCTCCAGAGGCTTCCCTGGAGCCTGGGGAGGGCGAAAACGCCCCCCTGCCCCCCTGGAGGCCCTCCGGAAGCCTAAAATGCCCTCCCAGAGCCTCTGTGTGAGCCAAAAATCAGCTGGCCGGCGCGCAGATGCACGCTGGAGCTGAGCTAGGGCAATGGCTCGCGTGCCAGCAGATATGGCTCCGCATGCCACCCGTGGCACGCGTGCCATAGGTTCGCCATCACTGCCTTAGACATTCCTACTTGTTTACATTTAATTTGGATATTAAATTATCAGGTGTCTCTCTTTGATGTATATGAAGGATATTGCAGATAAGTCACATGGAATTTACCAAGTACAGATACTCAGGTTAATTGAGTGGATCTTATACTGTAACTTCAACATTAATTGTTTACATGCTGTGTTGCTTTGTTGAGACTATAAGAATTAAAATTCTCCTCTGCTCCTTTTCTCATGAGTAGGAATCTGGGATAGCTGACTTGCTCCATCCAGACTGCCAACTATGAGCATTTTCAGTACGTACTGTCACTTCTATTTTGCAGATTTGGGAGATGACCCATGAGGTTGGAAGTGAGTAATTGAGATCAGCCAAATATCTTTGGTTTATTCATAGTGTTTATTCAATATTTATTTGGTGTGACCGGCTGCAGTTGGACATCTCCCTGGGAGTGTCAGCTGGCTGTCAACACCCTCTGATTCCATTTGATATCACAATGTGTCCTGCTCTTTCTTCTTCCTCTCCTCCTTTTGGGAGGGAGATGTGATGAGACACAACTCTAATCATTCAGATTAACTGCAGTGAAACCAAAGGATGGAAGCAGGTCAGAAAGATTGGCATGACATTAGAACAGCAGATACTGTATATCCCAAATATCCTATTTTCATAGCTAACAACAGGTGCAAGAGAAATTTGTTTCATTCATATTTAATTTTGCATGTTCAAAGCAATGCACAAATCAAAGGACAATTATTCTTTAAAATTTGAAGGTCTCTGAATTCTGCAATTCAGTTCAGCAGTGAAATGAATAGTGTAGAATTGAAAAACGTGTGTGTGTGTGTATGTATGTACCGTATGTATGTATATATATATATATATATATATATATATATATATGTATGTATGTATGTATGTATGTATGTATGTATGTATGTATGTATGTATATGTATATGTATATGTATATGTATATGTATATGTATATGTATATATATGTATATATGTGTGTGTATATATATATGTGTGTGTGTGTGTGTATGTGTGTGTGTATATATATATACACACACCCACACACCCACATACCCACCCACCCACACATACATGCAGCATTTAAGATTTGCAGTGTTAAGAAAAATTGAAAACAAAAATTTGGAGACACATGTATGATAGTGTGTGTGTGTGTGTGTGTGTGTGTGTGTGTGATTTTGTTTTAATAGGATAAACTAAATGCACACATGGAGAAATGAAAAACTGAAGCTGCATTCAACAGATTTATCCATTATTTAACTCTTGAATAGCATTATAGAAATTAGAGATATTTTGATTCATCTACAAAATTGCTGGAATTTTTAGATCAATATATTTCCTTTTTCTTTTCAATTAGAAATGTCACTGTTCAAAGTCATATTGTCCCTGTTTAATTAATATGTGCACATCCATTAATCAGCAGTTCACATTGCTTGCAAACTTGCTGGCATCTATAATATCCAGGATAACCTTTTACTTTATCCTTCCACTTTTTCATCTAAATCCCTAAACTTTCTTGTTTTTTAAAAAAGTATCATTATAATTATGGAGGCTAATTTCATTTTGGTAGGAGGAATGCTCTGTACCAATTTCTAATGCAATTAAGGAACAGCAAGATGATCCTGGCAAGCTGTAAAATGAAATAGCATCACTAATTGGACGCTAACAGTCCAGCAGAAATTGGACAAATTGTATTGTAGGCGAAAGCCGGGGAACATTCATATTCATGGGATCTGCATGAGAATCAAAGTTTTTCCCTTGGTGAAAGTCCTTGTTGGGATCAAATGTTCATCTATGAAAATAAATAGCAACTTCTCTTGGCCATAAGGATTTGTATACAGGTAGCCCTCAAGTTTCAACCGTAATGGAGCCTCCCCACTATGGTCATAAGTTGTGATGGTTGTAAAACAGATTGGTCACGTGACCAACCTGATTTTTTTGTGTGTGTGGCAGTCGCCATGCAAATCCACATTAGTTAAGCAAATGTCATAGTTGTTAAACAAACCAATGGTTTACTAGGGGTGTGGTTTTGCTGAAAACTGGAGTAAGTGCAAAAGCATCATAAAACAGAGTCACCTGACAGCAGGATGCTGCAAACTACAATGAATGTGACTACGTTTGTCAAGCACCTGAAATTCAGACACGTGATTGTTGGGACGGGGCGGCGGGAGGGGATGGGAGGGGAGGGCAACCATCGGAACTTTGAATCTGGGTTGTAACTAGCCCCAAAGTAGCTCCACTGTAACTTCGGCCACTAAGCGACCGGTCGTAAGTTAAGGGCTACCTGAAGAGTCCTTAGGGAGTAGGGCAGCATAGAAGAACCTAATAATAAGAGCTGAAGTGGTGCAGTGGTTAAATGCAGCCATTGCAGGCTGACTGCTAGTTCAACAGTTCAGCTGTTCAAATCTCACTAGGCTCAAGGTTGACTCAGCCTTCCATCCTTCCGAGGTCGGTAAAATGAGGACCCAGATTGTTGGGGGCAATGTGCTGAACTCTGTAAACCGCTTAGAGAGGGCTGTAAAGCACTATGAAGCGGTATATAAGTAAAGTGCTATTGCTATTGCTAATAAATAAAATAAATAAATAAATAAACTATGGAGAGCATTTGTGGATGAGAATGGTTTTCAACTGTGAGTGATTGGTATCCCCATTGGAAAGGACTCCTAGTTTATTTTACCTCTTGCTCTGAGCTTCAACACCCAGAGTAGATTTCTTAAGGAGAATTCTGACTTGACTTTAGTAAGGGCAAAATTTAGCACATGATGGTGTGCCAAATGGTGGAATTATTGGTTGTTTTATAAGGGGTGCTGGCAACCGGGCAGAGATAAGGTTTTTATTGCCTTATTATGCCTTATTATGCCATGGTATTATACACAGAGTACCTTGGGCGCTCGCATATTAAAGAGGTACCGTAGTTTCCTATATTGTCCCTTTTAAAAGTTTGATCCCTTTACATTTCTAAGCCTTTATTCTCTTTCCAACTTATTTTAACTTAAGTTCTTTTAGTTACACGTCAGTTTTAACTTTGAAGCTTTCTCTGAAGCTTCTTCCTTCAGAGGATCTCAGAGGTCCTCAAACTTGGCAACTTTAAGACTTGTGGACTTCAACTCCCAGAATTCTCCAGCCAGCTGGCTGGAGAATTCTGGGAGTTGAAGTCCACAAGTCTTAAAGTTGCCAAGTTTGGGGATCCCTGTGTTATCTGATTTGAATGACCCAGTAGGATAGGGGCTGGTGTTCTTCTGTTGACACAAGACATTCCTGTTTCTCAGCCTTCACTCTCACCTCAATGGATCCAGAATCCACCTTTCCTTATGTCCTCTATTCCCTGTCCTCAGTCTTCATAGATTCCACATAGGTTCCACCCAACTTCTCCTCCTTCTGCTCCTTTCTCTGGCCCTGTCAGCTGTCAGCACAACTCTGCATAGCAAAGAGTTGGGGAAAATAACAAGGCTGGCAATCCTTCCAGTCTTTTCTCCCAGGTCGATTTTCCCTGGAACTTTGGAGGTGTTCAGCCAGATGGGTTGCTGATGATACTCTCCCCTCCCATCTGGTTTCCTTGTGTCTTTTTCCTTTTTCTCATCCCTAACTCCATTGCAATATCTTGGCTGTATATTTGGAGAGTCAATTTCAGATGGCATTTCATCTGACAGAGAAGAAACAGTACAGTTCTGGGCAGAGAAATACAAGAATGCAGCTTGGATTAAGAAGGCGGAGAAGTGAAAAAAAAAGGAGCTGAAATGAAAGAACTTGTAGGGACAATAGAAATGGTGGATAAAAAGACAAGGAAGGTTAAGAATTGGTGAGCACCAGGTGAAGATATACTGCATGGTTTTTTGGGGTTGAAATATCTGGCTAGTCTGTCCCCACTCATTGCTAAGCAGTTTAACAAAATACTGCAAATAATTGAAATTGAAGATTTTATTTATTTATTTATTTGTGAGATTTATATACCACCTCACAGTGCAAGCACTCTCTAAGCCAGTGATGGCAAACCTATGGCACGGGTGCCACAGGTGGCACGCGGAGCCATATCTGCCGGCACGCGAGCCGTTGCCCTAGCTCAGCTCCAGTGCGCATGTGCGTGCCCGCCAGCTAATTTTTGGCTTGCACGGAGGCTCTGGGAGGGCGATTTCGGCCTCCAGAGGGCCTCCAGGATGGTGGGGGGGAGTGTTTTTGCCCTCCCCAAGCCCCCCAAAAGCCTCTGGAACCTGGGGAGGGCGAAAAATGGGCCCACTGGGCCCACTGGAAGTCAGAAAATGGGGGAGTGGGGGGTCATGCACACATGTGCAGGAGGGTGGGGCAAGTGAGGGGCTTTGAATTATGGGTGTGGGCACGCACGGGCGTGCAATAGCGCGCACACGCACTATTTTGGCACCCGAGGAAAAAAAGGTTCGCCATCACTGCTCTAAGCGGTTTACACCAGTAAGCAATGTATATTTATACTGCCCCCAACAATCTGGGTCCTCATTTTACCTACCTCGGAAGGATGGAAGGCTGAGTCAAACTTGAGCCGGTGAGATTTGAAGCGGTGACCTGCGGATCACAGTCAGCTAAAGTGGCCTGCAGTACTGCCTCTAACCGCTGCGCCACCTCGGCTCTTTAACATCTGGCAAAATCTACTTGATAATGAAAGATCCAGTGAAAGGGATCTATAAATCAATTACCTGCTTATTTGAACTTTAAAAATTGCTAAGTGGTGTGTAGTAGCTGATGCAGTCCAACAGCATCTACTTGAAAATAAGCTAGTTCCACTTGAGCAGAAAGAAAACCATCCAAACAGCAGAGGGATAAGAGATCAACTCCTAATTGACAAGATGATTTTGGGAAACCGCAAGAGGAAGAAGACCAACTTGAACCGAAGAGACAATTTTTTTCAAGAAGACTCACTTTCAAAGGAGACTCACTATCACTACTGCTGGCTCAGTGGGAGCTTCTCAGTGGGAAAGCTGACAGTCCAGGTTCGAGACCCGAGCACCACGCAACAGGGCAAGCTCCTGTTACTCGCCCCGGCTCCTGCCCACCTAGCAGTTCAAAAGTATCACTTTGGTGGGAAGGTAACAGTGTTCTGTGCGCCTCGGCATAGTCATGCTGGCCACATGACCATGAAATGTCTTCAGACAACACTGACTCCCTTGGTTAAGAAATTGAGATGAGTACCATTCCTTAGAGTTGGACACAACTGGACAGGAGAAACCTTTACCTTTACTTTTACCTTTAATGCATTTGTTTCCTTTTTACTATTTGGCCTCTGAGGACCAGGAATGATTATTTGTCATCAGAAACTTAGAAACTCTTGGAATAAAATGCAGATTGCTCCATCTTCATTGTGGAATTTTTTTTTTGGTAGCAGTATTTCCACTGCATCCCCTGATTTCTTCATTTTCCAGAACAGTAGACAATTTAGTCAACTTTTTTTTCCCAGGGCCAAGCTCAGTCATTTTTATTACTGTCTTAAAAGGTAGGTGAAAAAAAACGTAGACTTCTTTATTGCTGCAGTAAAAGGATTTTTATTATACGTTGAATGCTCACTTTTCATTCATCTTTCAGTGTCTCCATTGACAATGCCACCTGGCATACTCATAAGATTCAGCAGTAAGTCATTCATTTTGGCATATCATTTTACGGACTTGACACATTTCCAAAAAGTGGGCTGGGAGAGTTGAAGGACCTGAGTGAAATTTTATGTCTGGGAAGGGAGATAAATACTAAGCTTTCGCCACGAAAAATTGATTTTCTTTGGGAAGAGTCTTTGTGAAACTTGAACAGGATAAAGGCAGAAAAAATTATTAGGCTATTTTGGAATATCGAATCACCTGCATTATTACTCTTATAGGACTTTGAATAGAAGATGGAAGAAATAAAACTTTAAATTGCCAAATTGGGCATGGGAATCATACAGAGTAACTTTTGGGGGGGAAAGTGGAAGGAGGGAATAGATGTATGCATTTATATTTAAAATGCTTATATTTCTACCCACATTATGAACCACAACCCTAGGTGGCTCCTAAAACAACAACAACAAGGAGCCACAATAAAAACATCTGGTGTCCTGAAGCAATACTTTCTCCCAATTTGGTATTTTGATATTTTACACACTTAAGTTGCAATTATTTCATTGTTATTCTTTTTTCTTTTTGCATCATTAGCATGGATCCCACTTTATAGAGCATTGAGAAAGATACATTAAAGGAGACCATCCAACCTGAAGGAACTTATACTGTTAAAACCAACATACAGGAAGGAGAAAGAATTAGAAGCAGACACAACAATACTGCATCTCTATAGCAGTGTATCTCAACCTTGGCAATGTGAAGAGGCATGAACTTCAACTCCCAGAATTCCTCCAGCATGCTGGCTGAGGATTTCTGGGAGTTGAAGTCCACGCATTTTCACATTGCCAAGGTTGAGAAACACTGCTCTATAATATAGTTGGGTCATTTGGAGAAGCAGTTCAAAGAAGCTGAAGAAGGAAGATGTGAGGGCATGTCAAAAAGTCAAGATGCTGGCAAATTCAAGCTTCCTATATGAGTATGTAACCTACAAACAAAGGATGGAGCTTCTATTGCCGTTTTGACTGTTTTGACACCCCGCACCATCAGATACCCCTCTGTGGGAACAGGAGGACTGTGTTCAAGGAAAAATAGGATTATGAGGAAGAAAACAAAAAAGATGGCACCATGCAGTTATTCCAGAAGTCAATTTAAGACATCAAAAAAAAGGGAAAACATTAGCTGTTGATTGTGGGGGTTGATTTCAGTGAAACACTGTGGGGTCAGGAGAGCATTGTATGAAATAGGGGAGGTCTAATATTGTACCGTATTGCTGAGGCCCCTCTCGGCATGGTAGCCATCAAATGAGGATTTTCTGTGTAAATGCTGGACTTGGGATTGGAGTATTTGTATTTGTATTTGTTTATTTGTCAAGCATAAATGATTATAAGCAAAGTACAAACAGTAAAACATGATTGAATATATATGTAATATTACAATCATGAATAAGAGTAAAAGAGGTCTGAATATATGGGTACATTAGGACAGGAACGGTAGGCACGATTGTGCGCTTATGCACGCCCCTTACTGACCTCTTAGGAATGGGGTGAGGTCAATGGTAGATAATAAGAGGTTGAAGTTTTTGGGGTTTGGGGAAGAAACTACTGAGTCAGGTAAAGTGTTCCAGGTGTTGACAACTCTGTTGTTGAAGTCGAATTTTTTGCAATCAAGTCTGGAGCGGTTTACATTAAGTTTGTATCTATTATGAGCTCGTGTATTATTGCGGTTGAAGCTGAAATAGTCGTTAACGGGTAGGACATTGAGGCGGATAATTTTGTGAGCTACACTAAGGTCAGATCGAAGGCGGCGGAGTTCTAAATTTTGAAGTCCCAAAATTTCAAGTCTGGTTTCATAAGGAATTCTGTTGTGAACAGAGGAATGTAATACTCTTCTTGTGAAGTATCGCTGGACATTCTCAATTGTGTTAATATCTGATATGAGGTGTGGGTTCCAGACTGATGAGCTGTATTCAAGGATCGGTCTAGCAAATGTTTTGTATGCTCTGGTTAAGAGTACAACCAGACTTGAACTAGGAGTGTTGAACTAGGAATAAGGAGAGCAGAGTTCTCATTCCCACTAACTTTCTGCTCCCTGGGTGTATTTGCATTGCTTGCTTTCCCTCAACCTGTCTTTCTTTCCAAGCTTTAATAAAATGCTGCGATTTTATAAACAAGGAATGATGAACCACATGCAAAACATTAAACCAGTAATGGATGGTTCCTATATCACACTAAGCCAACCTTCCCTACCCTACAGTTGTATGAATCGCAACTCCCAGACCTCTTAGCCAGCATGACCACTGCTGAGAATTAAAGTCTAATATCTTCAAAACACCCAATATGGGGAAGGGTCCACTAAGTACCTAACAATTATTAAAACCAGTGTATTTTCTATCCATTATGTTATGTTAAGCTGCTTGTTTTTACTGTTTAAAAGTATCTCTGAAATGGATGGAAGGCCATGAAAGGGTTTATTGTACTAAATTTAATGTTCTGCACTATTATTTCTATCTGAAATGGCATTATTTTAGAAAATACCCTGCCTTTTTCTGCTCTTTTCTTCCTTATTTCAGCTAAATGTTGCTGCTCCTATTGGTAATCCTAAGGGTTTTGTTGTTGTTATTTAAAAATGGAGAAAATACAACTCTTTCTACCTTTGTACACATTTGGGTCATTTCTTTACTTTTACATGGGCTTTTTTGTTGTTGTTCTAGATTCTTCTTTTTCACATTTTGTCTCCTTACCCTTGTTTTACTGTCTTTGCTATTGACAAACCTTCTTAAAAGATATTTGGTTTGGCAAAGTAAAATCAACATAACCTAGAACTGTGGACTTAAAGCAATATACAGGAAGGAAAACATTTAAATCAGGAAAGGAATATATTTATTTTTCCCCTGATCAGTTTTGGGCACATTTTTACCCAGGCATAAATAAATGCAATTTCTCAAACCGGTTTCCTTTTATAGTTGTACTATTTGAAGATTAGAGCTCATATCCTCATCTCTTTTCCCTTGCTTTTTTTAGCTAAGCAAGAACCCTGTACACAAGGCGTTCGTAACATTTCACAGATCTTGCTGTTGCTATGGAAATTGGTCCTTTTAAAAATCGATGGGCAAATTCAGGCCCTGCCAACTGTCTCTCGAAGCGAAAGGTGTGCGTCACTCAAATTATTTGTTCTGCATTATTCCATCATGACCTTGTCGGCATCATGGGGAGGAAAGGATTATTATTAACATCTGCCTACCATCAAGAGAGAATTTGCAAGTAAAACAAAAAGAACCAAGCCAAGAGGACATTGCCAAGCATATTTCCTCTGTCACATACATCATTCCCTCAGGGTTGTTTGCTGGGTTGACTTTTTAAAAATAAATATTTCTTTTCCGTAGGTTTCCCCCACCCCCTACATTGAATTTAATTCTCATTCTCATTCTCATTCTCTCTCTCTCTCTCTCTCTCTCTCTCTCTCTCTCTCTCTCTCTCTCTCTCTCTCTCTCTCTCTCTCTCTCTCTCCCTCCCTCCCTCCCTCCCTCTCTCCCTCTCTCCCTCCCTCCCCCCTCCCTCCCTCCCTCTGCCTTGCCTCCCTCTCCCTCTCTCTCCCTCCCTCCCGAAATCATCATATGCAAAACTCAACAGCTAATCTTTCTGGCAGGGATAGTTAACAAACAGTTACATAAGGAACCAAATCCACATATATTTTGCATATTTGCCCAGGCAGAGTTTGCTCAGCGATTCTTTTCAACTAAGTCTAAGTAATCTTTTCCATTTTAATGAATCACCCACAAATGTAAAACAGCTGATAGTTATTAAAAAGAGTTGAACTGCATCCCTATGAGTAGGATTGCTCTATGTTCCAGACTGACTGGAATTGTACTTGAGTCGGGACAGCTTGACTGGTTTTATTTAAAAAAATGTCTTGGACAATAAAATTGAAAAGATCCACCATGGAAAATTTAACCATCAATCATATCTTGCTCCTGCCTGGCTCACAATGGCAAAGGGGGAAACAAGTTGCCTGAGAAGATATAGGTTTAGCCCTCTTCCAAAGTGGGAAAGAAGAGCAACTTTTACAAGCGTGCAAAACCCAGCATTTTTGCCTTTCCCCTGGATTAAATGCTTAAAAGTATATATATGAAGTGAACCAACAAATCAGTCATGAACTGAAGCATTTAGTCGGGACTGGAAAAATAATACGATGATCAGCACTTGCATTTCCTTTTCAAGACAGCAAAAAAGCACTTGGATTATGGAAGTGGGATGGAAGATTATGAGGGATGAAAATTTACTCAGCTTTTGATAAGAACATTTTCACAAGGTTGTTTTTTCCCCAGAAACCAGAAAACTTTTGTTTTTCAATCTGAATGTAAAAAAAAAAAAGCAATAGCAATAGCATTTAGACTTATATACCGCTTCACAGTGCTTTACAGCCCTCTCTAAGCAGTTTACAGAGTCAGCATATTGCCTCCAACAATCTGGGTCCTCATTTGACCGACTTCAGAAGCATGGAAAGCTGAGTCAACCTTGAGCCTGGTGAGATTCGAACTGCCAAATTGCAGGCAGCCGGCAGGCAGCAGAAGTAGCCTGCAGTACTGACCTCTAGCCACTGCGCCATCACAGTGTCCAAAAAGCAGAAACTGCAACATTCATCTCTTCTGCAATCATAGTTTTAATCTTTGGATCTTAAAGGTCTGAATTTGGATCTGTAATCTATTCAGTCTTGTTGCTGGTACAGAGAGAGATCTGGTTTTTTTTGTTTTGTTTTTTTTATGCTTCTTCACCCACAGCAGATAGATTCAATGTGGTTTCTAAAGAATGTTCCTCTTGAATCTGGCCCATGCAGATGAAATTACGGTACATTAGATTTATTCATATTGAAAATATGAATTTATCCAACCGAACCATTTCTTCAAAAAAAAATTCAACAAAATTACTTTACATTTGAAGAATATACTGTCACAAGAATGTTTATGTCATACATAATTTGTTCAGTGGCCAAATTTCACAGCAAGATGATCACTAAGTGAAATTGCAACTGTGCTTATGAACTTTTTAAAGCTTTTTTTTTTAATTTACAAATTTGTATTAAGGTCATAAATGTGAGGGTTGGTCATAAAGGTACTTTTTCGTCATTGTCATAACAGCATTGTCGCTATATAAAGCAGTCTACAAATGTGTACCTGTACACAAATTATGTCATCTATATTATTGGTCATTTGACTAACTAGATTTCTATCCTGCAAATGATTTTTCCCAGATGTCATCAATCACAATTGAAGTTGCCTGCATGACAAATACATTAGATTAAGCTCCTTATACTGTGGAAACTAATCATGAGGTTGGTACTTTGGGATTTATTAATCCCATATTAAAACATCAGGAGCTGAGTCTAGGAAGCAATGGTTTGACTAAAGCTAACTATTCATTTATCTCAGGGCAAAGATCTGTCATAAAGATCTTTTCAGGGATTCGACATCTTATGATACCAGTTCTCCTTTTAGTAGCTTTATAAATTGACTTCATGTCTCTGAGTATGCTATAGGGCAGTGATGGCTAACCTTTTCCGGACTGAGTGCCCAAAGTGCGTGCGCACGCCCGAACCCCCAAAATGCAAAGCGCGTGGCCCAGAGGTGGGTTTCAGTAGGTTCTCACCAGTTCCGGAGAACCGGTAGCGGAAATTTTGAGTAGTTCGGAGAACCGGCAAATACCACCTCTGACTGGCCCCACCCCCATCTATTCTCTGCCTCCCAAATCCCAGCTGATCGGGAGGAAATGGGGATTTTGCAGTAACCTTCCCCTGGAATGGGGTGGGAATGGAGATTTTACAGTATCCTTGCTCTGCCACGCCCACCAAGCCACGCCCACCAAGCCACACCATGCCCACCAAGCCACACCCACAGAACCAGTATTAAAAATTTGGAATCCCACCACTGGTGCATGCGCCCCACCCCCGTGCATGCGCGTGCCCCCTGCACACACACCCGTGCATGCATGGCAGAGACCCGAAGACCAGCTGGCTGGCGGGAGGCATGCACACATATGCGGCAGAGCTGAACTGATAAAGACAATGCACCAATTATCACATCAAACAAGAGGAAAGCATTCTGTGCATGAAATCCACTCATGCCTTCTATAATTTTGTAAACAACAAACCTAAAGACTTGAGATCCATCCCACCCCTAAAAGGACCTAATGGTAAAGACTGTAATGATGAAACCACTAAAGCCAACCTCTTTAACACATTCTTCGGCTCAGTCTTTGTAAACAGCAAGGCTCATACCCTATCTGTGGTAGTTGTACCACAGATAATCACAATGATCTAATACATATTGATTTTACAGAAGATAATGTTGAAAAGGCACTACACAGTCTAAAACCATCTCTATCTATTGGACCTGATGGACTATATGCCTACTTCTTTAAAAAGCTCTCCACTGCCATAGCAGAACCTCTAAGCATTATCTTTGAAAATCCTTCAGGACCAGGTCCTTGCCCAGCCTATGGTCCCTAGCCACGGTCATCCCTATCTTCAAAAAAGGAGACCCCAGCCTAGTTGAAAAATACAGACCAATCTCTTTATGTTGTGTATACCTGCAAAGTCATGGAATCAATCATTAACCAATCCATTACCCTCCACTTAGAGACAAACAACCTACTCTATAACAAACAATTTGGTTTCAGGAAAAGATTATCCTGTAATCTGCAACTACTACACTGCAAAAACATATGGACTACACAACTCGATCAGGGCAAAGCAATAGATGCAATTTACATAGACTTCTGTAAAGCCTTTGATTCAGTGGTACACGACAAACTACTTCTAAAACTAAAATCTTATGGCATTTCTGGACCCTTGCATAATTGGATAGCTGCATTCCTGTCAAACAGGCAACAAGTGGTCAAAATAGGCCCTATCAAATCCTGTACCTGTTAACAGCGGTGTCCCCCAAGGCAGTGTTCTAGGACCAACTCTCTTTATACTTTGCATAAATGACCTCTGTGATCATATTAAAAGCAACTGCGTTCTCTTCGCTGATAATGTAAAACTGTTCAACACCACCGACAACACTACTACCCTTCAAAAAGACCTTGACTATGTGTCAGAATAATCAAACAAGTGGCAACTTCAAATCTCAACCAACAAATGCTTAGCCTTACATATTGGCAAAAAAGAAAAAATAAGAACATAAAATACAAGCTGGATGGACACAACCTTGTAGACTACCCTCATTCTGTCAAAGACCTTGGAGTACTCACCTCTAATGATCTAAGTGCCAGAGCCCACTGTAACAACATTGCCAAAAAGGCATTAAGAGTTGTTAACCTAATCTTGCATAGCTTCTTCTCTGGTAATATTGTACTGCTAACTAGAGCATACAAAACATTTCCTAGGCCAATTCTTGAATACAGCTCATCTGTCTGGAACCCACACTGCATATCGGACATTAATAAAATTGAGAGAGTCCAGAGATATTTCACGAGAAGAGTCATCCATTCCTCCGCTCGCAACAGAATACCTTATGCCACCAGACTTGAAATTTTGGGCTTAGACAACTTAGAGCTATGCCACCTTTGGTTTGACCTAAGCGTAGTACATAAAATTATCCGCTACAATGTCCTACCTGTCAATGACTACTTCAGCTTCAACCACAACAATACACAAGCACACAATAGATACAAACTTAAGCTAAACTGGACCAAACTTGATTGCAGGAAATACGACTTCAGCAACAGAGTGGTCAATGCCTGGAATACACTACCTGACTCTGTGGTTTCTTCCTCAAACCCTCAAAACTTTAACCTTAGACTATCTACTGATGACCTCACCCCATTCCTAAGCGGTCTGTAAGAGGCATGCATAAGTGCACCAACGTGCCTACCATCCCTGTCCTAATGTCCCCTTTTATTTGTATCCATTTCATGTATTAATAATCATGTTTATACCTATATATGTTATCCAATATGTGCTTGACAAAATAAATAAAATAAAAATAAAATAAATAAATAAAAACTAGAGATCAAATTGCCAACATATGCTGGATCATGGAGAAAGCTATGGAGTTCCAGAAAAACATCTACTTCTGCTTCATTGACTATGCTAAAGCCTTTGATTGTGTGGTTCACAACAAATTGTGGCAAGTTCTTAAAGAGATGGGAGTACCAGACCATCTTATTTGTCTCTTGAGAAACCTATATATGGGTCAAGAAGCAACAGTGAGAACTGGACACGGAACCACTGATTGGTTCAAAATTGGGAAAGGAGTTTGGCTGTATACTATCGCCCTACCTATTTAACTTATATGCAGAGCATATCATGAGAAAGGCGAGGCTAGATGAATCACAAGTTGGAATTAAGATTGTCGGGAGAAATATCAACAACCTCAGATATGCAGATGACACCACTCTAATGGCAGAAAGTGAAGAGGAACTAAAGAGCCTCTTGATGCAAGTGAAGAAGGAGAGTGCAAAAGTTGGCTTGAAACTCAACATTAAGAAAATTAAGATCATGGCATCTGGCCCTCTCAATTCCTGGCAAATAGATGGGGAAGAAATGGAGGTAGTGACCGATTTTATTTTCCTGTGCTCCAAGATCACCGCAGATGGGGACTGCAGCCAAGAAATTAAAAGACACTTGCTCCTGGGAAGGAAAGCTATGACAAATCTAGACAGCATACTAAAAAGCAGAGACATCACCCTGCCAACAAAAGTGCGTATAGTCAAGGCTATGGTTTTCCCAGTTGCAATGTATGGCTGTGAAAGTTGGACCATAACAAAGTTGGATCATAAGAAAGGCTGAGCACCAATGAATTGAGGCCTTTGAACTATGGTGCTGGAGAAGACTCCTGCGAGTCCCTTGGACTGCAAGGCGATCAAACTGGTCTGTCCTAGAGGAGATCAACCCTGACTGCTCTTTAGAAGGCCAGATCCTGAAGATGAAACTCAAATATTTTGGCCACCTAATGAGAAGGAAGGACTCACTGGAGAAGAGCCTAATGTTGGGAAAGATTGAGGGCAAAAGAAGAAGGGGACGACAGAGAATGAGATGGCTGGATGGAGTCACTGAAGCAGTAGGCATGAGCTTAAATGGACTCTAGAGGATGGTATAGGACAGGAAGGCCTGGAGGAACGTTGTCCATGTGGTCACTATGGGTCGGACACGACTTCACAACTAACAACAACAACAACAACAACATTGTCAATGGAAGTTCATATGACTGAGACTGAGACAAGGCATTTTTTAAAAAAAGTTTTGTGTGTGTGGTTTTCTTTCTTTCTTTCTTTCTTCTTTCTTTCTTTCTTTCTTTCTTTCTTTCTTTCTTTCTTTCTTTCTTTCTTTCTTTCTTTCTTTCTTTCTTTCTTTCTTTCTTTCTTTCTTTCTTTCTTTCTTCCTTCCTTCCTTCCTTCCTTCCTTCCTTCCTTCCTTCCTTCCTTCCTTCACAGTCTGCATCAAGAAAATTGGTTAGGAATGTTCTGCAAAAAATGGATATAGCACCAGTGAATATTCTGGGGGGGAAAACCATGCACATACATGGTGGAGGTTATTTCGAAAAACTAGGATATTCTTCAACAATTTTGGAATGCTAAGTGAGCATCTATTTGTCTTCACGGTGGTAATTGTTTTGGTTAGGTATTTTCACCAAATGTAATTTGTTATGGGATTTGCTCAAATTGTAGCATGTGTTTCTTCTTCAGAGCAATTTAATTTATGTGTATGCATGCGTAACGAAATCACTTATCCTCATTCGTCCTAATATGCTCATAGCAAGATGAATATATTTGAATAATGTAACATGGGGAAATGCCTACTTTTTTAAAGCCTTTATTGATTCCATGTACTTCACCTTCATTTAAAGAGATGACAGAGGAGCTACGCAAAGCATTCCATTTATCTTTACCACTATCCTGAGGTTAACTTGTCTGAGATAAATGAAGCTTTATGAAGAGATATTAGAAGCAATTGTTATCTGATCTTTCCTGGGCTTTGGTCAATTATGAGCACTAAATGAATGTAGGAAAAAACCACTTTCAACATCCCTGAATGCCTGGCACTTCTGATGACCCTTAACTCTGCAGGCATAGTCATTCTTATTAACGTTTTCAACTATGAGTGAATTTCTAAGTGTGCTTAGTTGAACAGGCTCACATCAAAAGCTGTCATCATCAAATGCATCAGGTAGGGGGAAACCTGGCAGAAGCTCCCCAGTTCAGTTTAATCTAACCTCTGTGCACACAATGAACTCCTTCAGAGGGCTTTATTTCACACATAAAAGAAATCTGGACCAACTTCTAAGAACAGTAGATAAAGGTAAAGATTTCCCCTATCTAGTAGTTTCTGACTCTAGAGGGCGGTACTCATCTCCGTTCTTGGTCAAGGGAGCCAGCATTGACTGAAGATATTTCCGTGTTCATGTGGCTATACGCCAGTGCTTCTCAGATAGTGGGATGGGGCCCCCTGGGGTGGCGCGGAGCGATGCCAGGGGGTGCATGACCTTGGGGAACGTGCTTTTTTTTGCCGCAGGGAGTAGGGATTTTTTGCACCAAACAATAGCACACAGCACAGAGCAGGAGATATGAAGTGCAGATAACAAACCCTTAAGAGACACCATGGAAAAATATTTAACAGGGATGAAAAGAAAGGAGGAGAGAGACGGAGATAATGAGACGTAAGTCTCCTGAAAGCTAAGACGAGGAAATATGACGAAGCATATGTAGCGTTTGGCTTCACTGTGACTACAGTGGGAGACGAGGAAAGACCGGTATGTTTACTGTGTCTAAAAATGTTGGCAGCGGATAGCATGAAGCCAAATAAATTAAGGCGTCACTTAAGCACATTACACCCCAATCACACTGATAAGCCGCTTGAGCTTTTTCAGCGAAAACATGCCAAATATTGCAAACAATCGTCCCGGCGGAGAGTTGGGGGCGCGCGAAATGTTTACTTCTTTCTGGGGGGGGAGGGTAACAGAAAATAATTGAGAAGCACTGCTATACGCCGAGTGCACAGAACACTGTTACCTTCCCGAGGTGGCACAGTGGTTAAAAGCAGCATTGTGACCTTCAGCTGATTGCTAGTTCAGCAGTTCAGCTGTTCAAATCTCACCAGGCTCAAGGTTGATTCAGCCTTCCATCCTTCCGAGGTGGGTAAAATAAGGACCCAGATTGTTGGGGGCAATATGCTGAACTCTGTAAACCGCTTAGAGAGGGCTGTAAAGCACTATGAAGTGGTATATAAGTCTAAGTGCTATTCCCACTGAAGTGGTACCTATTTATTTACTCACATTTGCATGCTTTCAAACTGCTAGGTGGGCAGGAGCTGGAGCATGTAATGTGAGCTCGCCCCTTTGTGCAGCATTCAGGTCTGGAACCCGAGCTGTCAGATTTCCAGCTGACAAGCTCAGTGCCATTGTGTCCCCTGGATAGTGTGTGTTTGTGTTGAGTTGTGGGAATAACGACAGGAGACCGACTTCAAAGGAACTTCTTTACTAGGCAACTTCTCTGTACAACCAGCAACTTGCAGTCTGACAGCTAGCCCTTTTATAGGGAGCTGTCAGATGCATCATCCAAGAGCGTTTGAGCATTCTCCTGCTCAAACGCTGGACCTGGGTGAAATCATGTATACAGTTTAATACATAACAGTTTGTGTGAGTGTGTGTAGATATAGATATAGATATATAGATGATATATAGATATATAGATATCGTATTTTTTGGAGTATAAGACACACCTTTCCCCCCCCTAAAAGAGGCTGAAAATTTGGGTGCATCTTATACTCCGTAGCTTTTTTGAAGCTTTTTTTTCAGCCCTAATGAGGTGCTAACGATCTTCCCGGCTCTTCCTGGTTTGAAGGCTTGTTTTCATTGCTACTCCCTCCGAAAAAGGTTTTTTCAGCCCTAAGTCTTTGCAGGCTTGTTTTCATTGCTACTCCCTCCGAAGGAGATTTTTTCCATCCCTAACCAGGGGATAAAATAATGTGCTGAAGCTGACCAGACTAAGGATGCTAGCCAGATGAATACCTGGTAGGTAGATTTTCCCCCATATTTTCCTCACCCAAAACTAAGGTGCGTCTTATACTCCGGTGCGTTTTATACTCCCAAAAATACGGTATATAGATATAATGTGTGTGTGTATAGTGTGTGTGTGTATGTGTGAGTGTATGTATGTATACACACACACATTTGAAAGACATTTAATACTGATTTTGCTTGTTTAAAGGAACTTTAACTTTTGCCTTTAAAAAAATCTACAGTGTTATTAATTAAAAAAGCAATCATTGAACATTGTGTTCTGATACTAATAGAGCAAATAAGGGAGAAATCTATTTTTAGAACAGAAGTCACAGGTGGATGCAAAGTGTATTTAAAAATTCTATAATTTAAATATTTGCCATCTGTCCCCAAGGGTTTTATCACTTTAGCTGAGTGCCACTTGCAGTTTAAAAAAATATATTGGGAAGTGTCAGTACAGGAACAAAGAGCTCATATTTCCTAAAAGACTCAGGGACATACAGTAACTCCTTACCTGATGTAGGTGATGTGGAGGGGGTGGGACTCTGTGCTTGAACAAACACCTCTGCCTCAGTCACTTTCAATTTTGACTTTTATCAGCTGTGCAGCTTTGGATCATAGGGTCTCCCTTATGTTTACTTATCAGTCTGCCAAATTGCTTCTGACATCCACGAATAAACCGAGCTGCTAAGAACTGCTTGATCAGATAATATATTTGGCTCTCATGCATCTTATCATCATCCTTTTAAAGAGCACCATCTGGCCCAAGGTCTTCCCATCTAGACTGAAACCTGGAATTGCATTTGGAAAGAATTATATCACCGTGAGATGAGGAAATTCTTTGGTCCAGAGATTAAACATAAGAAATGTTGAAGGAAGTTTCTTTTTTGTCCTAGTTATCAAGTTACAAGAACAAAACCATCATCAGGAAAGCAAGGCCATGTGATTATATGGGCGGCCATATTCCTCTTATAAATAAATAATGTAATTATTGTCAATATAAGGACCACACAACTCAGTCTATAAACTTTTGGAAAGGGAAGGCTTAACAGGAAAGCAAGGACAGAAAGAGGTAGCAGTGATGAGAATTATTACCTTTTTTTTCGGAGTATAAGACACACCTTTTTACCCCCCAAAATAGGGTAAAAACTTGGGTGCATCTTATACACTGAATGCAGCCCCACCCACCCACCCACCCGCACCCTTTGGCCTCTGTCTTCCAGCAATTTACCTGCTTGCAGCAAAGAGGGAAGAGCCTGTAAAGCCAAGCAAGTCACTAGCAGTTTCCCGACCTACAGCTGATTAGGTTTGCCACGTGGGAAAATGAAAGTGAAACTAGCTGCAAAGAGGCAAATAGCTGGGAGAGACACGCAGATTTTTATTTTCTGCTGGATGCAAGGGGGTAAGTGAATAACTATAAATGTCTGTAGAATGTTCAAATTATTAGACTTATTTTTTAAAGACTACTTTATTATTGTTCTAGCCGGGGGTCTCCAACCTTGGCAATTTTAAGCCCGTAAACCAGGGGTGAAATCCAGCAGGTTCTGACAGGTTCTGGAGAACTGGTAGTGGAAATTTTGAGTAGTTCGGAGAACCGGCAAATACCACCTCCGGATGGCCCCAGAGTGGGGTGGAATGGAGATTTTGCAGTATCCTTCACCTGGAGTGGGGAAGGAATGGGGATTTTGCAGTATCCTTCCCATGACACGCCCACCAAGCCATGCCCACCAAGCCACACCCACAGAACCGGTAGTAAAAAAATTTGGATTTCACCACTGCCATAAACTATAAAGTGGACTGTGGAAGTGGAGTCCCTTCACACGACAGAAAATATCTTGGTATTAAATTTAAAAATTCCTTTAGGATATCAGCATAAAAAGCAAGGATTGCTAGTGAATAGAACTGTTCCCATCTTCTCCCTGGCTCCATGCCTAAGGCTGGACTAGAATATATGATCTCCTTTTTATGTAGCCTGGTATTTTAACCACTACACCAATTTGGCCTTCCTTAATGAATATTTCCCCCCCAAAAAAACAGGCCTCAAGGGAAACAAATAAAAAATTAGAACTATTCTGAATATTAAGAAAATGCTTTGGTGGAATTTTGGTGGGGTACAATCTAGTGATACCCATTGATATAGCAAAAGTGAATTAATTCTGGCCTTCCTTGAAAACGAGCTTGAAGAACTTCAAGAAAATGGTTGCAAATCTATTGCCCACAATCTATTGTATTAATCCCTCCCACCGCCCCAAGATCACGCTGTGTAGTTTATTTTTGCAGGGACTAAATCCAGAATGCAGCAATCTAAGTTAAAATACATTATCAGGAACCATAGTTTTCGATCATGTAGCTCAGGGCTGTCAAACTCCCAGCCCACGGACCGGATGCAACACGGCTGTCCACACCCATGCCCGGTTTAGCGAAGGGGAAAAAAAATCTCAATATGTCATGTGACGACAATGTGACGACACAAGTTTGATACCCCTGATGTAGCTCATTATGTAGTGATCAAATCTTGGCCTTAACACTGACAATACATATATATGTGGATAAAAACTTGACGTGCTGCCGTGTCAACAAACATTATCTTCTGAGGTTATATCTGTTGATTGTCCTCTGATGCCAGTTCTCAAGATTTCTGCATATTTATTTCCTTGTTCTGGTTGTTGTTCACTAATTCATTTCATTACATTTTTCACAAAAATTCGTTTGGCCAGGATTGTCTATCAAGAACTGTTTTTTGTGATATTATAATATGATGTTTGTGTCATCAGTGATGGCATCTGGTCATCTTGTTCTTTAGTTGGTCTCTTTTTTTATTGTCTTTGATTTTTCCTAGCAATTTATGCTTTTAAGAAACTGTCTAGTTTTATTTCTCTGGTACTGAATGATTTGCTCTTGAAGTCCAAGGTGTTCTCAGAATTTCTCTCCAGGATCAATTTCTCTTTCTAATGTGCCAAAAGTCTACATCAGTGGTTTCTCAACCTCAGTCATTTTAAGATGTGTGGACTTCAACTCCCAGAATTCTGCTGGTTGGGGAATTCTGGGAATTGAAGTCCACACATCTTAAAATGGCTGAGGTTGAGAAACCACTGATACATGATCCAATTCACTGTTTTCATGGCTCTTCATTTCTTCAACTCCAAGATTCATCAGGTCTTCATTGTCTTCACTCAGCTACCACATAAATTTTGGTTTGTTTTTCTTCGCCACCACTACTTTATACAAACTTTATTAGGGTCCCGTTTATCTACCACATATTACACTGACCTGTTAGCAAAGCCTTCTCTTCATAAATTAGCTTTCCTCAATCTGATGGTTCCTAGATGTTAGTATCCAGAATTCACAACTAGCAAGCTGGATAAGAATGCTGAAAATCCTATACATTTGGGGATTCCCAGGTAAGGAAGGTTGGGACAGAAAATCCTTACCGTATATACTCGAGTATAAGCCGAGTTTTTCAGCCCACTTTTTGGGCTGAAAAAAGCCGCCTCGGCTTATACTCGAGTCAGTTAAAAATTTCACTTGGAAATTTTGCTGCCGCTGCTGCTGCCTCTTCCTTTCCTCAGCGAAAAGCAGTGGGAGCCGAAGGGGAGGCTCCGTCGCCGCAACAGCCCCAGACCTCCGATCCTGAAGCTCTGCCGGCCGCCTCCTTTTCTCGCCTCCCGCCTCCCCTTCGGCTCTGCCGGCAGAGCTTCAAGGCTCCTGAACGGTGAGGAAAGGAGGAGGCAGTGGCGACGGCAGAGCCGAAGGGGCGGTGGGAGGCAAGGAAAGGAGGCGGCGAGCAGAGCCTCCCCTTCGGCTCTGCCAGCCGCTTCCTTTCCTCGCCTCCCACCGCCCCTTCGGCTCTGCCGGCAGAGCTTCAGGGCTTCTGAAAGGTGAGGAAAGGAGGAGGCAGTGGCGTACGGCAGAGCCGAAGGGGCGGTGGGAGGCAAGGAAAGGAGGCGGCGAGCAGAGCCTCCCCTTCGGCTCTGCCAGCCGCCTCCTTTCCTCGCCTCCCACCGCCCCTTCGGCTCTGCGCGCGGCGGGGAGAGCTGCGAGACGAGCCTTAAGAAAGGCTTAAGAAAAAAAAGCTAGGATGATAAGACTGACAGCACCCAATCATGGACAAACCCAGGAGGGTTCAACGCAGCCTGGATTGTTTCCTATTCCTGCTTGTAACAACGATATGTATAATGACATCATGTCTATTTTAAAATGGAACGTCCTAGATACATTCATATATAACAGGAACTGAAAAGGAAACCAAATCATTTAGAGGAAAAGGATTGAATAAAGCAAGGACTTCAACTTGCTTATTGAGAACCCCTGGACTATTACAATAAACACACTGTTCATTTGCCAAAACTCATTTAAGCTTCCCCACATCCAACCACGTTTTCCTGCCAACCCTATGTCAGCTTGGATCATTAGCCATTATTAGCCTGAGACAAATACTATCTACAGAGTACAGATAATAATCTCATTCATGAAGTCTACATAACTAAAGCACAGCCTCCCCCAAGTCTTCTTGTGTTTTCCACTGACTTAAATAGGACTTAAACCTTCTAAATCCCCAGTATAAAATGGGATATTCTTTACTGTTACACAAAATTTTATTGCTTGTGAATTCCTACACAAAAGTAACAATATACTGTAAGTCAAGTTTTTTTCCTAGAGAAAGGGAGAAGACTACCTTCAATAACATGATTTAGCATTGTAAGGTTCTACAATATGATTAGTGTTACTGTATTGTTTTCAAATACCTTGATTCTAAAATCATACAGACCAACAACAGTTCAATGCCATCACTTCTAAATCATCCTAACGTGAAGGTTATTTATTTATTTATTTATTTATTTATTTCAAATTATATGACTGCCCATCTCATCTGCAAATCTGAGTGGCTAAGAATTAAAACATCAATATAAAAAATAATTTAATAACACCTAAAAAAAATCGATCAAGACACTACAAGTAAGATTGCAAAAAATTAAGGCATTTGGATTTATTGTTTTGCTAGGGCAAATTAACAGAACTCACAAAGAAAAGATTCAGTCCAGAGATAAACAAAACATAGACTTGCAAAAGAAATCCTATCTGACTGATCCCAAAAGAGACACTTCTGTCAGATTTCTTAAAAGAGACAGCTTAATTGATCTCTATTAAAAATAATGTAGAACATATAGACCACTATTAGATTAATCAGAACAGATTAATGAAAATAAAAGTCATTTCAGAATATTTCAATTACTTAAGATAGTTTAAACCTGAATTTACAATGAAATAAATGCCTCTCTTCAATTCAAATTGAATAAAACTCCATGGACATATCTAAATAATTTCCTTGGCAACAACACAGCAGTGGCTTGTCATTGCCTTCTTCTGGGATATTTTTTTAAAAAATTAATATTTACTGTTTTTCTTTGAAATAAATATTCAAAAACATTATTGGTATCTATTTTTATTTTTGAAATTTACCGGTAGCTGCTGCATTTCCCACCCTAGGCTTATACTCGAGTCAATAACTTTTCCAGTTTTTTGTGGTAAAATTAGGTGCCTCGGCTTATATTCGGGTCGGCCTATACTCGAGTATATATGGTACATCAGATTTGAGGGATGTTAAGTGTGGAGCTTTGTTTGCTGTCTCAATAAATTTGAGACTCTAGAAAGAATGCAGAGAAGAGTAAGGTGACCAGACGTCCCGCTTTTGGCGGGACAGACCCGATTTTAAGCCAATTGTCCCGCGTCCCGCATCATTTCAAAAAAGTCCCGCTTTTTTGAAACGATGCCTTCTGACCGGATGTCTCCCACACAGAAATCTGCGGCCGGTGTAAAAAAAAAATCAGAGCAGGGATGTTTCTTCACATCAGTGCCGCTTCCAGCGAAAGGAAAGGAAGTGCCTCATCCACATTCCCGCCCGCACCTTTTTTTTCTCTCTTCCTCTCCCCAGGGTGATTCCCAGCAACGTCCAGGGACTCTTTCAGCAGCCGAGCCAGGCCCCGCCCAGCTTCCTCCCCGCCTCCCTCATGTCATTCACTCTTTGAATCTCGGGCCCTCCCCCCCCGCAGAGAGCAGAGACAGGTTGGCCTGGCTCCGGCTCCTTTCCTCCCCAGGAATCCTTTCCCGGGTCTGCCACATGGGGGGAAGGAGTGGAGGCGTGGGGCACCCGCTGGACGCCGCCCAGGAGAGAAGACCAGGCCCGGCTGGCAAGGGCCAGGAAGGATTTTTCCCGCGCCGTCAGCCAGCTTTTCCTCCAGGCCAGACGCAGCAGAGGCTGCAGCTTTGTGCATCACCACCACCCGTTCATCGCAGCCTTTACCAATGCCATGGCCGGGGCCGGGGCTCGTCTCTGCTGCATCTGGGCCAGGTCTTCTCTCCGGGGCGGCGTCCGGTGGGTGCCCCACGCCTCCACTCCTTCCCCCCGTGTGGCAGACCCGGGAAAGGATTCCTGGGAGGAAAGGTGCCGGAGCCAGGCCAGCCTGTCTCTGCTCTTTGCGGGGGGGGAGGAGCCGCTTCTTGGGAGCGATCTTGCCAAGCTACTGCCGGCTCCCGAAGGGGAGGCGGGAGGCGAGGAAAAGCCTCCCGCCTCCCCCCCCACCTGGACGCCGACATTAGCATCTTTTGCCTTCTGCGCATGCGCAGAGGGCAAAACTCAAATGACGGCATCCAGGTGCCCCCCCCCCGCCAATGTCCCGCTTTAAAAAAAAATCTGGTCACTTTAGAGAAGAGCAACAAAGATGATTAAGGGACTGGAGGCTAAAACATATAAAGAACGGTTACTGAAACTGGATATGTCTAGTCTTATGAAAAGAAGGACTAGGGTGACATGATAGCAGTGTTCCAATATCTCAGAGGCTGCCACAAAGAAGAGGAAGTCAGGCTATTCTCCAAAGCACCTGAGGGTAGAACAAGAAGCAATGGATGGAAACTAATCAAGGAGAGAAGCAACTTAGAACTAAGGAGAAATTTCCTGACAGTTAGAACAATTAACCAGTGGAACAGCTGGCCTCCAGAACTTGTAAATGCTCCAAGACTGGAAGTTTTTAAGAAGAGATTGGATAACCATTTGTCGGAAGTGGTGTAGGGTTTCCTGCCTAAGCAGGGGGTTGGACTAGAAGACCTCCAAGGTCCCTTCCAACTCTGTTATTCTAAGAATTCTAAGAACCTCTTTTGAGGTATAAATCTTGCTGGCAAAGCTAAATGATTTTGCCATCTTATCTGTTTTGATGTCAGAATATCATAATTTCCGTAATGAGATTTATGCTGAATTCTCTTAGGTTGACAAAGCATTGTTATAGGAGGGCAATTGATATGTATTTTGCTGCATTGCTGAATTAACTATATTCTTGTGAATGTTTTCTTGCTATATTAGGGCAATTTTCATCCTAATCTGACTATATCCAAAGACCAATTGTATCTGTCAGCTGAGACATTACTGTTTAATGGCAGTCGATAAACAATAACAGAAATTAAGTGGAGTTTAGTTTTAGAAGTTGAGAGATTATGACATTTCATATTCAGAAAACAAAAGAATCAAGAATCCAAAGCTTTCAAATCTTGACAGTCAAAAGAAACTTCTACTCCAAATCCAAAATTTGATTTCCAGTATGAAATTTCAGGTCTACTATTTTTAAACATGCCCATAGTATTACACCTAAAATAACCAATGTGAAGACCTTAGAAGAGCTCCATCTCAGTTTCTTATCGCAAAGAGGCAGACATTACAGTCCTGAAGCGCATAAAGTTCACACTGTGGCAAATATGCGGAGGGCAGGATTGTCCCTCGGTGACATGAAAGCCAACCCTGTAAACAGCATACAAGTTTTAGCAATCAGATATCTATTATGAATCCCCAACAGCTGCAGCTGGGGGCATTTTGAAGGATAATGTATTTGCATTCTGTATGTATGGGCAGATTATAAGAGAAAATGAGAGTAAAAAAAAAGAGAGAGAGAGAGAAAGGAAGAATATGGTTTGACAATTGCTTTGGTTTGCTCAGTCAAATCCTTTCATTCTACAGATAATCCTTGACTTACGACTGCAATTGAGCCCAAAATTTATCTTGCCAAGCAAGACAGCTGTTAAGTGGGTTTTGCCCCACTTTGGGACCTTTCTTGACAGTTGTTAAGTGAATCACTGCAGTTGTTAAGTTAGTAACATGGTTGTTAAGTGAATCTGGCTTCCCCATTGACTTTGCTTGCCAGGAGGTTGCAAAAGGGGGTCACATGACCCCAGGGCAATGCAACCATCATAAATAGGAGTCAGTTACCAAGCATCTGAATTTTGATCACATGACATGGGGATGTGCAATGGTTGTAAGTGTGAAAAACAGCCATACATCACTTTTTTCAGTGCCATGATAACTTCAAATGGTCACAAAGCCAAGGACTAGCTCAGAGGTGGGTTCCTGCCGGTGCGGTTAATAGCTGTTGTTCGGCGCAGAGCCGAAGACGCTGCTGCCGTTCACAGCACGGGGGCTTTCCCCGGGCGCTGCCGCCGCCCGCATCGATGCCGCCATTTGCGTTCTTTTGCCCTCTGTGCATGCGCAAAGCAGAGGGCAAAAGAACGCAATTGGCGGCATCCATGCGGGCGGGGAAAGCGCCCGGGGAAAGCTCCCATGCCGCGAACGGCAGCAGCGTCTTCGGCTCTGTGCCGACCAACAGCTATTAACCGCACCGGCAAAAACAGGCAGGAACCCACCTCTGAATAGCTGTATAATAGTCTTTGACTGAATGCACAAAAATTTAAACTAGGGTGTCAATATATTTATTTTTCTCCAGGATGGTTGGGTGATTTTTTAGCTCAATGATTTGATGCTTTTTTAAGAGGAAATGGGACTTTTTGATTTTTCTTTGAAGACATTTTGCTTCTCATCCAAGAAGCTTCTTCAGCTCTGATTGGATGGTGGGGAATGGAAGAATTTATACTCCTTGCAGACAGCTGGTCATTTGCATTCTTTCAGAGAGTCGATGAGGCCAGCTGAGTTGTACAAATGGGTGAGGAGCCTTCTTGGAACTGTTGAAAGGACTGTGTTGTAGATTGGAGGTAGATGATGTCGTATCCCTCCTCCTCTTTTGAGAGAGGGCTGCTCAGTTTTCACATAGATGGCCTCTTTGACCCCTCTTTCAAACCAGTGATCCTCTCTGTCCAAAATGTGAACTTTGCCATCTTCAAAAGAGTGACCTTTGTCTTTTAAATACAGATGGACTGCTGAATCTGCTCCTGATGAGTTTGTTCTCAAAGAAAAATCAAAAGATAAGAAAAATCAAAAAGGCCAGTTGCCTCTTGAAAACTCTTGCACCTTCGGGACAACCATGACCTGGATGACTGAGGAGAATGTCCATAGATACATCTGGGATAAAAAAAATCCAAACAACCACTAGATGGCAGCAAAGAAATACAGAAAAAACAGCATGCTTCCTGCTCCCTAATCTTGACCAGAACTTTTCAGAATTTAGTTTTTGCTCCACTAAGGCATTTTACTGTTGTATAGTGCAGGGGTGGGTTCCTTCTGGTTCAGACTGGTTCACCCGAACTGGTAGCGACCCGCTGGTGATGTCACAATGACATCACTGAACCGGATTGGTCGGTGCCGGTCCGTGGGCGCCGCCATATTTTTTATTTATTTTTATTTATTTATTTTTCTTCCTTCTGAGCATGCGCAGAAGATGAGTTCTGGCACTGTGCATGCGGTCGCCATCTTTTTTTCAGCTCCACCTCCCCGGATTTTTCATTACTGTACATGTGCGCTCCCATGAGGCGCGCCCACGCAGTGCGGGAGGGAGCGAACTGGCAGCGAGGTAAGTTTGAACCCATCCCTGGTATAGTGTTGTATTTATTTATGAAATTATGAGTTTTTTTTCCTCTAAACCATAGAAGGCAGGGCATCTGTGGGGTATGGAGAGAAAAGTCAAGATGGCAGCTGTGATGATATGATGGAATTGACATGCATTAAAAAAAACCAGGCAGGGCTTTCCTTACTCCCTTGCAGACAGGAGTGAAATGCTCCCGGTTCGGGCGGGCTGGTCGGTCGGCCGACGTAGAGCCGATAGCGATCGCAGTGCGAGGCTTCCCCCACCCACCTGGATGCCGCCATTTTGTTCTTTTACCCTCTGTGCATGCGCAAAGTGTTCTGCGCATGCACAGAGGGTAAAAGAACCTAAATGGTGGCATCCAGGCGGGGGGGTGGATGCCTTGCGCTGCGATTGCTATCGGCTCTATGCCGACCGATCGGCCCGCCCGAACCGGGAATATTTCACCCCTGCTTGCAGCCATGTTTGCAGACCCAGTAGAATTTGTATGAGGCTTAGCAGCATCTCCAATTTTCAGGCCCCCATTAAAAATGTCTATTTTTTTGGTGCCATCTAGAGGTTGGACTGATCTTGCACCCAGATCTGATTGTTTTCTCTTAAAGGGAAAGTGTAAGCCAGCCTCTGTTCACCCAGTAATTGCCATCCTTTCTTCCCCTTCTTTTTCTTTTAATTTTTTTTCCATATATACAAAAAAGAAAAAAAGAAAAAACAAACTACAAGAGCATATGTAATACATATAGATACAATACAGATAGTTGTCATTTACAACCATTCGTTTAGTGACTGTTCAAAATTACAGGGCACTGAAAAAAGTGACTTACACCCAGTCCTTGCACTTACGACCATCACATTATCCTGATGGTCAGATGATGAACATTTGGGTGCTTAGCAACTAGAATGTATTTATGATGATTGCTGCATCCTGGGGTAATGTGATTGTCATTTGTGACCTTCCCAGCCAGCTACTGACAAGCAAAATCAATGGGGACTATTTATCTTCTTTATATGTGATCTTTCTTCCAACTTTCTTCTTCTTTCTGAGGTCACCTCTTAAACTAAAACAAAAAACAGACAGCTACACATTTGTAATACTATTTCTATCTGCAAGCACCTTCAATTAGCATAAGACACACACCCTTTCATTGATGAGTTCTGAAGAATAAATAACATGAAAAAATAAATAAAGACATGGTCGCCTGAGGAAACTCTATGATGTTAATTGAAGTTGATGCAGAACCTTCTAATTTTTGTAAATATCCTTCAGGCTTATGAAAATGTAGGGTGGCCCTTTTGTAAACAAATAGAAGGATTAAACAAATTCAGGGCTGATAAGTCTCTCAATAGCCCTCAATAATGATGAGAAACCAAAATCTTGAAATTCAGAAGCAGTATAATACATTCTAGAGATGAGCAGAATTGATAGGATGTGCATTCTGTTCCAATAATATGAGGAAGTGAAAACTGCAGTGAAGAAGTGGCTTAAAGAACAGTCAACAGAATTTTACGAGGCAGGGATACATGCTCTCATTCGAAAGTGGAACATTGCTATTGAGAGAAACAGTGACTATGTTGAGAAGTAGGGATGTGATCCACAGAGGACCAGCTTCATTTTGATGTATGCTACATGTTCCTGTGTTGGTAATTATACCTGTCCTAAAGAAAATGGCATTACTTTTTGACTCACCCTCGTATTTTGTTGATTATAAATGGCAACAGAACAATGGAGTCTAGAAATGGTTTGAACATCTCCAATCGTATGAACACACTTTATATCTTATATAATTTATAGAATATTTTCCAACACGCTTTGATGCAGTTAGATTGTACTCTAACATAGAAGCATATGGATGAAGTTTGTCTTGAAATTTATTAGAAGGGATGAAAGAATTCTGTAGCAACTGTTCTGATTAAACATTGGTGGGATGAAAGAGAATTTGGCCTATTTCCCTGCCCATTACTACCATTACAAAAATGTGCAATGCATAACTCGCTAATATCTAGTGCTTTAAATACTTGCTTTTGGCTGGCAGACAGCTGATCTATAAAGGCTAAGTGGCATCAGTAAAAGTGGAAAGATTGGGAAGGCATTAATTGTGAAATTGCAAATGAGGAAACCTAACAAGAATTATTTTTGACACTGGAATCAAGAGTATTCATTCAATCCCAGCAGATGCAGCAGCCTTTAAAAAAAAATCTAAGGGACTTTTAAGGGATTACATCAGAAGGCTTCACCCGCTGATTTTTGGTTAGTGAGAATGTTCCCGTGGAAACGAAGCTGTTGGGATAACTGCAATGAGGACAGTATCTCTCTTCTTTCAGAAAAGACAGCCATAATGGGACTTCCATGGAAGGTGTGGCAAACATATCTCTGACAAAGATGGAGACAGTGACTGCAGCAAAGACTGAAGATCCAGTGAGTAGATGGTTCTTTAGTTAGTTTAGTTCCAGAGCCCACTGCAACAACATAGCTAAGAAGGCATTAAGAGTGGTGAACCTAATCTTGCATAGCTTCTTCTCTGGTAACATTGTACTCTTAACCAGAGCATACAAAACATTTGCTAGACCGATTCTTGAATACAGCTCATCTGTCTGGAGCCCACACTACATATCAGACATTAACACAATTGAGAATGTCCAGAGATACTTCACAAGAAGTGTATTACATTCCTCTGTTCACAACAGAATTCCTTATGAAACCAGACTTGAAATTTTGGGGCTTGAAAATTTAGAACTACGCCACCTTCGATCTGACCTAAGTGTAGCTCACAAAATTATCTGCCACAACGTCCTACCTGTTAACGACTACTTCAGCTTCAACCGCAACAATACACGAGCTCACAATAGATACAAACTTAATGTAAACTGCTCCAAACTTGATTGCAAAAAATTCGACTTCAACAACAGAGTTGTCAACGCCTGGAACACTTTACCTGACTCAGTAGTTTCTTCCCCAAACCCCCAAAACTTCAACCTCAGATTATCTATCATCGACCTCACCCCATTCCTAAGAGGTCAGTAAGGGGCGTGCATAAGCGCACAATCGTGCCTACCGTTCCTGTCCTAATGTACCCATATATTCATACCTCTTTTACTCTTATTCTTGCTTGTACTATTACATATATATTCAATCATGTTTTACTGTTTATACTTTGCTTATAATCATATATGCTTGACAAATAAACAAATACAAAATACAAAAATGCAAATATATAGTCCCTCTCTGGACAAGGAGAGGATGGGAGATCACCCACAAATGCTCTGAACAGCTGCTTCTTGTGAGAAGACTGTGGGACTCTCAGTGTTTTTGTCTCAGTGTTATTGTCTGAATACAGCCTACCTGTCAGTCCGAAGCCATTTTATTTGGGATCTTAGGCCTGCCACACTTTATGCTATTCTACTATGCATTTTCTATTGTGGGAAAATGGGAAGGGGGATTGCATGAGGTTGTTAGTATGTAGCCATAACAAATTCTTTCTAGAAAGCCAAGGCCATCCTTTGTCTCTGCACCTCTGCCCCTGCACGGAAGGAGATGGGTGGACTCTGCCAGCATGGCAATAGTAGATTGGACAACGTGATGGACTTGTGGGTGTGGGGGCAAGGACTTGAACTTTCAACTGGGTGGTGGAACCCAGGAGATTTCAGATTCAGGTTTCACCCAGATGTGCCAACATGGATCTATTAATAAATTGGAACTTTGAGGAATACTTTGCCTTGGACTCTGATTTAATTTTGGATGCTATTTGGAACCCTGACACTAACAAGGTGTTAGATGTCTATGGTGATTCTCAGGCATCCAGCTCATGGTTGTCCCAAAGGTGCTTTTTCAAGAGGCAACTAGACTTTCTGGTTTTTCTTTGAAGCCATTTCACTTCTCATCCAAGAAGCTTCTTCAGCTCTGACTGGTTGGTGGGGAATGGAAGGAGTTATACTCCTTGCAGACAGCTGGCCCTTTGCATTCTTTTAGGGGGTCATTAGGGTCACCTGGAGGTTTATCTGTGTCATCAGGGTCACCTGAGTGGTGCAAATTGGTGTGGAGCCTTCTTGGAACTGTTGAAAGGACTGTGTTGCAGACTGGAGATGGATGATGTCATATCCCTCCCCATCTATTCTAATGTGCCCTCTCTCAACAGAGGGGGAGGGATATGACATCATCTGTCTCCAGTCCCTGAGCGAACCGGCAGCAAGGAAAACCGGAACCCACCCCTGAGGTGGTGGTCATTCACCCTCTTTCTGCTTCTCCAGGTCTTTGATTGGGGTTTCCTCTGGAGCAAAAGCAGAGAGCCTCTTCCGGTGAAGATTTCTCTGTGTATTCTAATTTTCTTCCAGAGCAGAACAAAAAAGCCTCTTCCTGTGAAGGCTTTTCCAGTTCTTTATTCTGATTTTCTCCTGGAGCAAAAGAAAGCCCTTTCTAGTGAAGTCTTCCCTGTGTGTTTATTCTGATTTTCCTCTGGACTGGAGCAAAATCATCTGGTGGCAGGTCTTAAGTAACAATCCCACACTTATTTTACTCCATGCGTGGCCCACCCACTATTTAATTTACCACTTCTGTTTGTGCCTCTTTCCAAACTGTATACTTGTCTCCCCCCTCCCTCTCCCCTCTCTCTCACACACAGGAACATGGTAAAATTGTCTTCCATGAAACCAGTCCCTGATGCCAGAAAGGTTGGGGACCTCTGAATTAGACCATGCAGGTCTTTTAAGGATTATGTATTAATAGAAAAGCAATTGTAAGGAATATCCTTCTGGGTTCAGTTCCAAGTGGGGAAAAAGACACTGAATTCATGGAAGTTGCTTGGAAAGAAGGTTTAATGGTGGACAGGAGCACATGGCATAAGCCCCTGTACAGAAAAGGTAGATTACATGCTTCCAGGTGTGGGTGAAGAGAAAAGGGAAGAAGAGATGCTGAGTTCCTTGCTTTATATTCTCTCTTGGGCCCCTCCCTAACTGTTTCCTGTTCCTATATAGAAATGTATTCCATTGGCTGTCAGACCCCCAGGGGCATGCTGGGGTAACTCTTGTGGGCTGTCCCAAGTCCTAGGCTTGACTGATGTAATCTTCCTCAGGTCCCATGTGGTGTAATGAAAAGGCTTTGGGATTCCTATTATGGTTCTTTGTTATGCAGAAGACTGTTTCAGACTAGGTGGGAGGAATGTGGCAAGGGTGGGGGCAGGGAGCTGCAGGAAGCTGCTTTGTATTTAAAACATGTTTCTCTTTTCCTCACTCGGGGAAACATATTCTTTCCTTTTTCAATATTTCCTAGGATATTTCATTTTTCTAGGAGGGGGTGGGTACTAACTTCCTACACAACTAACTTAGCTCTGATCCTAAACGCTAAAGCTGTTGCACATAAAAAACAGAGGAGCTCTGATCAACTATCACAGCCACATTTTGGATCAGAGTGGAAGGCCTGGGGAAAGTGTCAGAATAACAGAATAACACTTAGAAGGGACTTTGGAGGGAACCCTATACCATTTCAGAGAAATGGCTGTCCAGTCTTTTCTTAAAAACCTCCAGTGATCAAGCACCCAGAACTTCTGGAGACAAGCAGTTCCACTGGTTAATTGTTCTCACTGTCAGGAAGTTTCTCCTTAGTTTTAGGTTGCTTCTCTCTTCGTTCAGTTTCCATCCATTGCTTCTTGTTTTGCCTTCTGCTGCTTTGGAAAATACATTGCCCCCCCCCCTCTTCTTTGTAGCAGCTCCTTAAAAGCCTGTTGCCTATCACACTTTTGGGCAAAGCATGTGAGCCATTTCCTCCTTTCAGTGGTCCATGAAAGTACATCTATAGATAATAAAGTCGAAAAAAGATGAACTATATAACGTTGAGGCTGGGTGTGACAAGGAATGGCTGGGAGGGGAGGGGCCAGGTGAGGCACCCCTTGATGTGAGTGAAATTGAGTTGGACATGCCCACCCAATCACATGACCACCAAGCCATGACCACCCAGTCACATGACCACCAAGCCATGCCCACAGAACTGGTAGGGGAAAATTTTGAATTTCACCCCTGCTTACCCCACCCACATTCCTGCTGCAGGCTCAGCTGCCATTTATCTGACCATTCTCTTGGTTGCATCTCTTTGTCTTGTCCCCTGAAGTCATACCCATATACCATGATATCCATCACTTCCAGATTCAGTATCATCAGTATGTCAATGATAGCCAATTATATATTTCATCTCTAAGCCAGCCAAGTGGTGCTGTTGAGGTCCTGTCCCATACCAGTATGGATCTGGTTGGGGCGGGGAAACCAGCTCTGATTTAATTCTGCTAAATGACTGAGGATATTAACCCTCTACCCCAACCCCCGGGATGTAAGAATTTTTCATCTTTAATCTTTTTAGAGGCTGCACTTCCTTTCAAGAATGGTGTGCAATCTGGAAAGTCTTTCTTGGATTCACCACCCCTATTTGAAAAACAAGGAGCAGCTGTAGCCAAGTGAGAACTTTCTGTGTGACAGTCACATTCTTTCCTGGACTAGGAGGCCTTTTACACAGTTACTCATGCCCTAGTCATCTCATAGTTCAACGATTCTAATGTGCTGTCCTTGAAAACCACTTGGAAATTTCCATTGGGCCAAATGCAACAGGTTTTTTTGTACATCTTTATATTGAGTGGCCAGTTGCCATTTTGTTTATTTATAGGGTACTGCATTTGTATCATGTTTTTTTCTATTTGATTGTAAACTATCCTGAGTTGTTTTGGAGCAATGTGATACCAAAATCCAGTAGAGAGATAAATAGAACATGTAGAGTACTTATTGGTGACAAAATTGGCAAAATAGAACTGGCAGAACCCAGCTGTCTCTTTGGGGGGGGGATAAACACAACTGTAATGAATGGCTGAACCTATAAGGTAGAAAGCTGGAGATCTCAAACTTCTCAGAAGTTCTTTGGGTCTCCACACTCTAGCCCACTCCTATTTTAGGGCAGATGCTTGGTAATTCCTGCTGACACTGCCTATTTTCCATGGAGTATCTACATCAGGGGCGGGTTCCTAATTTTTTTACTACCACTCTGTGGGTGTGGCTTATTTTGTGGGTGTGGCTTGCCAGCCATGTGACCAGGTGGGCATGGCTTCTCGGACTGCTGAAGGGAGGGGAACTGAGATAGGTCCTGCCGCCCATTCCCCCTCCCCTCAGCAGCTCGAGAAGCCTCGAACGTGCAAAAATGCCTAGGATCATCACCGCGCGTTTGTGGCTTCTCAGACTGCTGAAGGGAGGGGAATGGAGATAGCTCCTGCCGCCTGTTCTTTCAGCATCTCACGCGCTCCCTCAGCCATCCTCCCCTGCTTGGACTCACTATGGGGTAGGAAGGCAGCGCATGTGCAGTGCCGGAAGCTCAGCTTCTGGGCATGCGCAGAAGAAAAATTTTAAAAAAATTAAAAAACATTTTTTTAAAAAAAATGGCGGCACCCAGGCACCGGCAACCGACCGCACCGGTACTGTGACATCACCAGCGGGCTGCTACCGGTGCTATAGAGTGGACCGCACCTGTAGGAACCCACCACTGATCTACATCCTAACCCAGTATTAAAAGAAATAGGGCTCTTGTACCACAAATTGCCGTATTGGCAATTAAAAGATCAAAAACCAAATACTGAAACAATTGCTCTAGTGCTACATATAGTGTAAAGATGTTTGGTCTTTCTCTCCACCTTCATGGGAGAAAATTGACAAATCCCAGAAGAGAAATGATAAAGTTATTATTATTTAAAGCAAAAATTTAAAATAAAAAGTAAAATTAACCCTCCTTTTTAACAAAGAGTAAAATGCAAAGATTCAGTATTTTAGAAGATAAATCACAGAGCTATTCAGGTCATAGAATATAGCAGCTGCAGATAAATCAAATAAGAATATTTCCCTAAAACAAGACAAGGCTGCAGGCAGACCACAAGATGGCGGTGGTCTGCTACAAATGAGTGTTTTTAAGTAGAATATCAGAAGACATATTAGAGAGTTTAAAATTATTATTCAGATCATAGGATTATTCTATAGAAAAAGGATAATATGGGGGAGGGCATGCCTTCAATATGCAGAAAGATTGGAATTATGTCAGTTCCTTCATTTTAAAGACAAATGAAAGAATGAGGCACTGAGGCTTTGCATCCCATGAATTAAGCATCTAGCATAAATACCTAACTAGGATCACTTTATTTCTATAGAAAGAAAAATCTTGTGGGAAATATGTTTGGTTTAATTATCTGGGTTATTTCCAGCTTTAGGGGAGATTCTAGAAGCTACTGGGAGATGATAAACCCCATTCCTTTTCTTACACAGACCTGCCCCTAGTTTTTTTTTTAAGACTCAGCTTTTTCTACTTTCAGCGGTAGAAAGGGCTGGTGTATTTGATTTTCTGTGTATGTGACAAAGAGCGTTTCTCCTTTATGGGGATGTGTATTCTTTGTCTGGCTTGCAGTCCAAAGAATTGTGAATGTCTGGCAAGCAGGTTTTATTCAGAAATCTAGCTTAAAACTTGAACAGGACTTGATAAACTGCTGGGGATAATTTCCAGTTTAGTTTCCCATTCACATGCTCTGGTTCAGATACAGAAGTAGACATTTTCACATATACCACTCAGTTCAGGTAGTAAAAATAGCTTGATTATATTATTAAGCATCAGCAAAACTTCAAAAAGTATAAAAGGCAGTACCAGATAAAAGGAAAGCAAGACATGAACCAGAGGGGAAGAGATAAAACGGCAAACAAAAATTAAGAATAACAGAACTTTTATTGGAAATAATACTGTGGTAATTACCAATGGAGAGTTCAAATGGAGGGACTTTTGGTTGTTCCAGCTTTAACCCTTGTAGGTACATAAAAGGAGCAGAAGGAGATGGAAAATAGGAAACCTGGTGGTTCCTCCTGTATTTCTACTATAAATGGAAGAGTTTGTTGGCTGAAAGGTGATGTACTGTATCCCTTATGGCTATTGAAGCATCTTTGGGCTGCTTAGAGCTTAGGAGCTAATGAGAGTCTAGAATGGTGTTCTTCCTTTTCTTCCAACACATTTTTTTTGCTATGGATGTAACCTGGCATGCTGCAGTGGCCAGTAAGTTCTGCACAGCTCCTCCTGGTCGTACATCGCAGGCATGTCCTCTCCCTTATGGCTATTGGTCAAAACTGTCAATGGCCATTTTGCTTGGGCTGAGAGATCGGAAACTGGCTCTCTCGAGGCAATTGCTATAAAATCCTTGACCAGCATTTTCCATAATGTTTTTTCAGACCTTATGCGGGCATATATTTATTAGATTTTTATCCTGCCTTTGTTACTTTATATAATTCAAGGTGATGAACACACATCCTTCCTCCTCCTGTTTTCCCACAACAACAACAACCCTGTGATGCGAGTTGGGCTGAAAGAGAGCAATTGTCACTCAGCTAATTTCATGCCTAAAATGGGACTAGAACTCATAGTCTACTGCTGTATCGGTGGGTTTCAGTGCTGCTTTGATAGACTGCTAGTCATGTGAGCTGCAGAGAAGCATTTAAAGCATTAATTTAGACCAGAAAACAGAAGTGAGGTCGGCCAGCCAGGTGTTCTGTCATCACTGCAGATTTTGCAAAGTCCTCCATGTTCCCGCTGATGGTTTGTATGGTTGCACTATTTACTGATTTTACTATATCTCTATATCTGCAGTCTTACACAAAACTGCAACTCTTATCCTAACCAGGCAATGTTCTTGGGAGCCAGTCTCAAGTTGCTGCAGTTTCTACAACTGCTTGTGCAATGCACCTTCATTATTTCTTGGTGAGGGATAATGGGTGTGTTTTGCTTACTTCATTCTGGCATCGGTGGCCCTAAGGTATGGGTGGGTAACTATGGCAACTTTACAACCTGTGGACTTCAACATTCCGACAGTGCTGCTACCCTTCAAAAAGACCTTGACCATGTATCAGAATGGTCAAGCAACTGGCAACTTCAAATCTCAATCAACAAATGCTCTGTCTTACACATTGGCAAAAAGAATCAGAATACAAAATACAAACTTGGAGGACACGACCTTGTAGACGACCCTCACTCTGTCAAAGACCTAGAAGTACTCATATCTAATGACCTAAGTGCCAGAGCCCACTGTAACAGCATTGCCAAAAGGCACTAAGAGTTGTTAATCTAATCTTGCGTAGCTTCTTTTCTAGCAATATTACACTGCTAACCAGAGCATACAAAACATTTGTTAGACCAATTCTTGAATACAGCTCATCTGTCTGGAACCCGCACTGCATATCGGACATTAATACAATCGAGAGAGTCCAGAAATATTTCACAAGAAGTGTCGTCCACAGCTCTGCTTGCAATAGAATACCTTTTCCACCAGACTTGAAATATTGGGATTAGACAATTTAGAACTACGTTGCCTTCGATCTGATCTAAATGTAGTTTATAAAATCATATACCAAAATGTACTTCCTGTCAATGATTACTTCAGCTTCAACCACAACAATACACGAGCATGCAATAGATACAAACTTAATGTAAACCGCTCCAAACTCGACTGCAGAAAATACGACTTCAGCAACAGAGTGATCAATGCCTGGAATGCACTACCTGACTCTGTGGTTTCTTCCCCAAACCCCCAAAACTTTAACCAGTGATGGCGAACCTATGCACGGGTGCCACAGGTGGCACGCAGAGCCATTTCAGCCGGCACGCGAGCTGTTGCCCTAGCTCAGTTCCAGTGCGCATGTTCGTGCCTGCCAGCTGATTTTTGGCTCGCGCAGAGGCTCTGGGAGGGTGATTTCGGCCTCCGGAGGGCCTCCAGGGTGGCGGGGGTGGAGCATTTTTGCCCTCCCCAAGCTCCAAGAAAGCTTCTGGAGCCTGGGGAGGGCGAAAAAACGGGCCTACTGGGCCCACTGGAAGTCGGGAAACAGGGGAATGAGGGGTCGCACACGCATGCGCAGGGGGGTGGGGCGAGGGAGGGGCTTTGAATTATGGGTGTGGGCACGCACGGACAAGCGATAGCGCGCGCACACACTATTTTGGCACCCGAGGAAAAAAAGGTTCGCCATCACTGCCTTAGACTGTCTAAAGTCGACCTCAGCCCATTCCTAAGAGGTTTGTAAGGGGTGTGCATAAGTGTACCACTGTGCCTACCGTTCCTGTCTTACTGTCCTATTGTCCTCATTTATCTGTACTTCTTTACTTATACAAACACCTACTATCTTGTACGTGTTTGACAAACAAATAAATAATAAATAATAAAAATAACTCCCAAAGCGTTCCTATTCCTGAGCGCGGCTTGCTCAGGAATTCTGGGAGTTGAAGTCCACAGATCGCATTAGTTGCCCACTCCTGTGCTAGGGGATAATTGTTATTACAAAACAGGTCAATCACTGTCTATTGTAATACATGTTAATTCCATATTAAGAACTGGATGGATTGGTCACTTGCTGCCAGTGATGCACCACTTGCACCACTAATGAGGAATGGAAAACTCTTGGTATCATTTGCTTCTTCCTGCTTCACTCACATCCCCTGCCTCAGCTGATACTTGTCAGCCAAGCTACCTTCACACAAATTTGGCATTCCTTCAGAAGAATACTCTACCCTCTATCAATTCTTGACAGGCAATTATACCCCAAAGCAAGATTCTCACAGAAGCTTATTTAACTAGATTTATTGGGATGGTTAGAGACTACAATAAGTGATTTGTTTTCATTTTCAGAAGCCATTTTATCCGCCGGCCTGCAAAGTAGGAACTTTTGCAGCGTCTTCACCTCAGCCACTATGTGCACTGAGGAAGCTGCTCTTTTCTTCTACTAATAAGAGAATAAGGTATCTGTGTGTGCAGAATGACAATTTCTTTTAGATTCCCATCCCATTCATGTGTAAGAGGTAACAGGAAGGGCTTAAGCCAAGGAGGAGCATTGGAATATTCTGTTGCATTTCTCCTGATCCTCCCCTTATGAGTAAAGTAGAGTAGAGTAGAGTAGAGTAGAGTAGAGTAGAGTGGAGTGGAGCGGAGCGGAGCGGAACGGAACGGAACGGAACGGAACGGAACGGAACGGAACAGAACAGAACAGAACAGAACAGAACAGAACAGAACAGAATAGAATAGAATAGAATAGAATAGAATAGAATGATTGGATGCACAACAAAATTTGTCTCCGGTGCATGTGCTCTCAGTGTACTTGCAAGCAATGAAGTGATAAATCATAAATCGTAAGTTACAACCAACAAAGTGATAGTCATATGATACCAATAGGAGTAAGTAATAGGAAACATGAAAAGAATAATAGTAATAATAATAAGTACCTGCAACCCATTACTTAGGAAAGGTATTAGGTGAAACACCTAGGTTGAAAAGTGGTTAATTCTCTGTACCAGATACCAATCTATACTTGTCCAATCCTACATTAGAGAGAAGAGTATCCCCTTCCTCAATACTGTAGCTGGTGATACTTGATAGGAGGGAAGCAACCCACTACTTTCCTTAAATTAAAGTCATCTCCCTTCACCAGCACTGTTACTCTAGAAGAGTAAGGACTGGCAACAGGAACAACCAATTTACACTAGCATGATTTTCTTATGGTATAAGGACTGCTGGTAGATAGCACTAATTCAGCCACAAGGAAGAACTGCCCCTGTGATAGGGCTGAGGTTGAAACGTGGAGCATGTCTTGTCATACTGCCCTATATATAACACAGCCAGTTTTAAATTATTGTCTCTTCTTGGTTCTAATGCTAGTAATTTGGCCTTATATTGTCTAGGGCATTGGTCCTCAAACTACGGCCCGCGGGCCACATGAGGCCCGCTGAAGCCATTAATCCGCACAGGACCACGAGGCAGTGCCGCCCACATCACCCCGCCCACCCTTCGGCTGAGTGCAGGACTTACCTTCACGAGCCCCTTGGGCTGGAACTGAAAGGTAAGGCCAACAATTTTGGCCTGCAGAGACGTTCTGGAGGCGGGGGAGGTGAAAAACAGGGCACACAGATGCCCCAGGAGGCCAAAAATGGGCGAAAACAGCCTGTTTTTCACTTCACCCTCCTCCAGAAGATACTATAGATAAAGAGAGATGGATAGACACACACACAGAGAGAGAGAGAAACAGAGAGAAAGAGAGGGAGAGACAGAAAGAGAGAGAGACAGAGAGATTTCTCAAGGTCCTTGGGAGAAGAATTGCTACAAAACTGAGTTTTCTGAAGTGGACCACTAGACTCCTAAACAACTGAAGAAATGATCTAGTAAAAAGAAAAGTCAACCAAAAGAGCAACATGCAAACAAAAGCAAATAAAACACCCCCAGGTGCAAAACAAATTAAAGTTTAATTTGTGTGCATTGTTTAATGGACTGTTAAATTAGCCACGCCCACCTAGTCACATGACCTAGCCATGCCCACCCAGCCGATCCGGCCCCCCAACAGTCTGAGGGACCGTGAATTGGCCCCCTGTTTAAAAAGTTTGAGGACCCCTGGTCTAGGGGATGACTCCTCCTATATTACTTCTCAGGTTTCAAAAAAAAATTTAAGAGCTGTAACGATTAGAGGAGAACATTGTAATTCCCTTTAGCCAAGGCTTCTGGTGTTAATTGTTTGTGATTGTATTTTTTCTCTTTTTTTGTTGTTGCATTTGTATTTTGGTCTGTGACTGTAAAATAAAAATTATTATTATATTCAAACTCACAAGGAAGAACTTAAAGGGCAGGTAACTGATTTAAATTGTATTCATTTTTATTCAAAAGAACTCATGTTTGTAGCAGGGCTAAAACAAAATCTTCAATATTCTTCAGAAACCTTCAATATTCTTCAACACTACCTCCAGCGAGCTGATGTATTTTACTTCATTTTTTAATAGCTTAATTTTTAAATATTTAGTAGCTTAACTGATTATGGTATACGACACATTGTACTATATAACTACCCTTAATATTTGGCAAGTATGCTCTAACTCTGGATGTGTTTAATAAGTTGACATATAATTCCTGACATGATATCTTGTGGGTATAGAGTCTCTGTGGAGTGGGCGGCATACAAGTGCGAATAATAATAATAATAATAATAATAATAATAATAATAATAATAATAATAATAATAATAATAATAATAATAATAATAATAACAATAACAATAACAATAACAATAATAATAATAATAATAATAATAATAATAATAATAATAATAATAATAATAATAATAATAATAATAATAATAATAATAATAATATCGGTTTGAATAATCTTAATGCTGCATATGTAAATATTAATCTTTTCCTTATTCGTGATGCCATGACAAGAGTGTTTGTTGAACTTCTCACACATTAGCGTGAGTGCTTATGACATTATGGAATGTGATGAAGATAAGGGACCCTAATCTTTTGGTATTCACAGTTTCTTTGGATTGCTTCCACATTGTTCCTGCCTGGTGCTATGAGAAAAGCTATTTATGCTCCAGGGATTTATGGATTTCAGAAAGAAGAACCAAAATTTGTAGTTTGGATTATTTCAGAGCTCTGGTCAAGCATTATTGAGAGTGTTGAAAATCAACAGGCATGCAGAATGAGACTGTGCTCTCCAACTGCACTCTTGGATGTTGTACATGTCATGTTGACCTTGCCCAGACATCTGTGTAAACATCTGGGTGGACCATCTATGATGCATGATCCTTTTTGAGAGTCCCGCAGTCTTTTCTCACTGTGATACTTGAGAATTGGTGGGCTGGTTCTTTTCCATTTTGATATAGATGAAGGATAATTATTGTATCTGTTATAAAATGCTCCGGGAGAGTGATGGAACTTGAGTTGTTAAATTGAGAAACATTGTTCTAGAACAGGGGTGTCAAACTCAAGGCCCGTGGGCCGGATGTGGCCCATGGGGTACTTAGATCTGGCCTGCAGGCTGCCCTGGAAACAGGAAATGACCGGCCCGCAGTGCCTCTGCCAGTGAAAACAGAGCTCAGGAGGGCTGCGCGTGGCCCACCCAAACTCCATTTTTGGCGGCAACAGCCTCCAGCCCTCTTTGTTTTCACTGGTAGAACGTTCGGGCCACAACAGGTGCCTCCAACACGAGTGACGTTGAGCTGGCCATGCCCCCTCCTCCAAGGTCAAACACAACCCTGATGCGGCCCTCAATGAAATCGAGTTTGACACCCCTGCTCTAAAATATCCTCCTCCATGAAATTCTGGTGATGTTGGCTGCTACGACTTTTAGATACTGTTGAAGATCTATTTCTTCAGCTCATCTTTCCTTTTGTGAATGTCAAATTTATTTATTTATTTATTTTGTGAGATTTATATACCGCCTCACAGTGCAAGCACTCTCTAAGCGGTTTACACCAGTAAGCAATGTATATTTATATTGCCCCCAACAATCTGGGTCCTCCTTTTACCTACCTCGGAAGGATGGAAGGCTGAGTCAACCTTGAGCCGGTGAGATTTGAACAGCTGACCTGCGGATCACGGTCAGCTAAAGTGACCTGCAGTACTGCCTCTAACTACTGCGCCACCTCGGCTCTATAAATAGTTCCTCCCCCCTGCCCTTTCAATGAATATATTAGTATGATTTTAATACATTGCTGTTGTTAGTGTTTTAATGTAATTTTGAAAAATATATTAAATGAAGAAATGTCATTCATATTTTGATGCATGCTCATAGAAATTTAATACTTGTTCAAACAAGTTATGTTCTCAGAAACAATATCCTCTGAATTAGCTGACAAGATTGAAAGTCACCAAGTTTTCCACCTATGAAGCATGTTATTGTCTAATGCAGAGGTCTTCAAACTTGGCAACTTTAAGACTTGTGGACTTTAACTCCCAGAATTCTCCAGCCAGCATAGCTGGCTGGAGAATTCCGGGAGTTGAAGTCCACAAGTCTTAAAGTTGCCAAGTTTGGGGACCCCTGGTAATGTATTAACCAACATTAGATGCTTGCAAAAGCAATGGTCTTGCAGAACCTGTCAGAATGTTAAATTCTCCATTCTACCAACAGCTTCTGATTGTAATTTTCTCTTCCTAGGTGCTGTTTATGTTTACCTGGTGGTTTCATAGCAACCCGAATGAGATTAATTCAGGTGACAGCATTATCACCTAGTTTTCTCCTGGGCTGAATACATTGTCATTCGTATGCACCAAACACATATAAAATGTGTCCAAGGAAATAATGCAGCTCTTTCCCCCAGGATGGTTGATAGAGCAAACACTGCTGTTTTTATTTCTCTCTTGCCTCATCGTTTTCAGACAATGTTGTATCCCTACAAATTGCATGACAATTCTGTTGATATTATGTACACAATTTGTGATGTTTCTTATCCTCTTCCACAATGCTCAGGATCCTCATTTGGCTATCATAGGAACCCAGTCAGGGAGAGTCAGGTAGACAAATATCAGCCACAATAGGCATTTGAGCCCAGTCATCCAATCACCTTTTTCTGGAATATTAGCCAAATAGAGTTTATGTATCCCTCCATGGCAGGAAAAAAAATGCAATGATAATAAATTACGTAGCTGACAATTTGATAACTCTTTGTAGGGCGACTATAGCTGGACTGCGAAAATCCAGATGATCAATAGATGGTAGCAAAGACTTAGAATATGGAGTGCCTCTTTGCTGCCCCTAGAGGTCATCTGCATCTTTGCAGTCCAGACAAAAGTGTGGCCTTTTGTGAAGCAGTTGTCTAATGGTAGGGCTGGATTTATGACTATCCTTTGCTGCCTCTGCTTTATAACTATTTTTAAAAACTAATTCTGCTTTTGTGCTTTTAATAGTGTCCAAGCCATGTGGAACATTAAACCTTGAATTTAGTTAATAAAACAGAATGTGGATGTTCCTATAATATGGTATGAACCAACAAATAAACCATATTATGTCTTCATGTCGTGGGCTGCATGTTAAAATGCTGGCTGGGTTTGCACCATATTCTAAACTATATTCCTCCCATTTGTGTTTTAGTTTACACTAGTTTGATTAGCTAATTAGCTATTACAATAACATTAAGATAAAAGGATTCTTAAAGCTATGGCAGAAAGAGTCACACACAATTTCTAAAATCTTGCTTACCTGTTTTTTAAAAGCCAGCAGAAAATGATGCAACTTCAAGTGATTCATCTCTATTTCAAGGATCTGATGCAAGAAGAAACAGATGCTCCAAACAGATGTGTGCAGAGTATGTGTTTTCATGGTTGTTAATGTGCAGCCGTTCAAATCTGAAGTGGAAAAAGGGATTCAGAAGAATGGTGGTTGCATTTACTGCAGCTGTCATAGAACCCATGCCTCCTCCTCCTCCTATCTCCTAAATCCAAATGTGTGTGTTTCTTGGGAACATGTAGCTATCAGGCAAGCTCCAAAAGTCTCAACTTATTTAAGGAGGTGCTAACAGGTACAATGAGCCTACCTATGCTAGAACCAAATAGCAATAGCACTTAGACTTAGACTTATATACCACTTCACAGTGCTTTTACAGCCCTCTCTAAGCTGTTTACAGAGTCAGCATCTTGCACCCAACAATCTGGGTCCTCATTTTACCGACCTTGGAAGGATGGAAGGCTGAGTCAACCTTGAGCTTGGTGAGATTCGAACTGCCAAATTGAAGGCAGCTGGCAATCAGCAGAAGTAGCCTGCAGTACTGCACTGTAACCACTTTGAATCCTCAACCTCACTCACACTGTTGAATATGCAGAGACGCCGGCAACAGCAGGCATCTCTGGTGATTGGTTGCCGCAAGCTAGCTACAGAGCGGGAGATTGGAGAGCTCCTATTGGCCGCCACGTCTGACAGCTCCATATAAAAGAGCTGTCAGAGCGCGGCTGAGGCGATTCCATTCCTACAGCCATCGTTCTCCGTGAGTTCTTGTTAACTTCAATAAACGGGTTATCCTTAGACATTTGCCTCCGTGTCATATCTAACAAAAGTGGCGACGAGGATGGGATAGGGATGGGACTGCAAGGCCAGATTGACCGTACACTTATAGTCCCCACAGATTCTTACAGAGCCGTCAGGGCGAAGTGGCACAACAATGGGGGTCTCCCATTTGGAGTGATCTGTGGGTTCCAGCACACCCTGGGCAATGAGCTTATCTAGTTCAGCGTCCACTTTTGGGCGCAGGGCAAGGGGCAGTCGCCTTGGCTTGAGGCGGATAGGAGCCACCTTGGGGTCTAGGTTGAGGGAGATTGGAGTTCCCACATAGGAGCCCAGGGAACCGTCAAATACATCTGCAAACTCAGAAAAGAGGCTGTTAGGTTCCCCCCCGGAGGGTGTGATGTGGTTGACCCCTGTGAGGGAGAGGCCTAATGGCTGGAATCAGTCAAGGCCTAAGAGGGTGGGTAGGGCTCCCGAAACTACAACCAATGGCAAAGAACCCTTGAACGACCCCTTCTCCACAGACAGGGAAGTCTGGCCTAGAATGGGGATGGAATAGCCTAAATAATCCCTTAACCTGAGAGGGCAGGGGGCAAGGGATGCCTGAGAGATGGCAGGCACCAGTTTTTTTAAAATGTGCCACGAAATTATGCTTCTAGAAGACCCAGTGTCCACCTCCATCTGGCATGGGGCCCCTTCCAATTTTACAGTCAAAAAAACTTTTTTGTGCGCACCCCCCCCCCCTAGATGCCTGGAACACTTCTTCCTCTTGGTATTCGTCTGGAAGGCGAATGGCAAAACAGTTGTCCTGTTGTCCCGTCGGTTTCCCTGGTGGCCGGTTGGTGGGTGCTGAAGGGACAGCTGAGGCTGGGGCGGAGCGGCAGACTTGGGCTAGATGGCCGTAGTGGCCGCAGCGGTGGCAGATGGCTGTTCTGAAGCGGCAGGTGCTTCTTTGGTGCGGTTCACCGCAGCTGAGGCAGGAAGGCATGGAGGAGCGCTGCGGCTTTCGGGATCCCTGGAACTGTGCAGGCGGTTGGGGCATCGGGCTGCCCGGCTGAGGTCTGCGGTTCCGTTGGCCAGTTTGGAGGTGGCAGACGGCAGACTCGCTGTCAGATTCAGCGGGAGGGTCGTCCAGGTGATGGATGGGTGGCAGGGAACGGGCCGAGTTAGGCGCAGGCGCTTGGAAGCGGTTTATTTCAGCGGCTGACAGGTTTGACATCTCGGCGGCTCGAGCTTCATCCAGGACGACTTGCAAGGTTAGTTCGGTTCGCGCCAGAAGGCGACGCTGAAGGCGGATGTCCCTAACCCCACAGACTAACTGCTGGAGCAGCGCGTCGTCCAGGTTAGGGAAGTCGCAATCGAGAGCCGCGCTGCGAAGGGAAGCTATGTAGTGATTGATGTCTTTCCCTTCTTGTTGCAGCCTCTGTTGAAAGGCAAAGCGGCGGGCTATTTTTGATGGAGTGGGGGAGTAATGGTTCCTGAGCTTTGCAAGGAGCTCCCCCCAGGGCACCGTGGAGAGCGATTGGGGTGCTACCAAAGCGCGCGCTGTGGAGAATATTTTGTGGCCACAGGCGTTAAGGAAACATTATTCATATCTAACACACACATTCATTCATTTAACAAGATCCAGTAAAATTCCAGGGATTGGTTAATAATGTAATATTGATTAATAAAATTGTAATATGCCCAATAATAAAACAGCCATAGTAAATTAAACAGTAAAACATCCACAGTTAACAAGTCAGTGAAAAAACTTATAATAAAAAGCCAACTAGAAGCATAGCAAAATAATGAAGAAATCAAAGAGAGGACAAATCTGGTATTGACCAGAAGTTCATTCTGAAGAGCAGATCCTGCTGCACTCTATTTAAACCTCAACCTTCTTTCCTTCACAGAAGTTGGAAACAACTCTAACTTTTCCCAGGACAGATTGTTAAGACTCTTAGTGCTCTCTGAGTTTGCTTGTTTTCTTGCAGACATTTCATTACCCTAACTAGATAACATCATCAGTGCTAGTGATGATATGATGATAGTTAAGAGTCTGGCTGGAGAATGCAGTCCTGGATGCCAATCCAGGAAGAGCTGTATAAAACAAAGTGGAAACTTTGAACTGCATCTGAAAGCCCATTGGAAACTACCCCAGAACCTGTATAATGTGCTCCTGATGATACTGTATGTGGTAGCTATTAAATGAGCTTCTGTACTCTATACCAACTGCAGTTTCTGGATGGTCTTGAAAGACAGACCCATGTGCATTGCAAGTGGTGATAAACATGTGAATTACGGTGGCAAAGTCTCCTCATGCCAGGTAGTGCTTCAACTAGTGTACCAATGGAAGCTGAGCAAAGGACTCCCTGCCATGGTCTCTCCCTGCCCAATTGGCAATAGCTACAGTATGAGTCCAGGAGGATCCCAAAATTCTCCCATCAAGAAGACACGAACCTGACAAGAACCTCAGTGCAGAAACAGTAGCTCTATTTTGCTTCAATTTTAGCTGCACATTCCCGGATGCTATGTATGTATCATTTTATGATTCATAATAGGATATATAATAGGATACAATTTATATTATAAATTGGTATCATTAATCATTTATTTTATTGGCTTGAGTATACAGTATTGAGTTATATAGACAAATTCAGCATCCTCTCGAAAGATGCTGAACCATGTCCAGGGTTGATAGCGTTGCATACATTTCGAAGGGAGCTTCTCATCTCTCTCTTTCCTCCTGGAGATATGCACAGATGGTGCAGTTTCAACTTGGGCTGGCAACTTGTATCTTGTATCCCACCAACTGGAACATAAGCTAGAGCACCAGTGATGCGGGAGGCAAGGGAAGGCATGTGACATTTCATGCATCATTAAATCTTTATCCAAATTATATGAAGGATAGATAATTCTTCTCATTGGTGCAATGACACCATGACATATAAGACATCATCACTGGAAACCTATTTGGTAACAGGAGAATGGCATTTCCCAGACTCTAGAATTTCTGGCCTTGGGAAGCCAAGATTAATGTGTTGCCGTCTGCTCTCAAGTAAATCTATTCTCTTGACCGGCTCAGGGCTGACTCAGCCTTTCATCCTTCTGAGGCTGGTAAAATGAGGACCCAGATTGTTGAAGGGCAATATGCTGACATTGTAAACTGCTTAGGGCTGTAAAGCATCGTGAAGCAGTATATAGGTCTATATTCAGGCAGAATTTGAACATTCAAGTAGCCTTGTTCTGGTGGTGCCGGAATTTGTTTCTTATTGTATTATTTGACTTGATGTCAAATAATAAGTGATGATGTCTATAATGATGAGGTAAATAAGGTCTACCAATGTTTGAGTTTTAATTATAATACAATAGATTTATTTCTACTGTAATTTGTGTTTTATTATGGGGAGACTGTGATTTTATAATTTGTGTGCTATTATGGGGAGATAGGCAAGATTTAAATCTAAAAATAAGTACCGGTAAGTAAAAATTTCGTGAACTTTCTGTCTACAAATTGAAGTGGTGTGTGTGATCTAAAAAGCCTGTTAATGTAATTATTAATGTAATTATTTATGTTTTAAGATATTATTTATGTTTTGTTTTATGTTTTTAACATATTCTTATTTATGTTTTAACATATTATTTATGTTATTAATGTAATTATTAATGTTAATGTAAGGGGCGTGCATAAGCGCACCAGCGTGCCTACCGTCCCTGTCCTAATGTTCCCTCTTATCAATACCCATCTTATGTATATAAACAATGTTATATCTATGTATATTACCAATACATACTTGACGAAATAAAATAAAATAAAATAAAATAATAAAATAAAATAAAATAAAATAAAATAAAATAAAATAAAATAAAATAAAATAAAATAAAATAAAATAAAACAAACAAACAAACAAACAAACAAACAAACAAACAAACAAATAAATAAATAAATAAATAAATAAATAAATAAATAAATAAATAAAATGTAAATCAAATTCAAATGGCATGACATGGATTCAGATAGGTGGTGTGAAAGTCATCTCCCCCCCAAACTGTTTACAAGACCTCCCCCCCCTAAATTATATGGTTGTGTGTCTCAAAATATTTACTCTAAAAGGACATTTTTATGTCCCTCTTCCTCTCTCCACAGTGTTTGGTTCTTGTCATGTTTGTGATGCTTGTGGGGCTCTATGCTGCCTCAAATTGAGAAATACTTAATCCATCAATAGCATCCAGTTGAATCATCATCTGTCTCAATCTTTAAGGTTCATGAAAGTGTTAACAGATTGAGGAGATTTCAGAGAAGCAGGCTAGCATGTCACTTCAGGCAAAGCTCTTCCACATTGCAGCAGCTGAGAATGTCAGCCCTGCTCCACCAAGAGGCAATCCTCACGAGTTTCCTCGGAGCTAATCTTGCACGGGGTATAAAAAGCCAAATTAATGTCCATGGGCTCTAAATTCATCTTTTAAAAAGAGTTAAATTCTTATAGGGAAGCAAAATCCTCTCAGTTTTCATCATAAAACTAGCTGTGTGTTTATTAATTAATTTATTGATTGATTGGTTAGATTTTTATCCTATTTCATTCAGCATCATTAGATAAGTGTATATAGGGATGTCTTCTCACATTTCTTTATGAGATAGGGTGGGGCTCAGAAAAATAGAGGTGATAACAAATCCCAAGACACTCAAAGAATTTTCATGGCTAAAGGTGGATATGAACTTGGATCTCCCTGGCGCTATAGGTCAGGGGTCCCCAAACTGTGGGCCATGACGGGTTTGCAACCGGGCTGCGGAAATGGCTAGCAAGCACATGTGCATACACGTGGTCACTTATGTGAACAGCGGGGAAGTGCGCATGCGCACTGCATGTAAGTAGCTGGAAGGTGTGCATGGGCGCTAAATGGAGCTGAAGACATGTGTGCTTATCAGCCGCTCGCGCAGAACCATCCCTCCCCCCCCCGGTCCGCAAAGCCGGAAACGTTGGGGAACTCTGCTCTAGGTAGTCCTCAACTTACAACCACCATAGAAACTTGACAATTTGTTGTAAGGTGAGGCATCACATGACTGTATGCAATTTTATAACCTTTTTTTGCTTTCATTCATTAAATGAATCACTATGTGAGTAACACCTGAGACCTTTCCTTCTGGTTTCCCTGTTGATTTTGCTTGTCAGGAGATGCAACCATTGAAAATGCATGATGGCGGCTAAGCGCCTGATGCATGGTCATCCAACTGCATATATCAGGGATGTCAAACTCTCGTCGTCACAGCAGTGTCACATGACATATTGAGTCCTCAGGGAGTAGGGCGGCATAGAAGAGCATCTAAATAAATAAATAAAGACTTTTTCACCCTTCACTAAACCAGGCATGGGCTTGGCCAGCGTGTGAAGCTTCCGGCCCATATAGCCCTGGCATATATCCTCGATGCTTGTAAATCGAGCACTGGTCATAAGTCACCTTTTCCCAGCAAGGGTTTTCATAATCTTGAACTAAACAAATGGTCATAAGTTGAGGATTACTGTATTTTTCAGAGTATAAGACACACCAGAATATAAGACGCACCTTAGTTTTGGGGGAGGAAAATAGGGGAAAAAATCTACCTTCCAGGTATTCATCTGGCTAGCGTCCTTCAGCTTCAGCACATTATTTTATCCCCTGGTTAGAGCTGAAAAAAATATTATTCGAAGGGAGTAGGAATGAAAACAAGCCTGCAAAGACTTAGGGCTGGTAAAAAACTACTTCGAGGGAGTAGGAATAAAAAATGCTGCAAGCCGGTAAGATCGTTAGCACCTCGTTAGGGCTGAAAAAAACTTTTTCAGAGGGAGTAGGAATGAAAACAAGCCTGCCAAGACTTAGGGCTGGAAAAAACTACTTAGGAAGCCAGGAAGATCGTTAGCATCTCATTAGGGCTGGAAAAAAAAGCTGCAAAATAAGCTACATTCGGAGTATAAGACGCACCCAAATTTTCAGCCTTTTTAAGGGAGGAAAAAGGTGCATCTTATACTCCGAAAAATACGGTACTTGTAGTCCAATACCTTATACATCAAACAGTAGGTCCTCCAACAAATCTGAACATCCAGAAGATGTTAGCGGAGAGTTATAGAAGTGTTCTATATCCATCTAGTAGTCAGCTGGATTTTGTAGTTCAGGTCCTCAACTTGTGACCACAATTGATCTGAAAACTTTTGTTGCTAAGTGAAACATTTGTTAAGTGAATGCTGCCCCATTTCACGACCTTTTGTGCCACAGTTGTTAAATGAATCACTGCCGTTGTTAAGTTAGTAAGGTGGTGGTTAAGTGAAACTGGCTACCCCATTGACTTTGCTTGTAAGAAGGTCACAAAAGGAGACCACGTGACCCCAGGACACTGCAACCGTCATAAATATGAGTCCGTTGCCAAGCATCTTAATTTTGTTCACGTGACTATGGGGATACTGTAATGGTTGTAGGTATGAAAATGGTCATAAGTCACTTTTTCAATGCTGTTGTAACTTTGAATGAACTCTAAATGAACTGTTGTAAGTCAAGAACTACCTGCAGTCTGTCAAGTGGCAGCCTCAGGTGGCAAATGCTGGTATCAGGTGACAAATGCTGGTATGGATAGGCAGAATGTAAGAACACTCCCTTCTGGATTTTTCTCCTGGTTGTTCTCTTAATTGGCAATGAGAGCTATGTGTGTCATAGCTCCGGTGTCCTGTGCATGTCACTATCTAAGGCCAATGAAGGGATGTTGCCCCAATGCCAGTGTTGAAAGGAGATTCAACTGGAAGTCCAGTCATCTTATGCATGCATCATGTTTATCCTTTGTCTCAGGCAGCAAGAATATCTTGGCCACTCTGTCATTTCCCTGTTGTAGACAAGCAGCAAATATAGGGCAGCACTGTTTATCACATCCAACAATGAAAGTAGATGCCAAATTACATACAAAGACTCTAAAAGTGTGTGACTTGCACACCTTCCTGTCCAGCATCTCTAAACCTGTCCAATAAATTCTAGACTAGTCTGCATTGAGTTTGGAGTTCTCAGAGGTCTTCCTCATATATTTGGATACACAGAAATAGAAGCATCTATCCCAGAGGTGTCAAACTCAAGGCCCGCGGGCCGGATCCAGCCCACGGGGTGCTTAGATCTGGCCCGCGGGGCCGACCTGGAAACAGCAAAGGACCAACCCTTGGTGCCTCTGCCAGTGAAAATGGAGCTTGGGATGGCTGCACATGGCCCTCCCGGGCTCCGTTTTTGCTGGCAGAGGGTTGCAGGAGGCCGTTGCAGTCAGAAATGGAGCTCGGGAGCTGTCACACAGTGATTTTATTGCCTGTTATATGTATATGCAGGGAGATGCACCCCAATTCATTATAATTCCTTTCGCCTATCTTCCCTTCTGTTCCTGGCTTCCATTGAAGCAAGACCTACTTTTATATCAGAGATGTAGATTAATGAGGATTTATTGTTTTTGTACCAAAATAAACATTTTTACTTAGACTTTTAAACTGCGGTTTCTTTTCTAATGTCTGATGTCCGGGAAAAGATCTATTTCTCCTTTGTGAGATTAATTATCGCCTCTGTCAGGAACCCATTTTCACTGGCAGACCACTTGGGCCACCACAAGCGCCCCGACACAAGTCATGTTGAGCTGGCCACGCCCATCCTGACCACGCCACCCTGCCCCCCCAAGGTCAAACACAACCCTAATGCGGCCCTCAATGAAATCAAGTTTGCCACCCCTGATCTATCCAAACAGGGCCTATGCTTTCAAATATTGTCCCATTCAAATGACTAGGCAGAATCTCAGACAGGGTTGCAGTCTAAGCATTGAGCATCTATGTGTCATTGTGTTGTACTTCATTGACCATACCACTTTTCTTCCATTCTGTGATTTTTTAAGTTTAAGTGGACATTATATCACCCTTCCTCAAAGTTTTTCTGGAGCATGGATCATGATTGAGAACATGCCAGGATATAATTTAAGAATGATTGGGCAGGATAAAATATTAAATTAAAATAAATGTATATTTAATTAACACTAAATGCTATGAATATGATTTTTCTCCAGCTGTCTATTTAACAACTTCCTCTTTCTATTAGTTAAAAAATTACAATGTATTTGTTAGCAGACTTGGAAAACCATGCCTAAATCTTTTGATTGGGTTTCAAGATGCATACCATTACAATAAAGTATGACCAAACATGGCCATTCTGACCATTCTCTTGGTCATTGGCCATTCTCTTGGTTGGATTGGGGAGAAGTAACATCATCTGGTTTGGCCCATAGCATCATTAATCTGAAATTCCATTATGAAAATAAGATAGGTTGAGAAATTTGGAAATCCTGCCAGCTGACTTATTGAATAACAAAATATATGTACATTTAAACAAACTCCTACCTTTCACTTTTCCCAAGCTTTTTCTGGAATAGTTTTATTGTTCTAATCTACATTACAGGGTTTTTTTTGTTAGGACTGTGGGTGATTATAAAAATTTGGAATTGTTCCAACATTCCGGAAAGCTATTAAGACATGGCTCTTCCTGCAGGCGGGGTGATGTGACCGTTGTACATCTTAGGTCTCCTCCAGGTATGAATGTGTTGTTTGGCTTTTTAATTTTTTAATTAATTAATGTTTTAAATTGTTTATTAATTTTTGTTACTGTTTTTTATATTGTTCTTATATTCTGTTGTACGCCGCCCTGAGTCCCCAGGGAGTAGGGCGGCATATAAGAACAGCAAATAAATAAATAAAATAAATTTGTAGTATGTTAGTTTTGTAAATGTTTTAGTCTTTTGGTATATGAAAGCTGCTTTGGGAATGGGTTTTCCATACAGGAAGCATAAAAATATTCTACAAAAATGTATCTTTTGCCTCTTATTTTTTGAATTCTGAAGGAAGCCATATTAAGTTGTCTTTAATTAAAGCCAATGTGATATAGTAAATACAGAGGATTTCTAAATTAACCACAACAAAATAATTATGAAGAGAAAGAGACAGTAACAAAGCAAATACTCCCGTAATCTACCTTCCTAGCTGAATGTCTATAAAAACAAATCCAGCAATATATTCATTCCGATGATTGTACATAGAATAGGTTAGTATTTATGGGTCCTGTGAACTTAATGTTTTGAGGACCAGTGGACAGTTGCTATTTATGCAGGAGCTCAAAGAACTTAATAATCAGCCTTTTGAAAATGTCTTGAGAACTGCAAATTAACAAAGATTTCTGAAAAGGTTTGGCAGGAAGTTTATTTAATAGAGTAATCAATGACACGATCAATTTAAACTATTGTGGAGTCTATAAAATTTTAATGGCATTCCGAGGATCATTCTGCACTGCCTCCAACATTCTAGTAGGATACGAATACACTTTTACACATACATACTAACCTATATATTTGTTGGTGGGAGTGAGGACATTTGCGTTGTAAGGAAAGAAAGGCATCCTTGAATAGCCTCAGGTGACTGATTTCAGTACAAGAAATAGTTTTTGAAGGACACTTTTGAGCAGGCCAAAGTTGTTTTTCTTGAATAAATACTTTCATTGCCATTCAATGAATTTGTTATCCTTTGGACATCATTCAACATTCAGCTAGAAGATACAACAAATTAAAGTGGATTATATCGATTGCTTTTAAAAATTTATATCCTGGTTTCTCACAAATAACTGAAGTAACATAAGAATCATAGAATCAAAAAGGAGCCATTGTGTCCAGCCCTCTGGCCATTGCAGGAATCCAAATTAAAGCATCTTCCAAAGATGACTGTCCAACTTCTACTTAAACATTTCTAGTGAGGAAACCTGATATCCTCCCTAGGAAATTGGTTCTATTATCAAATTGCTCGTATTATTACCAAACTTTCAAAATACGTTATTCCATATCTTGTCCTCTGAAACTATTTGAAACAAATCATGGTCTTTTTCTATGTGACATTCCATTAGGTACTGAACCATGGTTTCATAAGCTAGGTAGACATATGAGTCAAATAAGCAAGTAAATAATCTTTCCCTGACCCCAGCCATCTTTTCTCAGGGCAAACACATATTGAACTCCTCCATTTTGACTTCAAAGGACTTTAGTTTCCAGTCCCTGGTCATCCTCAATGCCTTTAATGGGCCAAATTTACTTTCCCTGACCCTTAAATCTGATATTCAGGACCCGTCACCATACTTGAAGTGGGATTTAACCAGTGCACTATGGATACTGTGGAACTATTTGTTTGATTTGGAAACCAGTGTTACTAACTCTATTGGTTCAACCTAAAAGAATGATTGATCATATATTAATTTTGCAATCAATTACAATTTAAAATTGATTTCAGAAGTATTATTACTAACCTATATCTCTGCATTTGTTTGTTGTATGTCTTTAACTCAAGGCACTTTCAGCTCATTTCTTTAACTTATCAAATATTGTTGCATTTTGTTTCTACCTTCTAAAGCATTAACAATCTCAACTAGCTTATGTCATCTACACACATTTGACAAACATTCCATTCCAGATTTCATCCCTTAGTCTGAAACTCTGCGAACAACTATCAATCAGTCAGACAAAGCAATACAGGAAAGGCCACGCTAAGCAGCTTCTCATACTTCCTGCTTTTTTATGACAAATGATGTGCAGCTGTCACATGTATGAAAAAAAAAGATTATTATTCAAGAAATATTATTCAACTTCATACAGAGAAATGGACAGTTATGTGCACAAAGTACATGAACATTTTATATTTCCTCCTCCTCCTCCTCCCCCCCTCCTCCTTCTTCTCCTCCTTCTTCTCCCCCTCCCCCTCCCCCTCCTCCTCCTTAGAGGAGATTTTGGCATTAAGTTCAAAGTTTTATATTCTTTTTTATACCATAACTAACTCAATGTACTGTACCTTGTTAATGTTTAATTAATCTTTTCTTAATGTTATATTGAGGACTAATTGTAAAGCTTTAGTAATTCCCTTTATTCACTTATCAACATTATTTCTTGATATTGTGTCTCTGTTGCAAATTAGTAAATCCATAAAAAAAAACTTCGCCCCCTATTGGTGAGTTCTGTTAAGGCCATGTCCATGTTCTAACTAACCCTGTGTAATATTAGCCCAGCGTCTGTTTCTCTGCCACAGACTGTCCTCCAATATTTTTCTGAAGGATAAAATGCCATTTTGCCCTTGACTTTGCTTCTCTTTTTGTAGACAACCACTTTAAGCACATCTTCTGACTCCCTCCCTATTTCAATTTAATTTAATTTTTTAAATTCTCTGTATTTTTATAAAATACAAAGGTGAAATAGAAATGGGAAATTAGGGGAAGAGAAAAGAAAGGAGAAAAGAAAATGTAAGTTACAAGGGGGAAAAAAGTGAAAAAAAGGTGTTGACTTCCAACTCTTTTTAGCACAGCACAAGATTAAAAACACTCTAGCTTCAACTTTTTGCTTTTACACATTAATACGTAACTAGCTATTTCTATCTAATCGACAAAACCAAAGTCAAAGTTTCATTTTTTTTTCATCACAAGCACAAAATCCGGAAGTGATATCCAAATGAAAAACATACTTAAATATATTCTCTTTGAATAAAATAATCAAGTTCTGTTAAGGCCATGTCCATGTTCTAACTAACCCTGTGTAATATTAGCCCAGCATCTGTTTCTCTGCCACGGAATGTCCTCCAATATTTTTCTGAAGGATAAAATGCCATTTCCTCCTTTTGCCCTTGACTTTGCTCCTCCTTTTCTAAACACAACCACTTTAAGCACATCTTCTGCCTCCCTCCCTATTTCAATTTATTTCCTCCTGAGAGTACATCTGGCAAGGAAATGGCTATCCGAAGAATATTTTATATTGCAATGTTACATAGTAGTGCAGTAAAGTTGGACCTGAATACAAAGGATACTCATTTGAAATTACTGCTGCTATTGATTTTAATAGGATATTTCTTTCTCTTTATTGTAGCTTACTAGATCTGTATTTTATACTTTGATTTTCTTTTAAGGATATGAGTTTTTTTAAAAGCTACACATTGCCTAGGGCACTTGGAGATGGAATATGGTTTCAGAATCCAATACAAGGAACTTTTGAAATAGCTTTTAATGAGGATTGATTAATCAGATCAGGATATTATCAATTTGCTGCATCTGTTATATTTCCTTAGGGCCAAAATTCCAACGCCCACCATAAATTCCTCGTTAAAAGGCATACCTTGGACAAGAGTTAGATTTTTTTTTAAAAAAATATTGTCTTTTCCAATTTCGTTGGAAGTCTTTACCTACACTAAATTGCAGTTTCACCTTCCTGCCCCTTGAAATCAGAGCTCATAATCCCTTGTTTATAAGCAGTGACAGATTCCAGAGAAAATGAAAAGCAGGCGAGTTTTGCGTTCTTATCTTGATGGTAACTTAACATGTCACCCAGTCCTTTTAGCACCAGAGACATCACTCTGGCTTCATAATCCCCTCAGAAAATTCTTCTTGACAAATATAGACAAGTGACATCATGATAAGTGTGTGTGTATGTGTGTGTGTGTGTGTGTATGAGAGAGACTGGGAGGATGGGGGCAAGGGGAAGAATATATTTCCCTACAGAACTATTTATAAACCCTAGGACATACTATCGCCAAAATAATTATTTTTCCATTAGTTGACCTACTTCTTTGTTTATCCACAAAACGAGGGCTGCCTTGTCTCCCCCCCCCTCTGTTGCTCATGTGGGAGTCAGTTATGATAAGGGTGGTATCTGCAGACAGCTGTCTTAATGGACACCGGGCAGCCAACATGGTTAGCATTGCTGAGCTATGTAGTCACTGTCAATGGAATGAAGCTCTTGCATTTCATACTGATTCAGATATTCGGGGCCGTAACACCGCAGGACTTTTCCTCTTCCCCCCCTCACCCTCCCTCAACCCACCCACCCCCCTCCAATTCCTATCCTCGACACTAGATCTGGCTAGTTAATATGCCTGGAATGTGAAAACACCTATTGCTGAACTGTTTGGATTCCCAGGTTGGAAGATTATCTCACGCAGAAGAAGTTTTTGCAAAGATATATAAACTAACAGAGCTTGGCATGTCTCAGTCAAGTTGCCTTGGACAGTAAAGGCATCTTTCTTGAGAGGAATACTCCACTGTACCATCAGCTTTTGATCAGCCAGCAGTCAGGATGATGATGCTACTGGTAGAAGATCTGGTAAGTATCAAGCTACCTTGTGTGATATATATTTTTTTAAGTTGGGCATCACTTCCAGTTCAATAGCATGTGGTCTGACCATCATGTCAAAGGAATGGTTATCTCTAAGACAAAATTGTTTCTTTTGATTGAAGGTGGTACCTAAGGGAAAATTATATTGGAATGAAAATGTCATTGGGGAATGGGTGTGATCCTTTTAAGCAAACAGAACAGAGAGACAAAATCTACTATTTGAATTTCGATTCACATATGAATATGGCTTTAGCTGAGCTGATGTCCCATAGTTTTTTATCACTAGCAACTTTTGTGACAATAATGATATTCTCCTATGTTTAAAGATTATTATGAAGATGAATGAATAGGGAAAGGGTTATTTATTGCTGAAATTTTTACTGAAAACATTATCTTTCATATAAATACATGTTATTCATTTAATAACAGTACTTTATGTAGCAATAGATAGTACTGTAGTTTAGCTTGCAAACTAATTTTAAAAACCTCGGTCTTATTTAAGTGTCGACAGAATTTTCAAAAGAGGATATTTATTATATGCTATCTTTTGCCATATTGAGACTTTCGAGATAGTTCACAAGAAAATACAACAAAAACAGTAGGAGTGTGATGGGTTCACAGCTATTAAAACAGCTCTTGTGATTCAAAGTATTCTCAACTACGCTTATGCTATGCCAGGCATACAAGTCTGGCTCCAACTCCCATTCCAGACAACGGTAATGAAGAATTAAAACAGGACTTAAATGACCCAGCTTTAATAGGCCTCTAGTCACCTCTGCTGTTTATGACTGGTGTTATTAATGGCAGCAAGTGACAGTGAAGGAATGGAAAGAAAATAGAAGTGTTTCTGAAATAGTTGCTTATGTCAAACGCTTTAGCTGTAATTATAGCACATCATTTTTGTACTGGCAAATAAGCAAAGCCTTTAGCTATTCTATGCCTTTGAGCTTAATTTGTCATCAAATATGGGTATACCCTGTGTAATTTCCTGTGTGTATTATTATTTAATTTAATTGGATGGACTGTAGTGGGTCTTTTTCATGGATTACTAAACATTTTATATATACAATGTTTTTTTTTATTTTGCCAGATCACCTGGTATACCCAAATATCGGAGGTATATTTGGGTATACCAGGTGATCTGGCAAAAGAAAAAAAACATTTAATCTCTCTCCCCTAGTTTAGCTGATAGGGAGGAGAACTTGTGGCCTAGAGATTAAAGCCACTGCCTAACAGGCAAGCAGCCCAAGTTTGAATCCCAGAAGGGTATGGCTAGCTGATGAGAGCTTGAAATAGATCTATACTAGTCTCCCTTTATTTCTTTATCAGTAAAATGTAAAGTAAAGTTAGCAACTCGCAAACCAAGTGTGTTAGCAACTCGCAAGATCAACATGGCAAATTTTGTGCAACCCAGAATATTTTTCTATTTCTCAATAGCAGGACCCCAAGTCTCTTTAAGCTTCTTCTAAGCCAGAAAGGATTTCAAAAGCAGATGGCATAGGAGTCTGTCAGTAGGGAGGAACAAGGGAGTAGGACATTAAAAAAAACATGCCCCATTGCATTCTTGGATGGATTCTCCACCATTTCTCTTCATCCAGCTAAACATAGTCGTGACTAAAACCCACTGGAAGCATTGGGATTATAGAAGTCACACTGAGCTGTTTCGGTGATTTCAGTGAGATGTCGCAATCTCTAACTTTAGCCGCTTGCATACTGCGAACTGTTGCAGACTTGATTTTAAATTTAATTGAATGTATTAAGGGCACACATCCTTCAGTGTAAGATAATCTGTATCTGAGCTCATTAGCATCCACATCTTTCAACGTATTGCCATTCTTCTACATGTTAAATCTACCGTATTTTTCGGAGTATAAGACGCACCGGAGTATATAAGACGCATCTTAGTTTTTGGGGAGGAAAATAGGGGGGGGGGGAAATCTACCTACCAGGTATTCATCTGGCTAGCGTCCTTAGTCTGCTCAGCTTCAGCACATTATTTTATCCCCTGGTTAGGGCTGAAAAAACCCTTTTTCAGAGGAAATAGCAATGAAAACAAGCCTGCAAAGATTTAGGGCTGGAAAAAAACTTCTTCCCAGGGACTAGGAATGAAAAAAATCCTGCAAACTGGGAAGACTGTTAGCATCTCGTTAGGGCTGAAAAAACATTTTTTTGGAGGGAGTAGCAATGAAAACAAGTCGGGAAGAGCCGGGAAGATCGTTAGTACCTCGTTAGGGCTGGAAAAAAGGCTTCAAAAAAGCTACATTCGGAGTATAAGATGCACCCAAATTTTCAGCCTCTTTTGGGGGGGGGGAAAGGTGCGTCTTATACTGCAAAAAATATGGGTAATTCAAGCTCATTCCCTTTTCTGTCTGTTCGTTCTGAGGCCAGTGCTTAGTGGCTAGTAATCAGATCATTAGGGCAACAATTGCTTGGTTGCAGGCAACTACAGGTAGTCCTCAACTTAGAACAGTTCGTTCAGTGACCGTTTGAAGTTACAACAGCACTGAAAAAAGTGACTTATAATCTTATTCGCACACACTTATTCAACTGTTTTTTTCCCCTCTAGTAATTACAGTTGCTGGAGGTGACAGGTGGAACAAATAAGGGAAATGCTCATCATCCCTTCTTTGTATTATACATTTGTCAATATTGGTAAATATTAGTAAAAACTAATCTTACAATACAGGTAGTCCCTGACTTACAACAGTTTATTTAGTGATCATCTGAAGTTACAACGGCACTGAAAAAAGTGACTTATGACAGTTTTTCACACTTACGACCATTACAGCATCCCCATGGTCACGTGATCAAAATTCAGACACTTGCCAACTGGCTCATATTTATGACGGCTGCAGTGTCCTGGGGTCATGTGATCATCTTTTGCAACCTTCTTCCAAGCAAAGTCAATGGGGAAGCCGGATTCACTTAACAACCAGGTTACTAACTTAGCCACTCCAGTGATTCACTTAACAACTGTGGCAAGAAAGGTTGTAAAATGGGGCAAAACTCAACAAATGTCTCACTTAGCAACAGAAACGTTGGGTGCTCCACTGTGTTCATAAGTCGAGGACAACCTGTAGAATTCCTGGTATTAGCCGATGACCAGCTGCTCACAGCTAAGCAATTGTATGGCTAATTCCCATTAATATATAAAAATCTTTCCTGACATCCTTCAGCGTTTCTGGGCTTTCATTGTCACAGGTCATACTGCTGCTATGATGGCAAACGTCCTAATGTGAGTGTCAGATGTTGCAACCCAATACATTCACGGTCCACAGTAGCAATCAGTCTACAGTTTCCTTAGTCAGTCTACTGTCCTATCTCCAGCCCTTCCCTTTGAGGGTGAGGGAGAATCGTAGGGTGGTTTTCTTCTGGGCTTCTCTATTTCACTATATCCGTTGACTTTGTCTCTCAGATTGCTGCAAAACGTAACTATTTTTCTCAAACCATTTAGTCTCTTGATAACTATCCTACTAGTGCTCTTTTGTCCTACCTCCCAACAGAATTAAGCACGCTATTCTTAAGGAATGATGATAGTCTTCTTGCTTTTTTTTTTCATTCTGGCTCTTTCCAAGCTTCAATATCATCTACTTTTCCTTCAGGTTGAGGGGTTTTTTTTTTTTTTTTTGCAATCTATTGCCTCTATTGTCTATGCAGATTCTCAGCCATCCAGGTCATGGTTGTCCCAAAGGTGCTTTTTTCAAGAGGCAACTGGACTTTCTGGTTTTTCTTTGAAGACGTTTCGCTTTTCATCCAAGAAGCTTCTTCAGCTCCCCACCATCCAGTCAGAGCTGAAGAAGCTTCTCGGATGAGAAGCGAAACGTCTTCAAAGAAAACCCAGAAAGTCCAGTTGCCTCTTGAAAAAAGCACCTTTGGAATGTTGCCTCTACTGCTTCCATTTTTTTCAGCCTCCTTGCTTTTGAATATCCCGATGGTTAATCTTTTCCACAATTACTTAACTGCAAACATACTGTTGCCCTCAGTAATACTGTACAGCTCATGGTTTCTTATCAGTTCACTTACCATTTCCTCAAGGCGTCATGACGATCTTGGGACATCAATTTCACTTTTTTTTTTTTGGTCAACAAGTTCTTTCTGTGGTTGAACAATCTGTTTTTTTTTATAAGTTTCCTCCATGTCTTGGTTTGTCAGGGAAGTCTAATCTTAAGACACATGTTTTCTTTGACAGATGACATGCAAAAAGACAGAAGGTAGAGAAACAGGGGATTTCCTTCCGGAGGACTTCAAAGATGGAGAGTATGAAGCTACAGTGAGATTAGAGAAACAAGAAGACCTGAAAACGGTCATTGATCCCTCAGTAACACAGCGCACTCTGACTTACAAAGAAGAGAAGGAGCTGCAAGCTGAGGTAAAATAATGAGTTTTTATGTATCTTCTGGGAATATATCACCAATGTTTTGATCTATTGTTGTTCTCTACTACGGTCATATTATAACAAGCCTACATAATCTGGTAGGACTATGCTGAGGATAAGAAAAAAATGTTCAGTCAAACCTAATTATAATGAGAAAACCAGGAAGTTGAGATTTGAAACAAATTAAAAGGATGAGCTATTAAGAATCCTTGGGGAGTGCTTAATCTTTGCATTCATGATGTAATTATTTTATTTATTTATTTATTTATTTTTGTGAGATTTATATACTGCCTCACAGTGCAAGCACTCTCTAAGCGGTTTACACCAGTAAGCAATGTATATTTATATTGCCCCCAACAATCTGGGTCCTCATTTTACCTACCTCGGAAGGATGGAAGGCTGAGTCAACCTTGAGCCGGTGAGATTTGAACAGCTGACCTGCGGATCACAGTCAGCTAAAGTGACCGGCAGTACTGCCTCTAAACGCTGCGCCACCTTGGCTTTTAAAGTGAAATTACAATTTCACTTTCAAGGAAATTCCAGCTGGGGAACGAAGTTGGGGAAATTTTATTTTGAAAATCTGGACAATGTCGACTACTCATGGAGCATTAGACAAGATTAGACAGAAACTACATGATACTGGTTCCTATGAGTATCATTCAAACAAATTTCTCAGATGCTATAGGTGGTGGCAGGTTATTTGCTTTCTCATCTACTTACCTATAAAAAGGAATATCAGATTAGAAAACTCAAATGCTTGTAGCTCTGCTTTTGGCATACAGAAAATGATTGTCCGGGTACCCTTAGACCAGGGTGTAAAACTCGATTTCATTGAGGGCCGCATTAGGGTTGTGTTTGACCTCGGGGAGGCTGGGGGGGCATGGCCAGCTCGACGTCACTCCTGTCGGGGTGCCTGTGGTAGCCCAAACGCTCTGCCAACGAAAACCGGCTCCCGAGCTCCGTTTTCGGCTGCCACGTCCTCCTGCAGGCTGCAATCCTCTGCAAGTGAAAATGGAGCTCAGGAAGGCCACGTGCAGACCAGATCTAAATACCCCTTGGGCCGGATCCGGCCTTCAGGCCTTGAGTTTGACACCCCTGCCTTAGACAAAACAAACAAACAAACAAACAAACAAACAAACAAACAAACAAACAAACAAACCAAATTTCAATAGGGCAATCTTCTTCAAACTAGCATCCTCTAGTTGGGTCAGAACATAAGTCAAGAGAATGGAGCTCAAGAAGTTGATATTGCCACACATCTGCAGGAGGGTGAGGTAGAGAGAAACTAGAACTCTTAGTAGCATAATCATCAGGCTAGAACTTAAATGGAAAAATTTGCTGGAAAAATACTAGCCCACTGATGCAACTGATATTGCTCTTGATTTAATGTTAATGACCATAATGTGAATCATAATCAATAATGCTTGAACCCATGACAAATGATCTGATATGACCACCACCCCCAGATTCTAATGATCCAAAAGCATCATTAGAAGAGAAAAAAACTGATCAGGATTTTTGTACAGGTTATTCTACTCTCCCTCTAAGAATGTGCAAGAATCACACCTGCAGCTTTCGTGTTGTTTAGTTATTTATTGTATTTAACCAATTTACATAGACATCTAATCAATATGCAACATAGGATGACACAATTAAAAACAGCAAGTGGCAACTCGAAAAGGATATTAAAAGATAGTAAAACTTTTTTGTGCTAGAGGTCCAATAATTTTAAACAGCCCTGAACAGTTGGAAAGAAATTTATTTTATTTTATTTTATTTATTTGTCAAACATGTATAGGATAGTAGTAGTTTGTATAAACATAAAAGTAAAAAGTAACGATAAAAGAGGACAATAGGACAGTAGGACAGGAACGGTAGGCACAGTGGTGTGCTTATGCACGCCCCTTACAGACCTCTTAGAAACGGGGAGAGGTTGACTGTAGACAATCTAAGGTTAAAGTTTTTGGGGTTTGGGGAAGAAACCACAGAGTCAGGTAGTGCATTCCAGGCATTGATCACAAAATCTTCTGACCTACTGTCTGGGTTAACGTGCTGGACTAGATCTCCAGATCTTTCCAAAAGGCAGGCAAGGCGGAAGCCATCTAAATCTCAGGGGGAATGCTCTTCCATAGGGCACGGCAATCAAGTAGGCTTTTGGGTGCTGCTGGATGAGGGTCTATGACAACTCGCCACAGCCAACTCGCCACAGCCAACTTGCCACGGCCAACTCGCCACAGCCAACTCGCCACAGCCAACTTGCCATGGCCAACCCGCCACAGCCAACTTGCTGTGAGACAACTTGCCATGCCCAACTCGCTGTGGGACAAGAGTTATACTAATATCAAAGAAATTGTGGCATAGTATCATTAAAGAAAGGATGCCAAAGGAGGTGCAAAATGAAATGTGAATGGCAAAAATTAAAATAATGTTTATTTATTTTAAATAATTAAATTGGATTATTGAATTGTCGCGTGGCAAGTTGTCCTGTGTTGAGATGACCATGGTGAATTGGCTGCTGCAAATGGCTGTGGTGAGTTGGCCGCAACGATTTGGCTGCGGTGAGTTGTCCCATTCTGGCTAGTGTTATCACTCTTTATTTTTATTTATTTATTTATTTATTTATTTATTTTATTTATTTGTCAAACATGTACAGGATAGTAGTTGTTTGTATAAACATAACATAAGTAAAAAGTACCGATAAAAGAGGACAATAGGACAGTAGGACAGGGACAGTAGGCACAGTGGTGCGCTTATGCACACCCCTTACAGACCTCTTAGAAATGGGGAGAGGTCGACTGTAGACAGTCTAAGGTTAAAGTTTTTGGGGTCTGGGGAAGAAACCACAGAGTCAGGTAGTGCATTCCAGGCATTGACCACTCTGTTGCTGAAGTCGTATTTTCTGCAGTTGAGTTTGGAGCGGTTTACATTAAGTTTGAATCTATTATGTGCTTGTGTATTGTTGCGGTTGAAGCTGAAGTAATCATTGACAGGAAGGACTTTTTGATATATGATTTTATGAACTACATTTAGATCAGATTTAGGTGAGAAGATCCAGAGCAGATTTTCTCAAGTAGGCAAACTTTTTCAGAAACAGGTCACCCTTGCAAGCAACCAGGCCTTGTACCATGAAGGACTTTATGTGTTACATTACATATTAATAGTGACAGCAGAAAAAATTGAGAAATGTATTGATTCAGCCAAATGAGCCAGACATTTGCTAGGACATGCTCCTGAAATTCTCCTGCTTAGTCCTTCAAAGGTAAGATCGGTAGATGAGTAGGAGGCAACAATCTGTTACATGATGCATTTATGAGTTACTTGAGAACCATTTAGGAGTATGTTGCCTCTGCTTTAAATACAAGCTGACACATCTTTTGTACAGGGTAGCAGCTCAAGTGACTTTTCACAAGGTGTTAATGAGTGCGACATCAAGTGACAGCCTGTTCTATAATGTATACTAGTTATTGCACTAACAACCCCTTTGCATCTTTTCTTTTGGAAGTGATTCTTGATCAACTAATTTTAAAATGCATCTTTACTACTCTCTCTCTCTCTCTCTCTCTCTCTCTCTCTCTCTCTCTCTCTCTCTCTCTCTCTCTCTCTCTCTCACTCTCACTCTCACTCTCACTCTCACTCTCACTCTCACTCACTCACTCACTCTCCCCCCTCTCTCTCTCCCTCTCCCTCTCCCTCTCCCTCTCCCTCCCTCCCTCCCTCCCTCCCTCCCTCTCTCCCTCTCCCTCCCTCCCCCTCTCTCTCTCTCTCTCTCTCTCTCTCTCTCTCTCTCTCTCTCTCTCTCTCTCTCTCTCTCCCCCTACTCCTTCAAACCAGTCGTGATTCCTCATGACTATATGGACAAGTCCACGCAATTTTCTCACCAGCATTTTCGGAATCGCTTTCTTCTTATGGCTGAGAGAGAAGGACTGCCCAAAGTCACTCAGCTGGCTTTGTGCCTAAGGCAGGATTAGTCCACACGAGTCTCTCTCGCTTTATAGCCTAAACACCTTCAACCAATAAATCAAACTGACTCTCGACTTTCCTTTTAGATTCTCTCAAAAAGCTACTCTTATCACAACTTTTTATACAGTGAGTTTACCCATGCAATCTAGTATTCAACCTTCTAATGTATTTAGTGGCATCATGATTAGCAGTACAGATGTACAAATATAACTATTGTACGAAACCTTTTGTCCAACATTTTCCTTTACTGAGCTCTCAGGAAGAAAGGGACTTGCAGAAACAAAACCCGTAGCTGTTTTCTACTTCTCCAGGCTATTTTCTCTGCACGCCTACTGATAACATAACTTTTAAAATCAGCACTGAGTGGGTCCTTGATGCTCTCTGAGCCTGCTTGTTTTCTTGCAGACCTTTCATTAACCTAATTAGGTAATATCATCAGTGCTAGTAAGTAACAGGAGTGCTGTTTGTTGTCAGTTGACTTGCCTGTCTGTCTGTGTGGGTGGAGGCGGCCTTAGAGATTCTTTGGTTGGGCTGTTTACTTTTAATATTTAAAAATATTTACTGACCCCTCAAATCCTGAACATAAATTTAACAGATTAACAGAGTTGGAAGGGACCTTGCAGGTCATCTAGTCCAACCCCCTGCCCAAGCAGGAGACCCTACATCTGTCTCTACCTAGGATTGAACTCACAACCTCCTGATTGCAAGGCAAGAGCTCCACCTCTAGGCCACAGCAAATTGTTTCAACTCCTACCCTCAAAACGACGCTATAGAGCACTGCACACCAAGACAACTAGACACAAGAACAGTTTTTTTCCAGAACGCCATCACTCTGCTAAACAAATAATTCCCTCACCACTGTCAAACTATTCACTAAGGCTGCACTACTATTACTATTAGTCTTCTCATTGTTCCTATTACCCATCTCCTCCCACTTATGACTATATGATTGTAACTTGTTGCTTGTATCCTTACGATTTATATTAATATTGATTGTTTCCTGATTGCTTATTTGTACCCTATGACAATCATTAAGTGTTGTACCTCATGATTCTTGACAAATGTATCTTGTCTTTTTATGTACACTGAGAGCTTATGCACCAAAGACAAATTCCTTGTGTGTCCAATCACACTTGGCCAATAAAGAATTCTATTCTATTCTATTCTATTCTATTCTATTCTATTCTATTCTATTCTATTCTATTCTATTCTATTCTATTCTATTCTATTCTATTCTACTGATGGCTCTTGGGCAGTTTCTTGATTGGGGCATTGTTTACTTGATTGTTGGTCTGATATTAACCTTGGAGTTAATCTATGCTGATCTGGTTGCTGATCACTGGTGGAGAGGTGCTGGGGTTTTTTGTTTTTGTTCTCTTTTGGACTGGTTCAGCGGTCCCCAAACTTGGCAACTTTAATAGCAATAGCAATAGCAATAGCACTTAGACTTATATACCGCTTCACAGTGCTTTACAGCCCTCTCTAAGCGGTTTACAGAGTTCAGCATATTGCCCCCAACAATCTGGGTCCTCATTTTACCCACCTCGGAAGGATGGAAAGCTGAGTCAACCTTGAGCCTGGTGAGATTTGAACAGCTGAACTGCTGAACTAGCAATCAGCTGAAAGTCGCAATGCTGCTTTTAACCACTGCGCCACCTCGTGGCACCACCTTAAGACTTGTGGACTTCAATTCCCAGAATTCTCCAGCCAGCATACTGAGCTTAAGAAATAAATAAAACCCCCAGTAATTTCACCTGTCAAGACACAATTAAAACTGATGCAATCATGGGATTCCTTTTGAGAATTGTGCTCATTGAACACAATGAGACTTAATTGCTGTACACTGCCTTGAAACATCAGTGAGGTGGAGGAGAGATAGGCACAGTAAAAAGCTACCGACCTGTGGATGAAGATTTTCCTCTTTTTAACATGGTTGGTAATGCCTGAGATTCCTTGAGAGTCACATGTTAATAATACTACATTTATTTTGGGAGAGTCATATACAAACCATCTTACTGGATTGTTCATTCCTTTTGTCCAGCTCAAGAAAAAGAAACTAGAGGCGAGAACAAAACTTGACAATTTGGAAGACCTTGAAAAAATCATCACTCTGAAGAAAAGGAAAAAAGTGAAGAAGGTCAAAGTCCTAGCTGAGAAGGAGCCTGAGCAAGAAGTTCTAGTACGTTCAAGCGACAAAGTATTTTAATTTCTTCTGTTCTGCATTCAGTGGCATCTCCCAATAATGATGAGCTCTTTCTATTCTATATCAGACAGGACCTGTAGATGTTCCCACGTTTTTAAAAGCTGCCTTGGAGAACAAAATGCCGGTGATTGAAAAGTATTTAGCAGACAAAGGAGACCCAGATGCTTGTGATGAGGTACATTGGCTTTGACTGATTTCTGTACTATTTGTTTGATCCTAATTGAACAGTTTCCCCCAAAGCAGGGGTCAGCAACCTGTGGCTCTGGAGCCGCATATGGCTCTTTCATCCCTCTGCTGCGGCTCCCTGTCGCCAGTCGGCACCACAACTTTGAGAGGAGCTTCCGGTTGGGGGAGGGGGGAAGCAGGGTGTGCCAGGAGGAAACTCTATGGCAAGAGGCGGGTTTTCCGGTCAGCTCCACAATTGATAGGGCTTTCGGTTAGAACTGGTAGAGGAAAAAGGACGCCGCACTAGGAGGAGACTCTCTGGTGTGGGAACCGGACTTCCGGTCGGCTCCAGAATTGAACGGGGGGGGGGATCTTTGAGTGTTTAAGGTTGCCAACCCCTGCCCCAAAGGATACTAGAAGTTGTATCTCAATGAATCCTTGCCTTTGAAACATCCTAAGTGCTCTACCTCCAGTTTCCAGGTTTTTCCGGGATGGGGGAGGGAGGCAACAACTTTCAAAATAGTTTTAGAGTGCCATTTTCTTAGAGTGTAATCCAGTCTTTCTTCCACCAACACTGCGGGAAAAACAAAAGTCTGACTTAAGCATTACATCCAGTAGCAGTTCAGCAGTTCCAAGAAGTTCCACACCCATTTGCACTATTCAGGTGACCCTGAGGGTCCAGATAAACCTTCAAGTGGCCTCTTGAAAAAGCACCTTTAAGGTAGAAGGAGGAGATGGAAATAGGGGGAGGGGAGTGTAATACAAAGAGAACAGACTGATGAACAGTGGTTGGAAATAGGTGCAAAATAAGATATTGATTTTTGATTGATTGAATTAAAATGTATAAATATGCATATTATTGATATATTTTAAGGTATGTGTGTATTGATATACAAATGGAATTGTGGAGAAAAATAAAAAAAATTGCAAAAAAAAAAAAGAAAAAAAAGAAAGAAAAATCACCTTAGCAACTGTCTCAGTAGACAATTACCTCCAATACTTAATCTCTCTCTCTCTCTCTCTCTCTCTCTCTCTCTCTCTCTCTCTCTCTCTCTCTCTCTCTCTCTCTCTCTCTCTCTCTCTCTCTCTCTCCTCCCTCCCTCCCTCCCTCCCTCCCTCCCCTCTCCTCCCCTTCTTGGTGATCATATGGGCCAAACTCTCCACATCTTCCAATGTTGCACTTCTTGTTTGAGTTGTTCTATGCTCTGGCTGACACACAATCTAGATGACAATACTTAGTTAATATCAGCCTCATCAAGAAAGCTAAACAGTGTCACCTCTGCTAGTGCTAGTACTTATATGACCACCAGGAAATCTGAAGGCTATAGATTAGAAAATCACCAGGAGAAAGAGGGATGGAGAAATAAGGCTTTAAAAATAAAAAAAGGCAGTGGTTTATTATTGATTGTGCTATCTGTCTTCCAACTGACAGTACAAGCGTACAGCCTTGCACAGGGCATGCTCACAAGGACACCTGGAAATTGTGGAAAAGTTAGTAGCCGCTGGGGCTCATCTTGAATTCCAAGATATGGTAAGCAAAAACTGTGCACACTTACACTGTTCTTCGGACTGATTCTCACAAACATGTAAAGCACCTGAAAGAATTATGAGAAAGAGAAGGAGCCCATTCGCCTATCCATTATTATTTTCAATAGGAGTATGCTAACACAAGGAAAGAGACAGAATTAACATGTCATCTCAGATCATGCATGCCTAGTCTCCCTGTGACATACGGTGGTGGTGGTGGTGGAGGTGTCTTTAAAATTAACTTGACTATGAATGAAGCCACATCAGGAATCCGCTTCATTCATATTCTCAATCACATCAAGCAAACTTTTGTAGACAACAAGCCCTCCACTCGGGTTGACTTTTCAGTTGACGTGAAGAAGAGAGCAGGATAATAGGGGTGTGAGTTGTCTGGAGTGGGGCCAGCAGATAAGGCTCCACTCAATGTCATTCATGTTAGCAATGCATGCCTCTGGTCAGATGTAATTGCTCAAGGAGACTGTTGTTTACTGCACTGTACAATTCATAAAAGGGACTTCATGATAAGTTGCCTTCTAAGGGCATGCTTCTGCTGCAACGATACACACATGACTTTCTCAGCCTCCATGCCAAGTTATGTTCTTCTGGTCAAGTGGAAGGGCTTTCTGACCTACAGCCTATGTGATTAAATTAGTCCAAGAGGAGTTGAACATATCCAGAGAGCACCAAAGGGGGACCTGCAGCTTAATAATAAAATGTATATTTTAAATAGAGAACTAGATGGAGAAAGGCATTTGTTTTTGACACTAGGAACTAATACAAGTAGTCCTCAACTTATAACAGTTCGCTTAATGACTGTTTGAAGGCACTGAAAAAGTGACTTATGGCCATTTTTTTTACACTTATGACCGTTGCACCATCCCTATTGGTCACATGCTTTACATTCGGATGCTTGATAACTGACTCACCTTAACAACAGTTGCAGTGTCCTGGGGTCATGTGATCACCTTTTGCAACTTTCTGTCAAGCAAAGTCAATGGGGAATCCAGATTCACTTAACAACTGGGTTACTGATTTAACAATGGCAGTGATTCACTTAACAAATGCGGCGAGAAAAGTCATAAAAACGGGCCAAAATTTAACACTTCACAAATTTCTCACTTAGCAACATAAATTTTGGGCTCAGTTGTGGTCGTAAATTGAGGACGACCTGTAGCTATTGGTCAAAACAGAAAATAATAATCTGGAATAAAGCTCTGCTTTTGTTCCTCAATGAATTACAACTTAATCAAGTCTTGGTCACTAGGAATTACTGCTTATATTCAGGAGTCACCATGATCTTAGATCATCTCCTTTGTCTTAATTTGTTGGCTTGCATCCAGAAAAATCTGGATCTTTTATTGAAAGATCTTTCAGCTTTGTTAATCTCTGAGTCCAGGAACCTGAAAAGTTTTTGCCAATCGAAAGGATGACCAGCCAAGAGCCTGAATACTTTTAAAACAGGTCTATGCTTTCATTATTCCTACATTATTTTAATCACCTGGTCTTTTGTTTTGCTTCTTCTGATGTAGCTCGAATCAACGGCTATTCATTGGACGTGTCGAGGTGGAAATGTAGAAGTCCTGAAATTCCTCTTAAACAAAGGGATAAACAGAAATGCCAAAGACAAGGTATTTTATGATAATTGTCCCCAAAATTTTATTTACGGAAGATGTGAATCTGGAACCTGCTTGTATGAAATTCTTTTCTCCATCCAAGTTTATTGTCTACAGTTATGGATGATGCTTTTTTCCCCTTCCCCATTTCCATTAGTTGCTCAGCAGTCCTTTGCATGTGGCAGTAAGGACAGGCCAGTATGAATGTGGAGAACATCTCATTGCATGTGAAGCAGATCTGAATGCCAAAGACAGAGTAAGTATACCATCTCTCCTTCCTTGGTAATGGATAGAGTAGGTGGCAGGGGCGGGTTCCTAATTTTTTTACTACCACTCTGTGGGCGTGGCTTATTTTGTGGGTGTGGCTTGCCAGCCATGTGACCGGGCAACATGCAAAAATGCCTAGGATCATCACCGGCGTTCGTGGCTTCTCGGACTGCTGAAGGGAGGGGAACTGAGATAGGTCCTGCCGCCCATTCCCCCTCCCCTCAGCAGCTCGAGAAGCCTCAAACGTGCGAAAATGCCTGGGATCATCACCGCGCGTTCGTGGCTTCTCGGACTGCTGAAGGGAGGGGAATGGAGATAGCTCCTGCCGCCCGTTCTTTCAGCGTCTCACGCGCTCCCTCAGCCATCCTCCCCTGGTTGGACTCACTGTGGGGTAGGAAGGCAGTCCATGAGCAGTGCCGGAAACTTGGCTTCTGGGCATGCGCAGAAGAAAATTTTAAAAAAAATCAAAATTTATTTTTGAAAAATGGCGGTGCCCAGGCAACCGACCGCACCGGTACTGTGACATCACCAGCGGGCTGCTACCGGTGCTATAGAGTGGACCGCACTGGTAGGAACCCACCACTGGTAGGTGGTATTAGAAGGCAATATTGAACAAGAAAGACCTGGTGTAATGGTGGCTTTTTGTGCTTGTAAAAGTGGACCAAAATGACTCAAATATAGAGGAAGAGAGGCTTCTCGTACTACTGAATAGGGTCCCGTGAATACCATGAATAGAGGTGACCATCAACCAGACATAACCACTTTCTATATTTTATGCCAAAGCCGTACAGGTACACTTACAACCGTAACTGAGGCTAGAATTGTGATTGTTAAGTCATTGTGATTGTAAGGTTTCCATCCATTGTTCCTTATCTGGCCTTCGGGTGTTTTGGAAAATAGGTTGTCCCTCTCTTCTCTGTGACAACACCTCAAATATTGGAACACCGCTACCATGTCACCTCTGGTTCTTCTCTTCCCTTAGACTAGATAACAGCTTTTGGTTGCAACGTGTTGATATCCTTTGTTGAGCATTGTCAATATTGTGCACGACCAGCCTCCAAGACTGTCATATTCAATTTTCCTTCCTTCTCCTAGGAGGGGGATGCTCCAATGCACGATGCAGTGAGATTAAATCGATATAAAATGATTCGACTCCTGATTCTCTATGGGGCTAACCTGAATGTAAAGAACATTGTAAGTTACTCCATTTGCAGCCATCCCCCCCACCCTCCGTTGTGAAACTGAAGTCACGTAGAAGTGCTGAGTTGAAATCAGACAATATATAGATGCATTGAAATCAATGTTATTTATAGTAACTATGATTCAGTTTAGTCTCATGGATTTTTCTGCGTCTAATTTAAATATGATGGATCAAGCCCACAAATTGCAAATTACATGTCAGATTATACTCATTACTAACAAACTGCAAAATGAATGCATTACAAGGCTTCTCTCCCCCAAAACATATTCCTACTGTTTTGAAATATATTTTTCAGTTGATTTTTTTGTTCAACTGATTCTAATGTTATATTCAAAAAAAGACAGAACTTAAAAACAGGCTATTTTAAAGATTGAATTCAATGCTACAGTTAGTCCTCGACCTACGACCACAATTGAGCCCAAAATTTCCGTGGCTAAGCGAGACAGTTGTTAAGTGAGTTTTGCCCCACTTTACAACTTTTCTTGCCACGATTGTTAAGTGAATCACTGCAGCTGTGAAATTAGTAACACGGTTATTAAGTGAATCTGGATTCCCCATTGACTTTGCTTGTCAATAGGCCGCAAAAGGTGATCACATGACCCCGGGATACAGCAACCGTCATAAATATGAGCCAGTTGCCAAGCGTCTGAAATTTTGATCACATGACCATGGGGATGCGGCAGTGTGAAAAATGGTCATAAGTCACTTTTTATCAATACCGTCGTAACTTTGGTTACTAAATGAACTGTTGTAATTCGAGGACTACCTGTATTTTCTGGAGGGAAGCATTGGATAGATTCCTACAAGAGCATGGCAGAATTTGGGCAAATCGTGCCAGATCTGGGGTGCCAGAAACCCCTTGCCTAACCTTATGAAGCTATTTGTCTTCGAAGCTGAAAAGGTGCTTCGGGAGGGATGTGGATGTTTCCTGCTTCTGTTAACACCTCCTTAAAAGAGCAACCCTTTTCATGGTTCATTCTCTGGAGAAACATATTTGGAAAACCCAACGGTGCTTTTTCAGGAAGCAACTGAACTTTCTTGGGGTTTTTTTTGAAGACATTTTGCTTCTCATCCAAGAAGCTTCTTCAGCTCTGACAGGATAGTGGGGAATGGAAGGATTTATATTCCTTGCAAACAGCTCAGAGGTGGGTTCCTGCTGGAGCTGCCTGGTGTGCAGCTCCGGTAGGGAGCGGCCAATTGCACAATTTGCGCGCGACCACTCCGGAGCCCTCTCTACTGGTCCACCGCGCATGTCGCCATTTTTCCCCCTGAATTTTTGGCCAATTTTGCTTCTGCGCATGCGTGGAAGCAAAATCGCGCCGAAATCTCACGCACGCGCGTGTCCCTTCGCAAGATTTCAGCATGATTTTGCTTCCACGCATGCGCAGAAGCAAAATCGTGCGTGCGCCCGAAGCGTGGGGATGCGGTAAGGGAGCAACCCGCCACTGAAACAGCTGGTCCTTTTAGAGGATCCTTGAAACACTTGGACTCGCAGAGGTGGGATTCAGCAGGTTCTGACCAGTTCTGGAGAACCGGTAGGGGAAATTTTGAGTAGTTCGGTAAATACCACCTCTGACTGGCCCCGCCCCGCCCCCATCTATTCTCTGCCTCCCGAGTCCCAGCTGATCGGGAGGGAATGGGGATTTTGCAGTATCCTTCCCCTGGCATGCCCACCAAGCCACACCCACAGAACCGGTAGTAAAAAAATTGAATCCCACCACTCATTTGGAGGTTTAACTGTGTCCTCAGGGTCACCTGAGTCGTAGTCCTGGTTCCAGTAGTCTGCGGTTTTTCCCACTGGAAATCCATTCCTACTCCCACACCATTCAAAGGGTGTCCATCCCAAATTGTATAGCTAAAAGAAAAAGCACCTTTGGGACAACCATGACCTGGATGACTGAGAATCTCTGCAGAATATTTGGAGGACAAATAGGCTGCAATAGGTTCACCATGCACTCCTGCTATCTGTTCAAGGGTGTATTTTCCTGGGGAATTCACTACCATAAAAACTTTTTAAAAGGAGGTGCCAACAGCTGCAGCATGCACATCCATGCCTTTTCTAAAATACTTTCTCATTCCATCTCCTTCACAAATGGGGATTTCTGCACTATTTACCTGTTAATGTGGCTTTCGTTAGAGCTGCAGATTTTATACAGAATATGCAACCCAAAGCGGAACTTTGGATCTTTAAACTCATTTATAAACCTAGAAACATCTCATAGAAATTGATCCTAAAACTAATTGAAACCACTGCAGGAAGACTTGCTTGCAACAGAGGCCTCCTGTTTAATTTCTTATATACCTTTGGTCATGATGCCACTTTTTGGATATGTGTTGATAGAATTGATTGGGTTATATATATATTTTTTAATAGTTTGAACAGAGCCAGGGTAAAATAAAATGAGTAAAAGCAATACCTTTCTTCCTATTTGATGTCCTTCCATATTTCAGTGCCTCACTGCCTTTCTAGATTTGAACATTTATGCAAGTGGGTCTGGCTCTTTGGGGCCAATATAGGTCAATGAATAAAATACTTTTTAAAAATGATTAAGTAGGCAGGTTTATGAGAAAACAATTACAGATTTTCTGTTGGATACCACTGGTAGGATCTGGATTGGCCATCTGAAACAGAAGATACTCTTTTGTGGTATTTTGGTTAGCTGTAATAAAGATACTATATTTATTGTGGATTTTGGGTGAAGTACGTGTGATAGATGGAATAAGAATTTATGGCAAGGCTACAACACATACTACTATACAGTATATGCTGGAAGCACATTCATTGTTCCATATTAGCATGAATTCTAGAAGTGTGAAACACTTATCTTTTTGAACATGTTTATTCAAACAATGCGACCAGACAGCTCTCCCTCATTTTGCCCTACGAGAAATCGATCAAGTAAAATAAAATTAAAAGACAGCAAAAATCACATGCCAAGAAGCATAATCACATTTTCTTCATTGTCTTTGCATAGGAAGGGAAAACCCCGATGGATCTTGTTCTACAGTGGCAAAACGGCACCAAGGAAATCTTCAGCAACCTGAAAGAGAATGCTTATAAGGATTCTCCCATAGATACATTCTGAAAACCAGATTGAAAGCTTCAATGAACGACCCGTTTCTTTGCAGGTGGCACCATTATCAGCTTAAAGAACAATGTGAAGAAAAGTTCCTGGATACGTGATGCCATCTTTGCCTCGAGCTAGTGTTTTGCCTTTGGAATAAGTCTGAGGACAAAAGGTTCAAAGGCACGGCTTGGGTGTTACAATTCCACTGGTTTCAAGGTGTATTTTTTTAATTTATTCCTATTTATATCCTGTATTCCATTCTTCCCTTTTTCTTGGATGAAGTTTCTTGAGCTGTTGTTTCTCTGATGATCTTTCAAAACGTCCTGTTGATACTAGAATTGTAGGTTACTGAAGTGATAAATCAGCCAAGAGCATTTATGCAAGACAATCACGTTTCTGAATGTATTAGCAGCTTCACAACAAGCTTCTCTCCTCCCAACTTAACTCCAATGTAATTAATTTTTAGGTGTCACCCAACATTTCTGCTGAATTGCTATTATCAGAGCAAACTGTTAAAGCGAAAGATGGGAGCTGGAGAAGAGAGGTATGGAAAGCATTAGAAAGGAACAGGGGAAGTAGAATGAAAAAAGGAACAGATCTGGTTTATTTTAAAATTTATTAAGAAGAGTAGACCAGTTTTCCTCAAAATAGTGGACAATGAATGAACTACAAAGTTCAAAGCGGAATGTTACGTAAAGGAAAGTGTTGAAGTGAAGTAGAAGAAAATGCAATTATTTTTTACATGCTCAGTAATGGAAGAAAAGTTCTGTATATTTGTATGGCTTTTTATGTACATTTTGTATTAAATTCCCTTTAAGATTTAAATAAGAGAATGGCTTGTTCTGCCTGAATACTTTGACTTATTTGTCTGAAGATTGTTATGTTCCATCAGCTAACAAAAAAAATGCTTGCCAGTTCTCAGATAAGCGTTAGAGGTTATAAATAAACTTTGAAAAATCTTTACCTTCTCAAATCAGGTGGCCAATACTCAAATTGTTGACACTGACTGGATCAATACTTTGCACCAATGTATGATGCCATTTGGCTTAGTATTTGAGGTAAATTGTGGTACTATACCATCATTACTGGCTTAAGAAAGTTACATGAACAAAACCAATGGTGGTGTATCCATAATTAAGGTTTAAACAAAACATGGCTAGCCACCATGGTAGGCTACTAAATACTGTTGTGTGTCTCTCATAATGAGTGGTAAAAACCCACAGCAGTATTGAATGGGTGCTGAATGAAAGCAGGATGAATACAAGGATGGCTCAAGGTTGACTCAGCCTTCCATCCTTTGAGGTCGGTAAAATGAGGACCCAGATTGTTGGGGGCATATGCTGACTCTTGGAGAGCTGAAAAGCACTGTGAAGCGGTATATAAGTGCTACTGCTAAAAGTTGCAGCTAAATGAACTTGGATGAGATCCTCAAAAGGAGAATAAAAGCAATGTGTGATGGTGGAGGGAAAGATGGTTTGCAATGACAGAAACATACAGAGGGATATAGTGAATGGTGTTGGCATAAACTAGAGTTAAACTTCCTTTTCTTTTATCTCCTGTTGTCTCTTTGGCTATATATAATTATTCAGCGTTTTATGTGGCATAGCTTATCCCAAAAGAAAATAGTAGAAATACGTCATTGCACGGACATAGAAACAATAAAGCCCTAATTCAAATTTTATGGAACAACTTCCAACATTTACCTGAAATGTTTCCGAAGCAGGAAATTGCAAGCCACTTGGCCAACCTTGCGATTGCTACCGAGATTGCTGGTTTCAGGGTTAGACCCACCCAATGGCCTCAACATTGGCAAACCTGGATCTGAACAACTGCTCCACGCTTTCCACAAGCTTGTCATCAAGATCTAATTACATATGACAACAGCACAATCTTTGTGCTATAGATTACGCGTATTGTTCTGATCAGGTACAGAGCAGAAAGTTGAAGGAGCAATTTAGAGCAGAGGCTGCAGGTGATATCAGGGTGCTGAAACCTCCATCCCCATCTTAGATTTCCTAATATGCTGAATATCTGGGTAAGAGTATCTTCCTTCTACCCAACATTCTTTGAACAGAACCATCTTTTAACTCACATCTGAGATCTACTGTATATACTTGAGCACAGAACTGTTACTGTGACATCTACTTAAGATTCTTCATTTAGTAGTAGAAGCTCCTAAAGTAGTAATCCTTTAGGAGCTTCTAGAACACAATTTTATTGTCATCTTGCCAGGAAGTGATAAAGCCATTTGAATGGGAATTGGAAATGGAAAGTAAGAATTATATATAACATTCCTAAAATGGAAATGGGTAAACAAGTCTTACAAACATGTACTGTATTTTTCGGAGTATAAGACGCACCGCAGTATAAGACGCACCTTAGTTTTGGGGGAAGAAAATAGGGGGAAAAATCTACCTACCAGGTATTCATCTGGCTAGCGTCCTTAGTCTGTTCAGCTTCAGCACATTATTTTATCCCCTGGTTAGGGCTGAAAAAAATCTTCTTCGGAGGGAGTAGCAATGAAAAAAAGCCTGCAAAGACTTAGGGCTGGAAAAAAACTTCTTCCGAGGGAGTAGCAATGAAAAAATCCTGCAAGCTGGGAAGATTGCAGCTCGTTAGGGCTGAAAAAACCTTTTTCCGGAGGGAGTAGCAATGAAAACAAGCCTGCGGGAAGATCGTTAGCACCTCGTTAGGGCTGGGGGAAAAAGCTTCGAAAAAGCTACATTCGGAGTATAAGACTTTTCAGTAAAAAGTTCACTAAAAATTTTCAGCCTCTTTGGGGGGGGGGGAAGGTGCGTCTTATACTCCGAAAAATACGGTACTATATTACATGTTTATTGCCTTGTTTCAGATAAATACACATTCTCACCTCATTTTGTCTCATACTATAGGCATGGTTACTTCTCAACCCAGGATAGGACAGTTCTAGTTAAATTGCACAAATAATCTGGATGCTCCACTATTATAGCTATGAGTAAAGTGACAGAAACTTTGCTCATAGCTAAGGCTGCAATTTCTTCAAATGATTACAAACAGTAGGCTGCATTAATGTCTCTGTAATCAGGAACTCAGATGTGGAATGCCTGTTAACATTATAATCCTGTGATGAAATTACAGCATGCAAATGTAGTCAGATTAATAAAAGCCAACACATTTTTTTTAAAAAAAATCTAGGTTGCATATGTAGAATGTCAAAACGGATAGTGAAAGTTGTATTTGATAAGATATATTTATTATAAAAGACAGCACAGCTATATACAAGTTCTCCCGCTTCTTTCAAATGTTGTATTGCCATGTTTCACCAGTCAATATTCAAGGAGCATCATCTATTTCTCCTAAAGTCCATACAGAGAATTCACCTAAGTCAGCAGAGGGTTCCGGTTATTTTCGCTACCGGTGCGCATCGTGAGCATGCGCAGAAGTGAACTCGCGTTTTATCGGGCGATTTCACTTCCGCACATGCTTAGGACGACATTACAAGCCGAAACACAGCTGAGCAGCTTCTCAGCTGTGCTTCAGAGGAAGAATAAACGTCGGTATTGAAACAAGGGTGGCTGGGAGGGCTTTTTTCTGACAGCTCAGGACGCGGAGAAGCCAGAAAAAATCACCTAAAAAGGACGTCATCGCCGGGCTCCTACCGGTGCGGCGTCCCACACAGCACTGGTAGGAACCCACCCCTGACCTAAGTAGATACTCATGTCAACTTAGTGATAAGAGATTCCACCTCTTCAACAGGTAAGGTATTGGAGGTTTGGGCTGATGATGGGTGTCAAGGCAAATTTGTAATTCAAAAATCTGTTTTGGCTTTTTTACTGAGTGGAGCACCATCATCATCATCATCATCATCATCATCATCATCATCATCATCTTCTTGAGGTTGAGGTTTCTTCACTGTATACACCACTCCACAGGCGGTCTTCCTGGCTTCTGAAATTAAAGAATGTTTTACAAATCACACCAATGGAAAAGTATGATGTGATGTGTGATATAAGAACCTGTTCTACTGCAGACAATCTAGCCCACGGGTGTCAACCTCGCCGCGTCGTATTGCCGTATTGTGACTTTTTTTCCCCTTCGCGGAGCTGGGGTAGGCGTGGCCTGCACGTGACGCATCTAGCCCGCGGGAGGCCAGTTTGACACTCCTGATCTAACCAATGCAACATGGAATTGAATTACCCATTGCAATATTATGGGGACAAATAGCAGTCTTATATAGATGAAAAGAAAGGTCAGCATCACATGCAATGTGGTATTAAGCCATAATAAATCCAATTCTCTTTCCTATATAAGCCGCCCTAAATAAAAACTCTGGGCTAGGGTAGATTATCTCATCCTAACTGTGCAGTTGCCCAAGAAGCTAGCTTGGTACAAATCACTCCATTATCTTCTTGGTTATCTACAATAGATAACCTTTGTTATCCCGGGAAGGACTATAGTTAATCCAAGAAGATGCATAAAAATCAAATGCCTGTTCAGAACAATAGGAGAGCACAACCTTTTTCAACATAGAATCCTCCAAATGAGGATACCGTATTTTTCGGAGTATAACACGCACCTCCCCCCCCAAAAGAGGCTGAAAATTTGGATGCGTCTCATACTCCGAATGTAGCTTTTCGAAGCTTTTTTCCCCAGCCCTAACGAGGTGCTAACGATCTTCCCTGCTTGCAGGATTTTTTCATTCCTACTACCTCCTAAGTTTTTTTTCAAGCCCTAAGTCTTTGCAGGCTTGTTTTCATTGCTATTCTCTCCAAAAAAAGGTTTTTTCAGCCCTAAGGAGGTGCTAACTATCTTCCCTGCTTGCAGGATTTTTTCATTCCTACTCCCTCCGAAGAAGTTTTTTTTCCAGCCCTAAGTCTTTGCAGGCTTGTTTTCATTGCTATTCCCTCCGAAAAAGGTTTATTTCAGGAGATAAAATAATGTGCTGAAGCTGACCAGACTAAGGACGCTAGCCAGATGAATACCTGTAGGTAGATTTTTTCCCTATTTTCCTCTCCCAAAACTAAGGTGTGTCTTATACTCCAAAAAATATGGTACTTACAAGTTTCTTGCAATCAAAGATCATATAAAACAAACAAATCATAATGGAATAAAATAACAATTGAAAACCAACAGTATAAAACTTACCTTAAAAAGAAAACTATGTTTTTTTTCTCCATTAATTACAACTGCTGGAGTCGACAGGTGGAACAAATAAGGGAAATGCTCCTTAATCCTTCTTTGTATTATACATCTGTCGATATTGATAATCCACTAATCTTACGATAAAGGTAGACCTTGACTTACAACAGTTCATTTAGTAACCATCCAAAGTTACATCACTGAAAAAAGTGACGTATGACCATTTTTCACACTTATGACCATTTCAGCATCCCCATGGTCACATGGTCAAAATTCAGACTCATATTTATGCCGGTTGCAGTGTCCTGGGGTAACATGATCACCTTTTGCGACCTTACAACACGCAAAGTCAGTGGGGAAGCCAGATTCACTTACTAACTTAACAACTGCAGTGATTCACTTAACAACTGTGGCCAGAAAGGTTGTAAAATTGAGCAAAATTCACTTAACAACTGGGTCACTTAGCAACAGAAATTCTGGGCTCAATTGTGGTCATAAGTCGAGGACTAGCTGTACAAAGTTCATCACCCTTTGGACTCACCTCCATGCAAAAGGACGGCTCGGCTGTTGGTCGAAACAGCTGCCTTGCCATTGCTTTCTGAAAGGCCGAACAACCAACCCCTGCAACTTTCATTAAGGAGTCTTCATGTCTCAAAAGATAAACATGGTTTTCATCAATGGACAAGAGTGAATGCAATTCAGGGGAAAAGAAAGAACTCAACCTTTAATACACAAGATCAACCCTGACTGCTCTTTAGAAGGCCAGATTCTGAAGATGAAGCTCAAATACTTTGGCCACCTAATGAGAAGGAAGAACTCACTGGAGAAGAGCCTAATGCTGGGAACGATTGAGGGCAAAAGAAGAAGGGGACAACAGAGAATGAGGTGGCTGGATGGAGTCACTGAAGCAGTAGGTGTGAGCTTAAATGGACTCCAGAGGATGGTAGAGAACAGGAAGGCCTGGAGGAACGTTGTCCATGGGGTCGCGATTGGTTGAACACGACTTCGCAACTAACAACAACAACCCTCTTACCTGTCTATCTACCTGTGCTGGAATAAGAGGGTGGGAGAAAAAATGAGATCAGAAAACTTGGTCAATGGAATGATTCATCTTATTACATCCTTTTCTGGCCATAGGAATTCAGTATTAATCTGATATCTGGCAGAAAATCCAGGTTTTATTTCCCTGATTCTTTTTTATTTTAAACGGAGTCATTATTTACGCACTTAAGGTCAAACCTCTTCAGATTCTATTGTTCAAACCAAGGCAGATTCTGGTTTTTTCTAGCCTGTTTCGCTGACGTATCAGTAATACCGAGGTCTAGTATCCTGCTGGCCATGTTTCGTATGCCATTTCCTTTTCAAATCTTTTACATCGCTCAAGGAAGAGATGCTATTCTATGTCCTTTTTTTCAGATACGAATCATAGCATCTTTCACAATTCAGGGCTTTATCGATTCATTTTAAAAGGATACAAATTAGCCACATCATATGGACTTCGCAATTGGATAGGCTACAACAGAAGGGAACGGAAGAGATGAATACAGATGCAGATCATAATTGCATACTTTTGTAATTTTGTAATTGTAATTGCATACTTGAGAATTTTATAAAGCACTGCACTCCGAGAGTCAATAGTTGGACCATACAAGAGAAGCCTTCTTCCGCCAACTATCAAATAGTTCATTAATTTTGATGGGAGACAAGCTGTATCATGTAATGACCGCTTAAATGGTCAAGATGTTATGTAACAACATCAGCTTTCTCCCAGACAAAGAAATATTCAATTTTTGCCGAAGTATTTGTAATAGAATCTGAACTAACAATCTGAACAGGTCTCTCCACACGTCATCCTTAGTGAGGTGTGCAAACCAGTGTCTGCATTTCCTGCGTCGGATGAGAGCACATCTTTCTCCTTCTGTCCTGGCCACTTTTTACAGAGGCACGATTGAAAGTTTTAACAAACTGCATCACTGTCTGGTTTGGTGGCAGAAGTGCCTCAGATAGAAAGTCCATACAGAGAGTGGTAAGGACAGCTGAGAAGGTTATAGGAAGCTCACTTCCTGGTACTCAGGATGCTGCTTATAAGCGCTATGTGCTTAAGAGCTCAAAGCATCGTTAGAGACCCCACCCACCCACTTTACGGTCTGTTTCTGTTGCTCCTCTCTGGGAGGAGGTTTCAAAGTATTTCTAGCAGGACTACCAAATTCTGTAACAGCTTTTTTCCCTATGCCATCCGTCTGGTAAACTCACAAGATTCATTCTTCTCGCCATAAATATGTATACATCTGAACTAGACTGTGTTGTTTCTCTGTGTCATATAATATATGTGGGTATATACATAATTTTGTATTTATTTATTTAGTCATGGTTATGTAGTGTATATTGGAGATGGTGACTCTTTGAGACTGTATGTAACAAAATTTCATTTTAATGTATGCCAATTAGTGTACATTCAAAGTGACAATAGTTATTATTCTATTCTATTCTATTCTATTCTATTCTATTCTATTCTATTCTATTCTATTCTATTCTATTCTATTCTATTCTATTCTATTATTTATATCCTATCCTCTTTCTTCCAACTCAAGTACAGGCACCTGATCCCTCCTATTTTTCTTGGGCATCTCGTGAACCCCTTAGGATTCTCTTTAAAAGCAAATATTTTGCCTGTCTTCACTAATAATGAAATTTTGGGCGTCAAAGGCTGGATGCAGCATTAGCCACTGGAGAAGGTAGACAGACATGCCTATGTTCCCTCTTTCACATTCATACTCCTCCCATCAAGCCAAATGGATGCAGTGACATTCGTGGGTGGCATATGTGTGTGTGTCACAGAGTCAAAAAGGTGGTCACGTCAATGCAATCTAACATGTCCACAAGGGGCAGGCCTTTGAATGCGCTGCCATGACCACCATCTTGGATTTTTTGACACATCCGCCTGGGGTGGAGTGTGATGATAGGAAAAGAGATCAGAAAACCTGACTTACTCATTTGATTAGGTACAGGGATTTAATATTAAATACATATGATGTTTGGCAAGTAGGTACCATATTTTTCCCGATTTCTTTCATATCTACACTGAGTCAGTATTTACGGACTGATAGCCAAACTCTCCATGTTCCAGTGGAGTTTTTGACAAGCCACTGAATGAAAAGTGTAATTATCAACTAGAAGGTACAAGAGGATCCCTTGACTTTGTGATGGAAGGAAGCAGAGAATTTTGGGTATCTGAATGAGCCACAGAAAATTAAATACAGATTGGCTGAATCAAATACCGGCTGCTTTAAATAGAGAAGGCATCCATTCAAACAATTGCTGATCCTTAAAGAATCAGAGTGACACCTAAACCCATCCTTACCTTTTCAGCTCCACTGGACAGAACGATATTCTAGGAAAGAACAACAATGCAAGTGTTATTTATTTTAGGCATTGAGTCCACGTAATTGGATCGAAGTGCCGGAGCACCACATTCTCAGAGAACGTTCCCATCTGACCAAATGTCAGGACATTCTTTTTTGGAGGACAAAAGCTAAAACACTCCCTCTCTGGGTGAAATTAACTGGAGAATAAAAAGAAAAAAATATCATTTTTCTTCTCTCACTGTCTAGAAGCTTCCTTTTGTTCATGTATTTATTGCTTACTTTAATGGGGAGGGAGGGAAGGAGGGAGGGAGGGAGGGAGGGAGGGAGGGAGGGAGGGAGGGAGAGAGGGAGGGAAGGAAGGAAGGAAGGAAGGAAGGAAGGAAGGAAGGAAGGAAGGAAGGAAGGAAGGAAGGAAGGAAGGAAGGAAGGGACATTCCTTGCCATCAAGCTTAAAGCTAGAAAACCGAGCACAAGGTAAAAGGATGAAAGCTGACTCAAACATCAGTCTTTAGAAGGGATTAATGTATGTTGGGTGGGAGAAAATAAGTACATCTAGTGGAGTGGCAACGGTAGCTTCCAAGGCCAAATCAAAGTGAATATGTCTAGTGGAAAAATATCCATTTTAAAACAAGTATTAAAATGTCATTATATGTTTACATTCATATAACACTTAAAACACGAGTGTTTCCATGTGTAAGTACCGCCAAATTGTTCTTTGTCCCTCTTATTTGTTTTTTACGCTCCTATTCTCCTCTGAATTTTTTTTCTTTTTCTCCTTCCTTCCTTCCTTCCAGGGGTGAAATCCTCCCGGTTCGCCCGGGCCAGTCCTTCGGCGTATAGCCGATTGAACTGGCGGCGGTCGTGGCGCGGAGCTTCTCCCGCCCGCTTTCCCGGCCCGGCTGAACGCCGCCATTCGGGTTATTTTTCCCTCTGTGCATGCGCGCGCATGCACAGAGGGAAAAATAACCCGAATGATTGTGTTCAGCCGGGCCGGGAAAGCGGGCAGGAGAAGCTCCGCGCCACGACCGCCGCCAGTTCCATCGGCTATACGCCGAAGGACTGGCCCGGGCGAACCGGGAGGATTTCACCCCTGCTTCCTTCCCTCCCTTTCCTTCTTTCCTTCCTTCCTGTTTAAATGTTGTGTCCATTTCATTAAAAGAAACTACAAAACCTAAATCTGGTAAGTCATCCCATTATATTAAATAAAACTCAATGTTAAATTGAAACAATACCATTAATGAGATTACTCCTCAAGCATTTCAGAAGTTTCCCCTTCTCCCCCTACCTTAAAATATAAGGTAAGGTTTTTTTCCCTTCCTTTCTCAGTTTATATTTTTATTTTTTTAAAAAAATTCTTTAAGATTAAAGATTGTCTTGTTAATTGTGTATATGTAAACATAATAATTAAGTAAAGTTCTGGCAATTCATTCTAGCACCAGTGGAGGAAATCAGGGTGATTTTCTTGGAAGGGAAACAAATTCTTTATTTCTTTTTCCAGAAATTTCTAGCAGCATTCCTGAGGAGACCGGGGTGGGTGGGGCATGCCCATATTTATACAAGCATGAGCACCAATCGCAACCCTCCCCTTTTTTTGTAGCAAGTGGTCAAGGCCGCCTCAGCATCGTGTGTTTTGCCAAAAGGCCCTGTTAGGCCCACTGCTTAGATATTTTCTTTGATTTCTTTCCCAAAGATGCTTTTCAAAAGGCAACTGGGCTTCCTTGGGGTTTTTTTTCTTGAAAATGTTTCGCTTCTTGGATGAGAAACAAAATATTTTTCAAGGAAAATCCCCCCAAGAAAGTCCAGTTGCCTTTTGAAAAGTGTATTTGGGACAACAATGATCTGGATGATTGAGAGTCTCCACAGACATTTGATTTCCTTCAGGATTTTGCTAGCTTTTCAAAGCCATGACAAACAACTTGTTCTCCTAAAGGTGCTTTTTCAGGAGGCAACTGGACTTTCTTGTCTTTTCTTTTGAAAACGTTGCACTTCTCATCCAAGAAGCTTCTTCAGCTCTGACAGGATAGTGGGAATGGAACTTGTTCTCCTCTTCGCTTAAAACAGATTAGTTGGACCTATTGAACTGATGGTTGCTGATGAATCCAGTTATTATCATTGCTGTAGCAGGGGCACTAGAGAGGAGTAGGGTGTAAAAAAAAACCCACAATGGCGGTTGCAACTCAATGATCAAAGCCCCACTCCTTCATGCACGTGTCAATACATTAGAATGGCTGAGCCTTTGGCTACATGGTCTGGCTGCCATTTTGACTTTTTCAAATCCCCCACCTCTGCACTACTCAGCGTTCCAAAATATAGGGGTAAGCAAGTTATGTTACATTAATTCAAACCAAATAATTGGGAACTCTAGTAATAGAAGACATAGGGCAAACATTTTTTGATCCCACCTTTCCACGGCAGATCTGCATCAGGCTGAAGGTGTTCGAGATTGTGTACCGTCGCATTGTGGAGTCTTTGATGGCAGGAACGTAAATAAGTTCAAAGTAGACACCTCGCTCTATTGCCTTTACAAGAAAGATAAAAATAATCACCAGTTGAATTAAATGGGGATGGATAGGGGGGGGGGAAAAAGACAGCCCCTGGGATGAAGTGATTGCCTGAAACATGACCCCAGACCGGCTCCAGTAACTTGGATAACAAGTCACAAACAAAACAAGCCAGAATTTGTAAGCTACAACAAGTCCTGGCTACTAAATGAAGTTACCTATTGAAAATACCATGCAATTTATTCCAAGGTGTGGTGTTGAATTTAACATGTTGAATCAGACTAAATCACAAGAATGTTTACTGTTACATGTGAAAGCAGCCAGTAATGTGTCAGTTTCTATTCACCTCATAACCCGCAAAGGAAAATGTCAAGACACTTATTAAAGGACCCCCTTACCACATTGACAGATGGTCTCTTGATGAAGAAGGGCAGCTTTTCTGTCACATCAACACACACCAAGTCTACATCTAAGGTTGTGCATGCCACCTAAATTATCATTATGAAAGCATATGGTCAGACAATACACTTCAAAAGAAACTGTTCCACACAGAAATGATAATTGTGTTTCCAATTCCAGCACAATATTTAGCAGGACAATATCAAAAGACCAAGTTATATTACACAAAGTTGGAGTCTCAAATCTTCTACTGCAAAACAGGCTATAAACCATCCAGCTTCCATCAGCTTGGCAGCCGCACCCAACCTGATGCAGCTGTTGTCTTGACTTTTGTGATACTTCCTCCTCTATATCCTGTGAAGGCATAGTTAAATTCACTAAAAAATGGTAGAAGGTTGCACACAGGATTAGCCCAGAAATTTGTGATCAGTGGTAGGACCTAGTTCACAAGTCACTTGATACAAAAATCCTTTCCCAACCAGCAATCTAATCTAGAGAAAATATATTTTTAGTGGTTGCTATTGTTAGCTACGATTGGGGGAAAAAATCTTTCTTGGTTCCCCCGTGAGTCACTTAGAGCTTTATAAAGTAGATTGCCACGTACATTTTGCAATTCTCTCTGACATTTTATCAGCATCGTTCTTCAAAAAGAGGAATTTTTTTATAATCAGCACAGAAAAACAGAGCCAGTCTTTTGAAAGGGTTCTTAGAAATAGTAAAAAGCTCCCACCAAAAACAAAACTCTAACCCAATGTTCCCCAAGATCAAATACGCTGTGAAAACTTTTGGGGGACAAAGGCCCTGATTTTTTTCCCTCCATATCCTGCAGAAATATAAACAATGGATTTAGCATAAAGAAAGGAAAGGATTCTTTATTACTATTACGAGATGTAAATGACAATTTTCAGTCTCCATAATCAAAGCAACAGCGCCATCTGCTGAAGAGTGGATTGTTAGCTGTAGAACAGATGCTATGCAAAAGCCCCAACTTTCTGGCAGAATAGAATAGGAACAGGAATAGAATAGGAAAAAAATAAAGAATAAACTAGAATAGCATAGACTAGAATAGCATAGACTAGAATAGCATAGAATAGAATAGAATAGGAATTGAATTCTTTATTGGCCAAGTGTGATTGGACAAACAAGGAATTTGTCTTCGGCGCATAAGCTCTCAGTGTACATTAAAAATACATTGTGATAACTCTCCCAGAAGGCAGTTACAATGTGTGTGTTTTAAAGATTTAACAATTACAGCTAGACATGATAGGATTTGTATAATTAGGAACTCTGGGGAAGGTTTTTTTTTAAAGCTTCAAGCAAATGGAAAAGAGGTGGGCCTTTGGTTGCAGCTCTATGTCTGCCATCTTTCAAAATTTATATGCACCACCACAGATACCTTCCCCGCCAATGCCCTGGGATCTAGAGATAATTAACAACATGACTGGAGAGCCATTGTATTAACGATATTTAATTGCCATGCAAATTGCTAAGTAATTTTCAATGGAAGTACAATGAAAAAAATATGCAAATTTTTTTCCACTTGCTACATACAGCCATTAGTGCAGAAAGACTTGCCTATCCTATATAGAAATCCAAACAGGAATAATTTTGCTGCCTTCTAGAGAACTTCATTCCACTTGAGGACAACAGCTTGGAACCCTATAGGTCAGGGGAGTCAAACGTGCGGTGTCACATGACGTATCACTTTTCCCCCCTTTGCTAAAATGGGGATGGGCGTGGCCAGTGCGTGATGCGGGCCGCGAGTTTGACAGCTCTGCTATAGGTGACTTGCAAACAAGGTTTCAATGGTATTCCACTTGAAGAAATATCTATAGATACTGGTGATGACCATTTGCATAGAGGTGAACAAATGGGAAGTTATGACTGGTTCTTGATATTCTGGCCACTGCAGTGTCCCGTCAGTCATGTGATCAAACTTTGGGTGCTTGGTGATCAGCCTGCATTTCTGACTGGTTACAGCATCCCAGTCACGCTCTCCTACCTTGGGCAAACTACCACCTACTTTCTCCCCATCTCTGCCCTTTGGACACTCTGCATTCCACCACCCTCAATTGACCTTCAACGTTGTCTTCCTCTCACTGCTGGCCTGGGACCCAGGCTGTCACTATGTGAATATTGTCAGTTGTGAGTCTATGCAGGGTGATGTACCCCTATTCTAAATATTATGGTACTTCCCAATACAAGCAGAACATGTGATATGATGTTCTGCGCATGTCTACATTCCTATCCACCATTAATCACTTCTGTTATGCCTTCCGACTTGGAAGGATGTGTTACTTAGCAAAGATGTAGTTTATTCAGGATTTATTGTTTTATATTGTTTTGTACTGAAATAAATATTTTCTATTAGACATTTAATCTCGGTTTTATTTCTAAGTATTTGAATTCCAAGTAAAAGATCCAATGTCGCCTCTACGGGGGAATTCTCCCCTTAACACAGGCACTGGGTGAAGGTGCAGCCCCAGAATGCACAAGGTACGCGTAGCAAGGTAGCAAAGCCTCTTCTGACCAAGGGAGCTCATCGGGGGCTGGCCAGAGAAGAGGCAGCAGGATGGAGTTGGCGAAGGCAGGCTGGTGGTATAAGCAGAGGAGCCCCATTTCCTGATGCCAGCACAAGATTCTATCTTGCAGACCATAGAGCAGTGATGGCGAACCTTTTTTTCCTCGGGTGCCAAAATAGTGCGTGTGCACGCTATTGCACGCGTGTGCGTGCCCACACCCATAATTCAAAGCTCCTCACTTGCCCCACCCTCCTGCACAGGTGTGTGCGACCCCCCCACTCCCCCATTTCCCGACTTCCAGTGGGCCCGGTGGGCTCATTTTTCACCCTCCCCAGGCTCCAGAGGCTTTCTTGGAGCATGGGGAGGGCAAAAACGCTCCCCCGCCACCATGGAGGCCCTCCGGAGGCCGAAATCGCCCTCCCAGAGCCTCCGCATGAGCCAAAAATCAGCTGGCGGGCACGCACATGCGCACTGGAGCTGAGCTAGGGCAATGGCTCGCGTGCCGGCAGATATGGCTCCGCGTGCCACCTGTGGCACCCGTGCCATAGGTTCGCCATCACTGCCATAGAGAGTGCAATGGGATGGACAGACAGCAGCTCCCTGGGTAAAAGTGGCGAGTGTAGGAGAGGTGCTATTTGGGGTGGCGTCAAAGGTGGAGGAAGCGGAGGATGAAGGCTTCCTGGAAGCCCAACATAAACTCTGCAACTCATGGTGGAAGCTACTAGGCCCTGCAGGAGGAGTTGGGCCGGATAGGCCCTGTCAGTGCTAGTCACCACCACCCCTCCAATTCTCCAGAAGCAGCCATGTGAGATTTTGCTTAACAACCATTAGTTGCTTAGTAGTGGAAAATCCAGCCACAGTTAGGATCGTAACCAGCAAGCAAAGTTTCACCCTATCTTTCTTCCTTTGCCCTCTCATTTACATTTCAGTTCCCATGCTAGGGAAAGGCCCACTTACGTGAAAGAGTTTTGCATTCTTAGGAAATACAGCAAAGATGTCATAATATTTGATATTTGTGGACGTCGCTCTCTGTGTATGGAAAAACAAAAAACAAAAACAAAAAAATAACCTGTTATCAGATTAAAAAGGAAGAAAGCTTGTGGCTTATGTAGCACACACAAATATTGAGTAATTCAGTGGCCAAACAACAGACTGCATTTATAAGCTGTTCCATTCAATATCAAAGCTGTTGCTAGCACTGTGAAATCAATCAAATGGAACAAAGACTCTTTGTCAAACTCTTAGGATTTCAATTACTCAAAATAAACCCAGAACATCTCTAATAGGTCACTATCTTGAGTTATTTATAAAAAAATAATAAAGATGTGATAAAAAAAGTTATAAAAAATTACTGAAGCAACATGAAGCAGCCCGAGATCAGGGACTATGTTTTTTAAAACTCACTATATGGATCTAACATAAATTGATGACGGTAAATATTACAGATTATTCATAAAACAATTGTTCCTCATCACCAAGTTGCTCAAAAATTAATTTATATGAGGAAGATATTATGTTCATTTTAGAAGCTGCACATATGGAATTGCTAAATGAATAAAAAATTCACCACAAAACGACTTGGTATATATAAATACTTGCAAAAGTATTATTTCCTATCTTACTAATATACCTGATATATTAAAATAAAGTATCTTACTTGTGACTTTTAAAAAAACTGTGAAAGTGCTTATGTGTCCAAACTACAGGTTCACAGATTATAGGTGAGCACATGGAAAATACTGTATAATAAAGAAATGTTTAGGATTCATATGTACAGTATAATTAATTATTCTAAAAATGTTTTAAGAAATAAAATTAACAAGTTTAAAATGGGAAAATATTTCCGAAGAGCTGTATCAGAGGTTCTTTACATTATTTTATCTATTTACCGGTACTTTCATCCCACTTTTTATTGTTCTTATAAATAACTCAAGGCAGCAATCATACCTAATACTCCTTCCTCATCCTCTTTTCCCCACAACAGCAATCCTGTGAGGTAGGTTGGGCTGAGAGAGAATGACAGAGCCGAAGTCACCCAACCAGCCTTCATATCTGAGGCAGGACTAGAACTATGATTAATCCAATAGTAATCATCATCATCATCATCCCTTGGAGCAATACCTAAAGGACTGCCTAGATCAGTGGTTCTCAACCTTCCTAATGCCGCAACCCTTTAATACAGTTCCTCATGTTGTGGTGACCCCCAACCATAAAATAATAAAATTATTAGGAAACTCAGGGGTGGGTTCTAACTTACCTCGCTGCCGGTTCGCTTCCTTCTGCACTGCATGACCGCGCCTCATGGGCACGCGTGCGATTTGCGTGCGCACACATGCGCAGTGCCAATTTTTTAAAAATTTTTTTAAAAAAAAGCCAAAAACAAGATGGCGACGCATGCGCAGTGCTGGAAATTCGGCTTCTGCGCATGCTCAGAAGTTCCCATGGTATAGATTTTTTTTTTTGCAGTAGTCTATTTGCATGTGGGTGGACCCGCCCTGAGACGGATAGAGGAGCGGTGTCTCGATTTCTAAGACCATCAGAAATATGTGTTTTCCGATGGTCTTAGGCGACCCCTGTGAAAGGGTCGTTCAACCCCCCAAAGGGGTCGCGACCCACAGGTTGAGAACCGCTGGCCTAGATACATGGAAATTTTGAACTTATTAGACCTGAATATCCTGACTTTGCAAAAAACCACCCTACTCGGAACTGCCTATATACTCAGACGCTACTTAGGTCCTTGGTTAGAACTTGAACTGTTTTTAACAGTCCCAGACTGTGAATCGAATTGAAGATTAACCATAATAATAATAATAATAACAGCAACAATAATAATAAAAAATAAAATTTTACCCTTTCCTATTTTTAGTTCCACTGGTCACCAGTACGAGAAAGCGAAAACAGCCTTCAGCTATTCCCTATTATTGTCAAGCAGCAAGACATATATATCCCACACCCCTTACTTAAGAAAGGATTGTGAAGCAAAACAGCTTGCAAAAACTGGTTTACAAACTTACTAGAACGTTGCAGTGGGATGGATCAGAAACCACTAGAGTCAGCCTTGATAAAATCTTAATTGGCTTGGATTTCCCCTGTAAAGAAAAACCTGTGAGAAAAGAAACCTAGGCAACAAGACGCCTACTCATTATTGAAGGATACTTTATTCTCAATAGGAGCCTACACAAATCTTCATCACCACCAGTCCTTTTCTTAATTCAGAAAACCTACGGCACCTCCTGTCTCTTCTAGGATTCTTAATCAGACAGCCCACCTTGAAAGCAAACACGGCTCTATGTGTTACTTTACTCTATGTAAAGTAAGACAAGAAAGTCCACAACTTTCTTGTCTTACTGCACAACCTCAATTCGTTTTGATGCCACAGCTAGGACAGTACCACTAAGCCATCTCATTTGTGAGACGAAGAGACTATATAAACTTGATAAATAAGTAAATCAATATTATTCAGTTGTAGTAGGTTATTTTTAATAGGGCTGGTGGCATTTGACATTTTAATTACTTTAGGGTTTATTTTGTTTCATTTTCCGTATTATCATTTACTAATGTACTTTTCAATTTGTTTTCCACTCCTGTTATTCAGTAAATATATCAAGAGTGTAAGTGGATGTGTAAGCTAAAGATTCCTTAAAGTTGCTCTGCTCATTAGTGTTTTCTGGAGAGCTCAAGCAGGACAAGATGATGCTCACAACATACTGTAGCTGAGCCCCTTTTTATATGCCACACTTGAGCACCTATAAAAAGGGATGTAGTTTAATAACACAGTTGTCTCCCATCTTCACTCCCACCTGTAGATACTTCTGGTTCTAAGTGGTGATTCCTATTTTATTTATTTATTGAATCAATTTGTCACCAATCTTGTCGTAGGACTGCTCTGGACAGCTTACAACGGTAAAACAGGGGGGGAATAAAACAAAATGCAAAAATAATAGGAAAGCAATGAAACAATAAAAATAAATGATAAAGGTGCGATAATTAAAAAGATGGGCAGAGGAGGAGTAGGAAGAGCAGCGGGGAGGTGGGGTCAGCTAATTTGTCCAATAGCCACCTCCACTGTGGTATTTCTCTATTGGGTCGCCAGGCCAACTAGCAAAGCCTAGTAATTCAGGCCTAGTAATTATTATGGTAATAATTTAATTTAATTTAATTTAATTTAATAGATTTGTATGCCGCCCAACTTCCATGCTCTAGAAGAGTTATTCTCTTGACGATGGCACACATTTTGGTAGAGAAGCAAAGCAACATAAAATCCCCCTGGGATGTAAAGGTAGTAAGATCTCACAAGGTTTTCTTCTTATCTGTGGAAGTAAAACCACAATAAAGCAAATGATTGATCATTTCCTACCACACACAAGCCTAAAACTTCCCATCAGGGACAATTGCTTTATTTTATGTAATGATAGGACCAGCCTCATCAGCGGTATCTCATTCTCATCTGTTTTGGCTTTGGTTTAAATGGTATAATGCAGGGAACTTGCCAGTCCCATTAGGTAGACCAGACCAGGAGTTCAACTCCACAGGAAAGCTAAATCTACTTCTATTGAAATGGGCTATAATAAGAGAATGTTGCAGGTCTTACTATGTGCTGTACCTTCTCCTCCTTATATGCCAGTGAATTTTGGAGATGTTTGCTTCAGCCACTTCCTAATGTTATCTGGACTTTAAAAAAAATATTTCAGTTCCTTTGGGCTAAGTAATGGTTCCTGGATGTCTCCACCAAGGTCAACTATCTTACTCTTTACACAATTTTTCCATAAGCACATGTATGCATGAATTTCATTTAACCTTAAGGGCTGAACCATTCAAAAATTAAAATATTATACTGTCCATAAATTGCTCAGACTTCTAGTACACCAGCCTAATGCTTGCCTGGGATGAGTCAAGTTTTCTATGAGGGGGATATCCTAAATAGGTCATACCTGAGTTGACAGCTACTGAGCATCAGTCACAGGGCGTTCTGTGCCACAGATATTTACTTTATTTAGTTTCTATATTTACATTTTGCCTCAGTTCTAATGGATTCTGGCCAGATAACATTAGAGTAAAACATACAAGACAAAACCAAATAAATGTTGAAGACCTCCCAGGATCCAAAGGTACAAATTCAGAGTTTTGCAAGAACCTTCCTTATAATGTGACAGAAGAGGGGAATATCAAATAAATCAGGAATAATAACAACAGCCACGGGTTTGTTTCATATCAATAAAATTTATATTCAAATTAAAATGTCCAAAATACTGTCTCCAGTACTTATGGGAAACAGATCTGGCATCTTGGGGACTAATAGCCTAAAATGTATTATGCAATTTAGTGGACTCAAAGCCTCCCTGGAGTTGCTTTGCCTGGGTATGATTTCATTTGGAAAACAATTACACAGTTCTCCATCCTGACCCTAAACATAAATCTGACCAAAACACTAGGGCTGTGCAATGTCTTTGAAAGCAGTAATTCACAAAATACATTGCAGAAGGGAAACATCCACTGGAAGACGGGACTTAGCTGCTTTCCACCAGTAGGATGGATGCTCACCTAGGGGAAAAGCGGCCAATCATGCATGCTGTTGGCCCTGCAAGGTAGTCCAGGCAAGAAGTACAAGCAGGCATACTAGCTCTATCTTTATTGTAAGATTACATTAAAACAGAGGTGGGGAACTATGGCCCCTTTATGACTTGTGGACTTCAACTCCCAGAATTCCTGACCCAGCATGGCTGGCTCAGGAATTCTGGTAGTTGAAGTCCACAAGTCATAAAAGGGCCATCAACCCTGCATTAAAAGAACCTTGAATGGCTGAAATTATGTTTTCTCTCTCTTCCTCTTACTTTCTTTAAAATATGGAGGGTCCCTTCTGGAACATTTCTCACACCCTCCATCCTTCTGTGGGCTGAGATTTCTTTTACTTGTCAGTTGCCCGCTCAATGGCTCTTCCTCCTGCCTCTCAGGGACATTAATTCCCACATACCATTACAATGCTCACATTTTGGAAATTATGGTTGCTTTCATTGTTCAAGGAAAGATGCTTCCCTTGGGCTCACACACTAGGCAAAAAAACTCTTTCAAATAATTTGTGCAGCTGTACCTTGCAGGTTGCAGAATGAAGCTATATGAAATGTGATGTGGATTGGACTGCATCCAACTATAAACTGAACTGAAAAAATATCCTTTTTTAAAAAAACAACTACCTCCATACAAATAGAATAGTTTATTGGCCAAGTATGATTGGACACACAAGAAATTTGTCTCCGGTGGATAAGCTCTCAGTGTGGATACAAGCAACAAATAATAAATCAGGAACAATATAAGAGGGAACCAGCTAACCTAGGATCTTCTCAGATGGCTAAGTTTGGATTTTCAGGGATTTTTAAATAAAGCAATTTGCTTATTCCTAATGCTTCTATACCACTCCAATTACAATAACACTAAGCAACTTTTTTTCCCTTTAAAGGCATATCTTCCACATTCTAACCAGATTCAGCTCATTCCACTTTTTTGCTGTGTGCAACCAGACTATAATTCCTGGGCATGACAGTTCAGTGGAATTTCTTTCAAGGAAACAAAATAATGTCACAGTCTCAATGAAGTCTACCAGGTTACATCTGCTTTTCAGAATACAATGGTTTTAAATATATAAGCATACCTGTACAAGAGGCAAGGATGAAAACAGTTCTGTGGGAGTTATTGGCTTGACAATTTCCTAGGAACAGATATAAAGAAAAAAAACCACAAATATATCCACCAACAGAAAAAAAAACCCACAGATAACTTGTATGCAAAACTATACTGAAAAAAGGTTTGTGAAATAAACAACAAAAAGCCAACTGACACAAAGAACTAAATCCCTAGTCTACACTTTCTTTTCATAGCCATCAATTGTTGATCTGTATTAATCAATTCTGCAAACCATTGAATAGTTGTTTAGTTATAGGACAGATAAGAGAAAATATTTTCTTTTACAGTTGTATTCTATACACATCTATGAAGGCTTGGAATGAATGCACTGGACTTTCTAAGGAAATATTAATAACCCACAATGGGCAATTTACTAACATTCATGAATCGGGAATCTCACAAAACCCAGCTGTTTCCTTACATTTTTTTCTCACTGCAACCAGCAAGACTGAAAAAAATGCTGATGATCCAAGCATGTTCATCATATGACTTTATTTTTAGTTTTACTGTCCTATTTGCCAAGGTAGATATTTGTGAATTCTTAAAAGCCTAAAATGCAGCTCACCTGCTACCCCAGTTTGAAATTATGTGGAATCTTATGATTCAAGCATTTGGATGATGTAGATACTCTGGCAATCTGTTAACTAGCTGGCCCTTCTTCAAATTAGTGCCCTCCAAATGTCCTGAAGTTTATCTTCCATCATCTCTAGCTGAGATGGATTCTGTCACATCAATGGTATGTGTATGCATGTGCATGTGCATGTAAGAGACTCTGTACAGATTGTCCTCAACTTACAACCTAATTGAGCCAGGAATTACAGTGGTAAATACCACATGACCATGGTGGATTTTATTACCTTTGTTTGTGGTAGTCGTTAAATAAATATCACAATCATTAAGCAAACACTGCAGTTGTTAAGTGAATCTGTTTTCTCCAGTGGTTGTTTTTTTTTGCCAGAAATAGGAAGTAAACATCAGGAACTGGTAAAAAATGCCAAAAATTGTGCTTACTGTAAATGGCTAGAAATGCAAGCCAATTACCAAATGCCCAAAATACAATCCATGTGACCACAGGCTCTCGGACCTTAAGGAAACGGGTTGTAGGTAACTAACTATGGGGAGATCCATTATCTTTGAATGGTTGATTGGTACCTGTATAGAGCCTGTTTTTCAAACCTGGCAACTTTAAAATGTGTGAGCTTCAATTCCCAGAATTCCCCACACAGAATTCTGCGAGTTGAAGTCCACACATTTTAAAATTGCCAAGTTTGAAAAACAGGGGGATAGAGGCTATATACAAAGCAAGGCTGTGCAAATCCTTTGAAATAGGGGCTTTGTATTCTTAGTAATTAGTAATTATTAGGCAATTATTATTAGTGGCGGTTTCTTTCCCCAGATTTTCAAGGCTGGTTCAGAGACTAATTCCAACTATCTTCACACTACTACCACACAAAGATTTATCACTGCCAAGACACAAATATCACACCATATTTTGTCCAGTAAAAAACAACAACCGCTTCTTATCCCATCTTCTGAGGGAGATGGGTGGTTAAGAAATATGAAATAGAAATAAATAAATAAAAACCCAGCAAAGTCTGCCTGATCAATTTTCTAGCCATTCAAAGAAGATGCATTTTTTTAAAAAAAATAAAGTAAAGCAAACTGATTATGTAATATACAAAAATCACACTACTCTTGTTGCATTTGGTCTGCTCTAGCACTCTTTACCCTTGTAGAAGGAAATCACTCTTACAGCCTGCAAAGGCATCAACCACATAAGGTCATAAAGAATAAATGTTTCTGATAGAAGACTTACTTTTTTCTTTTCCTCATAGTTGACAACATAATTGATTGCCACAGTTGAATAGCCAACTTAAAAAAGAAAACATAATACAGTTAATCAAGAGAAGCAGGATATTCAAAAAGAAAAAAAAGCATTTTAGTTGATGCAGCTGGAAGCTATCCTTATACTGCTTTTCATGTATACAAGATGATTTCCTGTCTTATTCTGAATTGCAATACACAATTTATGAATATACATATAAAGTTTGCTTATTCTCATCACCAAAAGAAATTGAGACTTTGGACTGAATTACACACAATTGTAAACAAAATTTCCATCTGAAGACCCAAGAGACTTAAGATAAATTTCGCTATCATTTTGCAGAGTGTCAAGAACAAGTTAGTAATTAACTAAAAGAGCCCTGAACAATATTATATGCTTGGTGTTTTGTTGTTGTTCCATTGTTAAGTCATGTCTGACTCTTTGCGACCCCAAATACTGTGTTTCTGTAATGATTTTATGCAGGAATTAATTCCAACACATGATAAAAAGTTAAAACTAAAATTGTTGAGATTGTTAAAGAGGTTAAAGCACCAGGCTAAACCCAGGAGATTTGGAGTTCTAATTCTGCCTTAGTCAGTCTCTCGGCCCAACCTATCTCCCAGGTTAATTGTTATGGGGAAACTAGGAGGAGGAAGGAGTATTAGGTATGTGAGTTGTCTTGAGTTATTTATAAAAAATAATAATAAAGGCAGGATGAAAATAATACATGAAATAGTTAACACAATCTTCAAAATATTATATATACACACATGCACATTAAAAAAACCCTAGGTTACAGCATTTGGATGTATTCATATCTAGCTTTTTCTTAAATTTTTACTATATATGTTCAAATCTTCACAAATTCAATGGCATGCCTGAAACTATTCTAACTTACATCAGATCTTAGAACTGTAGTAATAACTTTTAAAAATCAATGCGGCATTATAGTCCTTGAGCACATCCATAGTATTTATTATTTTAAGGAAGAGAATTTAACCTCCATGCAAACCATTTCACTTCAGTCTGTGAAAACAGTAACAATGGGGAAATAGGCAGCAATGGGTAATAATCAAAAGCCTTTCACATACAGTACATTTTATTTCAAGGGTTTTTACTGGTCTTGTTCCAATCTTCCAAAAGGGATGCTTGTGCCATTTCTATTTAGATTGAAAGCAAATTTGCCCTCCTGACCTCCTACTCAACACAACCATTCGCACAATCTGAAGGTGGCGAGATTGAATGGCAAAAAGGAAATCCACAATCTCCAGTTTAGGCTAGTTCATGGATTTCGATTACACTCGGAAATAGCGGAGCCGTCTCCTCTTACCCCGGCCTCCCTCGCCTTTATAGAAGGCATGGATCTAAACTCACGGTGTGCTGCAGCCTCCACCAACTTCTGCAAAGCTTCTTTCTCCGGCAAGTAGAGGATATTCAGGTCCGCAAACGCGGCCATCTTCCATCCACGTGGGGACACTGGAGCAAAACGAAAACAAGCCTTGCGCCTTTAACGTGCTTTGCATGTTGGGAAATGTAGTTTTTCTAAAAACTTAGTTTGCCCAATGTTAGCTAGAGTTCGTTTTTGCGCAGAGCGCGAAAGGAAGCAGCGAACGTACGGTGTTCAGAGCTAGGGCTGTATTTTTTTTTTTAGGAAAGGAAGAAAATTTTTTTGTGTGTATTTGTATATTCTTCAGGAATGTGGCGGTTGTTTCCGTCTTTAATGGTGTGGGAAACAAGAGTTTATTGTTTTTACAGAAACTGTAAGAAGGCATGCTAGCCTGTGAAGAAAATAGATGTGCGAGTGCAACGATTTTATTAGTATGATTTATTTTAGTATGTTTTTAGATGCTTTTAGATGTTTTTATCATGATTTTTGTGGGTTGCTGGTTGTGAGCCGTCCAGAGTCCATGTTGAATTGGGCGGCATATAAACTGGACCAAATAAATAAATAAAATACATTGTATATATCCCAAATATGCTTTTTTCAAGAGGCAACTGGACTTTATGATTTTTCTTTGAAGACATTTCGCTTCTCATCCAAAAAGTCTTTAGTGAGTTGTTAAGGCCACCTGGAGGTTTATCTTTGTCACCAGGGTCACCTGAGTGGTGCAAATGGGTGTGGAGCCTTCTTGGAACTGTTGAAAGGACTGTGTTGTAGATTGGCGATAGATGATGTCATATGCCTCCCCCTCTATTGAGAGAGGGCTGTTTAATTTTGACATAGATGGCCTTTGACTCCTCCAAACCAATGGTCCTCTCTGTCCAAAATGTGGACTTTGTTATCTTCAAAAGTCTGTCTTTCCCACTATCCAGTCAGAGCTAAAGAAGCTTCTTGGATGAGAAGCGAAACGTCTTCAAAGGAAAACCAGAAAGCCCAGTTGCCTCTTGAAAAAAGCACCTTTGGGACAACCATGACCTGGAAGACTGAGAATCTCCATATACATTGTATATATTTCTAATCTCATGAGTTAGGCTGAAGTTTGAGAATTGTATGTAGGACGGCCTCTGCTATGATAGTTATTCTAGAGACAACCCCTGGGAACTAGGAGTGTAAAAAGATTAAGAAATCAATAAAGAGGGGAAAATGGGATTTGTCATATGCGAACAAAACAGTCAGTATTGTTTCTAAAATAAAGGTTTGATATGTGTGTTAAGTGTTTTGAAACTAGGTACAGTAGCTCTTCACAGCTAAAACCACAAGCCTCAGAAATCTGCAACTTTTCTTTCAGCTGCAAAATCCCCGGTGGTGTGAATGGCCATTCCTCCCCCCCAAAAAAATCAAAGTTGATTCTGATTCCTGTAGGATACACACCCAAATATTCCCCCCCTCTCTTCTCCCCTTTCTCTTTTTTTCAGGTCCATTCTTTTTCCCTTTCCTTCCTTCCTTTCCTTTCTCTCTGCCTCCCCCCCCCCCCGAAGAGCCCTACGGACGCCACGATGGCTAAGCTAAAGGGGGAAAATTCTCTTTGATAGATTCTCTTCCTCCCTTTCAGAATGTTGCAGAAATGAGTGGGTCGTGTGCAGCCGGCCGTTCCTCGTATCTCAAATGTTGTTCGTATTTCAAAGCAAAACTTCGCTCGCTCGACAGCTCGTATCTCAAATATCTCGTATGTTAGGGCACTCGTATCTCGAGGTACCACTGTATATGGATATAAACAAAGTATAAACATTAATATGAATATATAAAAGTACAAGCATGGTTTTGAGTACATGGTATTTTATGAAATACATGGGGACTTTAGGGCAGGGACGGTAGGCACGCTAGTGCGCTTATGCATGCCCCTTACAGACCTCTTAGGAATGGGGTGAGGTCAATGGTAGACAGTTTAAGGTTAAAGTTTTGGGGGTTTGGGGGAGAAACTACAGAGTCAGGTAATGTATTCCAGGCATTGACCACTCTGTTGCTGAAGTCGAATTTTTTGCAATCAAGTTTGGAGCGGTTTATATTAAGTTTGTATCTATTGCAAGATCGTGTATTGTTGCGGTTGAAGCTGAAGTAGTCGTTGACAGGTAGGACATTGTGGCATATAATTTTGTGTGCTACACTTAGGTCAGATCGAAGTTCTGACCTAAGGTGTAGTTCTAAATTTTCTAGGCCCAAAATTTCAAATCTAGTGGCATAAGGTATTCTGTTGCGAACGGAGGAGTGTAGTGCTCATCTCATGAAATATCTCTGGACATTCTCAATTGTATTAATGTCCGATGTGTAGTGTGGGTTCCAGATGGTTGAGCTTGTGGTGGTCTCCCATGAGAAATGAGACACGCAGACAGGTATCTCGGGACGGGAGCACAGAATCTTCTGTGTAACCCTCTTTTTTTAGAATTCAGTTCATATCCAGTTACATTCTCATGACAATGTTAGTAAGGGATGGGTATATACCATATATGGTCATATTGTTAGTCTACTCTTGAGTACACATCTTTCAGGTAACTTATGCATAATGTCACGTAAGCTTTCAGGTCACGTAGGCACTGGGGTCAGGAGATTTCAGATGAGATGAGTCACATCATGCTTTTCCTGTCCTGCTTAGTGCCATTGTCCTAATAGTTAATGAGGTAACCATTACACCGGCTGAAGTAAAGTACTTTGTTCCCAAATTAATCCCACAGAGCTGTATTCGAAAATTGGTCTAGCAAATGTTTTGTATGCTCTAGTTAGAAGTACAATATTACCAGAGAAGAAGCTACGCAAGATTAGGTTAATGCTTTCTTAGCAATGCTGTTGCAGTGGGCTCTGGCACTTAGATAATTGGAGATGAGTACTCCAAGGTCCTTTACTGTGTGAGGATCGTCAGCAAGGTCGTGATCATCCAGTTTGTATTTTGTGTTCTAATTATTTTTGCCAATGTGTAAGGCTGAGCATTTGTTGATTGAGATTTGAAGTTGCCACTTGTTTGACCATTCTGATACATAGTCAAGGTCTTTTTGGAGGATAGTAGTGTTGTCGGTGGTGTTGAATAGTTTTACATCATCTGCGAAGAGGACGCAATTGCTTTTATATTATCACAAAGGTCATTTATATAAAGAATAAAGAGAGTTGGTCCTAAAACGCTGCCTTGGGGAACACCACTGTTAACAGGTACAAGGTTTGATAAAGCGTTACCTATTTTGACCACTTGTTGCCTGTTTGACAGAAATGCAGTAATCAATTTGTGCAGGGGTCCAGAAATGCCATAGGATTTAATTTTTAGAAGTAGTTTGTCGTGTACCACTGAGTCAAAGGTTTTGCAGAAGTCTATGTAAATTGCGTCTATTGCTTTGCCCTGATCGAGTTGTGTAGTCCATATGTTTTTACAGTGTAGAAGTTGTAGGTTGCAAGATAATTTTTTTCTAAAACCAAATTGTTTGTGAGAGAGTAAGTTGTTTGTCTCTAGGTAGAGGGTAATGGATTGGTTAATGATTGATTCATGACTTTGCAGGTGACAAAACATAAAGAGATTGGTCTGTAATTTTCAACTAGGCTGGGGTCTCCCTTTTTGAAGATAGGGATGACTGTGGCTAATGACCATAGGTTGGGTAGGGAGCTGGTCCTGAAAGATTTATCAAAAATTATGTTCAGTGGTTCTGCTAGGGAAGTGGAAAGTTTTTTTAAGAAGTAGGCACATAGTCCATCTGGTCCAATGGATAAAGATGGTTTTAGATTGCGTAGTGCCTTTCCAACGTTGTCTTACGTGAAATCTGTGTGTATTAAATCATTGTATTTGTTTATGGTTCTCCTAGGAAATATTGGACATAAGTTGTTGCTGTTTACAAAGACTGAGCCGAAGAATGTGTTAAAGAGGTTGGCTTTAACGGTTTCATCATTACAGTCTTTATTGCTAGGTCCTTTTAGGAGTGGGATGGTTCTTGTCTCTTTAAGTTTGTTGTTTACGAAATTGTAGAATGCACGATTGGATTTTGTGTGCAGGAGGTTTTCCTCTTGATTGATATGGTAATTGGTGCATTCAGTCTTTATTTGTTTTATTTATTTATTTTAAATTTTTGTAGTGGCTTTTGAAGTTTTGTTATGTAGCCAGTTTTGTTTTTTCGCCAAAGATTTTTTTGTTTTGTTTGGAGCCTCCTTATTGTTATGGTAGTTTGTTTTTCCTGTTTTTTGGGAGTTATTAGTGGTATGTATAAGTGGTACATATCTTAAGGTTTCTTCCTGTGGATAAAACACAATGACATTTCTCTGCCAGATCCCAAGTTCCTATTTGAGAATCACTGTCTCACTAATTTCAATCAAAGCCTCCACATCCTTGATCCCCATCCTTGCATCTTGGAAAACACAGATTATATATGGAAAAATATATACAAGTAGTCCTTGACTTATAACCGGTTGTTCTATGAGTCTTAGGAGTTATGACAGCCTTGGAATGGATGTTTTACAGCCTGTAAAGCACTTCCAACTGTCGTAAAATATTCCCCCACCCTTCAGCCTCATGATTATATTTCAAATACTTGGCAGTTGGCTTACCTTTAGGACCAGTTTCAGTGTTCCGGAGTCCACATGATCATAATTTGCAACTTTTTTGCTGGTTTCTGCAAAAAGTACCCATTCAAAAGAATGGATTTCCTTAATGATGATTGATTTGCTTAACAACCACCACAAAAACATTAAAAAAAACCAGGTTCAGTCACATGGGTGCCTGCACTTACAACAAAATGTCTGGTCCCAATAGTGGTCACAAGGTGAGGACTACCTATGTATTTGTTTCTTTTCCTAGAGGCAGCTTATTGCAAATTTTAGAGGAATTGGTTTGGCCAGATCTGGTGAGAAATTGACATGACACTTGTATCAATTAAAATAAAGATAGTTGTAGCACTTTAAAGGTGGCTTCTAGTTGGCCTGCTTATTGAAATTATCCTCCTTTGTTCCAATCACTGATATGAAAGGTGTTGTTAAGTTTTTTAAATTACCTTCACACATTTCTGCTGTGGGTGGCCAAGGGAAAGATGCACCAGCAGTTTACAATCCATGTAAAACCCAAACAAAATATTCACATCCACAGATGGTGTTGTTGCCTTTGGGGAGAGTGGACAAGTTGTTTCCCTAGAACAGGTTCTTGATAATGATTGAGAGTGATCTTTTCAGTACATGAAATGGCCTTTCCTGTAAAACCCAGAAACAGAGTACAAATTGTTGTTGCTTTTTTCAGCGCTACTACACTGACATTGTGATGTGTCATGGGTTTTTCATTAATCAATGATTTCGTATTTATTTATGCCTTAATATTATACTTTGGGCAAAATATATAATAAACTAAGTAATTATAATACAACAATGATAGAACAATTAGAAAAATGTACACAATGATGAGGAACATTCATTCATTCATTCATTTCATTTGTACACTGCCTGACTCCCAGTGACTCTGGATGGTTCCAGGAAAAAACAGGGGTGGGTGGGAAACCACCCCAGGGAACAAAAGATAGGAAAAATAAGAAGCAGGTGCACACTGCCCAGAAGAGGCTTCAAATATCCTAGCCAAGAGTCTGGATCAAGAGCCAGGCATTGAAGCTTTGGTTTTGAAACTTACCAGTATTTAAAAACAATCCATATAAAATTAATACAGAATTAGTTTAATATTTAACATATTATTTCTAGAATATATAGACTGTCAAGTCCTGCACAGGCAAGACCAAGGAAACAAAAGTGACATAGATTTCAGGAAGATACGTTTGATTATTTATTCATTTATTTACTTATTTATTTATGTATTTATGCATTTGTTTATTTGTTTATGTATTCATTCATTCATTCATTCATTCATTATTCATTCATTCATTTTTGTGGTACCTTTATTTATTTGTGAGATTTATATACCGCCTCACAGTGCAAGCACTCTAAGCGGTTTACACCAGTAAGCAATGTATATTTATATTGCCCCCAACAATCTGGGTCCTCATTTTACCTACCTTGGAAGGATGGAAGGCTGAGTCAACCCTGAGCGGTGAGATTTGAACCGCTGACCTGGGGATCACAGTCAGCTAAAGTGGCCGGCAGTACCTGCCTCTAACCGCTGCGCCACCTCGGCTCTTTCATGTCAATGTTGATTCCTGGCTGGATTAATATCTGCAATTTCTTGACAAGATTTGTCAGAAGTGGTTTGCCCTTGCCAATTTCCTAGGCTGAGATAAAGGGACTGATTCAAGATCACTGAGGTTTCGTGCCCAAATGGGATTAGAACTCACAGTCTCCTGATCTCTAGCCTGATCCTTAATCACTATATCAAACCGGGTCTCTTCTTTGAAGCTAGTTTGCGGTAAATACAGAATCTTGAAAATTAGAAGAGGAATTCCTGTGGCATGGTGACATCCCTGCTTGACATGCTTAATTTCATTATCAGATGAGCAGTAGAATACACGAGGCATATGGAGCTTAGCAACTTTAACGTGCCCTTGGGTGATGTTGCACTTGGAGCAGCTCAGCGGTGCTTGGTCACCTTACAACCATGGACCTGGCCCAAATGACTGAGGACCCAATACATACTACTAGGAGTCACACATTAGATCTGGCTTTTGACTCCAAGCAATTGTGATATGATATGTAAAGGACTTTACCATTGGTCCTTTGCAGTGGTCTAGTCAGTCTCTGTTTTTAGGCTTATCTGCACTGCTTCCCATTCCACCCATAGTAATGCAGCAAGAATTACTAGCAAAGTTCACCCTAGGCCAGGGGTGTCAAACTCAAGGCCCGGGGGCAAGATCTGGCCCACGGGGTGCTTAGATCTGGCCCCCTTAGAGTCAGAGGTGGGTTCCTGCCGGAGCTGTTGGTCCGCAGCTCCGGCAGGGAGCGGTAGATTGCGCAACCGCTCCGGAGCCCTCTCTGCCGGTCCATTGCACGCGTCACCATTTTTTCCTGTGAATTTTTGGCCGATTTTGCTTCTGCGCATGCACAGAAGCAAAATCGCGCCAAAATCTCGCAAGGGGACGTGCGCGCAAGAGAGATTTCGGTGCGATTTTGCTTCTGCACATGCGCAGAAGCAAAATCGCACAAGGGGGTGCGCTCCCCCCGATATGTATATGTATACGTATACGTATACGTATACGTATACGTATACATATATACATATATACATATATACATATATACATATATACATATATACATACATACATACATACATACATACATACATACATACATACATACATACATATATATATATATATATATATATATATATATATATATATATATATATATTATATATATATATATATATTATATATATATATATTAAAGTTTAATTAAAGGTTAAAGTTTTTGGGGTTTGGGGAAGAAACTACTGAGTCGGGTAAAGTGTTCCAGGCATTGACCACTCTGTTGTTGAAGTCGAATTTTTTGCAATCAAGTTTGGAGGGGTTTACATTAAGTTTGTATCTATTGTGAGCTCGTGTATTATTGCGGTTGAAGCTGAAGTAATCATTAACAGGTAGGACATTGTGGGAGATAATTTTGTGAGCTATACTTAGGTCAGATCGAAGGCGGCGTAGTTGTAAATTTTCAAGTCCCAAAATTTCAAGTCTGGTTTCATAAGGTATTCTGTTGCGAACAGAGGACTGTAATACTCTTCTTGTGAAATATCTGTGGACATTCTGAATTGTGTAGATGTCTGATATGTAGTGTGGGTTCCAGACAGATGTCTGATTACCTTGTCGTAAGATTCCATTTTTCTGTCACAATCTGACAGAATTCAGGTCCAAGATCCAAGGCTATTCAGCGTTACCAAAGTGCAAGAAGATCTTGAGTTTCAAGGCTTAATAAGAATAAGATTTTTTTTCCTGATGAGCAGGATCTTAAAGACAGGCCAGCCTAAGTGGAAGGGATCATCTACTAAGCTGCCAAACAGATGCTGAAACATGCAGTTCAGTGGTTTACTGCCTGAGGCAGCTGCAAACAGCTCCAGTTGGTGCATCTGTTGATCAGGCAAAAAGCAAGAATGGTTGCTAGCATTTATACCAGCTTTTGGATAGATGAGGTTCTATCTTTTTCCTCATCTGTGCTTAATAGGGACTTGGAAATCTGAGCACAGCTCGTCTCACCAGACTGAACTCAATCTCAGAACTCAGGCCCAGTTAAGAAATAGTAGTAGAGATTCCGTTATAGAAAACAACACCATTCTTTTCCTTTCCAGGCAGAGAGACAATGGTTCAATGGTACCATGAATGGAGCAATCCTGATCTTCTGTCTGGATAACAAGGTGCTGGTTAGAGCATGACTCCATGCTGCATTTGCAGTGGGGTGTGCAGCATGCACTCAAAGAATGAGAACATCAGGACCTCTCAGACAGTGGGTGTTTATCTCAATCTCATATACCTCCCACACTATCTCCACAGCTTCCCCAATAAATGCTAAGCTGCCATCCCCCCCCCCCACCTTATCCTCTTCCAAGATATTTCACAGCTATGCTATAGAATAACAGAATAACAGAGTTGGAAGGTCTTCTACTCCAATCCCCTGCTCTGGCCGGAAACCGTATACCCATGATGGTGAACCTATGGCACGCATGCCACAGGTGGCATGCGGAGCCAATATCTGCCGGCACATGAGTCATTGCCCTAGCTCAGCTCCAGCGTGCATGTGCACGCCAACCAGCTGATTTTCGGCTCACACGGGGCCTCTGGGAGGGCATTTTCGGCCTCCAGAGGGCCTCTGGGGGGGTGGGGGCATTTTCACCCTCCCCAGGCTCCAAGAAAGTCTCTGGAGCCCGAGGAGGGCGAAAAACGGGCCTACCGGGCCCACCGGAAGTCAGGAAACGGGGGAGTGGGGGGTCATGTGCACACACGCGGGGGGCGTGGCAGCATAATTCAGCAATTGAATTATGGGTGTGGCAGGTGTGCATGATAGGGTGTGTGTGTGCTCTTTCAGCACCCAAGGAAAAAAACGTTCGCATCACTTATACCCATGATGGTGAACCTATGGCACACATGACCAAAGTGGCACACGGAGCCATGTCGCCTGGCACATGCAGCTTTGCCCATTCCTCTTCCGAGTTTCTGGCGCACATACACACACGATGATCAGCTGGCCTTCTTGCATGCAGCAGTGGCGGAAACTGGAGAGCTGGTCTTCCATTTTCCAGCGTGAGCATGCTAGCTGATCGTCGCGTGCACATGCATGCCAGTAACTGGAAGACTAGCTGGCCAGTGCGCATACATGCACCAGAAACTAGAAGTTCATTTTCCGACGCACGCATGCCCCCTGGGCAGATCCTCTTCTGGGTTGCGTCGCAGACGAGCGCACACACGCTCTCTTTTCGGCACTCGGTGCCGAAATAGTTCACCATCACTGCCCTATACCATTTCAGACAAATGGTTGTCCAATTTCTTTTTAAAAACCTCCACTGTTGGAGCATTTACAACTTCTGGAGGCAAGTCGTTCCCCTGATTAATTGTTTTAAAAATCAGGAAATTTTTCCTTAGTTCTAGGTTGCTTTTGTCTTTGATTAGGTGTGGACTCAGCTAATTGATCTCTCTCTCTCTCTCTCTCTCTCTCTCTCTCTCTCTCTCTCTCTCTCTCTCTCTCTCTCTCTCTCTCTCTCTCTCTCTCCCTCCCTCCCTCCCTCCCTCCCTCCCCCTCTCTCTCGCATAGACGCGTGCGCGTCAGAGGCGGATTCCTAATTTTTTTACTACCACTCTGTGGGCGTGGCTTATTTTGTGGGTGTGGCTTGCCAGCCATGTGACCGGGTGGGCGTGGGCCTCGGGAGCTTGGCAGCGGCTGGAGAAGCGGGGGGGGCATTGCCCACCCGCAACGCAGCCCCCCGCAGCAGGAGCAGCAAGACCGCGGTAGCGGTTCTTTTAGGAGGCTCCATCTGGCCTGAATGCTTCTCCCCATTCGATGATCCTAGGCTCCTGCCACCCATTCCCCCTCCCCTCAGCAGCTCGAGAAGCCTCGAACGTGCAAAAATTCCTGGGATCATCACCGCGTGTTCGTGGCTTCTCGGACTGCTGAAGGGAGGGGAACTGAGATAAGTCCTGCCGCCCATTCCCCCTCCCCTCAGCAACTCGAGAAGCCTCGAACGTGCAAAAATGCCTGGGATCATCACCGCACGTTCGTGGCTTCTCGGACTGCTGAAGGGAGGAGAATGGAGATAGCTCCTGCCGCCCATTCTTTCAGTGTCTCACGCGCTCCCTCAGCCATCCTCCCCTGCTTGGACTCACTGTGGGGTAGGAAGGCAGCGCATGCGCAGTGCCGGAAGCTCGGCTTCTGGGCATGCGCAGAAGAAATTTTTTTAAAAAATTCAAATTTTTTTTAAATGGCGGCGCCCATTTTTGGGCACTGGTACTGTGACGTCACCAGCGGGCCGCTACCGGTGCTATAGAGTGGACCGCACTGGTAGGAACCCACCACTGGTGCGCGTGCACATACACACACACAAAAACTGATTGGGAGTTGGGGGTTATTTTGTGACCTTTTGGAGAAAGCAGGGATCCCAAGTCATTGTCAGAATGGTTGCAATTTGCCAATTCTTTTTGTGTGGAAAAGAATGCAGCTTAGGAGTTGGGCTGGTTTGGCATCTCGATGCCTCCGCCAATTTTAGTTGCACCAGAGGCATGGGAAATACAAACACCTGATTCTTCCAGTGGGAGAAGGGCCCAACTTTCTTGTCTGCTTCCGAAATGACAGGAACAAATGGGTGACATTATCTAAATGTGCAGGTAGAAAGTGGTAGTAAGACTGGGTGCATAGGCTAAGTAGAATGTTAGGTGTCTGTCTGCTGACAAAAAATAATAGAGAAGACATTGTCCTCAATTACCCCTTCCTGCAAAGTGTACTTTTAGAGTGGCTTTCTGTTATAATTCCAATATCTGATCATTTTGGAGGGCAATCCAATGCATAATATGTTGCAGTAATCCAAGCTAGAGGTAGGCATGAGGGATGGGTAACTGCACCAATATATCTCCGTACAGATATTTACATACCTGTAACAATAGAGAAAGTACTGCAAGATCATGAAGCCATCTGGGACTTCAACTAAATGCCCAGGCAGATGTGTGAAGATGCAGGAATAGATAACAAAGTCAAGCATCCAGCCCTGTTTCTACTGTATTCTCCTTGATCTCCAGGCATTCTCTGAAAATTTGAAGGGGAGGCCTAATGGGCTGGAGCACCTGGAAGACTTACTGTACATTCAAGCAAACGAGAGTTCAGTTCCCCTTTATCCCTGCAGAGACATATTTGAAAATTATCAAAAGAAAAGTGTTAGCCAGCACCTCATTTTCTACCAGTGTGAGCCATTTGAATTTTCAGCACAGTCTGTGACATCCTAAAGCCAACCATTGATCCACGTTATAGTCAACTTTTCATTGTTTCTGAATGACCTGCTCAAGGAACTCTCATCAGATTTTGCAACCGCAAATTTCTCTGAGGATGAAACGATGGAGCTCTGCTGGAGAAGAGTGGGTTTCTCAAAGAGGGAAGGATCTAAACATGGGTCTTACTGACCTCCGGAAGAATCTTCATCAGTATCTCCTGCCATATGTTGCAAAGTCCAAGGGCTGGAGTTCATGACGTTACTTCTGAGAATTTGCAGTTCCCCAAAATGGGATTCGTGGGTGTCTGCCTACTGAGAGACTTAGAGGGCCTGTGGATGACTGCCATCCACCTGGCCTTGGAATAAGCCATCTTGCCTGAGTAAGTGTGTGATTAAACAGAACTGGTGTCTTTGGAACTCTTTTCTGTCCTGTCTCATCAGAATCTTGCTTTGCTGATCTTCATCAAACTGACTTTTTGTATCTGGAATAAGATGTTATGTAAAGCTTGAATGCCTGTAGATTTTAATGTAACCCTGGGGCTTCATTCCCTTTCCGCTCCTTGCTGAGCTTGTGTTAATAATTTATTTTGCCTTTTTATTATGCATATGTGCACAGAAACCTTTGGCTATTGTGTCTTTTTCTTTGTTGAATTATGTGTCTGAAGCTTTAAGTGGCTATTCTTTCTTAACAGCTAATCATGAAAAAATTAAGTCTTCCCCTGGCAAAGTATTAAGGTTTTTTTGGTTCCCGTGGTGTGCTAAACTGGAATGCTTCAATGGAGAAAAAAATTCAGTTAACTGATTTTGGGAAACAAAAATTTCAACATCTCGTGGCAAAAATATGGCAAGTACCATATTTTTCGGAGTATAAGACGCACCTTTTTACCCTCAAAAAGAGGGTGAAAATTTGGGTGCATCTTATACACTGAATGTAGCCCCACCCAGCCACCCCCACCCTTTGTCCTCTGCCTGCCAGCAATTTACTTCTTTGCAGCAAACAGGGCAAAGCCTTATTAGCAACTAAGAGATTACTTGCCTCCCGACCTACAGCTGACGGAGGCTTGCAAGCCACGTGGTAAAATGAAACTAACTACGGTGGCTGTAATGAGACAAAATGCTGGGAGATAAACTGGTGACAATGTTACACTGCTGAAATTGCAAGGAGGTAAGCTACAGCTGCTGTAGCCTAGAAGTAGAGCTCTTGCCACACAGTCAGGAGGTTGTGAGTTCTATCCTAGGTAGAGGCAGATTCTGTTAATATGTTATTTTGTTAAATGTTTGTAGAGTGTTCAAATTATTAGACTTTTTTTTAAAGACTGCTTTATTATTGTTCTAGACAACTTAACAAAATGAAGAAGCTTTTTAAAACAAATTCTTGCTCTGAAGAGGCCCAGTGCTATTGTATCTTCTTTTAAATAGCAGAAAGCCTTCCAGAAAGCCACATCAATTTTAAAGATCTGTAAAAGTATAATCTGAAATGTCCTGTTTTAGTATTAAGTATTAGTATTAAAATAAGGCAGCTGAATTAAACTCTGACTTAGTCATGTTTGGAGTAGATCTATTTAAATAATTGGGAGGAGTTAGTGTGATTACATTTAAGAAAACTTTCTGGGATTAATATACTGCCATAATGTACATTTCTCCAATTCTTTGCTAGTTCTATGGGTCAAGCACACATGCACAGAAATGCACAGCAAACAGTGTATATCATCTGTGCTGTTTGCTGTTTGCTGTTTGGCAAATTGCTGGGAGGCAGAGGCCTTTTTTCCTTGGTTTCCTCCCCCAAAACTAAGGTGCGTCTTATACTCCGGTGCGTCTTATACTCTGGTGTGTCTTATACTCCGAAAAATACGGTATCTGTCTCACCATGGATATCGGCTATTTCCATGGTACAATTTCCTTGCCTACAAACACTTTTTTCCATGATTTACCCTGCTTTTCAGCAAAAAAAGGGAGGGAGGGATCTAGAGGGAGAGTTTGATTTCACATGTATTGAGTCAGAATGCGTTTATATCAGTAAAAGCTTTATTTCTCATCTATTTGTCAAGTTGTTACAATTTATTTTGACAAAACTGGATAAATGAGTTTTATCACCCTCCTTCGGTTACAAGGCCAACATCAAGATTTATTTGCACCAAATTCAGAGATTGCAGAGGAGGAGGAGGCAATTGTAACTGCTCTACTACAAGTCAAACAAAAATTCTCTGTATTGAGAATCAATATCATATTAAATGTGACATAACTTCGGAATTGTTCCAACAACAGCGGTAAACATTTAGACAGTATTGTGCTCACAAATAAGTTTTGATTGTTTGGAGTGCTTTTTGCTCTTACATAATTTCAAAAGGTGCTATAAAAATCAGAGTGTTTATCCTTTAAAAGTGAAATGTGGGGAGGGGGAGGAGAACACTGTTAAAAGGGAAAAATGAGAAATGGGAACTAATAGGTCACCCTCAATAAACACAGAGAGAAAGAATATAAAATGATAAAGCTGGATGCTGAGATAAGAGCATAAAATATGTTAATGTCAAACATCAATATAGGGAAGACTGTCTACCTGTCCAATGCTGGAAACTGGGAATCAGTTAAATAGAGCATGGATTAGGCTATCTAAGTTCTTGATTTTCAGGGTCTACTCACATTTGTGTGCTTGCCAAATAAATCAATTGCTCAGCATACCTTAAGAAAATTAGCAGTGGCTCTGTAGTACTTGAAACCAACAGCTAAGCTTCAACTATTTATATGCCACGTATCATGGAAATTAGGTGGGTGTGGGAATGCCTCATCCTTTTCGACTTGTGGACCTCTTTGACCACAAGATCATGGTAAGAGAGATATGAGAGGAAAGGTCTTCACAGGCTGTCCTTGCATCTGTATGTCATGTAGCCCATTAGTTAAATGAATCTCCAAGTTGTCTGTTGGATGTGGTCAACAACATCAAGATGATGGCCATGCAAGTGTGATTGGAGCCCCACCTGTTTATATGCTTCAACCACACTGTTGTGGCCACCATCTGAGATTTTTTTTCACTACACCTGGAAAACACACCTGGGAGTCTCTTGTTTAAATGAGAAGCTATCCTTCTTTCTCTTTCTTCCCCATGTTTCAAGCTTCATCACAACGTTCCCTTCCTTCAAGATGCAGTTTAGATAGGCTTTTCTAACTTCATGTATTTCTTAATAAATTTAGTTATTCCCTCAAGTACAAAATGAAGTAGTCTGCTAGCCATCATAAATATCTGACCTCTAAACCCCAGACAACTGTATTCTTTGGTTATATGCATTTTTCCCAATGCAATATTCTGATGGTTAAATTACTTAATATTCTTCCAGCACTCCAGAGTTCAGGTACATAACTTCTACCTAGGACTCCTGCTGAATTAAAATCTTCTATCTTCTTGCACATGCTGTAGACTAGTTGGTTCTCAACTTTTTCACCACAGATTTCCTTTAAATACCTTTTGTGGCCACAGACTATGGCCATGGACCACCAAGATTTAAATCATTAACATTTCTTCAAGCCTTTGTGGACCCCCTGTGATGACATTGCAGCCCCCCAGGCATCTGCAGACCACAGGTTGAGAACCACTGTTTTAGGCCAAGGGTGCTGTAGCATGCTTGCATTAAGGATGGATGACCTATTGCATATAGAATCTATAGACCTTCAGATGTTGCTGAACTGCAATGCCTCATTGTCTCAATTATTTGGCCACTGGTAAGGGCCATCTGGACAATTGCTGATTTAACACATGTTAAATATACTGAATTAGCCATTTTGAACTTCATTGCTGTCCCTCATGCACTGGAGTGCTTTGCAGAATATATCTGATTATCAGGAGCACGACTACAGCAGAAAAGGAACATTGGTAGGCAAATTAGACTTTCTTTTAGACTTTTAGAAATTGCAAACTATCTATTAAACTGTGATATTACTGATCTATTTATTGAGTAGTAATAATAACCTGAAGATGAAACTCAAATACTTTGGCCACCTAATGAGAAGGAAGAACTCACTGGAGAAGAGCCTAATGCTGGGAAAGATTGAGGGCAAAAGAAGAAGGGGATGACAGAGAACGAGGTGGCTGGATGGAGTCACTGAAGCAGTCGGCTTGAGCTTAAATGGGATGATAGAGGACAGCAAGGCCTGGAGGAACGTTGTCCATGGTGTCGCGATGGGTCGGACATAGCAATAGCAATAGCACTTAGACTTATATACCGCTTCATAGTGCTTTACAGCCCTCTCTAAGCGGTTTACAGAGTTCAGCATATTGCCCCCAACAATCTGGGTCCTCATTTTACCCACCTCAGAAGGATGGAAGGCTGAGTCAACCTTGAGCCGGTGAGATTTGAACAGCTGAACTGCTGAACTAGCAGTAGCCTGCAGTGCTGCATTTAACCACTCCGCCACCTCGGCTCATGACATGACTTCGCAACTAACAACAGCAACAACAATAATGAGGTGGTAGTGGGGGCATACGAAGTATAAACCTGGATCATGTAAAGTCCCCATAGACCTTCAAAGTGTGCATTCCAGCATGGGGATAATCAAGGAGAAATGCTCACACAGTCTGTATAAAATCCATAAACAAAATCTGTCTTGTAATTTCTCAGAAGTTTTTTTCTGTAAAAAGAAAAAAATGAAAACTAAAGGAAAACAAAACAAAAAACTCACTTTCACACTTGCTTGAGAATTTATTCTGAACTTCTCTTGGTGGAGTTTTGTGGGTTACTTGATAGTTGGAACAGGGAGGACCTGTGGTTGGTCATTATATCTCCTGCTACACATCTTTCTATCATTTCAGTTAGGGACATGGATGTGGGTGCTTCTATGGGCAGTTCTGGCATTGGGATGAATTCCTGTCCGCTGGTGACTTGGAAAGGTGTCAATCCAGTGCTGCTGTGTACTGAGTTGTTGTACGCTACTTCCGCAAATGGCAGCAGTTCCGCCCAGTTTCAAAATGGTAGAAACCATTTCTGCTCGATTACTATTTGGAGCCTTGACAGCCTGGTTGCTTGTATTTCACTATCTAAAAGAATCCAGAGAAAGAGTTTCCCATTATGTTTCTCTTGAGATTTAATGTAAGTCAAGGGGGCTACAGATTGAGGAAGAGATGATTGAACTATGAAAGATGCAACATTCATGCATCTACTGGCCACCTTATAATCATGTTATTGCAAGAACTCCACATCCCATCCGTGAGAATTTCATCAAAGTTTTTCCTCTCATTTGATGCTAATTTTGAAAGCAAATTATTATTCGTTAAGTTGAATGAGAACTGAAAGAAAAAACAAACAGCAGGATAATTTTTGTGCATGGCAGTAGTCTCTATAATCAACTTTGTAATTGGAAATGGGGGAACTATTGTATCTCATTCTCAGTACTCCCCTGCCAGTCAGTTTTGCAGTCTGGCCAAGTTTTCTGCTTTGTGTGGAATTTAAAAACTAGCAAAGCAAAACTGTGTTCTGCTGAATTTTTTTTTAAAAATCTAGAACGAATAACATTGAACTGGGAATTGAGAAAAAAATACTTCAAATTAATAGATGGAAGGAAGCTGGTTTTGTACTTAATGCCAAAAACAACCTAAAGGGAGGGAGTTAAATTTGTTCATAATTTTACTGAAAACCATAGACTGAAATACCAGATTTAGGGTGGCCCTCTAAAACTATAAGAAAACAGCTTCAAACAAGACACCAGAGAGTATCTTTTTGACTGTATGAGCTCTCAGCCTTTGGGACAGGCTGCCACATTCACTACTGCATTCTGTGCTAGAAGTCTTTAAACAGCAGCTGAATGTTCATCTGTCAAAGATTCTCTAAACAGTCTCTGTGCTGAGCATGAAGTTGGAGTAATGATGTCTTCTAAGCTACCTTCCACCTCTGTGATTCTCTTCGGCCTGGTGCCCTTGACTTCAGGGGCGGGTTCCAAATTTATTTACTACCACTCTGTGGGCGTGGCTTATTTTGTGGGTGTGGTTTGCTGGCCATGTGACCGGGTGGGCGTGGCTTCTCGGACTGCTGAAGGGAGGGGAACTGAGATAGGTCCTGCTGCCTATTCCCCCTCCCCTCAGCAGCTCGAGAAGCCTCAAACGTGCGAAAATGCCTAGGATCATCACCGCGCGTTCGTGGCTTCTCGGACTGCTGAAGGGAGGGGAATGGAGATAGCTCTTGCCACCCATTCTCTCAGCGTCTCACGCGCTCCCTCAGCCATCCTCCCCTGCTTGGACTCACTGTGGGGTAGGAAGGCAGCGCATGCGTAGTGCCAGAAGCTCGGCTTCTGGGCATGCACAGAAGAAATTTTTTAAAAAAATTAAAAATATTTTTTTTTTAAAATGGTGGCGCGCAGGCCGCACCGGTACTGTGCGCAACCGACCGCACCGGTACTGTGACGTCACCAGCGGGCCGCTACCGGTGCTATAGAGTGGACCGCACCTGTAGGAACCCACCACTGGTTGGCTTCCTTCAGCTTGTGAAAAACCCCATCTCAATCTCTAGTTGTGGTAATTTGAAATACGAACAACTGAATTCTTCTCCTTGTGTGGAGTTCATTGAAATTATAATTCTCGATTACAAAACCTTCAACTACAATCAAACTTACGTTCAGATAACTCCTTTGAACACAGTGGCAGGGAAACTCAATTCATTCCTACTTGCAAAGAGTTAAAAAGCTTACATCTATAGAAAGAGGGAGACAGTTTTTATTGGTACTCCTTTACGATCCCTACCTGTATTTTCTAAAATACCAAGACATTTCTAGAATGAGAGGGAGGGGCTGAAAGGAGAGAAAACTCATCAGTTTTTCCTCCATCTCTTGCAACAGCAACATCCTCTGTTCAACTGTCATTTTGCTCATGTCAAAAAGGTTTTCTAACTGAAGAAGCCTACTTAGCATCCAAGAAACTACAGTTCAATTCAATCCCAAGTAAACATTGAATAGGGTTCTTCTTTTACAAGCCTTCTTTTTTTCCTCCTGTTTCAAGTGTTTTTAATTAGTTTATCAAAATATAAAATACAAAGGAAAATAAAAATAATGGGAAACTAGGGGAAGAAAAAAGGGAATGGACAAGAAAATGTAAGGTAAAATGGGGATAAAGGGAAAAAAGGCATTGATCTTCGATTCTTTTTAGCACAGTAAAAAATAACATTAGTCTCAACTTTTTACTTTATTTTACATTATTACTTTATTATACATTACTTTATTATTACTTATATATAAATATAATAAGTATAATAAATAATTACTTATAATTATTACTTTATTATACATTAATCTATACCAGCCATTTCTATGACGACAAATCTATCTAATCAGCAAAACCAAAATTTATTTTTTTTCATCACAAGAACAGAATCCAAAAACGATTTCCAAATAAAAACATAATTAAATATATTCTCTTCTTTGAATAAAACAATCAATTTAACCACCTCTGCTTTTTCTTCCTTGCTGTGGAGATAATATATATTTCTGTTTGCACTTAATAGCTTTTATAAACTATCACCATTTATATTAACAACATTCACTATGTTATTTGAACTTACAGGGAAAAACACTTTTCATCCATTTTAAAACATTAAACTTTTCTTTTAAAAAATTGTAAAAGTAAGTTCTTTTACAAGAGTTCTAATGAATTTGTTTTGTACAAGGTCAATTCAGTCACACATATTTTGGTACCATACCATCTCAATTCTAATCTGCCAAGTTCGTCTGAAAACACTTCAAAGTTAAATAAATGTAACCTTAAATTGATAGAATTGAAAAATTCAGAGATTTGGGTATTGTTTTATTCTTGGGTTTAATTATTAATTATCCCTTCCATTTCCAAAGAGACATCATCCAGAGGATATGTCTCTTTCCATTTTCTCCGTCACATTCAGTTGCTTCCAGACAGAATTTCTGCTGCTTTATGAGAACTGCCTCAGTGAAGATAAAGAAACATATACAGTAAGTCCAGGCTTACTTCGAGCACTTAATTCCAGTATGTCTATAGTGATTATGCTTTGTAGAAAGAATGAGGAAAAGAACAGGAGATGGTAAATGTTTTCACTCCTGGGAGCTACATTTGGTACCAAAAAGAGAATAGCTTTCTGGGGGAGGGGATGGACATTTCCCCCCAGGCTGTGAAGAATATTCTCTTCACCAGCATTGTAAAAATGCAGTTAGTTGAGTTTATATGCTAAGAGCCATCATTTGAGAAGCATTTAATAAACTTGTAATATTAATTAACAAATTATTGTTTTTAAAGCCTTGCAAAGCTTGAAGCTTGCCATGGTAGGGTTACAAATTTTGGAAAAACGGTGGGAAGGGGGATTAATTGTTATTAAGAAGGCAGTGAAGGGGATTTTGTTACCTAATGTTACATTCGGGACCGCATTCTGCCTCATACTTCCCTTCGACCGGTTAGGACCTGGAGGAGGCCCACTCGACAGAGTGGGCCTCCTCCAGGTCCTGTCAGCCAAACAATGCCGGCTGGCGGGCCCTAGGGGGAGGGCCTTCTCTGTGGGGGGCCCCGTGCTCTGGAACCAACTTCCCCCAGAGACCCGAACTATCCCCACCCTGCTGGCCTTCCGAAAAGCCGTTAAGACATGGCTCTTCCTGCAGGCAGGGGGTGAGACTAGTTCCACCTGAGCTCTCCCCCGGTATGTCTGGTGATGAATATTTTTTAACTTTTTAAATTTTTAAATTCTGTTTTTAACTGTTGTTTATTATTTAGTGTTCTTGTAGAATGCTGTACACCGCCCGGAGTCCCTCGGGAGTAGGGCGGCATAGAAGAACCAATAATAAATAAATAAATAAATAATTTTTTTTTAATAGCAATAGCAATAGCACTTACTTATATACCGCTTCATAGTGCTTTACAGCCCTCTCTAAGCGGTTTACAGAGTTCAGCATATTGCCCCCAACAATCTGGGTCCTCATTTTACCGACCTCAGAAGGATGGAAGGCTGAGTCAACCTTGAGCCGGTGACATTTGAACAGCTGAACTGCTGAACTAGCAGTCAGCTGGAGTAGCCTGCAGTGCTGCATTTAACCACTGCGCCACCTCGGTTCTAATTTTGTGGGCATTTAATCTTTAACTTTTACATGACACTATCACTATCTGGGGATGCTCTCTAGTTCTGGATATCTTGCATCAATCAGGAAGTTGGATTAGATAGCCCATAAGGCTCTGTCTCCTTTATGCCTGGGACAAGTAGTGTGGTAACTATGTATGCTTAATCATGTTAATTTAATGAGGCATAATTGTTGGGTTCATACAACACACTAAACCAGGAATCAGCAATGTTATAATCTGTGGTTATAACAGTACCCAAAACACTGAGTAAATACTTAGGTAGGTTCACGGAACTCCTAGATTATTTTTGTCAATGACCAAAATCTCATGAATACCAAAATCCCATAAGATTTCAGCTATTTATTTGATAGTAGTGATAATGGTGATGATGCGTGCAGGATAGTAGAAAACTATGCAATTGACTCATCTTGAAAAGTGTGCCAAGCCCTGTGTCAAACCATTAATTATGCCTTGCAAATCACAGTGGATGGGTTCATACAATATATCCAATACCAATAAGCCACAGTCTATATTTCAACTCAGCATCTATAACTGTCTGGTTTATGGAAAGTTATTAAGCTAGTCCTTTGTGCAAAAAGGACTAGCTAAGAATGACTCATGGTCTCTGAATGCCAGCTTTGGGGGAATAAAGGTGTAGCTTAAGCATTTCAAAGAGAGAGACAAAGTTTTTGGTCTGGCTAGAGAACATACAGAAAGCCTCCAGCTTAGATTTTCTGGGTTTGGAGTTAGTGACTAATGAATGTTCTTTTGTAGCAAAGGATGCCTGCCTCCATCTTCCTTCCTTCCTCATCTGTGCAACCTATATAGTTCTATAGAAGCAGAAAAGCATGACTTTTAGAAAATTGGCTCAGCCTTACATTACAAGGAGTCAAGCTAAGGATGGCCAAAAACAGATTATTGTTCCATTTTGATTCCTGGAATCAAATTTGTATTATTGTTCCATTTTGATTCCTGGAATCAGGATCCAAATCAAAGCACCAATCCAAAGAAAATGAGATCATTGCTATATAGAATTGTTGGATTTCAAATATTAACTTGACCAGCTTTGGGAACTGTGTACTTTGATGTTTAATGGGAGAAGATTTATACTAAATTAGGAAACACAGACTCCTACTTTGTGTATATGCTTTGGAACAGTAACTCCCAGAATTAGTCATGCATTTGTAAAGCACCTGAAAGGAGCCAAACTGGGGGGGGGCACTTTAACCAGAATGTATATATTCCTCTTTTTATTTGGGCACTTGACTTAATGCTCCATCCCAGTGGTGAAATCCTCTCGGTTCGGGCGGGCCAGTCGGTTGTCGTAAAGCCGATAGAGACGATAGCAATTGCAGCGCGAGCCTTCCCCCACCCCGCCTGCCTGGACGCCGCCATTTGGGTTCTTTTACCCTCTGTGCATGCGCAGAACACTTTGCGCATGCGCAGAGGATAAAAGAACCCAAATGGCGGTGTCCAGGCAGGTGGGGGAAGCGGGTGAAGGAAGGCTCGTGCTGCGATCACTATTGTCTCTATCGGCTCGATGACGACCGACTGGCCCGCCTGAACCGGGAGGATTTCACCCCTGCTCCATCCTTTAGCTCTCCTGATTACATTGAGATTGTCACTAGATTCAATTAACGCACGCAAAGACCTGAGCAATGGCCAAGGGAAATGAGTCTGCAGCAAATGACATGTTGATCTTTGGTTTGGTTATTTTCTGCGACTGATGGATATTTGGAATGGGTTATTTTATGTCAACCAACACTTTTTGCTTCGGACACAAATAGAAGGGGAAGAAATTAATGGGATGCATAAATCAACTCTTTAGGACAACCCATGCAGAATAAATGATGCATGCAGCCTTCAACACTAAGTCAAATCCATTAGCCAACAGTGTTAATAAGAGGATAAGAAATTTGCAGGGCTTATCTGCACGCCAACCTAGCACAGCTCACTAGGATGGAAAGCAATCTCTGTATGACTTAGCGGTGGGAGAGTTAAAGGCAATTCTATCATTTCCTGTCTTTCTTCCAGGACTTTAGACAATGGCCAATTTTTTGAAAGGCCCAGAACAAGATGAAGGAAGCTCTTTCCTTCAAATTCAAAGTAAATGTATTTAATATGGTTGTTAAGGAGTTCTTGTGCTCTTGAGCACGTGCACAGAGAAATGTGTTGTTGCAGTTTGATATGACTGAATATTTATTATTCAGTCAATAAATAGATATGTTTAAAGTATATACAAACAGTTTACTTAAAGAAGTAGCAAAGTTCAAATAGGAAGTCCAAAGTCATATACAGTAAGTCAGTCAATACGAAGAATCTTCTTCTTGCCTATCTTTGTTTTAACTAGCAAACAAAGATTTCAGCTAACAAACAAATCTATACTATCACAGAGAGTTACGTTTTACACAGCAGCTTTACACAGTACTTTCACACAGTCACGGAGTCAATTACTTAACAGTGAAGCAGCAGAGACAATCAGCAGAGAGAGTCAGAATCAGCAGGAAATCAACAGAGCATTGAACGAGCATGCTCTCTTGCTCCCTTTTATAGTACTCAGCCTACAATGCATTTAAAGCAATAGTCACACAAACTTTGATTTGTGGCTTGTTCATATATTAGCAAACCCAATCGTTTGAACAGAGTCCTAACAATGGTCAATGACCACCAAAAGTGAAAAAGAAAAAGAAACAGTGACCAAATTCTCTGTGGAACAGTCATATAAAATCTAAAAAAAACCCACCCCTAAAAATACTCAGTTCTAGCTCGGCTAAAAGGAAATATGGAAAGACGTTTTGTGTCTAAAAATGCTCTTCCAGACCATCCAGAAGAATTTTTCTTACAATGGACTTGCCCCGTCTCCAAAATTCCCCCCCCCCTTTATGGCCTCAAATCACCAGTTTTTGGACTTTTTCCTCCAGTTAGTATTGTCGTAGCATTTGTGAGGGAAGGAAAACTGAGGTATGATTATATACATCTCAGAAGGCTAGTACACCCTAAAAGTTACATGGACCAAAGTTTTAGACAGAAAGATTGCAAACTGAGAAATAGGGAACTGAAACTAGATGAAGGCAGAGGTTTGAGATGTACACGGGTGTATGTGGAGACTGTCTGTCACTAAGACAGAACAAGGAAGTAAGTTGTGAAAAGCGTGCAGAAAAGTATAAAAAGAATGTCTTGGGATGAGTTCAGGGCCTCTGGCCGTAGCTAATCCTTGCTGGATTCAGCTACGTCAGTGGACCTCATTGCAATGGGTTGTTGATGTAAGTTGTGTTATTATATGATGGCTTTTCTCATGTTCTCAATTGCTCATGAAAATAAACCTCTGAATCTCAAAGTAAGATTTATTGTTTGTGGTTTGTCTGTGTTCCTTTTTTTTTGTTGGAATATTTTTATCACACTTTTTTTTAGTTCTTCACTCTACAGATTCTGATGTTGACACATATCAGTAAATCACATTCTGATGTAAAAGGGGTGCAATAATATTGTCACAATTTCTTGTTACTTCATTTTATGAAAATACATTAAGTCAATTAAGTCCTGGTCACCTCCGTGCTCCAAGGCACTTGGTACAGTGAAGAATATACCATCTAGGAACTTCCAGTTTCTCTTTCGGTGACGGAACATCATGATGCAAACTGGTGGCGAAGGTAAGTGGAACCCACCCCTGGCCCCATGGGAATCTGACAGCCAATCAGAGTACATTTCTTACACAGGAACAGGAAACTCTGAGGTGGGGCCCAACAGAGGTTATAAAAAACTCAGGGATTCCCAGCAGCTCTCTCTTCTTTTTCCTTCAACATCTGGAAGCATGTAATCCACCTTTTCTGTTCAGGAGCTCATGCCATGTGCTCCTGTCCTCCATTAAACCTTCTTTCCAAGCAACTTCCATGAATCCAGTGTCTTTTTCTCCACTTGGAACTGAACCCAGAAGGATATTCCTTCCAACATATGTATACTAGAAATGTATAAGGTGGGAAAAGAACACATCTTTGATTGTTGGAATGGAAGAAGAATAGGAGGGGGGGGAAAGGGGGGGGGAAGAGAATTAAAATATTAGAGATAAAATAAAAGGGGAAAAAGACTAAAAGATCAACATTAAGATGAAAAGAAATGTGAGCGATGTATTAAAAATGAAATGATAATGAATTGTAACTAGTTAAGAAAAATATTAAGATTATCGTATAGATGTATGAAACTCAGAAAGCAAACGCTCGCGACATGAGATGTAGAAAGACTAAAAATAAATAAAACTTATTGGGGGAAAAAAAGAATATACCATGTAACCTACCAACCTTTAAAGAGCTGAATTACAGATGACACTTTATCTACACCAGTGTTTTGTAACTTCAGTGAGTTTAAGACAGGTGGACTTCAGCTCCAGAATGTTGGCTGGGGAATTCCGGGAATTGAAGTCCATACATCCTAAAGTTGTTGGGGCTGAAAAACACTGATCTACACTCAATGAAGTATCTATATTAGATGGTGCAATCATCTGATCCCACAAGGCACAATTTGTTTAATAGAACTGGATTATGTTCTGATGAAACTGCTTGGTTTTCAAGAATAGCAATAGCACTTAGCACTTAGACTTATATACCGCTTCATAGTGCTTTACAGCCCTCTCTAAGCGGTTTACAGAGTTCAGCATATTGCTCCCAACAATCTGGGTCCTCATTTTACGGACCTCAGAAGGATGGAAGGCTGAGTCAACCTTGAGCCTAGTGAGATTTGAACAGCTGAACTGCTGAAATATATGAAGCACAGATCCTGGTTAATAATTTGATGGGACTGGGTAATGGGATGATGGTGGCATAAGCATTTCCATTAACCATTCAGAATGGCTTGACAGGACCCATCTACAAAAGCAGGAGTGTCTGTAGAGGAAAGTCAAAACAGACAAGATGGCTGCCACAACCATGCAATTGGCCCATTTTAAAATGCATCACATACGCGCAAAAGGGTGGACTTTGATCACATATTGTTCGCCATCTTAACTTTTTAGTCCCCCTCCCACCCAAACACTACTACAGGAAACTATTAAGAGCTTAAAATAAGGGCTGCTCTTGAGGTAATTCAAACATATATTTAAGAAACCTTCTGTGCATCTGATGGAACATCTTTTAACAAAGCTTTATCACAGCCAAATCTTGAATTGTGGACCTATGGCTGAGAAAACCCCCAAATGAGAAAATGAAATCAAATCAAACCAAACAGGCAGCTCTATTGCTAATCCAATTTCCTGGGACTAACAAGCAAATCCTGTAGGGAATATAGAAGTCACACATTCCAATTTCAATCTCTTTTGCCTAATCTTTGGAGCGCTTTCGTTAACTTCTCTTCCTGCTGATCTCTTGAATTAAACTCTGTAATCAGTAGATGGAAGTGAAGGTTTTTCTTCAGAGAGAGATTTGGAGTCCTCCCAGATCAGGTTTTTACTGTGTAATCACTGGGTTACTTTATTTTTCCATTAATTGTCTGTGGTTTTTGGTTTTTTTTTTGATGAAATAGACAGAAACACTGCACAATGTCTTTCGTTTGACAGCAGTTGGGTTCTCTTCCTATGAATAGCCACATCCATTGGATTTCTGCCTGCTAATGAACCGAAATCTGCTGTGTAGTGTGTGTGCATTACTGGCAGGCTATATTGTGGTTAGCTACCACTGTGTCTATAAGCATCAGCAATATGGTGATAAGAGCTGTGGTGGCACAGTGGTTGGAATTCAGTATTGCAGGCTAACTGCATTCTCTCTGCCAAGAGTTCAATTCTGACCTGCTGAAGGTTGACTCAGCCTTCCATCCTTCCGAGGTCGGTAAAATGAGGATCCAGATTATTGGTAAAATGCTGACTCTCTAAACCGCTTAGACAAGGTGGTGAAGTGATATAAAAGTGTAAGTGCTCTTGCTATATGCAATGACCAGAGAGATGCCTGGACAATGCATTGGTTGTGTGAACTGATTGCACTGTTCTGAAGTAGGCTTGGTTTGATCTTTGATCTGTCACTCCTTCTCCATTAGATGTTGCATTCAACAATCCTTGAAACCTGAGCTTGTAAGGTTGACTCGCTTTTCATGAGGAAGAAAAACAAACTGTTCAGAGCGTACGCACCTCAAATCTTATCAGGCACTCAGGTCAGATAATTTCCACACTATCAAATTTATACTGGCAGTCATTTTTTTTAGACCGATGATCAGTAATGCATCAAACCTTTACAGTCCAGAAATATTTTCATAGTAGCACATAAGCACTTTGCTCACTGTTTTGGAGGGCCCCATCCCACTGCAAAGCCAATCCAAAATTGTTTTTAGTTATTCTGGTGTTCAAGGGGTGGTGTTTTTTTTGACATAATTCCTACTATACAATCTATAAGGCCTCATTGGTGTAGTCACTGACCAAGTTCCCTTTAGCCGCTTTGGAGTGCTGTGGGTTCATCCTTTCCATGCATGATCTCTAGGCATACATCCATTTTGACAGATACCTACCATGAATAGAGTGGGCCTGTCAACCAGGATATTACATTTTTCCTAAAAGTCTGCAGAGATTCTCAGTCATCCAGGTCATGGTTGTCCCAAAGGTGCTTTTTCAGGAGGCAACTGGACTTTCTTGTTTTTTCTTTGAAGACATTTCGCTTCTCACCCAAGAAGGTTCTTCAGCTCTGACAGGATAGTGGGGAATGGAAGAATTTATATTCTTTGCATCCTTTTAGAGCAGTGTTTCCCAACCTTGGCAACTTGAAGATGTCTGGACTTCAACTCCCAGAATTCCCCAGCCAGCATTCGCTGGCTGGGGAATTCTGGGAGTTGAAGTCCAGACATCTTCAAGTTGCCAAGGTTGGGAAACACTGTTTTAGAGGGTCATTGAAGCACTTGGAAGTTTATCTGTGTCCTCAGGGTCACCTTAGTAGTGCTCCTAGTTCCTGTAGTCTGCAATATTTTTCCTCTGGAAATCCATTCCTACTCCCACACCATTCCAAAGGTGTTCATCCCAAATTGTATAGATAAAATTGTATAGCTTCATTTTTCCTACTTTTTAAAATTTAGGACTCTCCATCTCCCATGGCAATCCCTCCCCCACCCCAATTTTATTTGGTAAGGGGAGCATGGGAAGGGGAGCTGGCTGAAACAGAACCTGGTAAAGAAGGAAATTTGCAATATAACTCCATCTGGACTGTGTATTTTTCACCAATGAAGGTGAATGTGAATTTTTCGCCCACAATCCTGTTTTTTTTTTAACGTGGGTCTAGCTATCTCCTGAAGCATCAACGGAAGAGTCTTTCATTATTATTTTAAGGTTGGTCTGTTGGTCTCCTAAATGATCAACCTTTTTTGTTTAAATTTCAACCAGACTGTTCTTTTCCCCCAGATAGGTCTATCAATCTGTTCTTTCGTTATAAACTTTCTTTAGGAAAAAAAAAGGCTTAGCACCTCTGCACTGCAGTGGCAGCTCCAGGAATAAGGGAAGACCCGCAGGAAGGGACTGGAAATCCCCAGTAGATACATCGCTATTTAAAGAAACGTATCCCAGTGACCACATCGGAAGGGAACAGGATGGTGGCTGGGAGAAAGCGGCCAAAGATGGCCAAATCCCGCCCTGCCTAACGTTACGAACCACGGGGGTCCTTTCCCCACCCGCAGGTGCGGCGGGGTGGGAAGCGAAGCGGAGGCGGGGAACCCACAAATCGCCGGCTTGAACTCCCGCATTCAAACTGCGAGACCGCCCCGCTCCTCTGCTGCCTGTGACACCACCCGAAAGCCCAGCTGCGCGGGGCGCACTTAAACGTTCACAACCGATACCTTTACCGAGGAAGGTAAAGAAAAACCGATATAAATCGCAGGAAACACCCAGGGCGGCTGCAGAAACCCTCCCGGCTAGCGGAGAGCAGCGAAGAAAGGGCAGATTTCCAGGTCTGTTTGCAAGCAACCTTCTAGTCTACGCGGTGCTCCAGACTTTCGGAAGCGCACGGTCGATGCGCTCAACAACAGAAGCCCCGATTCGGGCTCCGTCTGAAGGGGAGATACGCCTCGGGCCAGCCTCCATCCGGGAGCGTTTTGCCCCCGCCCTCCCCACCGCCTGCGCTTCCCGCCAGAAGCGCTCCTGCGCTCCGCAAAGTTCCCGATTTCTGGCACGACTTGGGATTCCGGCCATCGCCGTCGAATTGAAGCCGAGCGAAGTCCCGGCTAGAGGCGAGGCCGGCCCTCGGGCCAAGAAGCTGGGCTGACGCCGAGCTCGCACTGCCCCCCGTGGAGGCGGATCTCCTCGCTCTGCGCCCGCGCCGCCGCTCGCCGGAGGGAGCCCCGCAGACTATGCCAGAGCCCTCGGCGGCGGGGAAGTGGCGCTTGGCCTCTGCGCGCGGCTCCGGCTCCAGGTGAAGCGGGCGGAGAGAGGCGCAGCTTCGGCGGCCGGAGCCAGCGGCTTGGCTGCGTGGGCGGGAGAAGCCCGGGGACGCCGGAGCGCTGGGAACCGCCGCCGCCGCCGCCGCGGGGAGAGGCGGGCATGCGGGCTGGCGGCAGTGGGTTTCGTGGGTAGCCCTCCTCAATATGGTCTTCGTCTGCCACGGCGCCAGCAGCTGCCCCGTCTTGGCTAGCAGCACCCGGGACTCCTTGGCGCCGGAGCCTCCCCGGCCGTTGGGCGGCACCGGCGGGGCGAGGATGATTTCTGGCTCGCTGAATCCGCCCCGTTTAGGGATAGGCGGGAAACTTCTGCAAGGGGTCACGGCTGGCCCCGGAGGGGGAGGCGAAGGCGTCGGCAGCGGCGTCGGAGGAGGCGTCGGCGGCGGAAGCAGCACCACCGGCGGCCCCAGCACGCTCAGCCCGGCCTTCGGCGACGCCGGCAACGACACGCACTGCGGGGAGCAGATCCTGAGCTACGGCAACGTGGAGAAAGTGGTGATCGGAGCCGCCCTGACGCTCATCACTCTGCTGACCATCGCGGGCAACTGCCTGGTGGTCATCTCGGTCTGCTTCGTCAAGAAGCTCCGCCAGCCCTCCAATTATCTCATCGTCTCGCTGGCCTTGGCCGACCTGTCGGTGGCCGTGGCCGTCATGCCCTTTGTCAGCGTGACCGACCTCATCGGCGGCGAGTGGATCTTCGGCAGCGGCTTCTGCAACGTCTTCATCGCCATGGACGTGATGTGCTGCACCGCCTCCATCATGACCCTCTGCGTGATCAGCATCGACAGGTGAGGAGGGCGCGCAAACCAAACACCCCCCGACGGCGGGGCGGCTCGGCCGGCTGAACCCGGGGCCACGTGGAAGCCTGGTATGAGGGAAGGGAGCGCCGTCTTAGCCAGCGCGCGCAAGCCGGGCGGCTTTGTTGAAGCGGGTTGAAACCGCTTCGGGTTTTCCCGCGCTGCTCCGGATGTCGCTCTTTCCTTGTTCGTATAATCCGCTTGAAGGTTTGGGTTTCTCGGTGGGAAAGAAAAGATCACGCGAAGCTCGGAGAAGTTGGGTAAAAAGGGATAAACGATCGATTCCTGACCCTTGGTCAGGCTGAGTTCCAATGCAAAGGATTACCCATTTAGGATTCCTTAACCGGATTACCTATAATCATCCCAGTTTGTATCACTCGATAATTTTTTTTAATTAATGTTTTTTATTTTTCCAATGTATCACTCGATAATTACGGGTGTGTTTATTAACCATGCAATGCTAAAGTTTATTTTTTAAAAAAATCCATACACAGGGCTGATTGTAAGTCATCTAAGAGAAATTATCTAGAATTGTATTGAGGATAAACAATAGCCAACCCCCCCCCACTTTTAAATAGAAGCCTGAGGCCACCTGTAAAATAGGTTTAGAACCTCTTTCAGGCTGCGTGAAGTGTTCAGGGGTTAGCCTAAGGAGCGAGTGAAAAGAGAATAATTGTTCTGAACTCACCATGGTGAAATGATACCCTGGCTTTGAACACCTGTAGACGCAAAACACGTTTGTTCAGAAAAAGTGTCTGAGTTGATAGAAACACAGTGGAAGGCTAATCTATCTGATGAGCTTCAAACCTTTCTAGAGATTCCACCCTAAAAGGAACCCTTCCTGATATTGCCATTCCCAGAAAACCGAAGGTATACTTAATAAAAGTTTGTCCTGCCATCAAATAGGGGTCTTGTCCGTCCCTCAAAACTTCTGGATTTTGAGTGGGTTTTTTTTGCCACTGAAATATCAATTTTATTTCTTTACCTGGAGAACATGAACTATTGATGAGGTTGGAGAGTTTATATCCGCAAAAGGTGTGAAAAGTTTCGCATGCAAGTGCAAATTGTTTGACTGGAGTTGAGAATCGATTTTGTAAGCAATCCAGCAGGGGTCTCTTTTGAGTTGCTATAGCCTTGAAAAGAATAGACAACTACAGTAAACTGTAAAAGTCGGGCAAAAGAACGGATATTGATCTGAAAAGAGGATGCAGGGAAACCCTCCAGAATAGCTCTGCTCATTCAACATCCTAATTATCGTTGATCACCTGAATTGTCCTTTAACTCAGTTATGGCTATATATGTCAGTCAGAGTCCACCAGATGACAAGGTATTCAGATGAAATGTATTTGGCTAATTTTGGTTCAGTCTGTCCTACAGGCATAGCCATGGCCTGGTGTAAACTATTCATGAGTATCAAGTTGTATTGTTAGAAACAGGATATCTGCCCAGGGATATGCAATATTGTAGACCGAATCCTTCATCTTGAGTAGATTGGTCCATCAGCTTGTTTCTGCACAGAAATGGACACCACCAAGTGCTGGATGATCAACAGGTTTTATTCTGCCTTATTATCCAGTAGAGTACAATTTTCTTCTTCTTTTGATGTTTCTTTATGCATATGATGCACCAAAAAAATAAACCCCCATTAAAATAACATTAAAATCTTTTGAGTGTTTTTGGCATCCATGCTTCTTCAGAAGTATTATTTAAAAAAAATCTTGGAGTTTCATGTCAATCGAGAGAAGGGTGTTATGTGGTAGTTCTGAAAATTATGTGAAATGAAATATGTCTTTGTTTTTTATGATCATTAACAGGAATTGTTTCACCGTCCCGCAACATTGTAAAATAGGCTTGTAATTCTTGCAGAAATCCTGAGAATTTTGATAGCCTACTAAAATAGGATGCCATGTGTACTACATACTATTACAACATATTACATATTATTAAATATAATTTACAATTTGTAATGTGTGATTCGATATACCAGTCTTCCTTAACCTGTTATTTTCCAGGATTGGAGAAAGTCATTGTAGCTGAGAATTAGGGTAGCTGTATCCATTATATCAGGCTAGGGAAAACTCCCAGCAGAATTGGAATAGGAGTGGGGAGCCATGCTTTATTATTTTCAGCAAAAGATGCTTTATAGTTTCCTGACCAAATCAAAATAAAATTCTTTAAGAGGCTCTTTAAATTTTAATCTAAGTTTTGACAGTGAGGAAAACAATAGAGATAAAAGGAGAGCTCTGGGTTGTGAAAAGATTCCGAATTAAAAAAATATTCCTTAAAAAAATAAAGGAACAAATGCTTTCATATGTCTGCACCAGAGGTGTTCTCGGGATACGGTTAAAAAAAAGGTCAGCCATGGCCATGAGTCTGCACATTCCTTTTTTCCAATATTAAACTTCCCAACTGAAGTAGATTCAGCTAATTTATCATTGTTAAAGACAGAAGATTTTAAATTCCTTTTGTATTCCTTTAGAAGTAAGACTTCTTGAGCTTCTTGCAGTTTTTCTACTCTTGTGGAGGAATTCCCTACATTAATCTCTCTTTGCAAAGTTCTCTTTTACATTGAAACTGAACACGCAGCTGGTAGGGCCATATCTACTGGGCATTCTGGAAAGGGAGACATATGGCCACTTTTGACTTCCAATAGTTAGTGAAGGTTGCAGGTTATAAACCAGCGGTGTCCAGTTTTGGCAACTTTAAGACTTGTGGACTTCATTCTCCATGCTGGCTGGGGAATTCAGGAAGTTGAAGTCCACAAGTCTTAAAGTTGCCAAGGTTGGATACCCCGTTATAAACCCTCAGAAATGTTGCATAAGGCTCACAAAGCCAGTACAATTTATAGCCTGACCTTTACAGCCAGAATGCAGCAATTCAGAATCCCTCACAGTAATCATGTATGGAAGTATAGAATATCCCCCACAGGGCAGAACCTTATTATCTAGGATTGCTCAAAGCAAGAGGCTTCACAGGTGGAAGAATAGAATAGAATAGAATTCTTTATTGGCCAAGTGTGATTGGACAAACAAGGAATTTGTCTTTGGTGCATATGCTCTCAGTGTACATAAAAGAAAAGATACATTTGTCAAGAATCATGAGGTACAACACTTAATGATTGTCATAGGGTTCAAATAAGCAATCAGGAAACAATATTAATATAAATCGTAAGGATACAAGCAACAAGTTACAGTCATAAGTGGGAGGAGATGGGTGATAGGAACAATGAGAAGACTTATAGTAATAGTAATGCAGCCTTGGTGAATAGTTTGACAGTGGTGAGGGAATTATTTGTTTAGCAGAGTGATGGCGTTCGGGAAAAAACTGTTCTTGTGTCTAGTTGTCTTGGTGTGCAGTGCTCTATAGCGACGTTTTGAGGGTAGGAGTTGAAGCAATTTATGTCCAGGATGCGAGGGGTCAGTAAATATTTTCACGGCCCTCTTTTTGACTCGTGCAGTATACAGGTCCTCAATGGAAGGCAGGTTGGCAGTAATTGTTTTTTCTGCAGTTCTGATTATCCTCTGAAGTCTGTGTCTGTCTTGTTGGGTTGCAGAACCGAACCAGACAGTTATAGAGGTGCAGATGACAGACTCAATGTTTCTGTCTAAGCAGGGTCAGACTTGATTATAAATTGGATGGGAGCCTGCCAAAGACTCCCAAGTATATAGCATGGAAAGCAGAAAAATCATCCTGAGAGAAGGTAGTATACTTTGGTATGGTTACTGAGAAAACTCTATGGATGGGTTCATGAAATTATTAGGGGTTAAGCTCCATTTGAAACAGACTTTATTAGTGGATCTAGAAAGAATGTTAATGAACAAAATGATTAAGTATTCTGAAATAGAGTTTTAATATTGTAACTGGCCTTTGTAGAGTTTGGATTGCAGTGGTGACTTTTTAGAAAATCTTATAATTAAATGGAAAAGAATTAAAGGCTTATATTAAAATGGGCATTTTCACTAACTCTGAAGTTACTCCCATTTCTGTAAATAAGAAATGGCAAGTAAGTTCTTAGAAGATAAGAGGGGTTGCTTTAAAAGGTCACTTTTAGTTTATAGATAAGTCAGTTTTTCTTCTATTTCTCCATGGATGGAGAAAAAGCGCTGTAGATCTCAGTTCCACAGCCTGGGCAAATCCTGTTTTGGGACATGAAGCCAGTCTTGTACATGTTTGCTGGCCTTGAAAAATGATGACCCAGGGTTTCTATGCAAAATAAGGACACCTTAGCACTCTAGAATCCAGGTCAGCAGAATTTTGGAGGGCAAGCAGGACGAGAGTAAATAGGGAATGAGTCAGGCAGAGGTGAGCTAGGAGATTTGAAAGCACCTTACTGCAGAGGTAAGTTAATTTCTCATATTGCAGATGTTCGATAATAAATCAGGTTGTGATTACTGAACAAGGAACAACTTCAGCAAAGGCATTTAAACACAGGCCTAGAAAAATCCAATCCAGCCAAGGAATGTGGTTAGGATACATCCTCTTCCAAACGTGGCTATTTCCCCATAACAGTTATTTCGATAATTCCTGATTCCTACACAAACCACTCATATTGTTTCTCTTCTATCTCCTGAAAGAATTAAAATAACGTTGCATTATATCAGAGGTCTTCAAACATGGCAACTTTTAAGACTTGTGGACTTCAACTCCCAGAATTCTCCAGCCAGCATAGCTGGCTGGAGAATTCTGGGAGTTGAAGTCCACAAGTCTTAAAGTTGCCAAGTTTGGGAACCCCTGCATTATATTAAAGGCCCATCTGGTTCACTTTTCTAGGGGCAGAGTTGCCAAGCCAATGTATCCTGAAACCTTTCAAGTAGGAGACAAGGCAAAGAGCCCCTTTCTTCTGTTATCCCACAGCTGCTGTGGATTTAAGATAAATCCTCTTTCAAGATGAGGTTCACTTTCCAAACCATCTGAATGGGTGACCTTCGTTTGCACCTGCTGGCAATCAGTCCCATAGTTATGCATCAAGCAGAGAAATATTCATTTTTATTGGTCCTAAATTTCCTGGACATTGAGATTCATTGGGAATCTCAAATCCTTAATGCTGGGTAAGAAAGAGGATGATGTCTTTTTTTCTTCATATTTTCCACACACAGATATCATGCATCCAGTTGTTTTTTCTTTCCAAACCACATAGTCTCAAATGCTGTTTAATATCCATGTATATGCAAGTTGCTCTAGCCTCCAAATAATTTTAATTGCCTGTTCCTATGCCTTTTGGGGCTTTACAATATCTTTTGCAGTGCACCGATTAGAACTATACATACTGTACCTTTCTAGGAATCCTCCTCACCCCCAAAATTTTAACCTTCAAAGAGTTCTGTACATTCAAATATAGAAGGTCATTTTAATAGCAACTTCATCAATATCGCCATATAGCCAAGTCAAGAAAATGGCAAATTTCAGATTGTTGTTCTTAATCATCCTGCTGATTTGCTGAATGTCCTTTTAGAAATTTGCCCTGGAATTATGAGCACTCTTTAGCCACAAATTAACCACTTTCATCTCAGTACCCCACAAAGACCACTTACCATAACCTTCCTTGTTGGGTTGAGAATAAAATCTCATAGAGTCGATGTAGGATCTTTACTTGGAATTCAGACAGTTAGAAATAAAACCAAGATTAAAGTCTAATAGAAAATATTTATTTCAGTACAAAAACAATAAATCCCGAATAATTACATTTTTGCTAAGAAAACACGACCGTTCAGGTCAAGAGCCAAGTCAGAAGAGAAAATAATGGTGGATAGGAATGTAGAACATGCGTACACTTCTTATCATGTGTTCTGCTTATATTGGAATGTACCATAACATTAGATAGGGGTGCATCACCCTGCATAGACATACAACTGACAATATTCACTATGTGACATTCCTGGCTTCTCATTCTCTTAATTTTATGTGCCTTAATGTAATCTTGGAATAATGAGTTTCACATTCTCTGCTGCTATCATGATTACAAATGCTGAAACATGCCTACAACTGGAGAATTTTGAAGATGATCAAACTTCTTGCAATTTACAGCACTGTAAATACAACAACAACAATCACCCTATTAGATGACCTGGACTTAGAGAGAGTGACTGGCTCAAAGTCACCAGCTGGTGCCTAGAATTCTTGTTCAGCATCTTAACCGCTACACAAAATTGGCCTTGACAGAATTTTTGTCAATTTAAATATTACCCTGCTCTCACCCGTGGAAGACATTGGCTTGTCCTTCTTCATCATTTCTGAGTGCGAGATGTGTGTTTGAGCAAATCTCATTCCAGGGGATCCGTAAATATAAAGGCATACCTCTTAGTTGGCAGAGATTTTTCTAGTCTGTACAGGAATGGATCTGAAATAAAATGCAGTGGAAGGAAGAACCCTTGCTTTGTTTACGAAGTGAAAATTTGGGAGGAGGAAGTGGACAACCTTACCACAAAGGAGAGCATAGCATGTGTTTTAGGCTGGACTCTGATAATGCAGCAGAAAAAAACTGGATATCTGTTGGAACCCGGAGGAAATATCATGTGTTGCTCAAATTAGAATGCCTGTGAAGTACAGTTGATGGCAAACATGGTTGGGCTCTCAGCAAAAGGAGTTCCTGCTAGAATATCTGAAACCATTGCCTTGATTTTTGTAGAAACATGGGATTAGATTCTTAGACCCTGCTACTGGTAGTTTAGCTCCAGATTGGAGGAGGATAGACTGATAGAGCAGGACTAGTTTTCTGGGGGCTTTCTGGGGTTACTCAAACTACCGTATTTTTCGGAGTATAAGACGCACCTTAGTTTTGGGGGAGGAAAACAAGGAAAAAAGGCCTCTGCCTCCAAGCAATTTGCCAAACAGCAAACAGCACAGATGATATACACTGTTTGCTGTGTATTTCTGTGCATGTGTGCCTGACCCATAGAAATAGCAAAGAATTGGAGAAATGTACATTATGCCAGAAAGTTTTCTTAAATGTAGTCACACTAACCCCCTCCTGATTATTTAAATAGTTCTACTCCAAGGTAACTAAACTCTAATACTAAACAGGACACTGTTGCATTTCAGACTATACTTATATAGAGCTGTTAAAATTAATAAAAAATTCTGAAAGTATACATTATTCTCTATTATTTAAAAGAAGATACAATAGCACTGGGCCTCTTCAGAGCAAGCATTTATTTTAAAAAGCTTCTTTATTTTGTTAAGTTGTCTAGATTTACAGAGATCTCCAACCTCATACCGGACATTCTTCTAACTAAACTAAATCAGCTAGCAGTACCTGAACACACTTGTAAGTGGATCACAAGCTTCCTAACAGAAAGGAAGCAGCAGGTGAAGCTAGGCAAAATCACATCAGATACCTGTACAATTAGCACAGGGCCCCCCCAAGGCTGTGTACTCTCACCACTTCTCTCTATATACCAATGACTGCATCTCAAATGATTCATCTGTTAAACTACTGAAGTTTGCAGATGATACAACAGTGATTGGCCTCATTCGAGACAACGATGAAACCGCATACAGACGGGAGGTTGAACAACTAGCCTCGTGGTGCGACCGGAACAATCTGGAACTGAACACACTCAAAACCGTAGAAATGGTGGTAGACTTTAGGAGAAACCCTCCCAGCCTACCACCTCTTACAATACTAGACAACACAGTATCAACAGTAGAGACCTTCAAATTTCTAGGTTCCATCATATCTCAAGACCTAAAATGGTCATCTAACATCAAAAACGTCATCAAAAAAGCACAACAAAGAATGTTCTTTCTGCGCCAACTCAGGAAGCTCAAACCTCCCAAGGAGCTGCTGATACAGTTCTACAGAGGAATTATTGAGTCTGTCATCTGCACCTCTATAACTGTCTGGTTTGGTTCTGCAACCCAACAAGACAGACACAGACTTCAGAGGATAATCAGAACTGCAGAAAAAACAATTACTGCCAACCTGCCTTCCATTGAGGACCTGTATACTGCACGAGTCAAAAAGAGGGCCGTGAAAATATTTACTGACCCCTCACATCCTGGACATAAATTGCTTCAACTCCTACCCTCAAAACGTCGCTATAGAGCACTGCACACCAAGACAACTAGACACAAGAACAGTTTTTTCCTGAACGCCATCACTCTGCTAAACAAATAATTCTCTCACCACTGTCAAACTATTCACTAGGCTGCATTACTATTACTATTAGTTTTTCTCATCGTTCCTATCACCCATCTCCTCCCACTTATGACTGTATGACTGTAACTTGTTGCTTATATCCTTACGATTTATATTCATATTGATTGTTTCCTGATTGCTTACTTGAACCCTATGACAACCATTCTTGACAAATGTATCTTTTCTTTTATGTACACTGAGAGCATATGCACCAAAGACAAGTTCCTTGTGTGTCCAATCACACTTGGCCAATAAAGAATTCTATTCTATTCTATTCTAACCTTGGCAACTTTAAGACTTGTGGACTTCAAATCCCAGAATCCCACAGCCAGCAAAGCTAACAAAGCTGGCTGTGGAATTCTGGGAGTTGAAGTCCAGAAGTCTTTAAATTGCCAAAGTTGGAGACCCCTGGCTCTAGAACAATAAAGCAGTCTTTAAAAAATAAGTCAAATAATTTGAACATTCTACAGACATTTATAGTTATTCACTTACCCCCTTCCATCCAGTTCAGCAGAAAATAAAAATCTGTGTGTCTCTTCCAGCTATTTGCCTCTTTGCAGTTAGTTTCACTTTCATTTTCCCACATGGCAAATCAGCTGTACGTCGGAAAGCTACTAGTGACTTGCTTGGCTTTACAAGCTCTTCCCTCTTTGTTGCAAACAGGTAAATTGCTGGAAGACAGGCCAAAGGGTGGGGGTGGCTGGGTGGGTGGGGCTGCATTCGGTGTATAAGACGCACCCAAGCTTTCACCCTCTTTTGGGGGGTAAAAAGGTGCATCTTATACTCCGAAAAATACGGTAACTATCTCATAGGAACTAACTCCCTTTTTAGAAATATGGGATCTACACTCCTAGACAATTCTGTCATACAATGTTTATTAGATTTATGCCATCCCACCTCTGTTTGTCAAGTCAAAGTTAGTATACATAAAACTCCCATGTCTTTATTTTTCCCACAACAATCACCCTATTATATGATCTGGACTGAGAGAGAATGATTGGCCCAAAGTCACCAGCTGACTAGAATTCTTGTTCAGCATCTTAACCATTACACAAAATTGGATTATTACTCAGAAGTAGTTGATTATCTAAACCATAATCTTCAACATCTGGTTGTCGCCCCCCCCCCCAACTTTATCCAACATGTAGACTGTTCAGACAGCAAATCACAGAACTGATAATTGATTCCAGCTTTGCTCAGTGCAGAAATACAAATTAAGGTCTTCTTAAGAAAAGGATGTTCTACTTTGTTCCAATGTATCAAGCAATGTAGATCCCCTGCTTCCCTCAAAAACTGGTTCCACTGTTGAACAAATGTTAGGGTTTTTTTTTATTCATAGGATGTACTTCCAAGGATAGTAGATACTGAACCACTCATGTGCTTTTGTGGAATATGTGCACAGAAACACATGCAGATGTCACATGATGGGATTATACTCAGAGATACACGAGCAATCAGAAGAAAATGCTGAATACTCTAATAACAACACCACCACCACAACAACAACAACAGAGTTGGAAGGGACCTTGGAGGTCTTCTAGTCCAACCCCCTGCTTAGGCAGGAAATCCTACACTACTTCAGACAAATGGTTGTCCAACATCTTAAAAACTCCCAGTGTTGGAGCATTCACAACTTCTGGAGGCAAGCTGTTCCACGGATTAATTGTTCTAACTGTCAGGAAATTTCTCCTTAGTTCTAAGTTGCTTCTCTCCTTGATTAGTTTCCACCCATTGCTTCTTGTTCTACCCTCAGGTGCTTTGGAGAATAGCTTGACTCCTTCTTCTTTGTGGCAGCCCCTGAGATTTTGGAACACTGCTATCATGTCTCCCCTGATCCTTCTTTTCATTAAACTAGACATACCCAGTTCTTGCAACCGTTCTTCATATGTTTTAGCCTCCAGTCCCCTAATCATCTTTGTTGCTCTTCTCTGCACTCTTTCCAGAGTCTCAACATCCTTTCTACATCGTGGCGACCAAAACTGAATGCAGTATTCCAAATGTGGCCTTACCAAGGCATTATAAAGTGGTATTAACACTTCACATGATCTTAATTCTATCCCTCTGTTAATGCAGCCTAGAACTGTTGGCTTTTTTGGCAGCTGATGCACACTGCTGGCTCATATTTAAATGATTGTCCACTAGGACTCCAAGATCCCTCTCACAGTTACTACTGTTGAGCAAGGTACCAAATATACTGTACTTGTGCATTTTGTTTTTCTTGCCTAAATGTAGAACCTTACTTTTTTCACCATTGAATTTCATTTTGTTATATAGCGCCCAATGTTCAAGTCTGTCAAGATCCTTCTGTATCTTGAGCCTATCACCTGGAGAGTTGGCTATTCCTGCCAGTTTGGTGTCATCTGAAAAATGCCTACTGCTGATGAAAGAGAAAGAATTAAGTCATGTCTTGCATGATCTCTCCCATGTTGTTGTTCTTTCCAATCCAACAGAATGTTGAAAAGAAATTATATAAAGAGGATTGGGTAACTTTCCAAAGACTGAACAGAATAGGGCCGAATTTAGTCCAGGGGGAGAAACTGTCAAATGAAAGATCAGGTTGAAAAGTAGGCCATATCCAGCTTGTAGCTGTGGATGAAAAAAAAACCCCATAAATATTTTCCCGATACATTTTTGTGGCTTGGAATGTTGCCGACTTCTCCATTCTCAATTCCCCTCCTGGTCAATAGATCTAGCGACAGACAAGTTTTAATGACATTGGAAAAAATTCAAGAAGCCACATATTGCTCCTTTTTCTTTCTCAAGAGTGTTCAAATCATCCTTGTCGATCACTTTACTGATCTCTTTTGTTCTTTTTGTCTGAATTCTTTTTAAGTGTCATTATCTAGAATCGGACCTAGTACTCTGTCAGGGAGTTGTGCAGCAAATATCCAAATGAAGTCAGAGACATTGACACAAACTCATAGTTTTATATGAATAAATATATTTTACATTTATATTTACAGCGGACAAGATAGGAACATCATGAGGTAAATCTATTCTAAACAGCATACAGACCACACAGAAAAAAGACAGGGAAAAAAAAAAAGAAAATGCTTCTTTACACCCATAACAACCAATCACATGCAAGAACCAGCAGTCTCCAACCAATCTACTACAACTGTGTGTCCTGGCCCATTGTACATTTTACTGTTCCAGCTATTAAATTTAATATTGTAACATACTCGATGTGGGGATTGACCATGCAGAATGGAACGGAACCACTGCTTCTCATGATTTGGAAATTCTGGTCCCATTGATGCATTTTAAAAATTATGCTTACCTTTTTTCAGCCACCTTATGCAGCTGATTCATTATTCAGTTTATGATTCATATAGGAGGGTCCCAGTACTTTTCAGGCATTCACATTAACCATGAATTTCTTGTGTATGACTAAATGGGAATTCATAGAATATATTTTTTGCCTCTTACTTGAAAACATTGGTAAAGCACATTTATCAAATTACCGTAGGAATTTTTGGGAGAGATGACAGGAGGGAGCCGTACCTCCTGGGTGCCCCTAATCAGCCAACCACATATTTAGTTTCTTGCAATTATTCTTTCTAATTCAACATAGGCTACATCAAATAAAGGTATTAATTCCACTAATTAGTTTTTTTTAAAACTATCTATGCTTGGATGGGTGAGGCGGGACTGAATTTGTTAAAAATGGAAAACCATCATGGATTCATTCTAGTGTACAGCAAAAACCCCAAGGGCAGATGGATGCTCCCAATGTCAAAAGCTGCTTTCTTGAAAATTAGGAAAATGAAATACTCAGCTGTGTGCAACACAAGAGTTTTAAACAGCTAGTTTCAACAGTTCCAATTTAGTTTAATTTTTGTATTTCAACTAAGAGGTAAATAATGAAAAGAGATGGCATATGTGAGAAATAGATTGCCCGGAATGAGTAAATACTAAGATATGATATGTGGGATGAAATTCTTAGTAAATTGCCACATAATTATGCTGCTTAGAAGTAGTTAAGGAGTCCTAATACATGACTAGACATTTATTAGATTTGAGTAGTGATTTCTGAACTGCAATACTGCCCTCCTTATAACAGAAATAGAAGCTGAAACTTCTGATCTTTCAAGTTCTTTAAGAAGCCAGTTTGGTCCAGTGGTTAAAACACCAGGCTAGGAAGTAAGACATGGTGAGTTCAATTCCCGTCTTAGCCAACTGGCCAGACACTCTCAGTCAAATCCACCTCACAGGGTGGTTGTTGTGGGGAGAATAAGAGGAAGAAGGAGCATTAGATATGTTTGCCACCTTGAATTGTTTATAAAAATAATAAAAGGTAGGATACAAACAAATAAATGTAAAAAACAAAAAGAGCTCTGATATATTGGCAAGATAGCTTTCCTTGGATTGGTGTTTAATCCCCTGAGTATTGGGAGATTAGATGATGGTATGTTAGCATGGATTGGCACCAGTTTTTTTGTTGTTTTTAATGATTTATGTTTTAACTACCAGTAGTCCTTGATTTACGATCACAATTGAGCCAAAATTTCAGTTGTTAAGTGAGACAGTTATTAAGTGAGATTTGCCCATTTTGTGACCTTTCTTGCCACAGTTGTTAAGTGAATCGTTGTAGTTGTTAAGTTAGTAACAGGATTGTTAAGTGAATCTGGCTTCCCCATTGACTTTGCTTGTCAGAAAGTCACAAAAGGTGACCACATGACCCCGGGACAATGCAACGGTCGTAAATATGAGTCAGTTGCCAAGCGCCTGAATTTTGATCACATGACCTTGGGAATGCTGCAACGTTCATAGGTGTGAAACACGGTCATAAGTCACTTCTCTCACTGCCATTGTAACTTTGAATGGTCACTAAATGAACTGTTGTAAGTTGAGGACAATGTGCAGTAGTTGGTTTTATAATTTTTAAAATGATTTTATATGCTTTTAAAAAATCTTTGTGAGGGAGACACCCGGAATTGATTGAAAGATGGGCAGCAATATAAATGTTTGAAATAAATAAAGAAATAATTTTAAACCAATCAATATGCAGTTGTTTGAAATAAAATAAAACCCGAGAAAGTCTTTTGAAATTTTTGATGTGTGAAAAAGGGATGCTGGGTCTTCATTTCATTTCCAGGTGCTGGAATAAGCGACAATTGAAGATAATGTATTAAAACATAGAATCTAAAAAGGCTAACACTGGGCACACATCTCATTTTGTTTGAAGACTAGCACCACTGCAATTGTCAATTCCAGCCGTTGTTAGTTCTGCCTTTAAATCCAGTCAGTAAAAAATAGCTTTTCTTTTGTTTAAAAGAAAACTCTATATGAAATATTATACTTCAATTCTCTATGTGTTTCATTTAAGTTTTTTTTAAAGAAAAGAAATCCATCCACATTGTGGCTCTTGAGAGCATTTAGTTGTGTATATCTTTGGAGACTTGTGATTATAATCCCCATATTTATTGTAAAGCTATTTCCTGGAATCTATATTCTTTAATGCCCTGCAGAGAATAAGTAAAGCTTAAAGTAATAATAAAATAATAATTTAAATATGTTTAATTTTGGGGCGTGTTAATTTTTATTTTGCTTTTCATATTTTTATATATTCAGCAAGCAATTTCTGTAGGCCTCAGGGGTTCAGGTGTGACTTTTATTGATTGGGGATTACCTATTCTTTTTCCTTGTCTTAGCATTTGATGGATTTGCTAATCAATTTCCCAACCAGATTTCATGAACTCAGGCTAGTCAGATCCTTTAGTCCATTTTACAGTGCAAATAGACATAGGCATTTAAAGGGAGGCAAGTGATAAAGCATATGTTGCAATACAAACCCCCACTCCTTATGTTCTTCCATGCAATGTTTCAAACTTAATATAAACTGCTCGAAACTCGACTGCAGAAAATACGACTTCAGCAACAGAGTAATCAATGCCTGGAATGCACTACCTGACTCTGTGGTTTCTTCCCCAAATCTTAAACCTTAGACAGTTGACCTCACCCCATTCCTAAGAGGTCTGTAAGAGGCGTGCATAAGCGCACCATTGTGCCTACTGTCCCTGTCCTATTGTCCTATTGTCCAAATTTACCTATACCTACTTTGCTTTTGTTTATGTTTATATCATACCTGTTATCTTGTACACATTTTGACAATAAATAAATAAATAAATAAATAATAAATAAATAAATAAATAAATAAATAAATGTGATGAGAAATATACAAGGGCTGGGATTGCATGGGACGTCACAATGCACACACACACACACACACACACATATATATTTGGCTTTTTTTTCTTATGTAAATAGTGTGTCCTTTTCTATAGTGGGGATTCACAAGTGCAAAATGTTGTATTTTGCACTACTTTGGGACAGAGCTTGCCAATTCAAGGCAAAAATAGATATCTGGGAGAAAGTAGCACAAGCCTTACTGTTCTGTCCCCACGGGTATGCCCCCAAAATAAGATGCACAAGAAGGAATTGGAAACAATATTGTTTTACTGCAAATAAATTCTCAGCCAGAGTTGAGTCTTTTGAAAAGAATATCATTCATTCACAAAGTCTTTCCAGTATTTGTCTAGAGTCTGAGAGAGCAATTAAAGAGCCTTATCTCACCTCATGGAGGTTTTGGCGGAAATCCAAACTTTCATTAATCACAGGAAAAATGTTAACTGTTGATAATCTGAGATGCAGATACAAGAGCAAAATGCTGAAACCACAGAATGGGGTTGTTCTCTGCAACGAAGCCCCTTGTGACAGACCCTTAAATACCCTCAGGGCGTGGTCAAGCCCTGCATTCCTCCTCTTCTCCTGAGTCACTAATCTCAGGAGATACATCAGGTTCTAATTGTTCACCAGCCTCTGACCCCACGTCCTCTTCACTCTCCGTCTCTGGTGCCAGGAACACCGGTCTTCTGTACTGCACCCTCACTACCTCCGAATCCTTGGGATCGGCTGCTAATTGCCCTGGACTCGACCTGGCCACAACACTTACGAATCTAGAACACTAGCCAAAATATAGATATATGAAGAAAAACACTCTAGAGACTATACAAACCTTGTTTCTATTGTTGTTATTTGCTGCATCACAGGGTACCCCAACACAGGAGCTGGTCTGAGTCTGGCTTTCACAGATCTAAACACAGGACATGGAGAGTATTGGTGGCATACTGAGATCAGATTTTTTGCTTACGGAGTTGTTCCTGCTACACTGAGCTGATAATTACCTTTCACTCTGAACAAAGGCAGTAGAGCAAAAATTAAGAACAGCTGGAGTGCCTCTAAATTCCTTACAAACCTCGGATGATGCTCAGACCAAAAGAGTAGTTGAACAACACTGAGTTATTCCAAACTCAATTCCCTCTTTCGAGCCCTAGCAGCACCCAAGGCTAGTATTTTCCTCTAGCTTGAGGAAGGACCTTTTCGGGGCTAGGAACAACCTCCTCCCATCCACATTATTATTTGTCACCTATGCCAACTGTCCTGTTTCAGCACTTTTATCTTAGTGATTCCAGGAAAATCGATCAATCTAACAAGTTCTTTTCTGTTGCAACTTTTATAAGGATCTTCGAAAAGACATCAGATCTTCCCCTTGTATTAAATGCCCCTGACGATTTTTATACCCTCTTTTTTATTTTCAGCTCAAATTATGAAGCCAACTATACAGTAGCCAAATTTATTGTGGCAGCAGCGGAGGCAACAAACAAAACATCAAACATAATCTTACCAATTTTTTTAACTGCTTGATTTTATTTGACTGTTTTTATCTTTGATCTTAAGTTGTAAATGAAGAATTAGAGATAAGCCTCACCGAGTTCAATATAATTGCAGTTAAATAAATGAGTATTAAACAAATTTGCTCAGGAGAGACAAAATATGCATATTCTTTGTTTTTTAGATGAACATGGAATGCTTGCTATTTGCACTCTTACAGCTACAATTATTAAAAAGTGTTTGTTTTTAAATCTGATGCCCAGTTCTTCATCAAACATTTCAAAATAGTAAATCTGATTGAATATGCAGTTCTCTGCCTGCCTACACAGAAGCCAACTTCCCGAGCTCAGTGGAATTTATTCCAAGGATTTGGCCATAAACAATTTAATTTAAATACAGTAGATGAATTTAAAATACCAGCTAGATTGCCTTTTATAGATTTCTGATTGTGTGCCATGAAAGTGAAAACACTTTTGCATAAGCATTTCAAGGTGCTGGTCATCACCTATAAAGCCTAACATGGCATAGGGCCAAGCTTAATTAATGGACTGCCGATCTCCCGTGCTTTCTGTGCCAACAGAATAGGTGTGTGTCAGAGGTGGGTTCCTGCCGGTGCGGTTAATAGCTGTTGTTCGGCGCAGAGCCGAAGACGCTGCTGCCGTTTGCGGCGCGGGAGCTTTCCCCGGGCGCTTTCCCCGCCCGCATGGACGCCGCCGTTTGCGTTCTTTTGCCCTCTGCGCATGCGCAAAGCGTTCTGCATGCGCAGAGGGCAAAAGAACGCAATTGGCGGTGTCCATGCGGGCGGGGAAAGCGCCCGGGGAAAGCTCCCGTGCCGCGAATGGCAGCAGCGTCTTCGGCTCTACGCCGAACAACAGCTGTTAACCGCACCGGCAAAAACAGGCAGGAACCCACCTCTGGTGTGTGTAGAGCAGCAGTGGGTTGCTCCCGGTTTGGCCCGGTTCTGTGAACCGGTAGCGCTGGCGGTGGGAGGCTCCGCCTACCCGCCTGGGACGCTTCTGCGCATGTGCGCATGCGAACCGGTAGTAACGGGCTTTAGAACCCACTACTGGTGTAGAGAGAAAGGAAGATGACCTTGGTGTGGCTGTGCAGAAACCGCTGTCTAGGCAAAAAGGACTGAAGCATTTTTAAAGTCCAGAATGGGCAGATACTGTTGAGAAGAAGCTCAGACAGAAACCTCCCTCATTCACTGAATGATGAGGGGGAGGAGGTTCAGCACAATCAAACTTGCAAAGATTCTGCTTTTAGAATCAATTACAATAAAAGCCATTTTAACCTTTCGGTGGACTTCATTTTATACTTGGTTCTACCTAGAGGAGCTGACAATACACTCTGGGTCCCTTTGATTAAACAGTACCATCTATCAGGAAGCAGACCTCTATCTTGGTCGCCGGAATCCCCTTGAAATCCAAGTGGCTCCCATCCTGTTGGTGCTCCATGAGCCCTTGAAGACCTGGTTATTCTCCCAAACTCTGAGTGGAGTGTGGATGGAGTCCCTAGTTGAATGTTATGAATTATTGTTGGAACAACAATAAAAAAAATCAGTTATGAAATGGAAATTCCCAACTGGAAAGGAGAAATTAAATTATTTTCCTTGAGAGAGAGAGAGAGAGAGAGAGAGAGAGAGAGAGAGAGAGAGAGAGAGAGAGAGAGAGAGAGAGGAGGGGGGAGGTTGGTTGTACTTTTCAGCAATATATACTAATATTTGTGCATAGCATGTGTTTGGCACCAAAAAAAAAAACCCCAAAGAGAAATTCAGCTGCTGCCATTAAACTTACATGACACTGACAACTTAGTATTAATGCAGATTTTTATAGGTAATATCCTTGGGCCATTGATGATGAAGTTGTTGAAGTTGATGGGGCCACTTCCTATATAACAGTGATGGCGAACCTTTTCTCCCTCGGGTGCCGAAAGCGCGTGCGCGCGCGCTATCACGCACATGCGAGTGCCCACACCCATAATTCAATGCCTGGGGAGGGCAAAAACGGCCTCCCCCGCCCCCGCAGAGGTCCTGTGGAGGCCGGAAACGGCCTGTTTCCCAACTTCCGGAGGGCCCAGTAGGCCTGTTTTCCCCCTCCCCAGGCTCCAGAGACTTCCCTGGGGCCTGGGGAGGGCAACCCCCCCCCCGGAGGATCTCCAGAAGCCTAAAATGTTCTCCCAAAGCCTCCGTGTGAGCCAAAAATCAGTTGGCCAGCATGCACATGCACGCTGGAGCTGAGCTAGGGTAACAGCTCGCGTGCCGGCAGATATGGCTCCGCGTGCCACCTGTGGCACCCGTGCCATAGGTTCGCCATCACTGCTATATAACAATGAACAAGATCAAGCCACTAGGACTTTTAGAGCCAAGATTTCATTGTCTGCAAAGCTATGTCACGCTCTTCCACTTTGAAGGCCTAGAATTCTCATGCAGTGATACAATTTGCAACCCATAAAATATTAGGAAGCATTTATGGGAGAGAGAGAAATGGCTTGGAATATATTTGCATAATACACACTTGTAGTTTATTGAAGAAGAGTTTCGGGCCATTTAGCAAGTAAAAAGCTAATCCAAGGGGGGGGCCTGGAGGTGGCTGAAATAAGAAGCAGTCATGTAATGTGGCCATATATTTTATTAAAGCAATGATAGGACTCTTTTTGGCTGTCTTGCTGGAGGCATAGAAGTCATGTATCAATTGCAAGAGACCTACAATTTGTCTTCTCCATCCCCGGGGTCTAATTGTCTCAATTCAGACCTCTGAATAGATCTATGGCTGCTTGCTTAGATCACCGTGGAACCTTTGTGTATTTGGTTTATCATTTAGATGAGGAATATAACATTCCAATATTTTGAATGCTATCACTTGGTGGCTACCAAAATTTTGAAAAGAAGCCCATTCTTACATAAAATAGCTCAGTTCCAAAGCCCAGGGAATGGTTTTAATCCTGGTACAGTTTGTCCTCCAGGTAGCTGGAGTGGAAAGCATTAATCATAATACAGCTATTCAGATTATTTATTTGTAGGTAGCAGTGATGTTCTTAAAGTGCTTCCTTCCAGTCTCAGGGCTAATTTATAAACAGTTGAAATGTATCTGGCATGTTTGTGCTGTTGGTTGGAGATTTCCAGTTCTTTCCAGAAGACCCGTTTAATGTTTTCAGACCACGTCAGCAGATACGGTTACTTTGTTTTGTAGTTTGGCAGCTTTTCTTTAAAGTTTCTTCAGAAGAAAAGGAAACTTTTACAAGTTAAAAAGAGAGAGACGGGCAGGTGGTTTGTTGGGCATTAAGGGTGGTGAATGCCAAGAGGTTCACCAGAGGTCCCCAGAAGTTTCAATTTTAAATGTTGATGCATCCCCTTAAAAGCATATTGGTTGGCTTCATATAATCTAGATGTATGTAGCTCTTGACAATACACATTACACTTTAAATACAATTTATAACCAGTTACAGGCCAGTGGGAATAATTAAAATGTCGAACTGGAACCAGAGTGAGCTTGTTTCATTCATTTTTAATCATGGGAATACTTCGAGTGACTGAGCCGCCCACTTTTTCTCAGCCCAATGGAACACCGTAACAAAACATTTGTAATGGAAGAGAAGCAAGAGCTGCAGAATTAAGGATTAATAATCCGTTAGCTAACTTCACTTCACTAGGGTGGAGAGTAATTATATTATTATTTACACAAAAATAGCCCTGCTAATATGTTTTGGACTTTTTAAACAAGGAATTGACATTTCTTCTCCAACTACCGTGTTTCCCCGAAAATAAGACCCTGTCTTATATATTTTTTGAACCCCGAAATAAGCGCTTGGCCTTATTTTGGGGGAGGTCTTATTATTTGGGGGCGCATGGAGCAAGACGGGGCTCCTCTTGCCGTCTTACCTGATTTCCAGCTCTGTCTCCCTAACCCTAACCAGAGGAAATGGCGGGGACCGGCTTCGCATGCGTTTAATTATTTTTGGGGGAGGGCTTAATTTAGGAGGAAGGCTTATTTTCAGGGGATGTCTTATTTTCGGGGAAACACGGTAAGTTCACATCTTTAGTAGGTAAAAAGAGCTGATTCTGTTACTTTTTGTCCTTCTCCTTGACCTATTTACAACTGAAATATGATATACAGAGTAGATATCTACTTCATCCTGCTGGATAATAACCTAGGAATCTTCTCTTCTACTCCTGCAAATTGAGGCTACTGTTCATGAAACAGAGCAGCTTCAGCTTCTGCTTTGGTGGAAGTTCTACCTGGGTTTATGGGCTGGGAGTCTTCTTCTACAGTCCTTACTCATGCAGTGAAATACAGGTAGTCCTCGACTTACAATAGTTCAAAAAATATATAAGACAGTTCATTTAGTGACCAAATTACAACAGCACTGGAAAAAGTGACTTACGACCCTCGCAGCATCCCCATGGACACATGATCAAAATTCAGACACTTGGCAACTGACTCATATTTATGACGGCTGCTGTGTCCCGGGCTCATGTATTCACCTTTTGTGACCTTCTGACAAGCAAAGTCAATGGGGAAGCCAGATTCACTTAACAACTGTGCTACTAACTTAACAACTGCAGTGATTCACTTAACAACTGTGGCAAGAAAGGTCGTGAAATGGGCAAAATTCATTTAACAACTCTCTCACTTAGCAAGAGAAATTCTGGGTTCAATTGTGGTCATAAATCGAGGACTACCTGTAGATAGCAGGGGCTTCTTCTTCTTCTCTTCTGCATCATAGTTGATCAATTCTCTACCCACGGAAGGCAAGATGATTCCCTTCCGTATTCCATCTGTTTTTTTAAAAACAGTTTTTATATGCTGTTTTTGGACTCTGCATTGTTTTATCATGCATATGGTGGGGAAAGGCAGAACGAAAATGTAGAAAATAAATAAAAAAACACATTAATGCTACAATCCAGTGTTTGAATTTTCAGTCATCCCTGTATGTGGAGGTGTCTGATCTTTAAAGGATTGTTTCTAGTCCAAGTTTGGTTTTTCTCTTAAAAAAAATATTTGAAGTTGTCCTTCAGTTAGGCAGTTAGCACTTGGACTACCAACTGAGCAGTTCTGCCAGGTTACCTAATCTTATTCTTCTTGAGTTCCAGATGTGTTACATGACATGCATTAGCTTCTAAATGACTGTAATTATTTCTAGATGGACCATCAGTGTGTGGAAGGTTTATGCAAATCGGTATCCTTTTTGGGGGGGATTGTTTTGGGTGATAGACTTCATTTTCAGCCACAGGTGCCTATCCCACCCAATGGATTGCAAATGGTGTATTGCTGTGTTTGGGAAACCTTGGTTGGGCTGGAGAATGTTTACCTGCAGGGGGTTTGGTGAATTCTGAACTTGTATTTTTGCTCCTGCTCTCTCAGAGAAATGAGAGACATGGCAGGAGGTAACCTGTGTGCTTTGGTGCCTGCATAAACCGGTACCTTTAAAAGGAAGAAGCTATCAGACCCTGGATTATGCAAATTACTCATCATAGCCTGTGCTCAGTTATCTGGGAATAATTCTAACTAATCTTCATTTGACTTAATTCTGAGCAAATATACACAGGACTGCTGCCTAAAGCTTTGGAAATGGTTTCAATGTAGATGCATTAATAAAACATAGGTATTATTTATATTGAGGGGTTTTTTTGTATATACATCTGTTCATCGTTTACTGAAGGCGCCTTAGGAAATGGCTGTTTTTTTAAAAAAAAAACAGAGTGAAAGAGGTGCCTATTTGGGCTCGTAAAGAATTTATACAGAGCTATAAGTTTAAAATGTGCGTCTCTGAGTATGTGCAGCAGCAGAAGGTACTGTATGCCTAGCTTTGTATTAATTTACTGACCCCTCGCATCCTGGACATAAATTGCTTCAACTCCTACCTAAAACGTCGCTATAGAGCACTGCACACCAAGACAACTAGACACAAGAACAGTTTTTCCCTGAACGCCATCACTCTGCTAAATAAATAATTCCCTCACCACTGTCAAACTATTCACTAGGCTGCATTACTATACTATTAGTTTTTCTCATCGTTCCTATCACCCATCTCCTCCCACTTATGACTGTATGACTGTAACTGTTGCTTGTATCCTTACGATTTATATTCATATTGATTGTTTCCTGATTGCTTACTTGAACCCTATGACAACCATTCTTGACAAATGTATCTTTTCTTTTATGTACACTGAGAGCATATGCACCAAAGACAAATTCCTTGTGTGTCCAATCACACTTGGCCAATAAAGAATTCTATTCTATTCTATTCTATTCTATTCTATTCTATTCTATTCTATTCTATTCTATTCTATTCTATTCTATTCTATTCTAATATATGCAGTAGATAGATGAAATCTGAGGCTGAATTCAGGGCACATTTAGTTTAATACAGTTATGTTAAATATGATTAATGGTATTACCCCAGCACTCATGTGTGAAATTGAAAATGGACCTAGTGCTTTTATGCATTTTTATATGTGATTTGGCTGTTTGTTTTAAGTGCCTAGCCCATTTGAAATTGAGATTGAAGCCCTATTTAAATGTTTGGCAAATGTGATTTTTTTAAAAAGATGAAACCATCTATATTAATGGGGAACATCTGCATGGAATCTATCAACCCCGAAATGCTTACAGTTTTTATGCAGACTTTCTCCATCAGCCCAGGACAAAGGAAATAAAATGGAGCCCATTCCCCATGGTTCTGTTCATGGAGATTTGCTAAATGCTTAAATAATAACACTGTTTAAATAAGAGAGTTGTGTTTCTGCCCCCAAAAGTGGAAATACATCTAGATCAGGTCTTTGTTGTGCTGTGTTGTTTGATTTTATTTAAAAGTTAACTAATACCAGATAGATAAAGATTAAGATTTTAGTTAGGACAAGGTATACTGTAGAGAAATCTAACTCTCATCTCAGCCAGGGGTGGGTTCCACTTACTTTCGCCACCGGTTCACATCGCGGCGTTTTGTGCCGCGCGTGCATCCCCTCGCACGATTTGGCTTCCGCGCATGCTCAGAAGCAGGAATGAGCCTGAAACACAGCTGAGGAGCTCATCAGCTTTGCTTCGGGCAAAGAAATAAAGATCAGAATTCACCCGTGGGCGGGCAGGAGGGCCCTTTTTCAAGCCGCGGAAGGGGAAAAATTCGCACAAAATAAAAAAAGATGGCGCCGCGCACGGAATGGCACCGAGAGTGATGTCACCAGCGGGTCGCTACAGGTTCGGGTGATCCAGTCCAAACTGGGAGGAACCCACCCCTGATCTCAGCAATGCAAGAGTTGCATCAGGTAATTGCAATATTTGTAAGGAGAAGTTAGAAGAGGAACTCAGAAGGTTTCATCCAGGAAGACCAGATATAGTTAGGATACAGTTCATTAAAGAAGTAAGAAAAACCTTCAGGGGAAACCATAGTGAATGGAAGCACATGATGAACACTGAACAAAACCAACAGCTGGCGAACATATCATAAAAGGTATGTGTGTTTGGACAGCAGAGGGACAGAGGTGGTATTCTGCCAGTTTGGGCAAACCGGTAGTGGCGATCTGCTCCGGCTCTATGCTGTCCTATTTCTGCATGTTTTGAAACTGTGTGCATGTGTGCAAGCCACGCGCGTGAGCAAAGCACATGCGTGAAAGGTCACACACATGCATGGATGGGACGTGTGCGCTCACATTTGCGAACCGGTAGGGAAGGTAAGTGAATACCACCTCTGAAGAGGGATGAATAAACCCATGGACTATGGGCCAGATCTGCACCCACCATCTAAAGTAGACAGCAGTCAGTTTTGACAGTAATTGTATTAGCTCTTCAAAATGAAAAAGTAATCAAGGTAGTTAATAATCAAGACATATCAACATGCTATTTAAAAATAAACTGCATTCTTTCAAGGAATTAAAAGATTTTTTTTTAAGGTTTAGCTTTTCAGCAATGCTGCAGTGACTCTGTAATTCTACTTTCCTATTCTCCGTTGGGTCGACGGGAGAATCCAGGATGGGTCACTCTAGTCTCGTTGGTCTATTGACTGAGTTGAAATTCTGAGGACACGCCTCCTTGGTGACGTTCCCCAGTGTTCAACTTCATCTCAGCTCTTCCAGGTGTCTTTTTAGGCTTGGAGAGCTTCTGAGCAAGTGTGAACTTCTACGACCATCTGTGAACAAAAGCTAGCAAGGCAGGCTGTTTCTCTGCGGCTGCAGTAAGAGGCGGGGAGTCCCTGGCTTCTTTGGCGGCCAGACTCCCTTAACAAGGATTGGTGGGAGCCACGATCTGGCGATCCGCCATCTTGGTTGCCCTATCCCATCAACGGCAATGCCCCTAGCTATTCCACTGTGGCGGACAGGGGCAGGAAGTCCCTGGCAGCTTCGGCAGTCACACTCCCAGGCTGAGGGGCTGCAGTTCTCGCGCTTTTGCGCTTTGCTCCAGTGAGCCCTATACTACCACCGGCAAAGCCCACTGGACTTTATGCTGCGGCGGATCAGGGAGAGGGAGAACTTGAGAGGCTCGGTGGCCATTTTGAATCAGCCATGTGGCGGCGGCCCAACAGCTTGCAATATACCACAACAATTGGCCCCTGGACTATCTGCGGATGCGGATCGGGGCAGTGGGAGCCTGACCATGTGGAGCAGCGGCAGCCGCGTGTGCGCTTAAGTCTGCCTGTGCTCCCTACGGCTCTGTGCTTAGGCACGTGTTATACAGAGGCCCAGGACTGGAGTCACTGGTCGCTTGATCAGCTACATTCCTTTGATCTCTTATTCACCGCGGCAGCTGCAAGCTGCTTAAGTCTGCCACAGGATAGCGGCGAGGCCAGTGTTCATGGGCAAGACTGGGATGGTCCCAGCTTGCCTTTAGTCCTGCTAGCTTAAGCTTCAGGATATTAAGGCCCCGTTTCCAGCAATTGGGGGGAGCTAGACATCCTGCCTCCAGTGATCTGGGCAGTCTCTCTCATTTTACGACGCTGTGCCAGCAGCAGCGCTTTCGAGCGTGTCTGCTTTGTATTCCAGATTGCCTTTGAGCATTTGTGCAAACAAAATGGAGGATGCTGGTGAGAGTTCGGGCCTACCTCAAGAGACAGCCTTTTCGCCTCAGGCCTTAAGCAAGAGGGGCCCAGTCAAGCCTAGAAGAGCTGGATTGGCAGCAGCAGCCAAGATCTCAGCTAAAGCTCGGGCCCATAAGCAATCCTCCAGGGCAGAGGAGAAGGCAGCCAAACAGGCATAAGGCCTTAGATAAAGAATTTTATAGAGCTCAAAGGGGATCAGAGCGAGAGAGGCGGCCTGATCCTAAGATTACTGACAGGGCGCTTTCCCGCCATTCTGCTGACAGGGCCTCGCAGCTAGAACAGTAATCTGAGCAGCAGAGGCCACAGGCTGGGACTTGGTCCCCTGAGGGCCCCATGGAGCTAGAAATACTAGATCCTGTGAGAATTGCAGATAGTTTGACCATTTCTCGGTCTCAGCCTACAGTAACAGTGGCACAAGGTGGGCAGTCCTTTACAAGGACAAGGCCCAGTCCTGAGGCCACATTTACTCTCACGGCAGCTGGCCTTAGACCAGGAGACCTGCAAGAATCAGATATGCCTCCCTTTATGAGGCAGTGGATTTCTCAGGCGATCAGCCAGGGGATTGCTGAAGGTCTGCAGCAGAGTCAGCAATCTTGTCTTAACCAGGCAGCAGAGAGGGCTATCCATACTGATCCTTGGCATCCAGAGGCATATCCAGAGATCCTTCCGCCCGTAGCCAGTCTTCCCTTTCGGAAGGGGAGATTCGGGGAGAAGGGGAATTTTCAGATTATGAAGGAGAACCTACCCCTTTACCTACCTTTAGAGGATTGTTCAGTCCTGCCTTATTCAAGCCTTTGCTCTCCAAGGCTCGTAGCACGGCTCGCCTGGGGAAAGAGACTATGGTTCAGGACTCCAGTAGAGAGTTGGCTGAGCAGGAGGACTTCCTCTTTATGGAACAAACAGCTGAGATGGAGGCTATTCCCATCCCTAGAATGTTCCTAGATGTGATAAAGAGGCAGTGGGCCACACCGGGGGTATATTCCCAGAAAGGGTCTCCCTCAGCCAGGGCCCCATCATTCATCCAGAACCTCAGTGGTTCAGGTTGACCGTTTGGCAACCGCCAAAGCGGGGACTTCTGACAAGGGAGAAGTTCTCCAGTAAGGTTATTCGGATGATCCAGGTGGCCAGGTGGCCTTCTACGACTCGTATTTATGATGCCACTTGTAGAATTTTCTGCAGCTGGTGTGCCAAGAGCCACGTAGATCCTTTATCCACCTCAGTGGGGAACATTTTGGAATTTTTACAGGATGGGTTGGATAGGGGCCTATCCCCGAACACCTTGAGGCGGCAGGTAGCAGCCCTGGCTTCTGTATTAAATTTTGGGGACTGTGGCTCCCTTGCTCACCATCCCAGAGTGCAAGCTTTCCTCAGGGGTGCTTCCAATTTGAAACCACCAGTGGTGCACCGCTACCCCACCTGGGACTTTACCAGGGTGTTACAGGCCCTTACCAAAAGTCCATTTGAACCCTTAAGAGAAGCTACTTTACATCTCCTTATGTATAAGGTGGCCTTCCTGGTGGCAGTTACATCTGCAAGGCGAACTTTGGAGTTGGCGGTGTTATCAGTTAGAAAGGACCTATGTGTGTTTCATCAGAACAGGGTGGTCCTGCAGCTGGACCCGGCCTTTCTTCCAAAGGTCAACTCATTTCACAGAGTGCAGGAGTTGATCTTGCCTGACTTCTGTCCAAATCCTCGACAAGAATTGGAAAAGAAATGGCATACACTAGATGTCAGACTCCGCATTTACATCTCCAGAACTGCCATCATCAGAAGGACAGAGTCCCTCTTTGTTTCTTTTCAGCCATCAACTCTAGGCCACAAGGTGACACCTTCCATGGTGAGACATTGGATAAGGGCTTGTATTGCCAGGGCCTATGAGGTTCAGGGCTCCCAGTGCCTAGACAGATTACGGCACATTCTACAAGGAGTGCGGCCACTACGGCAGCATGGGCAACACAGGCCTCAGTGAAAGAGATTTGTTGGATGGCAACGAGGGCATCTCCGTCACTGTTCATCCGACACTATAGACTGGACACATATGCTTCGGCTGAGCAGCCTTTGGCAGACATGTCCTGCAAAGAGTGCATGAGGAGACGGGGACTTCAGACCAGAGCAGTTCCCGCCCGTAGGACAGCCAAGCTTTGGTTTGTCCCATCCTGGATTTTCCCGTCGACCCAACGGAGAAAGGGCTTTGGTCTTACCTGAGACACCCTTTCTTGTGGTAGTCGACGGGAGAATCCAGTCCCACCCAGTGGACTGTCTGGTCCTAAGTCCGAGAGGAGCTATGTTTGGACTGGAATCAGACTACTGGTTTCGCTTTATCTTCGTTTTCAACTGGGGAATGTCACCAGGGGGGCGTGTCCTCAGAATTTCAACTCAGTCAATAGAGCAATGAGACTAGAGTGACCCATACTGGATTCTCCCGTCGACTACCACAAGAAAGGGCATCTCAAGTAAGACCAATGCCCCATCTCCTTGGTACCAGAAATTCAGGAAGCAGCTTTAAATAATACAGTTTAACTCAGGTTTAATTGAATTGGTGAGAAATATGCTAAGTTTGTAAGGTAATACAATGTATTGCAGGTAAAGAATTTTTGTTGAGATGGGTAGCATTTCTTGATAATAAAAGTTTGGGAAATTTGGTCCCTAGAAGACCTACAAGTTGCTGTAGAACTGAAGACCTACAAAGAAATAGGTTGGTGTTCCTTGTGGGTGGGCGTTGAAAGTATCTGTCCTTGCAGAGATGTTTTTGTTTCTTTATTTAACTCCCCCACCCCATCTTTTTAACATTGATGATATTAAAATACACGGTTAGATAATTAGAACAATTCTCAAGCTTTACACGTTCAGAGGCATCAACTGCAACCCAAAACTCTCTTGCCACTTTAAACCTTGGTTGATATAATACATTTCTATGCCCGAGTGAACCAAATAAAATTAAAATTTGAGAGAATTTTTCATCCATAAGCTATAATTATGCATATCAAGTTCTGTTAAAAAGGAATGCATACATTAATTGCTTTGGTACGCATTGAAGTGTCATATTTTCAGCAAATACGAGGGTGAGTCAAAAGGTAATGCCATTTTCTTTATTTCAGGTGACGTTTTTTATAAAAATACCTGAAATTTTTCCCAGTTATAAATGATTATATCATTTAAGTTCTGAAATATTTTGTTTCTTACTTTTCAGGTTTGTAGACTCGCAAGGAAAATTCAAAATGGCTGCCCCCTTAGAGTTGCGTCAAAAACAAAGAACAGTGATTGAATTCCTTGTTGCTGAGGGGGAAACCCCTGTGAACATTCACAGATGATTGCAAAATGTGTTTGAGGACAATACTTTAGATTATAGCAATGTATGCAGGTGGGTCCATCGTCTGAATGATGAAAAGATAGTGGAAGTGAAAACTGCAGTGAAGAAGTGGCTCAAAGAACAGTCAACAAAATTTTATGAGGCAGGGATACATGCTCTCATTTGACGGTGGAACATTGCTATTGAGAGAAACGGTGACTATGTTGAGATGTAGGGATGTGATCCACAGAGGACCAGCTTCCTTTTGATGTATGCTACATGTTGGTAATGATACCTGTCCTAAAGAAAATGGCATTACGTTTTGACTCACCCTCGTACTTAGAGCAAAGAGATATCACATTCTTTCCTGTCCACTCAAAGCCTAATTCCGGTCACTAAAATAGATGAACTTTGGTAGCAGAGTGCAAATAAGAATGAGAGCCCCCTAGGAACCAATGTGCTTCTATCCCCATCGTTTAAACCTTTCCAAATCCCCAGAAATCCCCATAATTGGTCCCAATGAGCTCCAGAAACCTCAAACTCCCGGTCTTGTTCTTTAATCCACCCATTCCCCCAAAAGCATGGAATAAAGGATTGAAAAACACCAAGCCCAACAAAATTGGCACCCTTTCCTTAGGTGATAGTTCAAGGGACTATATTGCAGCTTGCAAAACCTTGTAAGTTGCCCCCACCTCTGAATACACAACTGTAGTGAAAATCTGGAAGAACTGAAGCTCCCAGTAGATCCTCCTGTATCAAGAAAGGAGTCCTTAATTGCCATAGTGTCTCAGCTGTGTGGAGCAGAGATTCTTGTTTAGTGCAACATATTTCATAAGCTACCGTAAGCAAGTAGCTCAGCAGTCACCCTTTAACAAATTGAAGCACCTCTCCTGTTTAGATCTGTTATCTGTTGCAGCTGCTTCTATTAAGGCGGTCAGCCATCCAGACGCAAGTTGGTTCAGATGCTGGAATTATCTCTCAGTCGAAATATATTCAGTGTCATTTTTCAGGGCCTGCATAAGTCTATCCCCTTGCTCCTACTTGCTGATATAAGTTAGTTACGGTAATAGTGGCCATGTCTCATTCCCGATAATATTGACAGATTCAACATTAGGTATTTCTGCTGCTCTTTTTCCCAGACAAAAAAAAAACTTCAGAATTTCAAAAGAAAAGGGACAAATAATCGTTCTCGTTCTATAATTGGCCAGGCTGGCTGATCTTCTCTCGAATCCTGGAAATAAGACGTGGTCCCTGTTAGAACCCAATCCAGTGTGTAATCAAATCAATTTGTTTTGAAGCTGAAAGGATGACAACAACTGAATAAAAAATTATGTAAACCCTTAAATTATGCTAGTTGGGTGGTTTGGTTTCTACCCATTCAGCTGGATGCAGACTGCTTGTTTGGCATACAGATGTTTGCTTCTGTCCAGAACATTGTGTTTCCTTAGTCAAGACAAAAGATGAAAAGCATTCTTGAATGTCTATAAAAGGCATTGCTTCATTGGCCTTAATGCCTAATGCATTAAAATGGACATTAGCGTGTCTGTTGTTTTTCAAGCCTTTCTGTGCCCAACTGGGGGCTTGCATAGTCCTTCCTTGGCACTTGTAATCCCCTATAGTCTTCGCTTTTCTTCCCAACCCCTTTCAGGCTTTCAAAACTGGAGTCTTCCCCATGTCACCACCTCAGATAAGCCCTGGGATCATTGCTCAAATGAGGTAGGCTCCTGTAGATGTTCAGCATTGAGCACCAACGTCTGCAAGAGAGAAGCTTTTGCTTGTGTCACTGTGTACTTTGTATGTCACATGATGCAGAATCCTGTGTTTTCAGGACCATATTATTATTATTATTATTATTATTATTATTATTATTATTATTATTATTATTATTATTATTATTATTATTATTATTATTATTATTATTATTATTATTATTTTGTCAAGTGTATATGATAACAGCAAAGTATAAACAAAGTATAAATATGATTGTATGTATATATAATAGTACAAGCAAGATTATGAGTACAAGAAGTATGAATATATGGGTGCATTGGACAGGAACGGTAGGCACGATTGTGAGCTTATGCACGCCCGTTACAGACCTCTTAGGAATGGGATGAGGTTGATAGTAGATAATCTAAGGTTAAAGTTTTTGGGGTTTGGGGAAGAAACAATTGAGTCAGGTAATATATTCCAGGCATTGGCAACTCTGTTGTTGAAGTCGAATTTTTTGCAATCAAGTTTGGAGCGGTTTACATTAAGTTTGTATCTATTGTGAGCTCGAGTATTGTTGCCGTTGAAGCTGAAGTAGTCATTAACAGGTAGGACATTGTGGCAGATAATTTTGTGAGCTACACTTAGGTCAGATCGAAGGCGGCGTAGTTCTAAATTTTCAAGTCCCAAAATTTCAAGTCTGGTTTCATAAGGTATTCTGTTGCGAACAGAGGAATGTAATACTCTTCTAGTGAAATATCTCTGGACATTCTCAATTGTGTTAATGTCTGATATGTAGTATGGGTTCCAGTCAGATGAGCTGTATTCAAGAATTGGTCTAGCAAATGTTTTGTATGCTATGGTTAAGAGTACAATGTTACCAGAGAACAAGCTATGCAAGATTAGGTTTAGCACTCTTAATGCCTTCTTGTCTATGTTGTTGCAGTGGGCTCTGGCATTTAGATCATTAGAGATGAGTACTCCAAGGTCCTTTACTGAGTGAGAATCATCAACAAATTTGCCCTTTGGAATCCAGCAATGCCATGAATTCTGAACCAAGCTTCTATCTCACAAGACAACCTTGTTAGTATCTATAAAATAAATAAGAATGTCCCTTGCCTGAGCAAATAAGCCTTGTTTTCCCCAGCAACGACAATGTTACATGGTTTATCAGTTTGGGAATGAAATCCAAGGTTAACATTTTCTTTTATTTTTGTATGAATTGAAACATTCATGTCAGGTTTCCTTTTGTGGCAAGAGATCTTCAGGGCAAAAAGTGCATTGTGTAAATATGCAGCTATTGTGTCACTAACACCAACATCACTAAGCATGAGAAATGGAAGGCAGGAAATTTGTTCACAGTGAGGGAAATGCTGGGGAAAAAAGAGTACAAGATTTAAATTGGAAGGAAATGTGACTTCTGAATCAAAATTTTGTCACTCAGTGACATTTAAATTGCAAATTATATTATTTGAAGTCCCTGGGAACTTTTAGGGGCTCTGAGAAGTCATTATCTTCTTTTAGTCTAGTCTGACTTGCACTGAGGAGAAAATACAGCTTTTTCTTGATTTGAGGTCTTTTTAATACCAAAATTTCATAGCTTTTTTTAGTCTTATTTCTTCTGTTATCTTGCAGTAACTGTGATAAGATGACCTGGACAGATTTGCATGCCCAACGCTTACAAAATAGTTGGGTTTATGCTTACTCGTTTATTTCTTTATTTAGATTTCTTAAAGTTATATCCTGCCATAAATATCAAGTTACATTCAGGAATGTAAGATGGTGCTTTTCCCCACAATACAAACCCTGTGACATGAGTTAGGCTGAGACAAAGTAGTTGGCTCAAAGTCACCTCCTGGGCTTCTTCGGCTGAGAATGGACTTGAACGTAGGAACTCCCTGCTTGTAGTCCCAACACTTACTGTAACTAATACAGTATCCTGGATTTCTTTGGCTTTGGCTTAGTGCCGTGATGGCGAACCTATGGCACGGGTGCCACAAGTGCCACGCGGAACCATATCGGTGGGCACGCGAGCTCAGGTCCGGCGTGCATGTGTGCACCAGCCGGCTGATTTTCGGGCCTTCTGGGCCCACTGGCAGTCGGGAAACAGGCTGTTTCCAGCCTCCAGAGGGGGTGGGGAAGGCCGTTTTCGCCCTCCCCAGGCTCCTAGAAAGGCTCTGGAGCTTGGGGAGAGCGAAAAATGGGCGTGCCATTGGATGCTGGGAGCAGGGGGGGTCATGCATGCATGTGCGGGGGTGCATGGAATTATGAGTGTGGGCACGCACACACATGATCCCCCGCATTCCCTCCCCCTTTTGGCACGCGAACCAAAAAAGGTTCACCATCACTGGCTTAGTGGCTTGTGTGAACCCCACCATTGTGGCTTATAAAACCACAATTTTGGCTTAGCAGAATGCATGATTTCACTCACTGTGTCATCTTAAGTTCATAGCAAAGAAGGGATACTCAGTTCCTGGAAATTAATCTTGCTGACTTTGTGACAAAGTGTGCAGAAAAGCACCGTGGTTCAGCACTGCAGATTACAAGGTTTTCTTTCTGCTGAAGAAGTTTTCTGATATCTCTGATTTGACTTGACTAACCCCCTCCATTTAGGTGGGGATACATTCCTTTTTTTCAATTTGCCTGGAACAGATGTGCAAGGTGAAGGAAACGAGTCTTTTTTTCTGATTATCAGCCAATTGATGTTCTCCCATCGTATTCAAAGAGGACCTTGACATCTATCAATGGGGGGGGGGATGTCAAGACTTGTGCGTGAATTGGATTAAAGTGAGGGAGAGGTGTGCATTGTCAGCCTCACTCTCTCTTCCCAGATTCCATCTTGCTCCAAATAGCAGGACAAGAGTCGAGACAGTTGGAGATGGGCTGGGTGCAGTGGTTGACCAGGGCGTCTTTCGTGTCTTGCCGTGCTCTTAGCGTACCACATCACTTGCAAAGACTGCCTTCATAACCTATTCTAGTAGGTTTCATCTGCTCAGTCCGCCAGAATCTGTCTTCACATGCTCAGGATAGACAAGTCCCTATCTCACCGAAGGTCGATGACCCAACGGCTACTCTCAACCTGGTTTGGCCAGCCTGTTGAAGCTGTTGCCCAGGGTGTGGCCACTGCACATGCTACAGCTGCTAGGAGCCACAGGTGAGAGCTGAGTGACAGGTGGGGACCAAAGGTGAACGAGCTGCCCTAAAAGCTGCCCTAAAATGAGCTGCCGTAAAAGGACACGACATGCCCCTACACCAGAGGTGCTACCCCTCCCTGAGCACCCCATACACCCCATCAGTCAATTAGAAAGGTATTAGAGATAGTGAAAGGATCCTTACTACATCTTTATTTATGAATTTACCCCTTTTCGGATATCTTCATTACTTTTACATCCCCTCCTCAGTTTGAAAAGAAAGACTCTATTTTTGAAGTATCCTAATTCATATAGTAATTTGGAGTTTTAGCTGTAAGTTTTGTCTTTTCATTTCAGTTGAGCCATAAATGGACCGCAGAGGAGACATAATATTGAGAAGTGAGCCAGCCTAGAATGATACTAGAGGTGATGCAAATAAGTTAAGTACCGTATTTTTTGGAGTATAAGACGCACCTTTTTCCTCCCTAAAAGTGGCTGAAAATTTGGGTGAGTCTTATACTTCGAATGTAGCTTTTTTTTCCAGCCCTAACTAGGTGCTAACAGATCTTCCCAGCTCTTACCTTGCAGGCTTTTTCATTGTTACTCTCTCCAAAGAATGTTTTTCCAGCCCTAAGTCTTTGCAGAATATTTTTTCATTGCTCCGAATAAGTTTTTTTCTAGCCCTAACCAGGTGCTAACGATCTTCCCAGCTCTTACCGGCTTGCAGGCTCTTTCATTGTTACTCTCTCTGAAGAATGTTTTTCCAGCCCTAAGTCTTTGCAGGTTTTTTTTTCATTGCTCTACTTGCTCTGAATAAGTTTTTTTCTAGCCCTAACTAGGTGCTAACGATCTTCCCAGCTCTTACTGGCTTGCAGTAAGAGCTGGGAAGATCGTTAGCACCTGGTTCAGGTGTTATTGTTTCATTGTTACTCTCATTGTTACTCTCTCAGAAGAAGGTTTTTTAAAGTCCTAACCAGGGGATAAAATAATGTGCTGAAGCTGACCAGACTAAGGATGCTAGCCAGATGAATACCTGGTAGGCAGATTGTTTTCCCCTATTTTCCTCCCCAAAAACTAAGGTGCGTCTTATACTCCGAAAAATACGGTAATTAGTTGGCCTTTGGGGAATGAGGAAAAGTGTCTTATCCCAAAAATGACCTTGATGCGGGGCTGACTTTATAATCAGCTTGGCTAATGGAAAATTGTCACAGAAAATATCTGTGAGCTTGTACAGTCCTCTTTGTTAGCCGCTAACTAAGCAGAAGCAGATTATTAAAAGGTTAATTGTATTTTGTTCTAATATCACAAGAGGTGTGAATATGTGAACGAGAGACAAAATGAAAATTGTTGCTCCAGGCAGGCATTTGCAAAATAAGTACCAGAGTTCAAAGACATGAGGATACAGAGGTTTCAAAGCTGAACATTGCTCTATGGTAGACCAAGAGACTGGTGTGTGATGTATAGGTAGTCCTCGAATTACAGCGATTGAGCCCAACATTTCTGTTGCTAAGTGAGACAGTTGTTAAGTGAGTTGCGCCCTATTTTATGACCTTGCTTGCTACAGTTGTTAAGTGAATTGCTGCAATTGTTAAGTTACGGTAGTAATATGGTTATTAAGTGAATCTGGCTTCCCCAATGACTCTGCTTGTCAAAAGGTGGCAAAAGGCGATCACATGACCCTGGGACACTGCAATTGTCATAAACACAAGTCAGTTGCCAAGCAGCTGAACTTTGGTGATGTGACCATGGGGATGCTTCAGTGGGTGTAGAGATGTAAAATTTCCAGAAATTTTGAAGCTCAGAAAAAAACCCATTTTTTTCTGTTTTTTTCGGGGGGGAAACGGAAATTTTCAGAAAAATTGAAAAAAAAAATGCTACTTTAGCACTTTTTTGCCTTTTTAAGATTGAAAGTCATTCTGTTACTTTAGGAACATAAAATATGACTATGGACAATTTGACTTGGCATAAAATTATCACAACTAGCATATTAAAAATATAGTGTAGCCAAACAATTATCACAAACAGAATTTACTTTTTTATAATATTTATTTGTAATTGTAACAAAGGGAGCAACAATCTCCTGAACTGCTTACTAGTTTATGTGGAACAGCCAAAAAGCCTCCACAAAACAATTTTCAAAACCAAAAGTAACAATTGTTCATATTTCCTCTCCACAGTATTAAATAATAATAAAAATAAAAACCCCATTCTCATAAGTCCCTTCATTCAGCACAGGTCCTTTTTGTTGCTCTGTATTTTCATCCAATGCTTTTGAGGCCTAGTGAAGAGGACAGAACAAACCAAACACACCCAGTAACATGCAAAAGCAAAACTGAAACCTTTTTCTTGTTACAATAGCAGCACCTCCTAAAGGAAGAAATGCATACTGTTCTTGCATTGGAAGGTTCAGTTTGTTACCTAGGACTTGCTTGTCCTCACTCAGTGCACAGAAATTAGAATAATCTGATATCATACATTTTTTTTAGAACTGATTTGGAAAATATTTGAACACCCTGTCTTAAAATATTTTATTCAACATGTTAAAATAAAATATTCCACAATGGGTTTTTTTTTCTTTTTTCAATTTTTCCAATTTTTCGGAAAAAAACAAAAAAGCCTTCAGGAAAAAAATGGGAAAAACCCGGTTTTTTTCAGAATTTTTCCATTTTTTTTCCGGGCCTTCACATCTCTTAAATGGGTGTCAAAACCAGTCATAAGTCACTTTTTTCAGTGCTGTTGTAACTTTGAACTGTAACTAAACGAACTGTTGTATGTCAAGGACTAGCTGTGATCTTAACCTTACTCTAGCCTGCTTATTTTACCATGGTTTTTCTTCATCCAACTCAGTAGTAGAATCCAGGAAATAATTTCCATACCTTGTAGTGGTTTCCGTTTTAAGTCATTGGTTTTGGTGAACTTCATATTGGCTAGAAAGAAAAATGCTGTATTGACTGTTCCTCCTAACAGAGGTTAGAATTGACAGGTTAGAATTGAACTGAGTCTTTCAGTTCAACTTTCCATATCATTCTTTCAGAAGTTGGCATTTCCCTCCACAGTTATCAATCTGTGTTAGGTGTCTTTTGGGTGTGCTCAGTTCTCATTGAATTATCTCTGGATTCTCACAGACTTAAGAGTTCTTTTCTTCTAAACACTTTTTCACACATAATTCATTGGTAGCCTCATGTTACAATGAACAACAACATACATTCAACTATGCCGCCTTCGGTCTGACCTAAGCGTAGTACATAAAATTATTTACTACAATGTCCTACCTGTCAATGACTGCTTCAGCTTTAACCACAACAATGCACGAGCACACAATAGATGCAAACTTAAGGTAAACCACACCAAACTCGATTGCAGGAAATACAACTTCAGCAACAGAGTGATCAATGCCTGGAATGCACTACCTGACTCTGTGGTTTCTTCCCCAGACCCCCAAAACTTTTAACCTTAGACTGTCTACTGTTGACCTCACCCCATTCCTAAGAGGTCTGTAGGGGCGTGCATAAGCGCACCAACGTGCCTACAGTCCCTGTCCTAATGTCTTCTTTTATTTGTATCCATTTCATGTATTAATAACCATGTTTATACCTATATCTGTTATCTAATACATGCTTGACAAAATAAATAAAACAATAATAATAAAAAATAAATAAATGATGGGATCCTGGGAAATGGGCCCCTTGTCAGTCAAAAGGAATGCTGATTTACGTCCAGCTTATCAGGTACTTAGGAGCTGGGGACTTGGCAGCTCAAGGAAACAACAGTCAATAGCTGGCCATCAACACACCAATCAACCAATAGGAAGGCACCACATAAATGCGATGCATAGAATAACCCAAAGCACGCATTCTGGTAGAAGTAGAATAACTTTATTGTCACTTTGGATGTACACTAATCGGCATACATTAAAATGAAATTTTGTAGCATACAGCTTTCAAAGGGTCATCACCTCCAATATATACTACATAAGCATGACAAAAGAAATAAATAAATTCAAAATTGTGCATATATCCACATATATGACACAGAGAAAACAACACAGTCTAGTTTGGAAATATACATGTACATGGTAAGAAAAACAATGCGAATTTACCAGACGGATGGCATAGGGAACAAAGCTGTTACAGAATCTGATACTTCGAAACCTCCTCCCAGAGTGGAGCAACAGAGGCAGACCGTAAAGTGGGTGTGTGGGGTCTCTAATAATGCTTTGAGCTCTAAGCACATAGCGCTTATAAGCAGCATCCTGAATAATAGGAAGCGAGCTTCCTATAATCTTCTCGGCTGTCCTCACTACTCTCTGTATGGACTTTCTGTCTGAGACACTGCTGCCATCAAACCAGACAGTGATGCAGTTTGTTAAAACTCTTTCAATTGTGCCTCTGTAGAAAGTGGCCAGGAGAGAAGGAGAAAGATGTGATCTCCTCATCCGACGCAAGAAATGCAGACACTGGTTTTCATGCTTCACTAAGAATGATGTGTGGTAGGGAGAAGTTCTTTGAGGATGGGCTCCAGTACGAGTCTGAAAGCTTGGAAGACTCAACCTCTGGTCCTGGTGACCGACCCTGATTGGATCTTGCAACTTTTTCATACTTCTACAACTATCAGAGTTTCTTGAATTCTCTGGATATCTTATTCATCAGCACTCAGAAGACTACGGTCTGGTTTCATTCTTAACTCTTGAGTTGCTTTATAATCTTGAGAATGACTCTTGAGAGTCATTCTTGTGTCTCATGTGATTTTAAAGACATCAAAACAGGGTCAAATTAAACTTAGTGTTATTTACATGATTATAATTAATGTATAGCTAATTTTTAAATTCTTGTTGAAGAGCAGGTGGAGGCAAGGAGGAGAAATTTAATTATTTCACTATCAGTCTTCGGCTAAAATGCAAATAGCTTTAGAAAAGTAATTTGCTTTGGGGATCTTAGGGTGGAAAAGAATTAAAACTTCTTCCTTTGACACCCTGATTTTGTAAGTGTTTAGGCTTTCCCACTGCTGTATTTATTTAATAAAGAATATACCTGTTAGCTGAATTCATACAATTATTCATGTTGTTCCATATTATACAGATGCAGATTTTAAGGTACTGTTGGGCATAGAGGAACAAAATCCAGGCCTGAAGGTCTGATGGGAATCTTTAATGCAGAGAATATCAGTTTATATAGTAGTTCCTCCCCCCCAAAGTATTCAAAATGGGACTCTGGCATTATGTAGCTGTCTGATTCTGCTTTATATAAATCTTTTTCTTTCGGATTACTCTCCTCTATTCAAACCATCTTAAAGCAGGTCTGCCACCAAAGATTTTCTAGTTGAATAATCTGCAACTTCCTGGGCAAAGTAACCTTTGGAAATGCTTAATGTTTTACATTTTATCATGAACAGGTAGACTTGGAGAAGACATCACATTACCCTAAATCCCAAGGGAAATGTGACAGCAAGTCGCATTTGTCACCATCCAATTTTAAATAATTTTAAAGAGATGTTATTCTCTCCTGGTGACATGGGATTTGGAATAGTCATTTTTTAAAATATAAATGTGGATTCTGGTAGTTTATATAACTACTGTATGTAAAGAATTGGCTGTGCCTACTTTCCTTCCTTCCCCATAGATAGATACAAAGGATCTTTTATTAAGTGCATTCCCTGATCTACAAGACATTTCTTCGGAAGCCAATTTCAGTGGAATTGCAGATTATCTGCATAGTTTTACTGGATATTCCAAAAATAAGCGTCCACAGGGTGGCAGTGAGAATAGCTGGGGAAGGACCACATGTAATATTGTAACTTTTATTAAAATAGTGTATACTGCAGAGATTCCCTTGCACAATGGTTTAGGTTTTCCATTGTTGGGATGACTATGAAACTTGAAAAGCTTTCAAATTTCAAAAATTGCATTGAGTAAGTGGTCTACAAGAATATCACCTTCCCTTTCCTTTATATACTCATTCTTTTTTACCCTCATAGGATATAACTTAATAAACTGATGATAAGCCTTTGTGCTCACTAGGAGAGACTGCAAACTATGGTTGCACACTCTGTATATTGTTTTTATTAATTTTTTTAAGAAGAAAGGGGCTAAAACAAGCTAACATGAGAAGGGAAAAAAGAAAGAGATCAAAGTAAAAAGTGCCAGAAAAGAAGAAATATTGAAGACAAATAGAATAAGACAGACAAGAAAAGATATAAAGAAGTGGATTTCAATATATTTGTCATTGTCAGCCATTCAGTTGTGTCTGACCCTCAGCCACTCTATGGATCAACACTCTTCATGCCCCTCTGTCTCCTTCAGATCTGCCATGGTCATCCCAGTGTCATCCTTTATAGCATTGGGTGTCAAACTCACCGCATCATGTTACCATCACATGATTTTTGCGACGTTTTCCCCTTCGCGGAGCTGGGGTGGGCGTGGCCCATGCATGATGCATCCAGCCTATGGGCCGCCAGTTTGACACCCTTGCTTTATAGTGTCCAATTTGTGGATACTGGGATGTCTCTGTCTCCTTTTATAAGTATAAAATATTCTTATTATTGTATTTATGTCATGTCATGTCATGTCATATTATTATATTATATTATATTATATTATATTATATTATATTATATTATATTATATTATATTATATTATATTATATTATATTATATTATATTATATTATATTATATTATATTATATTATATTATATATTATTATATTATATTATATTATATTATATTATATTATATTATATTATATTATATTATATTATTATAATATTATTATTATATTATATTATATTATATTATATTATATTATATTATATTATATTATATTATATTATTATAATATTATTATAATATTATTATTATATTATATTATATTATATTATATTATATTATATTATATTATATTATATTATATTATATTATATTATTATATTATTATATTATATTATAACATTACATTACATTACAATGTTATATTTTATATTATATTATATTATTATATTATATTATATTATTATATTATACTATTATTATATTATATTATATTATATTATATTATATTATATTATATTATATTATATTATATTATATTATATTATATTATATTATATTATAATATTATAATATTATAATATTATTATATTAAAGTACAAATATATTTTATAATATGTACAAATATAAGTACAAATTATAATTATAAGTACAAATATATGTACAAATATAAGTACAAATTATAATTATAAGTACAAATATATTTTACATCTCTCTTCAAACTTACATCATATTCCTCTCCTTTCTATAATCTGTCCTGTCTATTCATCAAAGCCATAGATCACAAGTTCATTCCCCCCCCACGTCTTTATACAAAAACTCCATAAGAGGCTTCCAGTCACCAATAAATGTAGATAATTTCTTCTCTCTGATCAAATATGTCAATTTACCTACAGTATTTCAGCAAAATCTGTCAGCTTCACCAACCACTCCTACGTAGTGGGTAGTGTTGAATCTTTCCATCTCAGTGCATATAATAATCTTGCCACAAAATAATCTTCCATGGCTTTTTTTCTAACTATTTATTCATTAATCCTAAAAGGAAAATTCCCAACTTCAATTGAATATTGACCTTTAAAATCTTCTGTATCAAAGTATGTATTTGAGTCCATTTTTAAAGCTTTTTTTACATGTCTACCAAACATGATAAAAATGTTCCTTCATGGTTTCACTTATCTCTCTGAAAGGTCATGATATTTTTCAGTTTTTGTCCTTTGTGGTAACCTTTGCTATGATGCTATCCCAGTGATTGAAACTATAGAATAGGGTGGAATGGGCTATAGAATCAATGCAAATGAGCAAAATTCCCCTCTTTCTTATAAATGTTGTGTATCTTCTTCCAAAATACTTCTGAGAAGGGAATAAATAAATTTAAATTTTATTTTTAATTTATTTTTAAAAAAATATTTTTAAAAATTCAATTCCCAATGGCTGGAGAAGGTCCTCAAAGGAAAATATTTATCATGGTCAAGTTTCAGTTACACTGATTACATGGCTGCATCCTTTACAGAATATTCTGGAAACAATGAGTTAATATTGTTTTGTTCCAAGACTCCTCAGTAAATCTCAGTTCTCCTGATGCTTACACAAATGCTTATTTGGGTATAGATGAACTCTCAAAAATGTAGAAGGCTCTCAAACATGACTTGGCTGGAGTAGAATCTTTTTGGCAGGCAAAAATAAATTCAATATCTTCATCTATTTGTTATCTGAAGTTTATACTGTTTAAGTTTTTTTCTTCTACTTTACGAGTTAGCAGATATTACTGGTTCTGCTTGGTGGTTTTGGATGGCTTAGGCATATTTATATAATGGTTTCTTCTGTTCTCATTCAGCCCTTACAAGGATGATCTTTTATTGCATTCTTTGTATCTGGACAAATATGAGCCATAATTCAGTATGCTTAAGTTTCCTGAAAACAGTGATAACATGCTTAATTCTGTGATGGATGGAAAACATGATCTATTTTAGAAAAATAAATAAAATTAATATTTTGTTCAGTACATTGTGGATTATGTAAATCCAGGGAGTAAAATCATTATTTCCAGCTTCCTTCTATTTGTATTTGGAGTTGTACGTCCAAGAAACCCCACATTTGGCCTGGTATAAATGAACGTATCTCAGAAAGAATTGAGACCATATGTTTTGTGGATGGTTCTGTTTTTCAGTTGTCCAGAATAATTGTTTAATTTGTCCAGAATAATTGTTATTTGGTGGCCTTATAACTTTGTATAAAGTTTATAAAGTATAAATTATATATAAAGTATAAAACCATTAGAAAAGAGGGACAATAAAACAACACAACTTATAAAATATCAACGGGCACTTTAATGTAAGCAGCATATAATAAATCAAAAGTAAACTCGGGAGGAAAAATAAAATGAGGTCAAGATTTAAAATAATTTTCTTTTTACACTAGTTAAGAGAATGAAAGAGTTTCAATTTGCCTTGATAAAATAATCCCAAGATACTCCTGGAAGTATAAGACGCACCTTGGTTTTGGGGGAGGAAAACAAGGGAAAAAGGCCTCTGCCTCCAAGCAATTTGCCAAACAGCAAACAGCACAGATGATATACACTGTTTGCTGTATATTTCTGTGCATGTGTGCCTGACCCATAGAAATAGCAAAGAATTGGAGAAATGTACATTATGCCAGAAAGTTCTCTTAAATGTAGTCACACTAACTCCTCCTGATTATTTAAATAGATCTACTCCAAGGTAACTAAACTCTAATACTAAACAGGACACTGTTACATTTCATACTATACGTGTACAGAGCTGTTAAAATTAATTAAAATTTCTGGAAGTATACATTATTCTCTATTATTTAAAAGAAGATACAATAGCACTGGGCCTCTTCAGAGCAAGCATTTATTTTAAAAAGCTTCTTTATTTTGTTAAGTTGTCTAGATTTACAGGGATCTCCAACCTTGGCAACTTTAAGACTTGTGGACTTCAACTCCCAGAATTCCACAGCCAGTAAAGCTAACAAAGCTGGCTGTTGAATTCTGGGACTTGAAGTCCACAAGTCTTAAAGTTGCCAAGGTTGGAGACCCCTGGCTCTAGAACAATAATAAAGCAGTCTTTAAAAAATAAGTCTAATAATTTGAACATTCTACAGACATTTATAATTATTCACTTACCCCCTTCCATCCAGTTCAGCAAAAAATAAAAATCTGCTGTGTCTCTCCCAGCTAATTGCCTCTTTGTAGTTAGTTTCATTTTCATTTTCCCACGTGGCAAACCTAATCAGCTGTAGATCGGGAAACTGCTACTGACTTGCTTTTCCCTCTTTCCTGCAAGCTCTTTACAGAGCTCTTCCCTCTTTCCTGCAAGCAGGTAAATTGCTGGAAGACAGAGGCCAAAGGGTGGGGGTGGCTGGGTGGGTGGAGCTGCATTCGGTGTATAAGACGCACCCAAGTTTTCACCCTCTTTTCGGGGGTAAAAAGGTGCGTCTTATACTCCGAAAAATACGGTAGTACTTGGAAATGGGCCTGGAAACAGTCTGAGACAAAGTACTGGGCTCAGAAGATTGCACTGGCTGGTCCCAGGAAAAGCATAGCTATCAGGGTAAGATAATTTGAGAGAAGTGCTCCATGATTCCTTGGCTAATTGTCTATTTTTCTCTCTCTTTCCCTGCCCTTATCTTGATCACTTCCCTATCAACGAAAGCACTTGGAGTAGGGTGGAGTGTAAAGTTTTTTTATCAGGTTTTTTGGATTCTCTAGAAAGTGATACATCTTGGGCAGACCCATTGATCTCTAAGACATTTGAAGAAAAGAAAGAAAAAGCGACCCATTTGAGAGCTTTCTCTTCATTATTTTCCTCCCAACTATTTCCAATCCTACACCACACAATAACACTGTGAGTTTAAATAGGACTGCCACCAGTAGCAATTGGACTCGTATTGGAGCCCATCTTCAGAGAACTTCTCTCTAGCAGACACTGCTAAAGAGAAGTTCCCTGAAGATGGGCTCCAGCATGAGTCCAAAAGCTCGGAAGACAAAACTTCTGGTCCTGGTGACCGACCCAGATCGGATCCTGCATAAGTGGCTTCCTTGCACTTAGGTGGTAACCCCCAGCATCCCAAGATTAATTCACGGATTCATTGACTCCATGCTATCAAGTCTGTATCAACTTTTGAAATTTAACAATAAAGCCAAGGAAACAAATAATTAAATGAAATAAATCTAAAGGGCCATCCTTTATAATATACTGTATATAGTCACTGGAATTATAATCTAGCCAATAGCGGATCAAGGCCCCAAAATCCTAAGGAGAATTCTGTTTTGAGTTGCTTGTGGAAGACAGGGTGGGAGCCAGCTACATAGTCATTGGGCGACCATTCTAAAGGATCAGTGCTGCTAAAAAAGCAACCCCATTAAATTATTATTATTATTATTATTATTATTATTATTATTATTATTATTATTATTATTATTATTATTATTATTATTATTATTATTATTATTATTATTATTAAATTTATATACCGCCCTTCTCCAGGGGACTCAGGGCGGTGAACAGCCAAGTAAAAAACATTAAAATACATTTAAACCAAGTAAAAACATTAAAATACGTTTAAAATAACATATTCAATATGGCCCTAATTTAATACAATTAAAATTTAGTAAAATCTTAAAATTTTAAAAAAACCCAAAAACTTTTTCACGCCAGCCCGGCTTGATAAAAATAATGCGTCTTGAGGGCACGGCGGAAGGTGGACAGGTCGTGAATTGTTCTTAAGTCTGGAGGGAGCTGATTCCAGAGGGTGGGTGCTCCCACAGAGAAGGCCCTCCCCCTGGGCGTCACCAGCCTACACTGCTTGGCTGATGGCACCCCGAGGAGGCCCTCTCTGTGGGAGCGCACTGGTCGATGGGAGGCAGTTTGTGGCAGCAGGCGGTCTCGGAGATACCTAGGTCCAATGCCATGGAGCGCTTTAAAGGTAGTAACAAGCACCTTGAAGCGCACCCGGTAGACCACCGGAAGCCAGTGCAGCTCGCGCAGGAGGGGTGTTATATGGGAGCGCCAATTAGCCCCCGAAACCACCCGCGCGGCCGCATTCTGGATCAGTTGGAGCCTCCGGGTGCTCTTCATGGGGAGCCCCATGTAGAGAGCATTACAGTAGTCCAGACGCGACGTGACCAGGGCATGGGTGACTGTGCACAGGGAATCCCGATCCAGAAAGGGCCGCAACTGGCGTATCAGGCGGACCTGATAAAAGGCCGCCCTGGTCACAGCTGTCAGATGGTCCTCTAAGGACAGCTGTGGATCCAGGAGGACACCCAGATTGCGAGCCCTTTCGGCAGGGGCTAGAGACTCGCCCCCGATAGTCAGAGATGGAATCATCTGACTATATCGAGACGCTGGGAACCACAGCCACTCCGTCTTGGAAGGGTTGAGCCTGAGTCTGTTTCTCCCCATCCAGATCCGCACAGCTTCCAGGCACCGGGACATCACTTCAAGGGCATCATTGGGGTGGCCTGGGGTGGAAATGTACAGCTGTGTATCATCGGCGTACTGATGGTACTTCACCCCAAAGCCACGGATGATCTCACCCAGCAGCTTCACATAGATGTTGAACAGAAGGGGCGAGAGAATCGACCCCTGGGGCACTCCATATGTAAGAGGCCTCGAGGACGACCTCTGCCCCCCTGCCAATACAAACTGCGACCGGTTGGAGAGAAAGGAGGAGAACCAACGAAAAACGGTGCCCCCTATCCCTAACTCTTCCAGCCGGTGCAGCATGATACCATGGTCGATGGTATCAAAAGCCGCTGAGAGGTCTAATAGGACCAGGACAGAGGAACAACCCCTGTCCCGAGCCCTCCAGAGATCATCAACCGATGCGACCAATGCCGTTTCCGTGCTGTGCCCGGCCCTGAAACCCTACTGGAACGGATCTAGGTATGATGATTCCTCCAAGTACTGGGGAAACTGTCGTGCGACCACACTCTCAACAACCTTCGCCACGAAGCGAAGGTTGGAGACAGGGCGATAGTTAGCTAAAATTGCTGGGTCCCGGGAGGGCTTCTTGAGGAGAGGCCTCACCACCGCTTCTTTCAAAGCCGTGGGGAAGTAACCCTCCCCCAAAGAGGCGTTAATAATTCCCTGGAGCCAGCCTCGTGTAACCTCCCGGGTAGCCAGCACTAACCAGGAGGGACACGGGTCCAATAAACATGTGGCTGCACTGAGCCTCCCCAGAATCTTGTCCACATCCTCAGGGGTCACCGAGTCAAACTCTTCCCAGATAACGTTCTCAAGACTATTCCCTGTCACCGCGTCCGTATCCACCCAGTTGGAGTCCAGTTCCCCCTGAATCTGAGCGATTTTGTCATGTAGATATCGTCCAAAGTCCTCAGCCCTGCCTTCCAGGGGATCCTCCCGCGCTTCTTGATGGAGTAAGGAACGGGTCACCCTGAACAGGGCTGTTGGACGATTCTCTGATGACGCGATAAGAGCAGAAAAATACTTCGATTTTTCCGCTTTTATCGCCACTAGGTAGGTCTTAATATGCGACCTTACCAGTGTTCGATCAGATTCAGAGAGACTGGCCCTCCAACCGCTCTCTAGGCGTCTTTTCCGGCGCTTCATCTCCCTCAGCTCCTCAGTAAACCAGGGAGCCGAGTGGGATCGGAGCCGAGTCAGAGGCCGCAAAGGCACAACTCGGTCCAAGGCCCCACCGGCCGCCCTGTCCCAGGCGGCAACCAGGTCCTCGGCCGAGTTGAGGGCTAGATCATCAGGAAGTGGCCCAAGCTCCGTCTGGAACCTGTCCGGGTCCATCAGGTGCCTGGGGCGGACCCATCTAACTGGTTCCGCCTCCCTGCGGCGTGGGGAAGCGGTATGGAGGTCTAGGTGAAGGAGTGAGTGATCTGACCATGACAAGGGTTTAATGACTACATCCCCTATATCAAGACCATTCAACCACTGGCCAGAGACAAAAATCAAGTCTAGAGTGTGTCCTCCCTCATGGGGCCATGAACTAACTGGGTTAGGTCCATGGCCGTCATGGAAGCCAAGAACTCCCGAGCCAACTCAGATGTTTCACCAACGGATGGCAGGTTGAAATCTCCCATGACCAAAAGCCTGGGTGTGTCAACCGCCACCGTGGCTATCGTGTCGAGTAGCTCAGGCAGGGCAGCTGCTATGCGGCAGGGAGCCAGGTACGTAAGCAGCAAGCCCTTCTGAACCCCATGGCCCCATTTCACAAGGAGGGACTCACAACCAGCTATCTGTGGCACAGTGGTCTCCCTTGGCCCAAGACCCTCATTAATAACAACCGCCACCCCCCCTCCCCTCCCCTGAGCCCTCGGCTGATGGAATGCTCTGAAACCTGGTGGGCAAATCTCCACCAGAGGGACACCTCCCTCCGGCCGCAACCAGGTCTCCGTGATACCCGCCAGGTCCATTCCCCCCTCAACAATAAGATCGTGAATGAGGGGGCCTTTATTTACCATGGACCTGGCATTGCATAGCATCAGCCGAAGACTCAGGTCCTGAGTATCTAAGCCACCCAGTATCCGGGGTGAGCTGTAGAGACCGGGACGCGCAATCGCTTTTAAGCAGCGAGTGCGCATCCCCAATACATGATATGGTCTCTTGCTCCCGATTCCATATCTGCCCCTTCCCATCACCGTGCTGATGGCACAACCCTCATTCAAATGTCCATTTTCCATAGACTGCTCCCCAATCCCTCGCCCAACATCCTCTCGCTCGTTACCCCCTGCCGGGCTATGCACCAGCCTAGGAGGATTTCCCCCCCATCCCCCTTGGTTGTATTCCCAATTCCCCTTAAAACATATTTATACATTAATTTAAACAAAAAACCTCTTAAACCCCTTTTTGTTGCATGCCATCTCTCAGGGCTCCAAAGCCCGTCATCGAGGAAGGCCCTTGATAATATAGGGGGCCATCGCCGCGAGGGGGGGGCATCTCGCAGTGCAAGCAGTTCCCTTGGAGAGTAGCCCATCACATAAATGGTGGGGTGAGGAGAGGGGGCTCCAGATCCATAAAAGTCATATTTCGAGGGGTTGAAGATGTAAAAAGATGTTGAAGAGGCTAAAGCAAGGAGATTGAGGTTTGGGCCCCTACATTCTCCCACAATGAAGGGGCAGTCAGATTATGTGTCTGCAGGCAGGAAAGCCGACCCATCCATTCTCTCACAATGGTAGATGATAAGAAGTTCTTGTGAGCAAAACTCCGTTCCAGCCTGCTGATAAGAATAAGTTTCCATCGGACTAGCCTCAGTAGCTCCAGCCCGCCTACCATCTCTTTCCCCTCAAGCCAGAAGTCACTGGATAACAGATGGAAATAGATGATATATTGCCAAGTTCGAAGGAGGGAGCAAAAACATTACCTATAAGGTAAATGATGATGATAGTAATAAAACGCCCAGAAGTTATATAATGGCCATAAGATGTATAATTGGCCTGTAAGATGATCCCCGAGGCAGCTGGACAATAAACCTCGGTCTATTCAATCTGGGTCTGTGGAAGGGCGTGCTGCAAAAGATGGCATAGATGTCAACAAATGCCAGCAGCAACACCAGCGGCATCCTCACAGCAGCTTAGCAACTCCGGCAGCTCCAGGTTTTTCCAGCTGCCGGCATAACCCAGATAGAAATCTGGGAGGGTGCACCAAACCCCCTCTACCAAGGGGGGGGTGCACCAGGCTTCCTCCATGTTCCGTTCCTCCCCGCTCTGCCAGAGCTCTGCTGGACCCCCCGACCATCTCCAGTCCCATGGGGGCCAGCATTCAGAGACCTGCCTGTTGTCAAAGTCCAGCAAGGTTCTCCACAAAGCTCCACAAAACTGCTAGAATAACTTGAAGCGTGAGTAACGTTGAGAGAAGCCATCGCCGAGGCTGCCTATCCCACATTGTTCCGCCTTTTTCCCCTCGTTGCTGAGCTGTCCTAATACCTATTCAGGCAAGAGATGGCTCGTTAGGCATGTCCAGCCTTCGGCTTACTGGGCGTGGGGCCAAAACAAACAAAGTTGGCACCCAACGCCTGCAGAGACCCCCATTTCCTCACCATTTCCACAGCGTTCACCAGGGAGCTGCCATTCTAGCTCATGCTCAGATCAATCTCACACCCCTTCCCTCCCCTTCCTAAAATGGGAAGCTACAATTAGAAAAGGATCCAAGATAGTGTAGAACAGTGTTTCTCAATCTTTTTTTCACCATGAACCTCCTTTAAATACCTTTTGTCGCCACGGACCATGGCCACAGACCCCCCAGGGCTTAATTCAAGATTTAAATCATAACATGTTTTCCAAGCCTTTGTGGACACACACACACACACCCCGGGGCCTGCAGACCACAGGATGAGAACCACTGTTGTAGAATATAGAATCCACACAATGGAATGGGTCTCTTCCAGGGGTGGGTTCCACTTACCTTCGCCACTGGTTCGCATCACGACGTTTTGCGCGTGCGCGTCCCCTCACACGATTTCATTTCCACACATGCTCAGAAGCAGGAATTAGCCCGAAACACAGCTGAGGAGCTCATCAGCTGTGCTTCGGGCAAAGAAATAAAGGACGGTATTCACCCGCGGACGGGCGGGCGGGCTCTTTTTTAAGCCGCGTAAGGGGAAAAATCCAAAAAAAAGATGGGAGCGCACATGGAACGGCACCAACAGTGACATCACCAGTGGGTCGCTACCGGTTCGGGTGATCCGGTCCGAACCGGGAGGAATCCACCCCTGGTCTCTTCCACTGGTAAAACAAACAGTGGCCAGTTGTTTGGTGATTCCAAATAAATAAATAGCTTTCTTGAAATGGCTTTGCTGGTTGATTTCTTACAAAACATAGAGTTATAATTTTCATTCACCTAATTCCCTGTAGGCTAACATTTGGCATGGAAGATTGTTGTGGTTTCTGCCCTCTGGAATTCGAGATAGATGTGGCTCCCACTCTCTTAAGTCTTCTTGAAGTTCCTCAAGATCTGGTTGCCTTGTGGATCCCCTGGTGCTTGCGGAGCCGCTGTCAAATATTTGGGAATGTTATTGACACAATTTTGTTCGGCCAATCATGTTTTTTTCTCAATTATATATTTTAAATATTTTAAGCTACCCACAGTCTTTTTAGAGTTTGGCAGCCTCAAAATACATTACATTAAATTAGCTTGAATTAAATTTATTTTACAGGAAATAAATGCATGTTACCAACATGTGATCATCACAAAATGTTATTTCTAATTAATCATTCATTGCTCTCAAAAATACTGTTTAGAGATTTAGTGGAATTCTATAGACTGTTCTGTCTTTAGTGTACAATATTTGAACAATTGCTTTAAAAAGTCTATCTTGTCAAATATGTATGAGTACATCTTTTTATTCATCTTTAACATACATAGTTATATTTGGATATGTTTTAATAATTCTAACTGGAGATCCTATGTGAGAGAGATGGGCGGTTCAAAAATGTGATAAATAATTACAAATAGTACTTTGCCAACTTTCCTTGAGAGTTAGTGTCAGCTAGATTAATTATCTACTTATATAATATGTCTAATCTCTTTTGGACAGTCTGATAATAAATCTTTCCCAATTTTGCTTCTCTAAACAAATATATATATATTTGTCTTTTGAAAATATATACATATGTCTCCATGACAAGAATTATTTCTGTTCCAGATCATAATTCTTTTAAAAAATATTTACATTACTTAATAACCCTTTGTATGTTATTTTTGATTTGTGGGAAAACATCCTGAAAGAAGGTAATGGTTAACCGGATAATGTATTGCTGCCAAAAAAGCTACACAGAAGTTTCCCTGAAATCACTAGGAGTTCTTCTGAACATGGAGTCTTTAACTTTGTAGCCGACTGCTAAATGTTCATGTTTTGTTTCTTTAAAATCAGTTATTTTTATTTTATTTTATTTATTTATTTATTTAGTTTGTCGATCATATACTAGATAACAGGTGTAAGTATAAACATGGACATGACAAGGAATGAGTACAAATAAATGGGGACAGTAGGACAGGGACGTTAGGCATGCTGGTGCCCCTATGCACGCCCCCTTTACGGACACCTTAAGGTCCACGGTAGACAGTTTAAGGTTGAAGCTGTGGGGGTTAGAGGATGTAACAACAGAGTCGGGTAGAGCATTCCAGGCATCGACCACTCTGTTGCTGAAATCGTATTTTCTGCAATCGAGTTTGGAGCGGTTTACTTTGAGTTTGTATCTATTGATTGCCCGTGTATTGTTGAGGTTGAAGCTGAAGTAATCATCGGCAGGTAGGACGTTGTAGCAGACAATTTTGTGTACTATGCTTAGGTCAGATCGTAGGTGGCGTAATTCCAGGTTGTCCAAGCCCAAAATTTCGAGCCTGGTGGCGTAAGGGATTCTATTGTGAGTATGCACAATATATGCTCAGAAAGGATAGGCAGAACCATTTCTAGCCATTCCAGATAAAGATGGGGAATGCTGTGCAGTCCAGGGTCTATATCTAGGCTTTCTCTGATCCTAAAGGTTTTTTAAAAAAATCTCTAGACATCAATTTCTCTTTGGTAAACAAGAGAGGGCCTTTTGCTTGATGCAAAGAAGACGGAGCAGGTCAGTCTGGTAAGCCATAAAATTTCCAACCCCTGATGTACAATCTTCTTGTTAGATAAGAATTACTCTCATCAGAGGCGAAATAGATCTTTTCCTGAAACTCTGACATTATAAAAATAAATTTATAATGTTTAAATTTAAATGCTTTTAAATTTTAAATTTAAATTTTAAATTTTAAAGCAGTTTAAATGCTTTAAATTTTAAATTTTAAAGCAGTTTAAATGCTAAGGTATAAGATATTTATTTCAGTACAAAAATAATAAATCACATCTTGGCTATAAAACAGGTCTTGCTTCTTACAGAAGCTAAAGAGAAAAGGGGGGAAACGAAAAAAAGGAATGTAGACATGCGTACTAGGAACATATTAATCACGTGCTCAGGAATAAACCATTATATTTGATAGAGATGCATCTCCCCTGCATATACATGTAACAGGCAACATAAAATCACTGCCTGACACTTCTCTTGTTGAAAGTCAGAGCTTTAACAGCTTTATTCATTCAATTTGTTCATTCTGTTAGGAAACACATGATATGGATTTGTGGTATACCAGGGCTGACTAGGTGTAGGCTTTCACAACTTCAAGAGGGCTGCACAATTACTTTCTTTGGACTATGCACTGTGATATGTAGATAGGGCAGTTTCCAGTTGGCTTTCTTAGGATGAAATATATTCAGTGAGTGTGACTTTAAGGAGAGCAAGGTATAAACCAAGAATCATCTCATATTGTCATCTAACATGTTGGGTACAGAAGTTGTGATTTGGGGCAAATCTTAAACCAGGTGGTGAATGGAGCATACTCAATGTAGTTTAATTCCTTTGAAGCTAGCAAGATGGTCATTTAACTTACCCTTTCCCAGTTCCCAATATTCCATGAAAATCCACCTCTGGTAAGTTGGGAGCTGTGCTTTGCTGCAAATGGTAATGCTATAGTAACAGACACGCAAGCGTACATGTGGGTACAGGCACATACACACACCTTGCAAAGGAGAGGGAATTAAACATCTTTTAATGTTTCTTTTCATAAGATACTGGGGATGGAAGAGAGGATTTCTGGATACAATTATCTTAGCTTTTCTTCAGATGAGGGGAGGCGGAAAGGAACATATACATTTCAATATTTATCTTGAGCAATTCTGTGTGACTGGACTCGTGACCAATTAATTTTTCCCCATCCTCCTCCTTTTTATTCCTGTGCTTTGCATATTTGCATAATGTTTCTTTAGAATATATGGACTTTCCTGCTGAATTGGACCCTTAGCCCATCCAGTCCAGCAACCTCTTCTCACAGTGTCCAACAAATTGCTAAATTTCCTCAGTGCCTTGTTTCTAAATTACTATTTTCTTTTCACAACACCCACATTTCAGTCTTTCATTATTCTTTAAAGACTACAAATTCTCAATTGTACAATTTTTTTTAACTCTGTCTCCCCTCTCGTTCACGTATCCCTCCTGCAAACTGGTAATTAGCTGTTTCTTTTCCTTCAGTTGGTAAAATAATGGTAAACAATAAAATTGTGTGTGTATATATGTTTATCTCTGCCTTTTGCCATTGTCAGCCAAATAACAGGGGAAAGAAGAAAGAAGCATGCAACCTGAGTAGGATGGTAATTTTATTATTTTCTTTAGGATGCTTTAGATTCTGTTTTTTCTAGTGTGAGGGTTAAGATAGGCCATCACATAAATATGTAACAGCTACTCAGCCATAAATATATAATAATTCTCCAAGTCATTTATTGGAGAAGTCATAATCTCTCAGTTTACATATCCTTATTTGTTTTTCTAGGGGTAAAGGGAAAAAAATAATAGACTCTTATGCATTCCAATGAACCTCCCACTATATTTGCAATGAAAGAGAGTTGATGCACACAATGCATAATGCTTATTCCCTTATCGGAAGTAGTCCATTTTGACTCATTCCCCATTCAAGACCGTGACATGAGGAAGGTGTGTGTGTGTGTGTGTGTGTGTGTGTGTGTGTGTGTGTGTGTGTGTGTGTAATAAACCCCTCACAATTAACAGCTGTGCCATTTTTTAATTCAGAAGGATGAGAGGAAGAAGTCCTGACTTTAATCCCTGAGATCATTTTTTAAAAATTGTTTTTATTTTTCGCCTGCATTGGCCACTCCGCTATTTTTTTAATGGCTGTGGCTTCACGTAAAAATTCTAATCTCGTGAAGCTGTCAGCCCCACTATGCAAACCAAATTAAAAAAAACCCTTCACAAGAACGCTAAAACCACTTTATACGCCATATTGACTATAGTAACAGAATCTGGCAAGCCTGACTGCTTTATTCCCCAGCCCAATAATTGTGAATTAGAGAGGTGTCTGCCTGAATCACTTATATATACACCTTGTTTTTGTTTTGGACTTCTTGTTTATCCCCTTGACGCTTTTGAGAACAGATCTGGACTATCTGTCAAGGTTATTTTCCTTACTTTCTACGGTCTGTGAATATACTGCCAAGCGTAGCCAAGAGGTTTAAGCCATGAAGGGTTAGGAGATTGACTGCTGAGCCCTGATTGGGGAAACCTGATGGAGAGTTTCATGCAAGTAGATACTGTATGAATACAGGTAATGTCTCCTTGAGCTGATCGTTAAGGAATTAGCAGTTATGATCAACAATTAATCCATTTAATTCAAGTGGACTTGGGTGCCATATGCTTCTCTGTAAACATGCTTATCCAAATTCAATTTCACTTACAGATGCAATTATGAAAAAAGTTAAACCTAGGGGAAATGGAGGGAGTAAAAATATTCACACATTGTGTTGTGCTCCCATATGGTTTGATTGATGTTGCCTTGATATGTTCTGTATACCCAGGATAGTTTGTAAATGATAGTTTAGTGAACAAACCAGTTTAATGGACTGTACAGTGTATACATCCCCAGGGTATATAAATACATTTAAATTTCCTTGTAATTGAACTATATTCACAAAAACACCCAGGGGGACAAGAATGAAATGGGCCCATTTAGTTCATGTGCCTTCTGATAGTTAGCCTTTCTCCACTTCTTAAAAATGATAGCATCCTTCTAAAGAAATATTGGAAGATTGATGCTCTCCTGCAGGTTGAGAAAATGTTCAGCTCCCTTGCATTTTCTAGTCCTGGCTTCTGTGCACGGTTTCACATGGTTTCCACACAGTTTCTGAGGTTAGCCTCAGCATGAGATACAAAGTTGGTTTCGTGTTCTTTGGATTTCACTCAATTATTTGGAATTGTAGGAGTCCCACATATTTCTCCCCTTCTTCCTCTCTTCTTCATTCTCTCTCTCTCTCTCCCCCTCCCTCCCTCCCTCCCTCACACACACACACACACACACACACACCATCCTCCCTTATAACCGTTCCTATATTGTTTACTTATGATGGTGCTAGTGTGTCGTTGCTTTTTAATGAGAACATATGGCAATAATTGGCACTTGGAAAATATTATGCTTTAAAACTGCAGATACTGTATAGCAACGGGAAGCATCACTTCCAAAAATACCATTCCTCTCCCCCCCCTCTCTCTTTTATAAATGATTCCTTTTACATAAATTTCATCTCAAATGGTAATTCTGGCTGCTGTATATTCCTAATTAGTGAACAAGTACCTTTGAGTTAATTTTAGCTTTTAATTTATTAATGCTTGTTGTTATTGCTGCACCACTTTGTTAAGAATGTGCTTTCACTTCCAATAAAAAAATCCTGCAAAATGTAATATGATACACAGGAAACGAGCTAATAAATCTGGGCCTTACTCAGCTCTGAATTGCACTGTGATCAAGAAATAACCTATCCACCCTTCTCTTACATAGTTTCAGAAGAATTGATGCAACCCTGCTTTTAATTAATTGGAGAATAGTCAACCAAAGCACCTGAAGGCAGAACGAGAAGCAGTGGTTGGAAACTAATCAAGGAAAGATCCAACCTAGAACTAAGGAGAAATTTCCTGACAGTTAAAACCAATTGATCAGTGGAACAACTTACCTCCAGAAGTTGTGAATGCTCCTCCAACATGGGATGTTTTTAAGAAGAGATTGGACAATCATTTGTCTGAAATGGTATAGAGCAGTGATGGCAAACCTGTTTTGGTTTGCGTGCCAAAAAGGGGGGGGCGTGCGGGGGATCACGCATGTGCGTGCCCACACCCATAATTCCATGCGTCCACCCGCGCATGCGTGCGTGACCCCCCCGTTCCCGGCACGCAATGGCACGACCATTTTTCACTCTCTTCAGGGTCCAGAGCCTTTCTAGGAGTCTGGGGAGGGCAAAAACGGCCTTCCCCACCCCTCCGGAGGCAGAAAATGGCCCATTTGCCAACTTCCAGTTGAACCGGAAGGCCCATTTTTTTGCTCTCCCCAAGCTCCAGAGCCTTTCTAGGAGCCTGGGGAGGGCAAAAACAGCCTTCCCCACCCCCCTCCGGAGGCTGGAAACAGCCTGTTTCCCGACTCCCAGTGGGCCCAGAAGGCCCGAAAATAAGCCAGCCAGCACACACATGCATGCCGGACCTGAGCTCGCGTGCCCACCGATATGGCTCCACGTGCCACTTGTGGCACCTGTGCCATAGGTTCGCCATCACTGTATAGGGTTTCCTGCCTGAGCAGGTTGGACTAGAAGACCTCAAAAGTCCCTTCCAATTCTGTTGTTATCTATATCTGGTGTTCTGTAATTGGCTCCCTAAGTCCTTCCCGTGTATGATACAGAGAAAGAGCAAAAAGAAAATGAAGCTTGAGTTTTGCTTGATTACATGTTTCATGATTCCTGATCAATTGCCAAATTGGCTGAAATTGAATGCCATAGCGATCATTTCTCTAGTTCAGTAGAGGCTGCAAGGCAAACTGTGGACTCCCCAGTCTTTTACATTCTCCATTTTGGGACTTAAAATAGCTGTAACTACTGGAAAGCTACTGAAACTTTACTGGAAAGACATTTATCCAGAAATAAATTCCATTGAACATAACATGACATCTAAGTAAGCATGATTCTTGCTTACTATTCTCGTGAAGGTAATCTAGGTTGCTTGGGTAAAGTTTATTTCTGGTTAGTTTTTAAACTTTTAAATAATATGATTTTCTAATGCATACATTTGGAGAAGATGGTGCATTCAATGATATGCTGGTAGCATCATTACTTCAAGAAAGGTATATGTATGGTGGCATTATTTCAAGACAGGTGTATTATTACTTCAAAAATGATGTATTTCAAAAGTGTGTGGAGAAGATGCTGTGCTCAATAAAATTGTGGTATTATTACTTCAGGAAAGGTGTTCATGAGAGTAGAAGGCTCTTGCAAGTTCAACCAATGTGGCAATTGATCAGGGATCTATTACCCAAGAAAGCTTTTCTACAAGTCAATGCAGTGCAGATAATGTTCCTGCTTTCTATTTTGCTCATAAAAAGTTTCAAGAAAGGTATATGAAAGAATATATATATGTATGTATGTATGTATGTATGTATGTATGTATGTATGTATGTATATATATATATATATATATATATATATATATATATATATATATATATATATATATATATGTATGTATGTATGTATGTTTTTCTGTCGTGTTATCCTGGTGTACCCAAATATGGTAGAGAAAGCATCACAGCTTCCTTTTTGCCTTTCAGCCCCTCACTGGGACCATCCAGGCTGTTTTTTATGTAGCCGACACACTATTCTATATGTGTAGGATTTTTTGTTGATAAATGAAAATAAAGGGAGACTATTATAGATCTATTTCAAGCTTATAAGTAAGGGGTATGGCTATCTGACGAGAGCAAAATAAGCTCGAAATAGATCTATAATAGTCTCCCTTTATTTTCATTTATCAACAAAAAATCCTACAATATATAAATATATATATATATATATATATATATATATATATATATATATATATATATATATATATATATATATATATATATATATATATATATATACTGTCTTTTCACAATCAATAATTTGTACAATTTGATTGCAGTTGAGATACAACAATTTGAAATTAATTAAGCTTATATTGTCTGGATGTCACGTAGGATTGAATTACATATTTTTATAGATATCTGGCAGTTGGTACATTATTTTTCTGTCAATATCAGTGCTGTTGGGATGGTAGTGGCTTATAAAGCTGATGTCTCAGAATGCTTCTTGCTAAGCTTGTCAGAAAGGAAAAAAAACAGATAAGGAGTGTTCCTCTCCACTCAGGTTTTAACAGCTGGACTTTTCCGCTTTGAAAATAATTGGTGCCATCATGATTTGTATGTAGCTATAATTAGGGTGGAAGTCTTCCATTCAAGTTGCAAAGATGACAGTAGATTGGAATGTAGATTTTCCGTATCTTAAAACCAGCACTTAGTGGCAGAAGATAGATTCTCTCTAAAATTATATGAACCGATTTTAGTGGAATGGATGCAAGTGGAAATGCACACTCCGGCTTCATTTTTATCTATATAGCATAGAGGCTGCTTTGATATCCTTGCTCCAGGTTGCCTTTTCATATTTGAAGGAAAGTGGTTGTGTGGGCATCCTGGCTGATATGGTTGTTTAACAAGCCAACTTTGCTAAAGAATACCCTGAAATGGTTTGCAAGAGTTGAACATTTTGGAAAAGAGGCGTAATATTATGAAAATTTGATATGGTCTAATTTCCACAGCCTCTATACTACCGTAGCCTTTTAGGGCTTAATGGTTATTTATTGGAGATCAGGCTCCTGTAGAATCTTCTAAAACCATTTTTATTTTACTGGGTTTCTTTATTATTAAATTGCAGGCATGAGCCAGGATTTTATAATTTAATGTGCTTGCTCACTTAGCCAACACATAAACGAAATAAAATTGGATCTGATTAGCCACTGGATGGAAGATCACAAGGAAATTCTAGGGCTGCAAGATAGATTAGGGATTTTTTTAAAAAAATCCAGAAGAAGAAAATGTCAACTGACTTCCGTTGCTAGGATAATTACATGAACATATCAAACTTGATTCAAATGAGACTTTTTGCCTTCCAAAGAAGAGAAAGCCAATGACCGTATCATTGTTAAATTACAGGTAGTCCTGTACTTTAATTATGTAATTATGACCACAATTGAGCCCAAAATGTATGTTGCTAAGTGAGACATTTGTTAAGTGAGCTTTGCCCCATTTTATCCTGCCACAGTTGTTAAGTGAATCTGGCTTCCCCATTGACTTTGCTTGTCAGAAGGTCGCAAAATGGGATCATATGACCCTGGGACACTGCAACCATTGTAAATGTGAACCAATTGTCAAGCGTCCAAATTTTAATCACGTGACTATGCTGCAACGGTCATAAGTGTGAAAGGCGGTTGAAAGTCCAAACTATCCCCACCTTGCTGGCCTTCCGGAAAGCTATTAAGACATGGCTCTTCCTGCAGGCGGGGTGATGTGACCGTTGAATATCTTAGGTCTCCCCCAGGTTTGAATGGGTTGTTTGTTTTTAATCTTTTTAAATTGTTTACTATTTTTTTAATCTTCTGGTTTTTTTAGAGTTGTTCTTGTATTTGTTATACGCCGCCCTGAGTCCTCAGGGAGTAGGGCGGCATATAAGAACTCTAAATAAAATGAATAAATAAAATAAATAAAGTCACTTTTTTCTGTGCTGTTGTAACTTTGAAAGGTCACTAAATGAACTGCTGTAAATTGAGGACTACCTGTACAGTTTTCTGAAAACAAATCAATTTTTGTTTTATCATCCAAGCAATAAAGAAGGGAAGCTGAGAAGATTTCACCGAATTTCTTGTTCTTACTTAGCAGTAGGATGTACTTCAACCCATTTGCACCCCAGCTCAAAACTTCCTAAGTGAGGATCACCATGGAAGGAGCTTCTCCTTCTATTAGCTTGAACAAATGAATTAATGTGAACATATTTGAAGACTGAGTGCTGTTTTGGGGCATTGCAGCCCAAATGCCAGGGCAGATTCCCAAAGAGGTTGTTACAGTACATGGGCAAATCTCATTGTAAACTTTCCTTCCTATTAATTTCAGGAAAATTCATTCCTTACGTTGCTTTCAAACTGCAAGCAGTGCTGGCAGATGACAGCGGTCTAGGCTGGCTGACAGCCTCTTCATTAACTTTTTGGCAAAATATACATCACAGTCATAATCCTGGTTAGCTGCTGTGGGAGAAAGTACACGTCTGTTTCACAATAGCACTGCACTGAGACAATCTCTTAATAAAAGCAGCTGTTCAAATAGCCAAATGTTCAAAGAATGTGTTTTGTAATGTGGGATGTTTTTTCTTGGCAACAGCATGTTATCTCACTTGGGCTACCATCCATCCTATTCACCTGCTGATTGTCACATGGCAAAATCAGCAATTTTGTGTTCCCTCTTGTGTTATCTAAAGGGAAGTGTTCTGTATAATCGGCAGTGAAGAGTAAAACACAGGCAGATGTGTGCAGAGATACACGCACGCATTTATGATTTTAGCAATCGCAGAGAAAGAAGCCAACGGGAGCATCGCAACTGGGGGCAGAGATGAAAATGTGGGAGGACAGCAGCACACCACTCTTGGGAGTTAAAACTAAACATCATTTCAGCCTCACTCCCCAGAGAGAAAAAGGGCAAAAAGGCAAGGCTACTGTACAAGCAATTCTATCATCCGATGGAAATTATAACAAACTTTGAAATGAGAGTTAAAAGAAGAAGGTTCTTGAAAGGGATGAAATGACAGAAAAGAAGAGTCATGCAGAGATGAAAGGAGGGATATGTCTTTATAAGACGACATACCAGTGACTCCACGAAAAGAGTGCCAGGCTTTGAATTACGACGCCAGCAATGGACAATCCTGAATAGGATTTGCATCTCACACGCATCTGCTGGGACTCGCTGTTTAAATCAGGAAAAGTATCCCTCCCTCAGTGTGACTGTGGTGTCCCACGTCAAATTGTAGATCACATCATGACCGGCTGTAAGTTGAGGGCATATACCGATCCAGTATCTGACTTTTTTCCCCATGTAAACGATGTTGTTCTTCAATGGTTAGATGGCCTAGACCGGGTGTCAGCAACCTCCAGCTCCGGAGCCACATGCAGCTCTTTGGGCCCTCTGCTGTGGCTCCCTGTCGGGTGATCCCACTACTGGCTGGCCCCGCCCCTCACCCTCCCCTCCCAGTCACTCCTCGCCTGGCCTGAGAAGGTAAGGGCGACGCCGGGGGATGGGGAAGCGGCCAGGGCAGAGACAGAGATACAGAGAGAGGGGGATAGAGAGAGACATAGAGATATACAGAGAGAGGGGGGGAGGGAGGGAGAGAGAGAGAGAGAGATGTCAAAAGGGTTTTGTGATTCCGGATGTTTTTTAACAACCGGTTCTCTGCCCTAATGACCAGCTGGTTAGGCGTGACTAGGAGGGTCCTGTGACTGGTGGAAGTGAGTGACATTGAGTTGGCCACGCCCACCCAGGTTTTGTGGCTCCCAGTGTTTTCTATGGGAAATGGGTCCAAATGGCTCTTTGAGTGTTTAAGGTTGCAGACCCCTTGCCTAGACCAAGGATGTCAAACCTGATCCCATTGCAAGCGATATCAGGATTTTGTTTGCCCTTGTGGGACTGGGGTGGGTGTGGCCCGGTCATTGTAGCCAACTGGGTGGGCGTGGCTAGGGTATTCTGGGGCCAGGGTGGCATGGACTAGTCCCTCACCATCTCCGGGACGACTCCGCGGGACTACTCTGGGCCTATCATGGGCCGGGTTTGGCCCATGGGCCATGTGTTTGACACGTCTGGCCTACACATTGATATCTGAATATAGATTTTAAAAATATGTTATTGTTCTTTTTAATCTTGGGGAAATGTTTATATATATTGCAAGGGAGGGAAGGAAGGAAGGAAGGAAGGAAGGAATCTGTGAGCATGACAAAAAAAGGAGAAAAATATGTATGAGAGAGAAAGGAATAAAAAAACCCGCCCCAGGTCTTTAATGGAGGAAATATATAAATGCCAAGAATGCTTTTAAAAATCCATTATCCAGAGTATTAAAATGAATTCTAAACAATTATAGAAATAATTAAGGAGAAGAATCCAGGAAATTCCATACGAAGGCATAAATGTAAATGGCAGTAATTAAGGGGTGGAGATTTTAAGTACTGAAGCGGTACTAAAAGTGAAATTTTGAGAAAATTGTGCACCCATATATAATATTTATAACAGCATTATAAGGCTTTATAATTCAGGAATCTGGAGGAGTTCCATCCCATCTTTTACCAGCCATCTTCTGAATAAGCAGCAAAGAAAGATTCTAGTAAGATTTACATTTCTAGTGTGTATTTCAGAGAGTTTGATCCAACTTGCATATTTACGGGTCCATTAAGTAAATGTGCTGTTCAAAATAAAGGTGCATCACTCCGTTGCAATGAGGATGGAGGTGGAAAACCTGTTGTGCCTTAAATCTATTCTTTGTGGCCACATCTGGGTGGCATGGAGCAGTCAGCCTTGGATGGGATAAGCCAGGCAATTGGTCTTGCATGTAGGCAGACATATACAATTTAACATGTCCTCATCCAACCAAGATTGCAAAGATTCACAGAGGTTTGTCAAACTGTAATTTGTGCATTTCAGGAAATTAAATACTTTAGCATTGCAGCAAGAGAAAAACAACACAACATCTGTGTTCAAGTCTTCCCTTCAGCTGTGAGCTTGGGATCTTCCTCACCAGCCAAGGGTTCTCTGGAACCCCATTTCTGGATATAGTATCCCCAAAATCTTGGCAGCTTGAAAGCTGAGGCATTGACCAAGATCATATGTCATGGTCTTTATTTGAGATAGATAGATAGATAGATAGGTAGATAGGTAGATAGGTAGATAGATAGGTAGATAGATAGGTAGATAGGTAGATTAGATAGATAGGTAGATTAGATAGATAGGTAGATAGGTAGCTTAGATAGATAGATAGATAGGTAGGTAGGTAGATTAGATAGATAGATAGATAGATAGATAGATAGATAGATAGATAGATAGATAGATAGATAGATAGATAGATAGATAGATAGATAGATAGATAGATAGATAGATAGATAGATAGATAGATAGATAGGTAAATAGGTAAATAGGTAGATTAGATAGATAGATAGATAGATAGATAGATAGATAGATAGATAGATAGATAGATAGATAGATAGATAGATAGATAGTGTGTGTGTGTGTGTGTGTGTGTGTGTGTGTGTGTGTGTGTCCTATCCCACTGACATAATGAAGCATTATGCAGAAAATCAATGAATCAATGAAATAAAATTGCAAAGAGGCTTTTCAGAAGCATTTTGACCAAGTTGCTTATGATGCTAAATGCCTCTTTACATGTAACTGGTTTTTTTAAAAGGAAAATGCAAATTGTATCAGTTAGGAGAGAGGCTGGTAATGAATGGCACAGAACAGATGCTGGAGGTGTAACTGAACTACCTCTCCTGCTGGTGTATTGTAATAGTAGGTGGGAATGACTTGAGAGACAAGGCAAAGAGGCAGCCAGCCAAGGGAAAGTTCAGATAAAAGTCAACTTAGTCTGCAACTTGGATCTGGATGGGGCAAGAGTTTCAGAAGACACCTTCCCTAGTTTCTTGAACTGCAAAGGAGACAGGGGGAGAGATATACTTCCAGATTTGCAAGTTTGTGTTAACGTAACCCTACCATAAAGTAGAATTAGCTTATTTACAGTGCATTCAGAAAATATTCAGCCATCACTGCAGCCCTCCACCGATCTGGGCTTTATGGCAGAGTGGTGAGACGGAAGCCTCTCCTCAGTGCAAAACACATGAAAGCCTGCTTGGAGTTTGCAAAAAAGCAACTGAAGGACTCCCAGACTGTGAGGAACAAGATTATCTGATCTGATGAAACCAAGATTGAACTGTTTGGCCTCAATTCTAAATGTTATGTCTGGGGGAAACCAGGCACTGCACATCACCTACTCAGTATCATCCCAACATGAAGCATGGAGGTGGCAGCATCATGCTGTGGGGTTGTTTTTCAGTAGCAGGGACTGGGAGATGGATCAGGGTTGAGGGAAAGCTGAATGGAGCACAGGGATATCCTTAATGAAAACCTGTTCCACAGCACTCAGGACCTCAGACTGAGCCGAAGGTTCACTTTCCAACATAACAACGATCCTAAGCACACAGCCAAGACAACACAGGAGGGCTTAGGGACAACTCTGTGAATGTCCTAGAGCAGTGGTGGCGAACCTTTTTAGGCTCACGTGCCAAAAAGGGGGGGCGCGCTCGCGTGCCCACACCCATTCCCTCCCCCCCACGCATGCGCACAACACCCCCCCATGCTGCCCCCTGCCCATGCGCACACACCCCCACCCCCGCGCAAAGGCTTACCGGAGCCTGGGACGACGAAACCGGCAAACCGGAAATGCGAAAAAACGTACTTCTGGTTTGCCGGTGTGCTGTTTTTTGCACTCCGGAGGGTTCAGGGAAGGTCCCTGAAGCTCCGGAATGCAAAAAACTACAAAACGGACAAACCGGAAGTGCGGAAAAGTTTGTCCGTTTTGTAGTTTTTTGCATTCTGGAGCTTCAGGGAGCTTCCCTGAACCCTCCGGAGTACAAAAAACAGCACACCGGCAAACCGAAAGTGCGTTTTTCCGCACTTCCGGTTTGCCGGTGGGAACCCTTGCGTGCCGGCCGCTATGGCTACGCGTGCCACCTGTGGCACGTGTGCCATAGGTTCGCCACCACGGTCCTAAAGTGGCCCAGCCTGAGCCCTGACTTGAACCCTATTGAATATCTCTGAAAATGGCTATCCACCGACGGTTGCCATCCAACCTGACTGAGCTTGAGAGGAAGGAAGAGGAAGGAGAGCAAGGAAGAATGGCAGAACATTCCCCAATCCAGGTGTGCGCAGCTTGTCGCGTCACACCCCAAAAGACTAGAGGCTGTAATTGCTGCCAAAGATGCTTCAACAAAGTACTGAGTGAAGGATCTGAATACTTATGCCAATGTGATATTTCAGTTTTTTTCTTTTTAACAAATTTACAGACATTTCTAAAATTCTGTTTTTACTTTGTCATTATGGGATAGTGAGTGAGGATTAATGAGAAAAAAAATGAATTCCAACAACTGTAGAATCGGGCTACAGCATAACAAAATGGACAAAAGTGAAGGGGGTCTGAATATTTTCTGAATGCACTGTAGCCATGTTTCCATGTCTATCTTGCAAGGCTGACAAATATTGATGCAAATCCCTCTTCTGAAAACTAGTATTTACTTTGAAGGTAAATCCCTAATGGTTTTGTTCAGGTTTTTGCATGTTTGGTTCTGCAATACAGAATGTCCCGGTTGACAAAATGAAGTCTCCAGGAGCAGAGGAACAATGTAAACAACCCAAAACATTTTGCAGTACAGTGAATAACAGTTCCACCCTGAAGTCATGTTGTGTCATGTACTTAGAGCCAACTAAGGAATTTGTCATGTGAGACAGGAGATCCCACAAACCTTATTCTATCTCCCTTTGCAGTCAAAAGATGTAATGATTAATTTAACTAACAATTTGCTATTGTTACATAATAGCAAGGTAGTTGTCACGGGACACCTCTACAAATATGGTAGTCTTTGTACCTCCAAAATTAAATCCATACCACGTTAATCTTAGACTATCCTCTGAGTCCAACAGGTCAGCTGAGTATGAGAGAGATGGGCAGTTTCTAAATTAATTAATTAGATGGATGGATGGATGGATGCAGTGGTGGGTTCCTACAGGTGCGGTCCACTCTATAGCACCGGTAGCGGCCCGCTGGTGATGTCACAGTACCGGTGCGGTCGGTTGCCGGTGCCTGGGCGCCACCATTAAAAAAAATTTTTTTAATTTGTTTTTAAATTTTCTTCTGCGCATGCCCAGAAGCCGAGCTTCTGGCACTGCGCATGCACTACCTTCCTACCCCACAGTGAGTCCAAGCAGGGGAGGATAGCTGAGGGAGTGTGTGAGATGCTGAAAGAACTGGCGGCAGGAGCTATCTCTATTCCCCTCCCTTCAGCAGTCCGAGAAGCCACGAACGCGCGGTGATGATCCTAGGCATTTTCGCACATTTGAGGCTTCTCGAGCTGCTGAGAGGAGAGGGAATGGGCGGCAGGACCTATCCCAGTTCCCCTCCTTTCAGCAGTCCGAGAAGCCATGCCCACCCGGTCACATGGCCGGCAAGCCACGCCCACCCAGTCACATGGCTGGCAAGCCGCACCCACAAAATAAGCCACGCCCACAGAGTGGTAGTAAAAAAATTAGGAACCCACCCCTGGATGGATGGATGGATGGACGGACGGATGGATTTATTTTCAGATTCTCTGCAGCACCCTGTTGTATATGATAAATCACATTCAAAACAGTTTCTGTTTTTTCCTTAGAAATACTGAAATGAGGAAGAACTTGAGGGCAGGACATTTCCCCCTTGGCTTACTTCAGCTGGTCTTCAGCTCTGAGCTCATGCCAACCTCTCTCCTTGATTGGAGAGGGTTAACCACCATCATTGGCAGATAAAGAAAGATGCCTTTGTGGCTTTGCAACTCCCTCTTGTAGCCATTACTCAGATTTTGGGGCAGAGGTGGAATCACAAACAAAAACATAAATATAGATGGAGATAGGTCACCGATTAAATATTATTCTCTGCAGTTTCCTATTAGTCATTTGAAGGATAACTGGACAGTGGTAGCTGGACACTGCACTAGTTAGCTACAGTCTTTGCTAACTTTCAGAAAGTGGCAGTAGTGGTAGGCACTGTGCCTATCCATCCTTTTTTGCAGATGTTTTCCCCTACCTCCAGATGTTCTTGCCAGTCTTGGTGGCAATGAAATATAGAACATTACAGACTACAGATTAAAATAAGGCATTGTTATCCTTTGCCATTATTTGCAAGGAAAATAATTCTGTTGAAAGACTCAGTTTATTTTACCCCATACATGACAAAATGGCTGATTAACATGTTTCTTTTTCTATACGCTTCCAGCAGAAGAAACCCAACAGTTTACATTAAGTTGAAGAAAAATCTTACATTTTAAGTTAAAAGAAATGAGTTTATGTACCAATATTGAAGGCAGTAGTTTGAAAACTGCTTCATAGATGTTTGTTTAGTTTTTAGAGATTGTCTGCAGCTGAAATAGACTTATTGGCGTGAAAAACACATTTTTATACAGATTACTGTACTTGAATTGTAGATATTACGTTTTATAAAACTACTTTAAGTTTATACTGATATAACTTTAATAATGTCAGTAGTGTTGCATTTTTTTTCAAATGCAGTCCTAAGGACTGTAGAAATCACTATATACAAGCCTGACTTTAACTTTAGAATGTATTTAGCTCCCAAGCATTATTATTTGGCTTTCCTAAAAGAATTAAAAAAGGATTAAAAAAACTGTTGGGAAGAAAGGTCTTGTTATAATTATTCATTAACATCATCAGGTCTTGGGGTTAGAACTCTACATGACACTAAATCAGCCTTCCACAACTTGGTGCTTTCCAGTGACCTTGATGCTGGTTAGAACCTAGGAGATCTAAAATTCAGCCAACGTTGGATTTGAGGAAGCAAGTGATAATTGCAGCTCTGCAAAGCTTCAATGTGTGTGCGTGTGTGTGTGTGTGTGTGTGTGTGTGTGTAGGATGAACAATGAAGGCCAAGAAGATATGCCAAGAAAATATACTCTCAACATATTCACCCAAGTTGTAAAGATAATCTCAGCTGCCTGCCTATAGCAAACAGGGAGTTAACATCAGGCTGCAGAAGATATTATGGGTGAACTATCACTTTAATGACAATGGCCAAGGCATCATTTCTCACTGTCCAGGAGAAGTCAACAGCAAACCATTCATGTATATTATCAGGAATACAACATGGATAGTCAATATGAAGCAATTGACAATATAGTGCTGAAGGAGGAACCCCTTAACATGCTGAGGAAGAGCTGAGGATCTTTCAAAATGCTCATGATGATTATGACATGCAAAGACAGAATCACAATGGGGAGGTGGTAAGTAAGAAACATGAACATGGGAAAGCCCAAGACAGTCAAGGGTGAATGAATAAGATGAAAATGAATCAATTATGCATTGGTATCTTAGGCACCAAAAAATTCACTAAATAGACTGGAACACTGAACGCTTTCACTCAGAAGATCATGTGCTTACTGCTCAAGACAAAAAGGAAGAAATGGTCATCTGAGTGAAAGTGTCCAATGTTCCAGTCTATTTGAATTTTTTGGTCTATTGGTTTCATCATCAGAAAAGACATAGCAAAGACTGTGCAGTCAATGATCAAACAATAAGTCAGTAGACCATAGTGATTAAGATACGAGGTTTGAAAGCGGAAGACACTGAATTCTGGTTCCTCCTTAGCCATGAAAGCCAGCTGGGTGACCCTGGGCCATTTACCGTATTTTTCAGAGTATAAGACGCACCTTTTTCCTCCCTAAGAGGCTGAAAATTTGGCTGCGTCTTATACTTCAAATGTAACTTTTTCGAAGCTTTTTCCCCCAGCCCTAACGAGATGCTAATGATCTTCCCGGCTTCCTATTCCCTCCGAAGAAGGTTTTTTTCCAGCCCTAAGTCTTTGCAGGCTTGTTTTCATTCCTACTCCCTCTGAAAAAGGTTTTTTCAGCCCTAACCAGAGGATAAAATAATGTGCTGAAGCTGAACAGACTAAGGATGCTAGCTAGATGAATACCTGGTAGGTAGATTTCCCCCCCTATTTTCCTCCCCCAAAACTAAGGTGCGTCTTATACTCCGGTGTGTCTTATACGCAGAAAAATACAGTACTCTTTCTCAGCCCAACCAACCACACAGAATTGTTGTTGGGAAATTAGGGCGAGGAAGGAGTTGCCATTTAATATGACCAATTCACAAATTTATGCTCCAGCCACTAAGGCCAAAGAAGAGGAGGTTGATTATTTTTATGGTGAAGTTCAATCAGAGGTGAAAGAAGGGCAGGGAAGAAGCGCTGCTTATGGTTGGAGACTGTAATGCCTAAATTGGAACTAGTAAGATGGAAAATGTAGTTAGACTATATTGTGTAAGAAACCAAAATTAAGCAGATCACAACTTATCCGGTTCTGGGCCCCCCTTTTTTAATCCATTACTTAACATTGTCTTCAAGAAACTAAGTGAGCTGTGGTGGTGCAGTGGTTAGTACTGAACTTACTGCTCACTGCCAGCAGTTCGATCCTGGCCAGCTCAAGGTTGACTCAGCCTTCCATCCTTCCGAGGCTGGTAAAATGAGGACCCAGATTGTTGGAGGCAATATACTGACTCTGTAAACCACTTAGAGAAGACTGTAAAGGTTATGAAGCAGTATATAAGTGCTATCGCTAACTGCCTATATACATGGACATCACCAAATAGACTTACCAGGAAACGAGTGTTATGTTATTGAGAGAAGGAAGTAGAAGAACTCGGTTATAACAGCAAAAATGCAAGTCAAGCTGACTGTGGAATAGACCACATACTGTCTTGAGCATATATACGTGTTCTGATCCAGCCTTCGCAAGCAATGAGAAACCATTTACTCACAAGTAAAGCAAACCCCCTTTTCTTACAACAGGGCATAAACAGTCTGTATTACGTTGGATAGACAAAACCAAAAATAATTAGTCACAAATGAAAGTCTTTTTTCCTTATGAAACAGGTCACGAACAGTCCCTGTTCACATGAAAACTCAAGATAAAAAAGTCCTTCAATGATCAAGCCAAGCAGAAACAGTCCCTGTTCACACCGGCTAAGGCAAATGCACTACCTATTGTTTCCCAGCAGGGAGAACTCAGTTGGCACCTCAAATACAGAGCAATTAGTCCCGATAAACCTTGTTCTGGCAAAGGAATCTGACTTGATTGATATACACTGGAAAACGAATGTTTGTCTGTGACAACAGGCCACTCCCAAACTCCTACTATTTATTTCCCAGTCAGGGAGGGGCTGGCTAACATCTACGGCTTCTTTTTCCTGAGAGCCGGCTTATTGCCTTCCATTGCTCTCCTCTCCTCTCTACACATATGCACATCTGGGATGGGCCCCATCTGTTCCTCCCCCTCACTCAGCTCAGGCCCCAAAGACAGCTGCCTCTCCATCTGGGGGCGGACAGAAGGCGCCGGCTCGGCATCTGCCTCTGATTCTGCTTCTTCATCAGAGCCTTCCAAAGGCTCCGAAGCTGGCCCAGGCTCCCCCTTCCCCTCCTCCTCGTCTGACTCTGCTGGCAGCCGACGGGGCCACAACAATATGTACCACCTTCAAGGCAAACATAGGGCATCACTTTGAAGTTCTGAACGTCATTGATAGAAACCAGAGGAACTGTAGAATGAAATCAAGTAAGTTGTTAAAGATGAATGTGAAAAGAGACCAAGGAACAGAAGAAAGCAAATTGGATGTCAGAACAAATAATGGAAGACAAAAGGATAAGAAAAACATCAAGAAAAGCAAAGATATCTCAAATAGGCAACAACAAAAAATCAGAAAGCTGTTACAAAAGACAAGTAGCAATATTAAAATAATATCTACAGAGACATCAAAGAAGACAAGAGAGGGGCTGGCTCATGCTTTGTAGCTGTTGGCATTTATCATTTTTCATCTCTTAACCAACAGTGAAAGTGAGAAAAACATGATTACAAAGGAAAGTCTTGTTGGATGGGAGTTCTTCTAAAGCAATCAAAAAAGGGCCGGAGGGTATTGTGAGAATTGTAGCAATTAGAGGATATCATTGTCATTGTGCAAGATTGAGGCAACATCACTAGAGGCAGAACAAAAAATTGTTGGGAGTTTAAGGTGGTTGGATGGTTTTTGGCAGCAAGAAGAAACTCAGCTACTTCTGTGGAAGCCTTATTAATATGTGTAACTGTTTAATTATTGGAATGTTCTTTTGAATAGTAGTACTGTATTTCCACAAAAGACTGGTTTTACTTCTGACGCAATAAAAAAAAGATAAGGATGCCCTTGGGTTGACTTTGACTTCTGGTAACTGCTTCCATGTAATTTTCTTGATATTAATTTTATTCTTAGACCATTATAAAAGTTACTTGTTCCTAAGGAGCATAATAAATGACATTTGGATCCTACCAATGATTTCCTAATGAACTACCTATCAATTTAGAAACCAAACACAGAGTTCTGTTTTTCCCTCTCTTATCCTTTGATCCTGACAAAATTCTAAGCCCATGATGGCATACCTATGGGAGCGCGGGGGGGGGGGGGTGTCACGCACACATGCGCGGTGGGGAAGGGAGCACTGGGGGGTGCGGCGTCCCCCCGTGGCCCATTTTTGGTCCCAGGAGGCCACAGGGATGCCTGCTAGGCCCAAAACAGGGCGGGGGGTTGTGTGCGCATGCTTGGGGGGGGAGCGTGGGAGGCCACGTGCACATGTGGGGGAAGCATAGGGGGTGCGGCGCCTCTGGGGCCCATTTTTGGTCCCAGGGGGGTGCAGGGAGGCCTGATGGGCCCAAAACTATTAGCCGCCCAGAGTCCCTAGGGAATTGGGCGGCATAGAAATATAATTAAATTAAATTAAATTAATAAATAAAATAAAATAAAATAAATAAATAAAACGGGGCGTATGTACGGGAGAGGGGGTCATGTGGGGGGTTGCAGGCGGGGGGTCATGCACGCATGACCGGCAGGTGGGGCATGCAGAGGTCACGCACACATTGCATTATGGGTGCCGGCACGTGCACATGCGCGCTGTCGCACACACACACACTTTCAACAATCAACGAGAAAAAGGTTAGCCATCGCTGTTCTAGGCTATTCCTCCTGATTTACTGATACAGATTAACAGAGTTGGAAGGGACCTTGTAGATCATTTAGTCCAACCCCCCCGCCCAAGCAAACCCTACACCATTTTTCACAGATGACAGATTTAATATCAGAACTAATACTGGTGTTTTTCTTTTGGTAGGAGAATGATGATTTAAAGTATTCATGGTGCATTTTATCTAAATGCATAAAAAACACATGACTACTGCCTATCCCCCCCCCCTTTTTTTGGACATGTGAACTAACCAAGCCATGAAAGAAATGCGGCTTGAAAATGCCAAAAAACCCATTATATTCATTTAAACAAAATGTAAATGTTTAACTGCATTTCAGATTGATATTCTAAATATCAAAGGTGAATATTTTCAAAGATTAATCTATTTAGTTAAGCCAATTTAGATAAGCCGGTTTGACAGTTGCAGTAAACAGAATTGTGAGATATAAAATGATTAATCAATAATTAAATGCACAGAGCTGAAAGGAATGGCATCAAAAATGTTTTGGGTGAAATCTGAATTTCCTATGAAATCTGGACATTTGTCATCTAGCATCTGGAGGACCTCAGCTTTCCTATTCTCATTTGAAAGTAATGGATGAAACATTTTGAAGAAAAAGCTGAGAGATTCACAAATCAATACAAACAAAGGAGTTATTTATTGATACAAACAAAACTAACAGTGATAATTCTAACTACTGAGTCAGAATTAAGTGGCTGTTGACTCTGCATTCTCAAGAACTCCAATCAAAAATAAATAATGTGCACGTAACAGCAAGTTTCTCATGCTTCTTGCACATTGCTATTTTCAAGTGTTAGGTAATATTTCCTGTTTTAAGTTGGTATTTCAATGTAGCTGAGTACCATGGTACATGGCATTCAATATGCTAAGCCTTTATAATTAATAAAGCATTAATAGTATGCTGATCAGATAATTATTTGGATTATTAAGAATAAAATAAATGAGCTCTTCTCCACTGCTTTGGTTTTGGGAAAATGCTCTGATTTGAATTTATGTTTATTTTGGAGAGGGAGGAAAGAATTCAGAAACAGGTTAAATCTATGACTGACCAAGACCAATAAAATCAAGTTTAATTTCTAAGGTCCAGGAAGAAAGTTGGGTGTGGGTTGAATCTAGATTAGTACTAGTTTTAGGATGAGGCATAATTACTGAAATCTTTGGTTCGAATTTCTGCTGAATTGGGATCTTCTTTGCACCAGAATTGGATGAACCACGGTGGCGTAGGTTACAATGCAATATTGCAGACTAACTCTGCCGACTGCCAGCAGTTCGATCCTGACCGTCTCAGCGTTGATTCCGCCTTCCATTCATCCGTAAAATGAGGACCCAGATTGTTGGGGGCAATATGCTGACTCTGTAAACTGCTCAGAGGGGGTTGTAAAGCACTATGAAGCAGTATATAAGTCTAAGTGCGATGTAAATAAGTGCTATCATATTGAGATAGATAGCAAAATGGAAAACAGTTAAAAGAAATCCATAGGTAGCCAGAACGGATGACCAGAATTCATGATTGGCAATGAAGTCACAGAGCACTGAGTGCTATCTGATGATAACCTGTTGTAATGAGAAGAAGGAATGACCTTGAGGGACAGGAGAAAGATCAAGACAACAACCACATAAAAGAAGTCTGAGTCTGAGACAGAAATATAATATCAGAAAATATCTCAGACAAAACCTTCTCTAGTTCTCATGAAGATAAATGGAAAGAAGAGGAAAGTCCATTCAGACTTGCAAGAATCTGTTACTGTTACCTTATAATAAATGTAGTATTATTCCATAGTATTATGCAATTGTAAATGTGGTCAACAGTATTAAGTATCTGGGGGTGCAGATAACTAACAATCTAAACTGGTCTCTCCGGATGTCATCCTTAGGGAAGTGTGCAAACCAGCATCTGCATTTCCTGCGTCGGAGAGCATATCTTTCTCCTGTCCTGACCACTTTTTACAGAGGCATGATTGAGAGTGTTTTTTTTTAACAAACTGCATATCACTGTTTGGTTTGGTGGCAGCAGTGCCTCAGAGAGAAAGTCCATTCATAGAGTGATAAGGACAGTTTAGAAGATTATAGGAAGCTCACTTCCTGTCATTCAGGATGCTGCTTATAAGCGCTGTGTGCTTAAGAGCTCAAAGCATCGTTAGAGACCCACCCACTTCACGGTCTGTTTCTGTTGCTCCCCTCTGGGAGGAGGTTTCAAAGTATTTCTAGCAGGACTATCAGATTCTATAACAGCTTTGTTCCCTTTGCCATCTGTCTGGTAAACTCGCAAGATTTGTTTTTCTCACCATGTACATGTATAAATCCGAACTAGACTGTGTTGTTTCTCTGTGTCACATAATATATGTGGGTATATGCATAATTTTGTATTTATTTATTTATTCTGTCATGGTTATGTAGTGTATATTGGAGGTGGTGACCCTTTGAGAGCTATATGCAACAAAATTTCATTTTAATGTATGCCAATTAGTGTGTACAGTCAAAGTGACAATAAAGTTATTATTCTATTCTATTCTACTCTACTCTACTCTACTCTACTCTACTCTACTCTACTCTACTCTACTCTACTCTACTCTACTCTACTCTTCATGACTTTGGCTTCCTACTCTGGAGTTGACATCCGTGCACTCACTCACTCTTGGCTCTGGATAGAGTGATAGTAGCCCCTGTTTCTACTTCCTGCTTTTCCTGCTGGACATCATTGTTTGCCTGACATCAGAATAGATGCTAATTTCAGTCCAGGATGGGATCATTTCACAATGGGTTGAGGACTTAAATGTATCCTTTGATCAGCCTTGTGTATGTTCCAGAGTTATGAACTGTTAAGCAATCTATGTTCTGAAAACCCTGTAGAAATGCTTCATTATGGAATACGATTATTAGTGTTATGATAATGGCAAAAGACTAATAACTTATGCCATGTTTGTCAAAGGATGGCACATAAATATATTGTATTGTGATTGGGAAATAGCCATTACATTTTCTCTCCCTACATTGTCAAACAAGGCACAGAGCTGCAGCCACTCTCCATTTTTAATTTCTAGAGATGTGTTATATTATGAGCTGTGGTAGCACAGTGGTTAAAAGGCAGTATTGCAGGCTAATTCTACTGACTGCCAGCAGTTCGATTCTCAAGATTGACTCAGCCTTCCATTCTTCTGAGGTCGGTAAAATGAGGATCCAGATTGTTGGGGGCAATAGGCTGACTCTGTAAACTGCTTAGAGAGGGCTGTAAAGTACTGTGAAGCGCTATATAAGTCTAAGCACTATTGCTATTTTCAAACAAGGCACAGAACTGCAGCCACTCCCCTTTTTTTAATTTCTAGAGATGTGTATGTGGCCGATGCGGGCATTCCTGTAAATAATTTTTTTATCAACTTTGACCTTTTAAAAAACAATCCTGAAAAGTGGGGTGTTTGGTGGGTTCCAAATTTCTCACTCCAGAAATATTGATAGAGCTTTGAATCCATGCTGACCATAGCATAATAGAGCACTGTCTATGGAGCACTTGGTTCCTTCTATATTTGTAATTGGGGAACATCAGGCTGAAGGATAGAATTCCTATTAGGCAGTTTGTACTTTGTAGTCTGATAATTTAGAAATCGTGTGTTTAAAGAAGTGTGCTAATTTGGAACACAGATGTGTGTGCGTACGCGCATGAGAGAAAGATTTATCAGTTGATCAAATTGTGATTTGTCCAGCTCACCATGTGGGGCATACCGTATTTTTCAGAGTATAAGACGCACCGAAGTATAAGACGTATCTTAGCTTTGGGGGAGGAAAACAAGGGAAAAAGGCCTCTGCCTCCAAGCAATTTGCCAAACAGCAAACAGCACAGATGATATATACTGTTTGCTGTGTATTTCTGTGCATGTGTGCCTGACCCATAGAAATAGCAAAGAATTGGAGAAATGTACATTATGCCAGAAAGTTTTCTTAAATGTAGTCACACTAACTCTTCCCAATTATTTAAAAAGATCTACTCCAAGGTAACTAAACTCTAATACTAAACAGGACACTGTTACATTTCATACTATACTTGTACAGAGCTGTTAAAATTAATTAAAATTTCTGGAAGTATACATTATTCTCTATTATTTAAAAGAAGATACAATAGCACTGGGCCTCTTCAGAGCAAGCATTTATTTTAAAAAGCTTCTTTATTTTATTAAGTTGTCTAGATTTACAGGGATCTCCAACCTTGGCAACTTTAAGACTTGTGGACTTCAACTCCCAGAATTCCACAGCCAGCAAAGCTAACGAAGCTGGCTGTTGAATTCTGGGAGTTGAAGTCCACAGGTCTTAAAGTTGCCAAGGTTGGAGACCCCTGGCTCTAGAACAATAATAAAGCAGTCTTTAAAAAATAAGTCTAATAATTTGAACATTCTACAGACATTTATAGTTATTCACTTACCCCCTTCCATCCAGTTCAGCAAAAAATAAAAATCTGCTGTGTCTCTCCCAGCTATTTGCCTCTTTGTAGTTAGTTTCACTTTCATTTTCCCATGTGGCAAACCTAATCAGCTGTAGATCGGGAAACTGCTACTGACTTGCTCTTCCTGCAAGCTCTTTACAGAGCTCTTCCCTCTTTCCTGCAAGCAGCTAAATTGCTGGAAGACAGAGGCCAAAGGGTGGGGGTGGCTGGGTGGGTGGGGCTGCATTCGGTGTATAAGACGCACCCAAGTTTTCACCCTCTTTTTGGGGGTAAAAAGGTGCGTCTTATACTCCAAAAATACGGTAAATGGTTCTAGACCACAAACCAACAATGAACATAGACTAACCCTTGGTGTTTGTTTTTATCTTTCTAGGTATCTTGGCATAACTAGACCCCTCACCTATCCTGTAAGACAAAATGGAAAGTGTATGGCTAAAATGATTTTTTGCGTGTGGCTGCTGTCTGCTTCCATCACTTTGCCCCCCCTGTTTGGATGGGCTCAGAATATTAATGACAACAAAGTCTGTTTAATCAGCCAAGACTTTGGCTACACAATTTATTCTACTGCTGTTGCATTTTACATCCCCATGTCAGTGATGCTGTTCATGTACTATCAGATCTACAAAGCTGCCAAGAAAAGCGCAGCCAAACACAAATTTGCTGGTTTCCCAAGACCCAACGAACGCGAAGGGGTGGTTTCAGCAAACGGCGTCATGAAACTGCACAAGGAATCTGAAGAGTGCACCAATTTTTCACGTCTGCTGAAGCACGAACGAAAGAACATTTCTATCTTCAAAAGGGAGCAAAAAGCAGCCACTACCCTTGGAATAATTGTAGGGGCCTTTACTGTATGCTGGCTGCCATTTTTCATCCTTTCCACTGCTAGACCCTTCATCTGTGGGACCTCTTGCAGTTGCATCCCTTTGTGGGTTGAGAGGACATTCCTCTGGTTGGGTTATGCCAACTCTTTGTTTAACCCATTTATATATGCCTTCTTCAACCGGGACCTGAGGACCACCTACCGCAATCTGCTGCAATGTAGATATAGGAACATCAACCGTAAACTTTCGGCTGCAGGCATGCATGAGGCCCTGAAGCTTGCTGAAAAACCAGAGTTTGTTCTGTAAGGTCATTTCCCTTTTATTACACTTACCTTCAGGTTCCCACATTGATAAGATGAGAATAACTCTCATTAGAGGCGAAAATAGATCTTTTCCCGGAATTCTGACATTAGAAAAGAAACCGCAGTTTAAAGTTCTAAGTAAAAATATTTATTTCGGTACAAAACAAATAAATCCTCATTAATTACATCTCTAATATAAAAAGGCACGTCTTGCTTCGACAGAAGCTAGGAACAGAAGGACTGAATGGAATGCACACATGCGTACTTGGAACATGTTAATCACGTGCTCAGGAATAAACCATTATATTAGATAGGGATGCAGCTCCCTGCATATACATGTAACAGGCAATATAAATTACTGCGTGACACACATAGACTTTCTATTCCAAATAAAACCAAGTATAGATCAAACAATCTAAAAACAGATTGCTAGACATTTCTTGATTTATGGGACCACTGAGTCGTGGAGACGGCAAAAAGGGGTCTTGTGTTTGGAGAAGTTACGGGGAAAGTTGACAAAAAGTGAAGGACATCCTAATTGTCGAAACGAGTAAGAAAGTAAAAATCTAGGTTACTAGGCTACTGCATACTGTATCTATAAGATCCAAATTACTTTGTCTACTCTGGAATACTATCAGAAGAGACAAATTAGGGTATGAAACATGAGCACAACAGACCATTGAATGCTCCCAGACAGTATCCCAGTTCAGATAGCTCAGGGGGCCTCAAAGCAGAGAGCCATGGAGATGGCCTTGAGAGAAATAGAAATCATTACAAAAACAAAAAGGATAGAAGCATTGCTTGAGTCCTGGGAGAGGAAACAGTGTTAGAAAAAGATTGAGGCTGGCCTCTCCTTGACTCACTAGGATATCAGAATGAGGGGAGAAAAAAAACCAGACTTGCAAGATTAAAGCTTGCAATAAAGCTTCATTCTAGCCTTAATATGGAATTAATTTCCTGTCTATAGTACCGTATAGTACCGTGGCCCTGAGGGGATACTGTTGTGGAACATTAATGCATTAGAAAATATATATTTAGATTCCAAAATTATTGATATGGCTTTTATTTTATAAAGCTGATAGAGATTGCATGGATAGAGGTAGACCTGTTCACCTTTGAACACTTGTAGCACCAAACCAAACCTGAAGGGCAGACAAACCGAGGTGTAATGCCTGAATTCTTGAATCAGATAATGATATTGTTGGACAGGAGCTCTTCTAGGTGCCCTCTTCTGTCAGAAGAGCCAACAATGAAATCAGTGGGATGATGACAGGAGCAACATTAGTGAAAAATAGAATCAGACTGAACATGGTCTAGAACAGCAGTCACCAACTGGTGGTCCGCAGAAAAATTATTTGCATTTTTAATATTGTACTAAATCAGGGGTCCTCAAACTACAGCCCCTGGGATGGATACGTGCAATGAACATTTGTGTTGCTGCAGAGAGTCTCCCCCTTTGGGGTCTTTTCGTGCGGGGCAGAGGGTGGCAGAAATTCCGACTTGGGGTCTGCTTTGGCCTCCTAGTGCCAGGGATTTGGGCAAAGACTGGAAGGAAGTGCCACTGGTGGTGAAGAGCCAGAGGACCTTGTTCCAGTAGGACTGCATCATGGCCTGGAACTGGCTGACCATTTCAGCCCGCTGAACCTCCAGGCGCCGGTACCTGGCCTTGTACTCCCGCAGGTCTTCCTTCTGCTTGGAAAGCCTATGCTCGTAGTCCTCAGAGAGGTGCTTCTGCTGACCCTCCTTCTCAGTCAGATCCAATTTCAACTGAGCCAGCTGTTATGCCAACTCTTTCTCGTGGTGGCTGCTTAGCTCCAACAACTGCTTCCTGTTGGGGCCCTAAGGAGCCCGGGGCAGGGAGGCGAGGAGTGACTGGGAGGGGAGGGGCGAATAGAGGCTGGCGAGGCGCCCCTCGACGTGAGTGACATTGAGTTGGCCACGCCCACCCAGTCACATGACCACTTAGCCATGCCCACCCAGCCGGTTAGGCAGATCCTATTAGTGGTCCGCAGGATTTAAAATTATGAATTTAGTGGTCCCTGAGGTCTGAAAGGTTGGTGACCCCTGATCTAGAACCTATTTTAAGGTCCAAGCTGTTGCACTGATTGTAGTGAATGCGTCATTTTTTCCTAGGCACTATGTTGTCTGCACTAAGCTGCCAACAATGTTCAAAAGCCGATTGAATTCTGGACACCCGGAGCAAGACATAAACTACTCGGCAGTCTATTGTAAACAATTCGTACAACACTTAGTAGATCATATTGCTTGAATTCAGGCAAAACTGGAGTCTAAAGTTTATATGAGACAGTAGAAGCTTCATTCTTGCTCTTCCTGGCTTGTAAAAGTAGCTACAAAACTGGCTGAGAAGGAACAGATACCGTGTTTCCCCGAAAATAAGACCCTGTCTTATATTTTTTGGAACCCTGAAATAAGCGCTTGGCCTTATTGCCATGCATTCAAAAGCCCGATTGAGCTTATTATCAGGGGATGTCTTATTTTGGGGGAAACAGGGTATTAGTAAATTCTTCTGGGTAACATCGTGTGATTCAAAGAGATAGTGCCAAGATTTCATTACAAGGAAAGAACTCTCCTTTCAAAGAAATCCCCTCTGATTCTTTATAATTTCTGTCTAGTTTCCAATATTCCACTTTTGGCAGCGCTGACCTGTTTCAAGTCCTGGAAATCCTAGTTCTCTTGTGTTCTCATGTATGATGACTATTTTGGTAACTTGCATGAGATTATTTTATATCCCTTTAGAGGGATAATGGTTCCAGTGACGCTGGGAAATTGTTGACCTGTGGTGTTGTTAGGGTTTCAACTTCTCCCTCATTCTGTTTATCATATATATCACATGTCTTATGAATGTTACAGACAGATTGCTGATTGGGAGTAATTGTAAGGAATAGGGCTGCATCACTTTTGGGATTTGAAGGATAAAAGATGCTTTAGAGCAAGGGTGTCAAACTCAAGGCCCACAGACCTGATCCAGATCACGGAGTGCTTAGATCTGGCCCTTGGGGCCACCCTGGAAACAGCGAAGGACTGGCCCACGGTGCCTGTGCCAGCAAAAACAGAGCTTGGGAGGGCCACGAGCACCGTTTTTGCTAGCAAAGTGCTAGCAAAAACTACTAGCAAAAGTGGATCCTCCCAGCCCTGCCCGGGCCACCACAGGTGCCCCTGACATGAGTTATGTCAAGCTGGCTACGCCCAACTGGTCACGCCCTCCATTTCCCCTCCCCTGAGGTCAAACACAACCCTGATGCGGCCCTCAATGAAATCGAGTTTGACACCTCTGCTTTAGAGAGTATTGGGCACTCACATAGCTACTCCTAAAATCAAATGTGGTTTGTCATAGGATCGTGGATTTGCCATCCATAGCTGCTGCAACATCCAGGAAAAAGAACCAAAGAGTTGCCATTGACTGGTATGGGTGCCCTTGCAAATGTTCTGGAGAACCTTTTCCCTTCAGATCCAGAGCATTGCAGGGTCTTCATGTAAAGCCTAAGACCTTTTGATTAAAATAGCTTCACTGACTTGTGCTTTTTCCAGGCACAGTTCAAAGTGCAGATTGCGCTATATAAAACCCTTTCAACTTGGAAGATGTGAGAGTTTAAGGGAAGGGCCCCCTCTAAATTCTGCCACCACTAGAGAAGGTCTTGTACGAATGGAGAATCAGCCTTCATGCTGGCAACTTTCAGTCCTTGTTGTCTTGTACTCTCTTTCGGCTGACATGCCAAAAACATTTCATTTATTCAATATATAGGCTGGTTGGCTGCTGAGTTGGATTGATGCTATCTGTTTAATAATATGTTTTAATCAGCTTCCTGTTTTGAAAACCCTTTCAAAAAACATTTGTGAGAAAGCTTGAGTAAAAATAAATAAACAACCGAGTTACGCAATATAAAACATTGTTTCACTGTATGTCATGGTTAATTTTTTTTACTGATTTCCTACATTTCCCAGATTTTAAACAGCCAGATGATAGATAGTGAATGATCTGTTAAAATTAGTGGTTCCTCCCCCCCTTTAATTCATTTTCTAGGACTATTTTAACCTGCAGAAGTCAAACCTGACATATATTCAGAAAACAGAAGCACTTCCAGACAAAAACAATGTTTTGCAAATTCCAACTTCCAATAAAGCCCCTCCATTGTTTACTTGGGACTGTTCTCAAAGATTTGGACTAGATTAACAGCTTTAGGAATTCCTAAAGGGCTGCAGACATAACTTCTGATTTAGTAGGAACCATGCCTGCTTCTCAGGTAGCAAATTAAGATGGCATTCACACATCACACAAAGCCATAATTCTTGAACATAACTTCACTTATAAATTATAGTTTACAATCCACAGAGGTTAGGTTCCTGTATTACACTGGAGCCCAAAGCACATTATGCCCTAGCACTAACATATAAACAAAAAGAAGAGTAAAAAACACAAGAGTAATGAGTCATGGTACTCTTTAATTTGGAATCACTGAAGGGATGGTGCAGTGATAAGATTAGCTTTGTGGTTTGAGATTCCAAAAAAGTCTTTTGACAAATGCAAAAACTATCCCGCTTTCCCTACTTTTTTTTATTTCAGGGTTTCTGGTCCTCATTTTGTGTAGGATCAGAATTGATATATCCTCTTGCCCTGGGAGCTTTGTTTAGCAGTTAATGATGGATAGGGCTTGACTGAGCCTGGCCAATGTTTAAGGAATATATTCTTTTCTGCTATTGGTGCGGGAAAAACAGTTTTGGAGACCTAGTCTGATATTTGTTTGATATCTTCTTGGCTGATCTTTCTTGGATAATTTTGTGGGAAAGTTGATCACTGAGCTTCTTTTACACAATTATTTTTTTCTTAAAGAATGCTCTTCTTCCTTCCTCATTGAGGCAGGGGGGAAAAAATCAAGGAAAATTAATATAAAAGACAAAAAAAGTAGACAATATCGGGAATAAATGGAGGAGCTGAAAAGGACACATTTACTGAAGATGTTTGACCTCAGAATAATGAATCTACTCCAACACCAAACCAGCAGTAAACGGTGCAAAATCCTAAGAACTCAATTTCTTAGCTACCACTTGAAAACATTTTTAAAAAAATCTTTCTTCCTGCTTCAGCCATGGCTGAATCTTGCATTCCCAGAAAGAAATCCAGTGTTTGTGAATGCTGTGTTTGTTTTCTCCTTGGACAACCTGCCTCACCCTAAAACCTAGTGTGGAGAAACGTTTCCAAGAGAGAATTAATGGCATTTACTATATGTTCAGGATCTACTGCAATAAAACGCTTTATTGGGCTTGCTAGACAGCACCGCCACAGACTGAAGACTGTTTCTTCTTTTGGTTTTGTGGAGCGGTGGGAATTTGGTGGGGAGAGGCAATCCAGCTGAACAACTGGCAGAGTAGAAGGATTGGTCTTCTTTGTCCTCTGAAACATCAATTAGCTTAGACCAGCGGTGTCAAACTCAATTTCATTGAGGACCGCATCAGGGTTGTGTTTTATCTCAGGGAGCCAGGGGGGAGGGGGGGCATGGCCAGGGTGGGTGTGGCCAGTTCGACATCACTCGTCGAGGCGCGGTTTTCAACCACGCCGGCCTCCTGCAGCCCCCAGCCAGCGAAAACGGGGCGTGATGCCTCCCCAGGCCTCCGTTTTCACTGGCAGAGGGCTGCAAGAGGCCGTCACACCCAAAAATGGAGCCCAGGCAGGCCACGCATGGCACCCCCAAGCTCCATTTTCACTTGCAGAGGGCTGTAGGAGGCCTTTGCAGCTGAAAACGGAGCCCGGGTGGGCCTTGCGCGGCCTCCCTGAGCTCCATTTTCACTGGCAGAGGTACCATGGGCTGGTTCTTTGCTGTTTCCAGGGCAGCCCCACGGGCCAGATCTAAGCACCCTGCGGGCAGAATCCGGCCCCTAGGCCTTGAGTTTGACACCCCTGGCTTAGACAAAGTCATGATTGGCTAAAGGTGCCTCCCAGTGAGCTCCAGTTCAATACTAAACACATTTGGGAATCTGCAGATGGTGAAGATGATCTGGAAAAATGTAGGTTGAAAAGGCATTGGGGAAGATGTGCAGGATGAGTTTCTAAATCTGTATTTTATTTGTGTGGAGGACCTCCTAATAACGTTATCTGAACTGGTTGAAAACCATCAAACTTTTGAAAAGCAGGTGGTTGATGATCTTTGCCACGATGTAAAAAAGTTTTGGTCGCCACGATGTAAAAAAGATGTGGAGACTGTAGAAAGAGTGTAGAGAAGAGCAACAAAAATGATTAGGGGACTGGAAGGTAAAACATGAAGAATGGCTGCAGGAACTGGGTATGTCTAATTTAATGAAAAGAAAGACTAGGGGTGACATGATAGCAGTGTTCCAATATCTCAGGGGCTGCCACATAGAAGAGGGAGTCAAGCTATTCTCCAAAGCACCTGAGGGTAGAACAAGAAGCAACGGGTGGAAACTAATCAAGGAGAGAAGCAACCTAGAACTAAGGAGAAATTCCTGACAGAACAATTAATCAGTGGAACAACTTTACTCCAGAAGTTGTGAATGCTCCAACACTGGAAGTTTTTAAAAAGAGATTGGATAACCAATTGACTGAAATGGTATAGGGTTTCCTGCCTAAGCAGGGGGTTGGACTAGAAGACCTCCAAGGTCCTTCTGTTTTCTGTTTTCGTATTTATTTAAGGTATCATTAAAATACCTAAAAGGTCACACAGTTTTATTAATAGCAATAGCAATAGCACTTTTCTTATATACCGCTTCATAGTGCTTTACAGCCCTCTCTAAGCGGTTTACAGAGTTCAGCATATTGCCCCCAACAATCTGGGTCCTCATTTTACCGACCTTGGAAGGATGGAAGGCTGAGTCAACCTTGAGCCTAGTGAGATTTGAACAGCTGAACTGCTGAACTAGCAGTCAGCCTGCAGTGGCTGCATTTAACCACTGCACCACTTCAGCTCTTGTTCTAGTAGTGAATGAAACTTTTTTTTTTTGTTAAGAGATAATGGAATGGTTTTCCCTCTTGAGGATTTATCAGTGTTGTTCTTTATATTGACCACAAATATACATCATCCTCAACCATGCTTCCTATTGTGGGTGCTTTCTAGTTTTGTAGACTTCCAGCTTTCATAATTCTCATCAACAGCTATGCTGGTTAGAGAATTCGGGTAACTGAAGTCTGCCTTTCTAAACAGCATCTTGATTGGAATGGTTGTGCTAAGTTATGTTAGTGCAAAAAGAACAAGTAAGAGCAAACATCAAGCTTATGATCTCTCCTCTACTCACGCAACCATGGTTTGTATATATAAAAAAAAACCTGATACCATGGTTTAAGGAAACAATTTTAGTGTTTCATATTAATCTTAATTTGTAGAAAAATGTGTTTTCCCCCCCTTCTGCTCAATTGTGTCCAATTCTCGGAGGCAACCTGGACTGCAGTTTCTTGGCAAAGGTTTTCAAAACTGGTTTGCCATTGCCTCCTTCCAAGTCCTTCCAAGACTGACCGGTCCAAGGTCATCTAGCTTGGTTTGTGCCTAAGATGGGATAAGAATACATGGTCTCCTGGTTTCTAACCTGATGCCTTAACCACTGCAACAAACAGGCTCTCTATGTTCTTGTTAAGCCAAAGAAAATGTATATTTTTATTATTCCAATTTCTATTACCTTTTGAATATGATTTGTAATACCTTTCATAATGGAAAGATGATTATAATAGTGGACAGAGGGAGGCAACTTGTCTTACATTCTAAACCATTCCAAGCTAAAAACAGATGGTTCTGATCATTACAGAAATGCTTTGATCTTGAAATCACTGTTCTGGAATTTGAAGTTTTATCATCAAAATATTGGGTATTTTGATTAATGTAATATTTCAAACACAACACTATCATGAAAGCTGAATTGCCCGTATTGCTTTTTTTAAAACCCTCCCCTTCTGTAAGTAAGGGGATATTAAGTTTGCCTCAAATATGGCATTCAGATGTGTCCCGGGAGGGGAGAGATGTATAAAAATATGTCAAGGTAACAGTCACAACCATGTGAAGTCCCACTTTTTTTATATGTGCATCACACAGACATGGGCAAAGGGATGGGGCTTTGGTTGCATGACTGTAATCTTGATTTTATTGAGCCCTCCTGCAAAGGCCAGTGAAGTCAACATTTCCTAAGTGTAGGTGCAAAACGTTTCCTGGAAAAACTTTTCTTTTTGACTAAGCTGCCAGAGCAAACTCTTGTACTATATTTTTCCCCTTCTGACTTTTCCCCCCAACTACCGTATTTTTCGGAGTATAAGACGCACCTTTTTTCCCCCTAAAAGAGGTAAAAATCTGAGTGCGACTTATACACCGAATGTAGCCCCGCCCAGCCTCTGAAACGGACCTTTGCAAGGCTAAAACAACCTCTCAAACTGAGCTTTGCAAGCCTGAAAAAGCAGCCTTTAAAACGGACCTTTGCAAGGCTAATAGACCTGTTCCAGGCTGTTTGCTAAGGACGCTAGCCAGATGGATGCTGGTAGGCAGAATTTTTTTTTCTTATTTTCCTCCCCAAAAACTAAGGTGCGTCTTATACTCCGAAAAATATGGTATTCTTCTCCAGTTTGAAATATGTCTTTTTAAAATTTTATGTTGAATGTGTTGGTGAACTTCTCTTGATGAATGCAGGATTCTTGCAATTTCCTTAATTAGGAAGTGTCTAAGAATATCCTGGGACATGGTGGCTCAGTGGCTAAGACGCTGAGCTTGTCGATCAGAAAGTCGGCAGTTCGGCGGTTCGAATCCCTAGCACCGCGTAACGGAGTGAGCTCCCGTTACTTGTCCCAGCTTCTGCTAACCTAGCAGTTTGAAAGCATGTAAAAAATGCAAGTAGAAAAATAGGGACCACTTCGGTGGGAAGGTAACAGCGCTCCGTGCGCCTTTGGCATTTAGACATGCCAGCCACATGACCACAGAGATGTCTTCGGACAGTGCTGGCTCCTCGGCTTAGAAACGGAGATGAGCACTGCCCCTAGAGCCAGAAAACGACTAGCACGCATGTGCAGGGGAACCTTTACCTTTACCTTAAGAATATCCTGTTTTTTATCCTGATCATGGATTAGCATCCTGTCTAGCTCTTCGGTTTCATCAGCTTTTTTTCATTTGGAGTAATGGAGGTAGCTGAAGTGTATCTTTCCCCAAAGCACAGCATGAAAACCTACCTAGTGGCTGATTATATGATGGCACATCTAGCAGGCCATCTAGGAACATGGAGAAAGAAACGGCCATTATAAAAGGGACATCTCAGCCTAGGGCAGGAAATAAGTGTGAGAAGGAGTCTCAGAGTAACTCTGTCTTAATTAAGCTAGGCATAAATTTATCTGGGGAACTGCTTTAGGAGACTTTCAAAAGTCTATTACATTGTCCTACTACTACCAATAAAGATCTTTACAATAATCCAATTATTCTTTCCTAAGTTTGCCAGTCTCACAGGCCTTGACAGTACAACACAGTTGCCAGTTGGGAATATGATATCATGATCCACTTCTAGCTTCATCCAGAAGAAGTCAAGAGAACATCAACATCTTGACCCTTACATCACGATGTCATCATGCAAATGATGTAGTAATGCAATTATTTGTGATCAAAGTACGTAATTCACATCATTGGAATCATTATATTATTTCCTTTCTTCTGGCCCCCTCTGTAGACATCCATGTCACCAAGCACACCTGATCTTACCTGGCATGGGAGTCTTTGCTGGGCATCATGCAAGGTTCAGCCACCCCGAATTGAAAATATGTAAGGGGTAATCCACTATTTTAGGGGATAGTCGAACAGTTAAAACTTACAGTATATAGAGTCTGAATGTTTGTGATTTTTTTTTTAACAAAACAGGAGGAACCCTGATTACTCAAGAAGGAAGCGCCGTGATGTATGATTGAATGCTGATGGGGACGGACATATATGGACAAGGGGCTGTGAATCAGTGGAAATTGCTGCAAAACCAGGCATTGAAGAAAACCTGGAGGGTGAATAAAATGGTCCTAATCGACTTTGCGAGGGAATGTTGCAAAGGAAGTTGATGAACTTTGGTTTAACAGTATTAAATGTAATCCTGCCAGTCCAGTGACTATTTTCTTTTTCTTTTTTTCCTATTTTGTTTCTCTTAGCAGAACAAATGCTAGCTGCGCATAAATGAGCCCCTTTTTATTTGTTTTGTAAAGCAAATAACATTAGCAATAAGTAGTTTGGCCCATAGGAGGAATGGCACACGATCAGCTCTTCGGCTTCCTCTGAGGAACGTCCAACTGTGTTCCATCAGTCTTTTGACTTTAACAAAGGTCCTTGTGTAAATTGTCCTCAGATCCAGCAGTGTCCACTGGGAAGGCGGGGCAAAGGGTCAGTTTTGACAAAGGCATCGTCCCAATGTGATGGTTTTCTACGTGTGTCAAAACAACATCAAATGAAAACCCCAAAGGAGCTCATGGAAATCACCAGTAGGATAATTTTATAATATTTCAGTGAGCGATAGCAAAGTAACTTCTAACACTCTCAAGATTTCCTTTATGGGAAGAGATGATTGAATTATATGCCAAGCAAATGGAATAAATTGTCATCAGTATAACCTATCCACATTTGTTTCTTTCAAGGAAGCCAGGTGGGCAAAGAATAATACCGTTTTAGTTCAGTTTCATAGTTTTGGTCCACTTCTTTCCTCCCTCCCCTCTTCTATTGTTGACTTTCTTTCTAAATTTCTTTCTTTGGTCGAGGGGCTGAATGAGAATTGTAATCATACGCTATATTTATATTGCATAAATTTTCAAGGAACTCGTTTCCAAGTGTGAAATGGAAATAAACATTTAGCCATTTTGATAAGTACCAAAAGGGGTCAAGTGACACAAGTGTTTTAGAAAATTGTAAGGCTATGGTTAATTCGCAAAAGAAGATATATTCAGCATGTTAATACGTGCATTTTAATGCAGTTAGTTATTCCAGTTTTGTTAAGTGTTCCAGGGATGGTCATGGGAAGGGAGTCAAAAAATCAAGATGAAAGCCATATTCCTACGCTCCTCCCTTTTAAGATGTAAGCTTAAAAAAAAAAAGACAGGGCTTCAAGAAGTTGCAAGCCCCATTTTGGCTTCTTTGATCCCCCACATATGCGGATACTTCAAAAGTTTTCTCATGGGAAAGTTGCTCAAGATTAAATGTCAACAGATAGCTAAAAAACACCTTCAGTCAGTAATTAGGAATATTTAAAATATGACTGTTGTTTTATAAAAAAGATCTGACCAATCAGCAGATGAAGACTACTAATTAGCATAGGCTCAATAAACGCCCTATTTATGGGTTGAAAGTACAGGATTGGAAAATAAAATCTGGAAGTGTATCATCTGATCCTGAAATGTGCATGGTGGATTTTGTTCCAAGTACTTGCATCAAATGTGTCACAGGCCCAGGCTGCATATTTTGATTCCATGACGTAAGTGCTATGCCTCCATTCTATTCCTCAGAGTCATCTACTCAAAGGTATGTATATACTAGGGTGAGTCAAAAAGTAATGCCATTTTCTTTAGGACAGGTATAATTACCAACACAGGAACATCTGGCATACATCAAAATGAAGCTGGTCCTCTGTGGATCACATCCCCACTTCTCAACATAGTCACCATTTCTCTCAATATCAATGTTCCACCTTCGAATGAGAGCATGTATCCCTGCCTCGTAACATTTTGTTGACTGTTCTTTGAGCCACTTCTTCACTGCAGTTTTCACTTCCTTGTCACTGGAATAATGTTTGCCTCTCAAACTCTGCATACAGTACATTGCTATAATCTAAAGTATTGTCCTCAAACACATTGTGTAATTGTCTGTGAATGTTCACAGGGGTTTCCCCCTCAGCAACAAGGAATTCAATCACTGCTCTTTGTTTTTGACGTAACGCTAAGGGGGCAGCCATTTTGAATTTTCCTTGCGAGTCTACAAACCTGAAAAGTAAGGAACAAAATATTTCAGAACATAAATGATATAATCATTTATAGCTGGGAAAAATTTCAGGTATTTTTATAAAAAACATCACCTGAAATAAAGAAAATGGATTAACTTTTTGACTCACCCTCGTATTTGTGCTCCTGGTTTTACAAGCAGCCCTCGACTTACAATCACAATTGAGCCCAGGATTTAGGTTGCTAAGTGAGAAATTGGTTACATGCGTTTGGTCCCATTTTACGACTTTTCTTGCCACATTTATTAAGTGAATCACTGCAGTTGTTAAATTAGTAACATGGTTGTTAAGTGAATCTGACCTTCCCCGCTGACTTTTCTTGTCAGGAGTCGCAAAAGATGGTTACAGGATCCCGGGACACTGCAACCGTCATAAATACGAACCAGTTGCCAAGCATCTGAATGTAAATCGCATGACCATAGGAATGCTGCAATGGTCATAAGTGTGAAAAATGGTCATAAGTCACTTTTTTCAGTGCCGTTGTAACTTTAAATGGTCACTGAATGAACTGTTGCAAGTCGAGGACTACCTGTAAAAGGTTTAACCATCATTGTTTATTTAAATCCTAGGAAAAGATGTACATCAGAGTTTGAGACCTCTTAAATCAGTGGTCTCCAAACTCGGCCACTTTAAGACTTGTGGACTTCAACTCCCAGAATTCCCCAGCCAGCTGGCTAGGGAATTCTGGGAGTTGAAGTCCACAAGTCTTAAAGTGGCCGAGTTTGGAGACCCCTGTCTTAAATCTTCAGATTACCCACCTGATCATACGCTCAGGATGTTTTGTGGGAAGCTAAGAAAGTTAATCTAGTTTATATGAAATAAAACATATAAAATAGTTTATATGAAATAAACCATGTCCCTTTAAGACAAATCTGCCTTAAAGGCCAGTCAATGCAATTATTATCCAATCACGGGTCCAGGGGTGAAATTCAAAAATTTTCCCTGCCGGTTTGTGAGCGTGGCTTGGTGGGTGTAGCAGGGGAAGGATACTGCAAAATCTCCATTCCCACCCCACTCTGGGGCCAGCCAGAGGTGGTATTTGCTGGTTCTCCAAAATACTCAAAATTTCCGCTAACGGTTCTCCAGAACCTGCTGAATTTCACCCCTGCAAGAGGTCCCTCTGCACCAACTTGTCTCTCCTGTAACTGTTGTTACAGAATGTGTTGATGTTGACCATTTTAAATAAAGTTCAGTGTTCCAACATAAAAGCTTACTGTATTTGTAAATGTCTTGAGAAATGAAAATTCATTGTTTGAAGGAGAGGCTTTAATGGATTTTTGCTGACATAATTGGAATTTTTTTCAAATTGGGAAAAAAAGATGCAAAAAATGGCTTTGATCTGCTTTAGTTTATGGGTGTGGAAAAATAGAGGAGAAAATATTGGTTGAGGTGCAGTCTAAGTGTGCTTTATAGTTCTTGTGGTTTTTTGTGGGGTGGGGTGAAGGGTCTTCTACATACTTACAATACTATTATGTTTTGTTTATGATTTCAGAAATTATCTTAAATCAGTCCAAGTTACACCAGATCATTATAGTCCATGTTTGGGTAATGAAAATGACCCGTATAATATCTATTGGTGTTGATATAAAATTATTAATTAACATTATAGGTGTAATTTTAAGCCTGTCATTACATCCAAATCATTTAGAAACAGATCCAATCCCCTTTTAATTTTTGGAGCACAAAGATTATTCAAAAACGGGTGAAAAGTTCCTACTCAGAACCTTCCTTAACATCAGAAGGATAAATGTCTTTCCACTTACATTAAATTTATGTTGATTAATTTTGTTGATTAGATAGGTTTGTTATAGAAATGGCTAGTATATACTATTGTATAAAAGTAAAAAAAATGAGGTTGTAATGTTCTGTTCTGTGCCAAAGAGAGTTGGAAATCAACGCCTTTTTTATTTTTCCCTTCCTACTCCACATTTTCTCTTTTTTCCTTTCCTAGTTTTCCATTACTTTTTATTTTCCTTTGTGTCTTATATTTTGATCAAAGTTAATAAAAATTTGATTAAAAAATTAAATTTATGCCGGTAGAGCCACAGCTTTTCATAAAGTGACAGTTTCCACATTTTAGGTACCGTATTTTTCGGAGTATAAGACGCACCGAAGTATAAGACGCACCTTAGTTTTGCGGGAGGAAAACCAGGGGAAAAGGCCTCTGCCTCCAAGCAATTTGCCAAACAGCAAACAGCAAACAGCACAGATGATATACACTGTTTGCTGTTTATTTCTGTGCATGTGTGCTTGACCCATAGAAATAGCAAAGAATTGGAGAAATGTACATTATGCCAGAAAGTTTTCTTAAATGTAGTCACACTAACTCTTCCCAATTATTTAAATAGATCTACTCCAAGGTAACTAAACTCTAATACTAAACAGGATACTGTTACATTTCATACTATACTTGTACAGAGCTGTTAAAATTAATTAAAATTTCTGGAAGTATACATTATTCTCTATTATTTAAAAGAAGATACAATAGCACTGGGCCTCTTCAGAGCAAGCATTTATTTTAAAAAGCTTCTTTATTTTGTTAAGTTGTCTAGATTTACAGGGATCTCCAACCTTGGCAACTTTAAGACTTGTGGACTTCAACTCCCAGAATTCCACAGCCAGCAAAGCTAACAAAGCTGGCTGTTGAATTCTGGGACTTGAAGTCCACAAGTCTTAAAGTTGCCAAAGTTGGAGATCCCTGGCTCTAGAACAATAATAAAGCAGTCTTTAAAAAGTAAGTCTAATAATTTGAACATTCTACAGACATTTAGTTATTCACTTACCCCCTTTCCATCCAGTTCAGCAAAAAATAAAAATCTGCCTGTCTCTGCCAGCAATTTGCCTTTGTAGTTAGTTTCACTTTCATTTTTCCACGTGGCTAATCAGCTGTAGATCGGGGAAACTGCTACTGACTTGCTTGGCTTTACAGGCTCTTCCCTCTTTCCTGCAAGCAGGTAAATTGATGGAAGACAGAGGCCAAAGGGTGGGGGTGGCTGGGTGGGTGGGGCTGCATTCGGTGTATAAGACACACCCAAGTTTTCACCCTCTTTTTGGGTGTAAAAAGGTGCGTCTTATACTCCGAAAAATACGGTATATCATTCAACATCACACTGAGGTTTATAATATTTTTTCCAGAATTGTATTAACATGTGTAACGATCGGAAAGCAAAATGAAGCCATAGCTGGACAAGAACAGATCATATGAGTTAAGATATGCATCCTTTTAAAACATCATTTGAGGAGTCCAATAAATGCGAAATCGTATTTTCTAATGAATTCATTTCATTATTAAATCATAAGTATATTATATCCGAAATCGGATAATCCAGTTCTTCATTCCAAGATTCAGATTTATAACTAACATTGACTTTTGTGTTTAATTTCTTATAAAATTAAATAGCTTTCGTTCTTGCATTGCAGATCTTTTTTTGTTATGTGTTATAAAGTTGGTGCCAACTGCTAGTAACCACATATATTTCTTCTCCAGGATTTGCCTCTTTTAAGGTTCTTAAAATTGCAGTTGCTTCAAAAGCCATTAAAGTAACTGGGCCATATTTAATTAGTACCGTTGAAAATACTGCCAAGAGAATGTTTAGGTAAATCATGTTCAAAACACAATCTCTTGAAGCCTTTGAAGGAACTATTAGAAATCAACTGATTTAAAGTTAGTCCTTAAGGTTGTCCAAAACATTCCAAGAAAATATTTCCTCTATTTTCAAAGTAGAGTTACTGCATAGTATCAATGTTTTCATGGGATATGGGATAAAAACACAGCCATGTACCTATTATTAACTAAGTATACCTGGCAGCTTCCCAAAGTTGAAGCAAAGAGCCTGTTCAGCGTACATGGATCCTAAAAATGACCCATCAGAGAGCCGAGGTGGTGCAGTGGTTAAATGCAGCACTGCAGGCTACTGCTAGTTCAGCAGTTCAGCTGTTCAAATCTCACCGGCTCAAGGTTGACTCAGCCTTCCATCCTTCCGAGGTCGGTAAAATGAGGACCCAGATTGTTGGGGGCAATACGCTGAACTCTGTAAACCGCTTAGAGAGGGCTGTAAAGCACTATGAAGCGGTATATAAGTCTAAGTGCTATTGCTAAGTGCTATTGCTATACACTTATTCTTCAAGTAGGCCCAGAGAGGGGAATATTCATCATTCCAAAAGAATATCAATATTAAACTAAAAGCCCAATGATAGAGTTAAAACTCTGGAAGGATAAAGCTGTTTCATCGTAAGATAAACTCAGACTGATCAAAAATATTCAGAGTTTAGCCAGCCAGGTAAATTTTCTTATACACTTAACGTTCTCGGTAAAATATCCAGTGGGGATGAACATTGGAATTCATTCTGTAATAGGCATTAGTTTTGAATTAATATTCATTATAATAACATTAATCTTACCCCAGAAACTTAAAGGAAGTTTTAACTAGGGTTATATCTACTTAAATTGCATCTATAGATTTAGACATTTTAAATCCAACATATTGTATTATAGGTATATTTCAAGAACTCCATAAGTCAAAATAATTATAGCGTCTGTACAAATTGTACATCCTAATTTCATGCAGCAGTCTATAAATATCTAAAGACAGCAAATTAGATTTATTCCAACTAATTGTATAATCAGAGTATAAACCAAATTGCTGTACAATCAAATTGCTCTGGTAATGACATGGCATATTTGAATTGAATTGCCGTAACATTGTCAGTGTGTAAGGTCAATTTATATTCGGTATCAAATACCACCATATCCTTAACCACCCAAGACTGCTTAGAATAAAAGTAGCCAAAGTTCAAGAACCAGACAGAAGATTAAAAGACTTAGAGCAAAGGACTTGATAGATTGAGAAACATGGGGCTTCAAATCCCAAAGCTGCTTTTTCAAAAGACAACTGGACTTGCTTTGTTTTTCCTTGAAGACATTTTACTTCTCATCCAAGAAGCTTCTTCAGTTCTGAGAGAAGAGCTGAAGAAGCTTCTTGGATGAGAAGGGAAACATCTTCAAGGAAAAACAAAGAAAGTCCAATTGCCTTTTGAAAAAACACCTTTGGGACAACCATGATCTGGATGGCTGAGAATCTCCATAAATATGGGGCTTCAAGAATAATCCTCTTGGTCATAATCTATAGACATCCATTATCTCAATTTTAAAAACAAATGGCAATGAGATTTCCTGATTCCATGTAAATTAACAAAGGCTTTGTTAAGATATTTATGAACTGGGAGAGCCATGTTAACAAGGTCAGCCAATGAATAGGCATAGCAACTAAGTCAGCCAATGGGAGCTAAACACTTCTGAGTCTGTGCAGAGAATCGAAACTGAAAACTTAAGCTTAAGGCTGGGCGTGACTCTGTACTCTCCGCTCTATGCTTGTCTGCTCTGCTGAAATGAAACTAACTCTCCTGATTGTGTTTACTTGAAGAAATAATCTACCTGTGGTATCGTAAATATATATATTATTATGTTTATAAAGAAGTTTATTAATCCAGCTGAATCAGTCATCTCTGTGTGCTTCTGGAAAGTAATTATCTGCAACAAACCCTAATAGGCTTCAGCTGTTCAGCATTCAAAGGTAAGTTCATGTTAGGCCCAAGGATCCAAGAATGACACGAAGAGTTACTTCAGAATAGTTTCTTTACTGCTGCTTACCTACAGACAGAAATCTTGCCAGACTAATGCTCTATAACTACTGTATATGAGATGTGCTAGAGGAGTCCGTTTTTGCCCTTTTTCTGCATATCAAAGATTCCAAGCTATGTGGTCTCTTTGCTCCTTGGGAATGAGCTGATTCTGGAGTACATTGCACCACAATTAATTTTTAAATTACTTCTGAGGACTTGGTGATGTACTTTAAATAGTTCAGTTTGTAAATTTGCCATGAGTTTATCATGAGCTGGTTCCTTTTCTTCTAAGATCATAATTCTAGTTTTGTGAGAAATAATTAATACATTTTTTTTCAGTGCTTCCATATTTCAAACCTGAGAGCTTGAACTTTAATAGTCTTAATGTTTTCATGGACGGGAGATAAACTACTTACCAAGCTTGTGAATTTACTGCCCATCTGTTTAGAAACAAACTCAAGTTTGATCATGTATTCCAAACACATTGTTTGTTTTTACTGGATAGCAATACGTCAGGTGTTAACTATAGTTCTACCTAATCCAGTGGAACTTGGGGAAAAAGCTATTGTCCCATTCTCAGTATCCAGGATAGTTTTCTCTCCTTCAATTATCTGGAGTGGAGCTTTTGATTTGAGATGGCAGATGGGGAAATGATTTTTTTCATTTTATGTGACATAGTGTTAAAGTAATGCCGTTGCCAAGTTATTTAAGGCAAAATGTGCTTGGATATAAATCACCATACACTATAGCTGTATGAGTAATTCCATCCACAAAGTCAAGGGGTGATGAAGAAAGGCAAGCCACAGAGAATCCAAAATGTCAGCCAAAGCTGGGAAATTGGCAATCACTTTCTACATCTCTCTCTTCTAATGCTGGCGCAAGAACTGCTTTGAAAAGTTATTTAAGAGAAAGCATTTTCACAAACATCAACATTTCACATCAAATCCAATACATTACGTAGTGGTTAATGTTCCCTGGCAATGAGATCTTTTTTCATCTTAAACAATGTAAGTTACCACTTTGGTCAAAATAATTAATACTGTGGATATTGTCCTATAAAGTTTTGCTTTGAATTGACAATATTAGATCCTGAATGCTCATTAAATTGTATGTTCTTTCTCTTCTCACATAGACTAGTCTTTAGGTCTAATTCTCACTAGCAGAAAGATTTCTTTAGGGAAAGTAAGAATGCCACATTAATTAGGCTTTGTAGAAATTATATAATTTATAGAATCCGTGTATAGCAGGGATATTAGCCCTGCATTCCTGGTTTTATCCCTGATGTCACATAACTATCCTAGCTCCATCCAAGCTGAGTGCGAAAGTCTAAATCACAAGTTGGACTGTAGAGCAGCTTATACTGTACATTCAGCAGAGCTCTGTGTAATGCAAGTATGTCAAGTATTGCTTTCTGGATCAGGTGGAGCACCAACAGGTGTAGAAGCTGTCAAGAAATAAAAGAAGTTCTTCCATTTTTTTATTTTTTACAAACATATTTATTTATTTATTTTAGTGTTCTTATATGCCGCCCTACTCCCTGGGGACTCAGGGCGGCGAACAACATGTAAAGAACAACTATAAAAAACAGTATCAGTGAAAATAATAACAGTTTAAAAAATTTAAAAACATTCAGACCATACATTCATGGGGGAGACCTAAGATATTAAGTGGTCTCCAATCACCCCACCTGCAGGAAGAGCCATGTCTTAATGGCTTTTCGGAAGGCCAGCAAAGTGGGGATAATTTGGATCTCGGGGTAGTCAGTTCCAGAGAACAGGGGCCCCCACAGAGAAGGCCCTCCCCCTAGGCCCCGCCAGCCGGCATTGTTTGGATGACGGGACCTGGAGGAGACCCATTCTGTGGGACCTAACCGGTCGAAGGGAAGTATGAGGTAGGATGCGGTCCCAGAAGTAACCTGGTCCTAAGCCATGTAGGGCTTTAAAGATGATAATTAACACCTTGAATTGCACCCGGAGACCAATGGGTAACCAATGCAGCTGGCGGAATATGGGTGTTACGTGGGTGTATTTTGAGACACCCACCACAGCACGCGCAGCCGCATTTTGCACCAGTTGAAGTCTCCAAATACACTTCAAGGGTAGCTCCATGTAGAGCGCATTACAGTAGTCCAATCGAGAGGTGACAAGGGCATGAGTGACCGTGAGTAGAGCCTCCTTCTCTGAGTAGGGTCACAATTGGTGCACCAGGCGGACCTGTGCAAAGGCTCCCCTAGCCACAGCTGTAAGATGTTGATCTAATTTTAGCTGTGGATCTAGGAGAACTCCCAAATTGCGAACTCATTCCAAGGGAACTAATTTTTCTCCCCCAAGAACCAAGGAGGGACAGTCGACATAATCCTTAGGGGGCAATATCCAGAGCCACTCAGTCTTGTCGGGGTTAAGCTTGAGCCTGTTCCTCCCCATCCAGATCCTAACATCGTCCAGGCATCGGCACATTACATCCACTGCCTCCCTGAATTGAAACGGGGTGATGTACAGGTGGGTGTCATCAGCGTACTGTTGAAAATTCACCCCGTGTCAGCGGATGATCTCCCCCAGCGGTTTCATGTAAATGTTAAACAGGATGGGCGAGAGGACCGAACCCTGAGGCACCCACAAGTCAAGGGCCTAGGAGACGACCTCTGTCCTGTTAACACTGACTGCATCCTATTGGCGAGGTAAGAGGAGAACCACCGTAAAACGGTGCCTCCCACTCCCAGCTCGCCGAGTCGGTGCAGAAGGATACCATGGTTGATGGTATCAAAAACCGCTGAGAGGTCAAGTAACACCAGGATGGAAGAATAACCCCCATCCCGGGCTCGCCAGAGATCATCCATCAGGGTGACCAAGGCAGTTTCTGTACTGTAGCCGCGCCTGAAACCCGATTGAAAGGAATCTAGATAATCAGTTTCCTCCAATAACCGAAGAAGCTGAAAAGCTACCACCTTCTCAACAACTTTCCATATAAAAGGTAAGTTGGAGACCAGATGAAAGTTCTTCAAATCCGCCGGATCCAGGGAAGGCTTCTTAGGGAGGGGTCTCACCACCGCACTGTGTGAACAGTGTGGCACCTGAGTGTCTTACATTTTAGTACAAATAAAATAATATTCTTCATATTTACTACAGTTGACAATCTTATATAGTTTTGATAATAGTACACATATTTTGTTGAATTATAATCTTACATTATTTGATTATTCAATATTTCAATATGTTGTTTTTATGCCAATCATTCTAAATGTCACTCCTTTTACTACAAAATATTAATAATCATATTTGTTGTATTTAACAGACTTAATATAGTTCTAATAGTAGTATACATATTTATGTTAAATTATAATCTTCCATTGTTTGTTTATTCAATATTTCAGTATGTTATTTTTATGCCAATTCTTATTTGGCATTTATAGTAAGACAAGAGTGGAGCTAGTCAAGAAGAAGACATCAGGCAGAGGGATTAGAAGTTGAAACCCAGCCAAGTAAATTCTTCAGATGCAGTAATTAAAAGAGTCGGTCCATCAGAGGCCCTGTTCAGAGCATTTTGATTACATGACTGAAAGCAAACTGCCCAGGTTCAAATCCCACTAAGGGTATGGCTCTCTGACGAGAGCAAAATAGCTCGAAATAGATCTATAATAGTCTCGCTTTATTTTCATTTATCAGCAAAAAATGTTACACACACACACACACACACACACACACACGTGTGTGTGTGTGTGTGTGTGTGTGTGTGTGTAACATTTTTTGCTGATAAATGAAAATAAAGCGAGACTATTATAGATCTATTTCGAGCTATTTTGAATATATATATATATATAATGAATATATATATATAATGAATATATATATATATATATATATATATATATATATATATATAAAATGAATATATATATATATATATATATATATATATATATATATATATATATATATATATATATATATATATATATATATATATATATATATATATATATATATATATATATATATATATATATATATATATATATATATATTCATAATAATATGAACAAGCCATTTCTATAAAGATCTATCAGTGTAATCGGTAAAGCCCAAAGTAAAAGTTTCACTCTCTTCCACATCAAGCACGAAGTTCAGAAGCGGTCCCCATGTGGAAACCAAAGTACTTATGTTCTTTTCTTTAATCAAAGTGGTCAGTTTTGCCATTTCAACCAACTCCATCAACTTCTGGAACCATTCGTCCACGGTAGGAATCGAAGTGTGCTTCCATATTTGTGCATACAATAGGCTTGCTGCTTTCAACATAGATAATAACAAAGTTCCACATTTTTTCTCCAGTTCTTTTTCCATTAAGCCCAAAAGGAAAAGTTCTGGTTTCATTTTTATCTCCATTTTCAAAATTCTCTGCATTAAAGTATGAATCATACTCCAAAATTGTTTTGCTTTATCAAACAAATTCTTAAACAATGAAGATGCTTACCTTCCTGTCATTTGCCCCATTAATGGTCTCATAACCATTTGGGGGACAATTCTGGAAAAGTAAAAAAAATCCTCAAAGAGATATACAAAAATTTCTGGAATGATATTTTCAGTCTCAGCAGTTATAATTTACAGTAGAAGGGAAAGATTAATTTAACAACTAGTTCAGTTTATTTCTTTATTTTGCAATGTAATTAATAGGAAATTTTTCAATCATTTCTAAACATTCAAAATAGGCAAGATGCCATGCACATTATTTGTTACCTATATGCCTGTAAAGGAGCATTACTCTTGTTTGGTATAAGCTATGTAGTTTTCAAACTCAGAGAAGAGAGGTCATTTTTAGAAAGTACCCTCGCGAGAAGCAAAGGACAAGTAATAAAACATGTATCGTTTACTCACATGCAATGTTGCAATGCAAGTAGAAAAGTGTGATGCATGATTGGTCATGGTCTATTTCTATTTCTGTTTGTCCAGTCAGATCAAGCAGAGAGGGGTGCTTCAGGTGCCTTCCATAAAAGGTCATCTATCAAGACCTAGGACGGCCCTCTTCTTTGTCACAGCCCCTGCCTTCTGGAATTGCCCCCAAGATCCACATGGTTCCAATAATCTTCAGAAAGTCACCAGAGACTTGGGGTAGTGTGGTAGTTGAATCCCTGTAGGGCCGTGGTGGCGAACCTATGGCACGCGTGCCACAGGTGGCACGCGGAGCCATAGCAGACGGCACGCGAGCGTTGCCCACCGGCAAACCGGAAGTGCGGAAAAACGCACATCCGGTTTGCTGGTGAGCTGTTTTTTGCACTCCGGAGGGTTCAGGGAAGCTCCCTGAAGCTCCGGAATGCAAAAAACTACAAAACGGACAAACCGGAAGTGCATTTTTCCGCACTTCCGGTTTGTCCGTTTTGTAGTTTTTTGCATTCCAGGGCTTCAGGGAGCTTTCCTGAACCCTCCGGAGTGCAAAAAACAGCTCACCGGCAAACCGGAAGTGCGTTTTTCCGCACTTCCGGTTTGCCCGTTTCGTTGTCCCAGGCTCCGGTAAGGCCTTTGCGCGGGGGTGGGGGGGTGCGCATGCGCAGGGGGCAGCATGGGGGGGTGTTGTGCGCATGCGTGGGGGGGAGGGAATGGGTGTGGGCACGAGAGCGCGCTAGCGCGCGCACCCCCCCCTTTTTGGCACGCGAACCTAAAAAGGTTCGCCACCACTGCTGTAGGGCATTTTGTTCTTATACAAAGTTTGTCTTCTGGGTGCTTATGAACTATGCTTTTTATTGCTCTTATTTTTTTAAGGTAAGTCACCAAGGGTTATCACCAGGAGTCAGCAGCTTTTAAATTAAAACAAATAAACAAGTTATTGAGATTCGGAATGAATGGGTGCGTAGAAAGTAATCATTTAGTCAGGTTTTTTTCTCATATTTATGTACATTTAACAAATGGAAGTGTTGTTAAGATCATGCAAGGAGCAATAAATGATTAGGAGTTGCACTGGCTTTAAGTAATTTTTGCTATGGCATTCAACCATCGTCTTCTTTTCATATTCTTCATTCCAGTTGCTTTCTTTTTTTAAAAAAATACTTATTTAAAAAGAAGTAGATATATATTTAAATTATTTTTAAATGATAGTTGTTAATGATAACAACAACAACAACAACACAAAAAATTGCAGCTTCCTGCAATAACACCAGCAGAACTGCAAAAAACTGCGCTACTCGGAACATTGTATATTTTAAGAAAATACTTGGTCGATACCTAGGATGATGGCAGCAACCCGTATCAATCATCAGTGCCAGTTAATAATATTTGTGATACATTTTTAAATGTTCAGTTGACTGAGTTTCATGTTTGATGAATAAAGTAAATAATACACCATCAAACAACACCTGCTTATTCCAGGTCCTTTGGAAGACTTAATAAATTGATAAAAATGTCAAATCCAGTCTAAACATCTGGTTGACTATGTGACAAACCATAATAATGACATTTTCAACCTGAGTAAGCTCCAAATATCAATCACTAGAAGAGTAATAAACTTAAGTCTTCATCTGTATCTTCCTGCAATTTCAGCTACCAAATTGTTCCTCAGTTTTGAATGAATTATTCCAAAGAAAGTAATACTGTTTCTATACCAACATAAAAGTTACTTCTGTTAAATGTTGGATTACGGCTTCAATAATCTGCAAACACAAATGATTAAGTGATTCCAATAAACACTCCTATACTTCATTCCCGAATATATATATTTCTCAATTCAATTACGCTTTGCCCTGATTTTCATTATAGTTGGCATTATGGAGAGATAGTCATCTGATGCTGATGATATAGCGTAATGTACTCCTTCAGACGTTGATTCTTATCCTGAGAGTATTAGCAGGCAAACGAGTTGGACACAGTACTTATACTGTAGTTATACCTAGTTCCTTTCAAACCAGCCACATCAGAAATAAAAATTATTATTCTGCACTCTGTTTAGGGCCACAGAAATAAGATTTACGGGGGGTACCAAACATTCTTTGTTTTCTTCAGCTCTGTATTGAGGATTTTGGTGTTGCTTTTTCCATTGTTTTCTTCCCAATTTGATACACAGATTGCCACCAGAATAATCCAGCTGTTCATTGCACTTTGCAAATAGTCAAAAAAGCATCCCACTGGATACTTTTTTGGGGGGGTGGGAAACAGGGTTAGCGCTTTTTTTTGAATAATTGCTACAAAGTGAGAGTAGGATTGTCACATAGTGAATATTGCCAGTTGTATGTCTATGCAGGGTGATGCACCCCTATCTAATATTATGGTACATTCCAACATGAGCAGAACACGTGATATGATGAGTGCGCATGTGTGCATTCCTAAACCACCATTAATTCTCTTCTTACTTAGCTGTTGACCTGAACGGTCATGTTTTCTTAGCAAAGATGTAATTATTCAGGATTTATTGTTTTTGTACCGAAATAAATATTTTCTATTAGACTTTTAATCTCGGCTTTATTTCTAACTGTCTGAATTCCAATAAAAGATCTAAATCGCCTCTATGAGATATTTATTCTCACCCCAACAAGGATGGTATAAAGTGAAAGCATTCACTTTTGTTTCTGGAGCACTTCAATTTTTTTGCCATCACTTTGTAGCAATTGTTCAAAAAAAAAACACGAACCCTAACTTTTTTCAAAAAATTACATGCAGCTTGTAATTGAATACGGTTAATATGAATTTGTCCTCAAACTCTATTGGTCCTGCTGTACCTAAGAAAGATATGTCCTACTCCATTCGTCAGTTCACCGTCTTGATTCCAAGGACACATTTGATCTACAGTATTTCCCTACAACTTCCTGGGGAAAAGCGAAGACTCCGATGACTGATTAAAAGCCTGCTATTTTTGATGCAAACTTTATGTGAAAATAATTTAGTTGAAAGTTAGATGCAGCCCACAAGGATGATTACCAACTACTGCTAGCACCCAAGAGGAAGTGAAGGTGGGTTGCACTCAGGCTGTCTTCTTATTCAAACTGCTATATTGATTTGATTAACTATTAAAATCCTTTGGACTTCCATCCTGTGAAGATAAAGAAAAGATTCATTAATATTTAGTATATGCAGATGGTGAGGACATTTTTTTCCCCTGGAATCCCTGTTGTTTCTAAAAGAACCCTAGAATCTGTTACGTAGCTCTGCAAGACGTTGGATGTTAATGACCAGAAAACCGCAAAAAATTATGAATTTCACCAGGAGAGCAAGACATACAGTATCGGTGGAGTATAGGTGGACACTAACTGAGTGGGAAACACACATTAAATATCTGGAGAGGCATTCCATTCTTCTGGATTTAAAAAGGCATATACCTTATATTTCCCCCCAAATACCTTGAAAACTGAAACTGCAACAGTTACGTTTCCAAGATCTAAAGGTGATACGTCATATGTATCACCTTTACAACTACGTCGCCTCCGATCTGATCTAAATGTAGTTCATAAAATCATATACCAAAATGTCCTTCCTGTCAATGACTACTTCAGCTTCAACCGCAGCAATACACGAGCACGTAATAGATTCAAACTAAATGTAAACCACTCCAAACTCGACTGCAGAAAATACGACTTCAGCAACAGAGTGATCAATGCCTGGAATGCACTACCTGACTCTGTGGTTTCTTCCCCAAACCCCAAAAACTTTAACCTTAGACTGTCTACAGTCGACCTCTCCCCGTTTCTAAGAGGTCTGTAAGGGGCGTGCATAAGCGCACCACTGTGCCTACCGTCCCTGTCCTACTGTCCTATAGTCCTCTTTTATCGTTACTTTTTACTTATGTTTATACAAACTACTACTATCCTATACATGTTTGACAAATAAATAAATAAATAAATAAATAAAATAATAAATGTCAGCGGCTGTGAAGCTATGTCAAGCCAATGTGTTGGCACAGATGCTGGGGTTAGTGCAAATGCTGGCATAAATGCTTTGGCTTCATAACTCTACAGCAGGGGTGTCAAACTCGATTTCATTGAGGGCCGCATCAGGGTTGTGTTTGACCTCGGGGGGGGGCATGGCTAGCTTGACGTCACTTGTGTCAGGGACGCCTGTAGTGGCCTGAGCACTCTGCCAGCGAAAATGGGCTCCCGAGCTCTGTTTTCGGCTGCGACGGTCTCCTGCCACCCTCTGCCAATGAAAACGGAGCTCGCAAGGGCCGCCTACAGCCCTCCCAAGCTCTATTTTCTCTGGCAGAGGCACCGCGGGCCAGTCCTTCGCTGTTTCCAGAGCGGTCCCGTGGGCCAGATCTAAGCACCCCACGGGCCAGATCTGGCCCCCGGGCCTTGAGTTTGACACCCCTGCTCTAGAGCAACTTTAGGTTACATTTTTTAAAGTCAACACTCCAGGTCCCAAAATAATGTGGTCCTATTCCTTAGGTCAAGTTCAGTGAGACTAGAAGACAGAGGGGGTTTTGTTTTGTGTCAGACTTGATTTCTAGCGATGGCCTGGACAAGACTTTTCAGTTTTCTTGGCGAGATTTTCAGAAGTGGTCTTTCTTTTTAGGGTTGAGAGAAAGTAACTGGACCAAAGTCACCCAGCTGGCCTTGACCTTGACAAAGGACTAGAACTCACAGTCTCCTGGTTTCTAGTCTGGTATCTTAATCAATACCCCCAACTACTCTTGGAGGATAGAGTAATGAGAGCTAAAATATGTCCTTTTCTCCTATGGGGCTACCCCTAATCCCTGATGCTGTTTCCAATCTACCAAAATGACATTTCTGCTGAAATTAGCACATTTAGTGCTGTCCTTGTTTAACCATTATTATTATTATTATTATTATTATTATTATTATTATTATTATTTGTGAGATTTATATACCGCCTCACAGTGCAAGCACTCTCTAAGCGGTTTACACCAGTAAGCAATGTATATTTATATTGCCCCCAACAATCTGGGTCCTCATTTTACCTACCTCGGAAGGATGGAAGGCTGAGTCAACCTTGAGCCGGTGAGATTTGAACCGCTGACCTGCGGATCAGTGTCAGCTAAAGTGGTCTGCAGTACCTGCCTCTAACCGCTGCGCCACCTCGGCTCTTCCATTACTATTAGAGATACAAAAAAGACTTGCATCCAGCATCGTCCTCAACTTATGACTACAATTGAGCCCGTAATTATAGTCATAACACATACTGGCTGTTAAGTCATAAGACTAACCCAGTTTTATGACATACTTTTGTGTTGGTCATTAAGTGAATCACAAAGGTTGTTAAGCAAATCTATGGTCATTAACTGAACCCATTATCTGCAATGGGCACTTTTTGCTGAAAACCTGAAGCAAACAGTAAAACAGTGTAAATTGCAGTCACATGACTGCAGCATCCTACAAATGGCCACCAATGCAGGCTAGTTGCTAACTACCCAAAATACGATCACGTGACCATAGGGGTGTGTGAGCAGCCATCATAACTTTGAATCTGGGTCCCAAGTACCTTTTTTTTAAGATCTGTTGTAACTTCAAGCGACTGGTTGTAAGTCAAGGCGTACCTGTAACAGTCGTGTGGTACGCCTCATGCAATCAGAAGACCCTAAATTCAGAACAGTTTTTACATTACTGCATTTGAGCGCTCTCTGTTCTGCATTCCCAGAGGACAACTGGAAGCAGATCCCTCATATGTTGTGCCTGGGTCCCTGTGAGACTGGACAAAAGCGAGATTATGGAGCAATTTCTTTGATCTTTACAAAACCGCTTGAGCACACTGATCCCGTATCCTTGCAAATGCCACTGATGGATTATAATCATAAACTATATGGAAAGCTGTTTCTTTTTCTGTTGCAGCTCATAAAGCTCACCAGGAATTAGTTGAGAACAAAAGTTGGCAAATTTTGTAAATTCCGAGATAACATCATACGAACATTTACATTTTATAACTTTGAGCCGAATTAATACTGAAATAAACATACAGTTTATTATTTTTATATTGTATCTTAACTGCTATTTTATTTCTTTGCTTGGCATTAGCACTACAACTTACAGATGTAAAATGTTAACGGTATTATGTTAGTAATGCCAAGTTTCGATTGCCGCAGAGATGGTTGTAGTGCTGTTTGTACTGTTATACGCCATCTTATGCTGGTGTATGACTGAAATAATGATTTTTATATGCATTCTCATCTTGCAAAATTATGTGTTAGACATTTGGAATTACTTTAGCAATTTATTACACCAGTGTTTTGTAAATTTGGCAACTTTAGGACATGTGGGCTTCAATGCTAAGAATTCCCCAACCAGCATGCAGGAGAATTCTGGTAATTGAAGTATATATATATATGTATATGCGTAGTATGTATGTATGTATTAAACTTATGTGCCGACCATCTCTCCTAGAGGTGACTCTAGGTGGCTTACAAAAGTGTAAACAAACTAAAACCTTAGAATTTTAATACAATAAATAACAATAATCTGATAATAATAAGATCTGATCTAAATGTAGTTCATAAAATCATATATCAAAAAGTCCTTCCTGTCAATGATTACTTCATCTTCAACCGCAACAATATATGAGCACATAATAGATTCAAACTTAATGTAAACCTCTCCAAACTCGACTGCAGAAAATACGACTTCAGCAACAGAGTGATCAATGCCTGAAATGCACTACCTGACTCTGTGGTTTCTTCCCCAAACCCCCAAAACTTTAACCTTAGACTGTCTACAGTAGACATCTCCCCATTTCTAAGAGGTCTGTAAGGGGCGTGCCTACCATCCCTGTCCTACTGTCCTATTGTCCTCTTTTATCGGTACTTTTTACTTATGTTTATACAAACAACTACTATCCTGTATATGTTTGACAAATAAATAAATGAATAAAATATGTTTAAATTAACAAGATGGGAAGGAAGGGAGCAAGATGAGGAGGAGGTGGGAACTTATCTTACTCCATTGACAATCTCCAAAATAACCTGTTGGGGGCCCTGGCCAATTGGTAAAGTCAGTCAGGTCTTCAGGCCCTTTCAGAAGGCCAAAAGGTAGGTATGGATCTCACCTTGGAAGGCATGATGTTCCAAAGGATTGGAGCCACAGCAGACATAACCCTAACACCGCCATCTGGAAACCCTTGGCTGCCAGGATCTGCAGGCCAATTCCATTGGGGTGAGATGGTTCCTCAGATAGCCTGTACTGATGCTATGAAGGTTTTTAAAGGTGATACCCAATTGGACCTGGAATCAAACTGGCAACCAGTGCAGTTGGAGAAAAAGTGGTGTAACATGGGTCATCCTAAGGACCCCAAGAACTGTCCACATAGCTGCATTCTGCATCAGCTGTAGCTTTTGAATACTCTTCAAGGGTAGCCCATGTAGAACATGTTAGAAATGTGAGATGATCAGGGCTTGTGTGACTGCAGGGACTCCTGATCCAGGATAGGGGACAACTGGCACACAACCCTTAGTTGCGCAATGACTCTCCTAGTCTCAGTGGCTACCTCCTCTTTGAGCAGGAGTCGCAGGTCCAGGAGAAACCCCCAAGTTGTGCACTGGGTCTGTCTGGGGCAGTGCAACCCCATCTAGAACTAAAGATCTTCATGTCCCAGAAGTTCCACACCAGTGGTGGGTTCCTACCAGTGCGGTCCACTCTATAGCACCGGTAGTGGCCCGCTGGTGCGGTCAGTTGCCGGTGCCTGGGTGCCGCCATTTCTTTAAAAAACTTTTTTTATATTTTTTTTTTATTTTCTTCTGCGCATGCCCAGAAGCCGAGCTTCCGGCACTGTGCATGCGCTGCCTTCCTATCCCACAGTGAGACCAAGCAGGGCAGGATGGCTAAGGGAGCGTGTGAGACGCTGAAAGAATGGACAGCAGGAGCTATCTCCATTCCCCTCCCTTCAGCAGTCCGAGAAGCCACGAACGTGCGGTGATGATCCTAGGCATTTTCGCACGTTCGAGGCTTCTCGAGCTGCTGAGGGGAGGGGGAATAGGCGGCAGGACCTATCTCAGTTCCCCTCCCTTCAGCAGTCTGAGAAGCCACGCCTACCCGGTCACATGGCTGGCAAGCCACACCCACAAAATAAGCCACGCCCACAGAGTGGTAGTAAAAAAATTAGGAACCCGCCCCTGCTCCACACACCCCAAATCACTCAATCTTACCAGGGTATTATAGCTTTCACCACTTCATCAACATTTACAAAATGCTTAAAGAACATAATTGTATAGGCTACTTCAATATTTTTGATGAAACAATTTTTTCAGTCCGAATGACATTCCATTCTTCTGTTCACTTAGAATAAAAGCATTGTGAATATTGGTCCACTCATTAAAACTCAAGAAACATAATTTTCTTTGTAGATTGTGTTTTTCCCCCCAGCTTCATTCTTGTAATTTCCCTGCAATATCTGATTTTCTGACAGAATCCTGGTTGAAATAATTGAACCCAATTGAAGGAATGTGTGTTCTTAACCATTCTGAAATGAGAGTTTGTTTGTTTTATCTGTTCTTTGTTGTGATGCATTTGGTTTTATTATAAAGTTACTTATGCCTGTTTTTTCTTGATGGAAGTTTATTTATTTTTTTAGTTTGCAGTTATGTATAATGTAATAGGTTTTACGAACTTACATGATGGGGAGCACTGCTGTTCAATAAATCCAGTTGTAGGGAAAAACCATTAGAATTTGGAATTTTGATGAATTCGCCTAAAAATTAACAGCAACAAAAAAAAAAAACCAGTGCAGTTGGGTATCTGCTTCTTGTTTAATGTTTTGGGGGGAAATGGAACAATAAACAGGTGTTAAAGTACCGCAACACAGCAACTATTGCCTTCTTATTCAAGCATGAGAATTCCATTACTAACTTAAGAAGTCTGTTCAGAAGATAGTGTCTTAAGAGTAAGATTATGTAAGAATATTTACTAACCAGTAGACTGTATATGTACGTCACCTTCAAAGAAAGAACAATTTCGCATAATAGTGTGTTTGAGCAATCAGGCGTTAGATTTCTCTTCTGTGCCATAGGCATTTTGCATGGTGAACTGTCATAACCATGAGTGAAACTTAGATTTAATGTGTCTCATTCAATGAAAAGAAGTGACATGATAGCAGTGTTCCAATATTTGAGGGGCTACCATAAAGAAGAGGGGGGTGGGTCAAGCTATTCTCCAAAGCACCTGAAAGCAGGACAAGAAGCAATGGGTGGAAACTAATCAAGAAGGGAAACAACCTAGAACTAAGGAGAAATTTCCTGACAGTGAGAACAATTAATCAACGGAACCACTTGCCTTCAGAAGTTGTGGGTGCTCCAACACTGGAGGTTTTTAAGAAGAGATTGAACAACCATTTGTCTAAAATTGTATAGAGTTTCCTGCTTGGGTTAGAGGGTTGGACTAGAAGACCTCAAAGGGACCTTCCAACTCTGTTATTCTGATATTCTGTATCTGCTCCTCCTGGTTGTTGATTAAATATCAAAGCATCTCAGGGTACCAATTGCACAAATGAAATAAATAACTGAGAATAAAAGAAGTTAAGTGGGCTTTGGTTCATTCACTTAAAGAACTTCATCCAGACCTCATAGAAATGCTATCCATTAAAAGAAAGCCCACTGAATCGAAGTTTTGCTGTTGTTCCAAAATGTTGTCCTCAACAAAAGTAACTCTTGTTGATTTTATTTTATTTTATAATTATTTTTCCTTTGGCTTGAGTTTCAATATGCATGGATGCATAGGGTCAACGTTTTTGTCACTCTGTTCTTTAAATATGAATAATATATAATGGCTCTCTTCTTTACAACATGGAATATTAATAAACTGAGATCTTCAACTTTGAAGAGACAAGTGTTAAATTGTCCCCAAAATGTCAAGATTACGCTTACTCAGCGGGATTTTGGAACATCAACTGATGTGTCCTACTTACTTTCATTTTTCTTTCCCGTTCTTCTTCCTTGCCCAAATTCTCTATTTCTCTATTTCTTGGCCATCTTTGCAGTTTTTGGGACAAATCATATGCCACTCTGTTAAATTATCTCTCCACTCCACTTTAGGAAATAGAATACAGTGAAATTAGAACTATTAAAAGAGATTAAATATAATATAAATATAATATCCTTCAGATACAATAAGTTTATTTTTAATGACACAACTTCAAAAACAAAGTTTAGAATAGAATAGAATAGAATAGAATAGAATAGAATAGAATAGAATAGAATAGAATAGAATAGAATTTTTTATTGGCCAAGTGTGATTGGACACACAAGGAATTTGTCATATGCTCTCAGTGTAAATAAAAGAAAATATATGTTCGTCAAGAATCATAAGGTAAACATGTAATGATAGTCTGGGTACAAATAAGCAATCAAATCATATTAGGAACCAGTCAATATAAATTGTAAAGATACAAGCAACAAAGTTACAGTCATACAGTCATTAGTGGGAGGAGATGGGTGATGGGAACGATGAGAAGATTAATAGTAGCGCAGACTTAGTAAATAGTTTGACAGTGTTGAGGTAATTATTTGTTTAGCAGAGTGATGGCGTTCGGGGAAAAACTCTTCTTGTGTCTAGTTGTTCTGATGTGCAGTGTTCTATAGTGTCGTTTTGAGGGTAGGAGTTGAAACAATTTGTGTCCAGGATGTGAGGTGTCTGTAAATATTTTCACAGCCCTCTTTTTGACTCGTGCAGTATACAGGTCCTCAATGGAAGGCAGGTTGGTAGCAATTGTTTTTTCTGCAGTTCTAATTATCCTCTGAAGTCTGTGTCTGTCTTGTTGGGTTGCAGAACCAAACCAGACAGTTATAGAGGTGCAGATGACAGACTCAATAATTCCTCTGTAGAATTGTATCAGCAGCTCCTTGGGCAGTTTGAGCTTTCTGAGTTGGCATAGAAAGAACATTCTTTGTTGTGCTTTTTTAATGATGTTTTTGATGTTAGGTGTCCATTTTAGATCTTGTGATATGGTAGAACCTAGAAATTTGAAGGTCTGTACTGTTGATACTGTGTTGTCTAGTATTGTAAGAGGTGGAAGTATGGGAGGGTTTCTCCTAAAGTCTACCACCATTGCTACGGTTTTGAGTGTGTTCAGTTCCAGATTGTTCCGGTCGCACCACAAGGTTAGTTGTTCAACCTCCCATCTGTATGTGGATTCATCATTGTCTCGAATGAGACCGATCACTATTGTGTCATCTGCGAACTTCAGTAGTTTAACAGATGGATCGTTAGAGATGCAGTCATTGGTATATAGAGAGAAGAGGAGAAAGCAAACAGCCTTGGGGGGGGGGGCTGTGCTAATTGTACAGGTATCTGATGTGATTCTGCTTAGCTTCAACTGCTGCTTCCAGTTTTTTAGGAAGGTTATGATCCACTTACAAGTGTGTTCAGGTACCTCTAGCTGGTTTAGCTTAGTTAAAAGAGTGTCTGAAATGATGGTATTGAATGCTGAACTAAAGTCTACAAAGAGGACCCTTGCATAGGTCTTTGGAGATTCAAGATGTTGTAGGATGTAGTGCCGAGCCATATTAACAGCAACATCTGTCGATCTGTTTGCTCGGTATGCAAATTGCAGGGAGTTTAACAGTGGATCCATGATGGTTTTCAAGTGGGACAGCACTAGCCTTTCAAAGGTTTTCTTAACTACAGATGTTAGAGCAACTGGTCTGTAATCATTCAGTTCCTTGATGGTGGGCTTCTTCGGCACTGGGATAATAGTAGAGTGTTTGAAGCAAGAAGGAACATAGCACATCTGTAGTGATTTATTGAAGATTCGGGTGAAGATGGGAGCCAATTGGTCAGCACAGACTTTTAAGCAAGAAGGAGTTATCTTGTCTGGGCCTGGAGCTTTTCCTGGCTTTTGTCTGTGAAATAGATCTTGCACTTCCTTTTCTGTGATCACCAGGGGTTGTGAACCCAATGGTATGGGGTCAGTTGTAGGAGGCTTGGCTGTTGTTGGTGTGTATGAGATGGGGGTTGTGGAGATAGGTGGCTGTAGTTTCCTTTCAAACCTGCAGTAAAACACGTTCAGGTCATCTGCCAGTTGTTGATTTCCTTCAGCCTGGAAAGGAGGTTTGCTATAACCAGTGATATTTTTAAGAGTTTTCCACATGTTTGCTGGTTCATTTGTTGAGAACTGATTCTTTAGCTTTTCAGAGTAGTTCCTTTTTGCTGCTCTGATCTCCCTTGTTAATACATTTCTGGCCTGATTCTACAGCATTTTATCACCTTTTCTATAGGCTTCCTCTTTGGAACGACGTAGCTGCTTAAGTTTAGCTGTGAACCAAGGTTTGTTGTTGCTGTATAGTCGCAAGTTCCTGGTTGGTACACATAGGTCTTCACAGAAGCTGACATATGATGTTACAATATCTGTGAGTTCATCCAGGTCTGCAGAGATATCTTCAAAAATATGCCAATCAGTGCAGTCAAAGCAAGCCTGTAGCTTTAACTTTGCCTCCTCAGTCCAAGTCTTCACTGATTTGAATGTTGTTTTGTGGTTTTAAGTCTTTGCCTGTAAGCAGGTACAAGGTGAATCATGCAATGATCAGAGTGTCCCACAGCTGCTCGTGGTAAAGACCTATAAGCATCTTTTAGTGTTGTGTAGCAATGGTCTAAACTAAAGTATTCTTGCCTCTAGTGGGACAATTGACATGCTGAAAGTATTTTGGTAGCTCTTTCCTTAAGTTTGCCTTGTTTAAATCTCCCAAAATAATGGCCAGTTAATCGGGGTATTTGGCTTCAGCCTCCATAATTTGGTCAGCTAGAATTCTTAATGCCTTGTTTACACAGGCTTGTTGCGGGACATACACAGCAATTCGTAGAAATGAAGAGAACTCACGTGGAGATCAGACTTAAATGTTAAAAATCCAAATTAAAATTTTATGATCTGTTTTAAATTTTGGAAACCCACCTTACATTTTTTAAAAAAAGCATGGATTTAAAAAAAATGGGCCGGATGTATCACGTGCTGGCCACGCCTCCGTCTGGTTTACCGAAGGGGGAAAAAGTCCCAATACCTTATGTGATGCCGCCGTGATGCCATGAGTTTGACACCCCTGCTTAAGGAGATCGATTCACTTTCTTCTAAGGTCATTTCACTTTGAGCAGGTTCAGACTTTTACAGGTAATCCTCAATTTACAACAGTTCATTCAAAGTTATAACGGAACTGAAAATAGTGACTTATGACCTTTTTCACTCTTACGACTATTGCAGTATCCCCATGGTCAATTATCAAAGTTCATGTGCTTGGCAAATGGTTCATATTTATGACGGTTGCAGTGTCCTGAGGTCATGTGACCAGCTTTTGCGACCTTCTGACAAGCTAATGGGGAAGCCAGATTCTCTTAACAACATGTGACTAACTTAACAACTGCAATTATTCACTTAACAACTGTGGCAAGAAAGGTCATAAAATGGGGCAAAATTCACTTAACAATGTCTCATTTACCGTGTTTCCCCAAAAATAAGACCCTGTCTTATATTTTTTTGAACCCTGAAATAAGCGCTTGGCCTTATTGCTATGCACTCAAAAGCCCGATTGGGCTTATTATCAGGGGATGTCTTATTTGGGGGGAAACAGGGTAGCAACATAATTTTGGGCTCAATTGTGATCGTAACTCAAGGACTACCTGTACTTACCGGTACATACTGGCCAGTGTTTTAAATGGACCTATGCTAACCGTGCCTCTGTCTGATGCCAAAAACAATTTATTTTTAGATGGCCTCTTTGACCCCTCTTTCAAACCAGCAGTCTTCTCTGTCCAAAATGTGTACTTTGCTGTCTTCAAAGAGGCCATCTTTGTCAAAATTGAACAGCTCTCTCTCAACAGAGGGGGAGGGGTATGACATCATCTATCTCCAATCTACAACACAGTCCTTTCAACAGTTTCAAGAAGCCCCCACACCCATTTGCACCACTCGGGTGACTTCCAGGTATAAACCTCCAGGTGACCTCAACAACTCCCTAAAAGAATGCAAATGACCAGCTGTCTGCAAGGAATATAAATCCTTCAATTCCCCACTATCCAGTCAGAGCTGAAGAAGCTTCTTGGATGAGAAGGGAAACGTCTTCAAAGAAAAACCAGAAAGTCTAGTTGCCTCTTGAAAAAACACCTTTGGGATATGCAAATAAATATGTATTTTTAGAGGAAAATAAGCATTACAACTTTTTTAAAAAGAGGCCAAAGTTACATTTGCTAGTCACCAGCCTCACATACTTGGTTATGCTTCTATATTGTGCAAACAACCTAATTTTGGATAAAGCTGGCAACGATTCTAGTTTGACGATGGCAATGAGAAAACGTTGCTGATTGCAGAATTGTTGCCAGCCTATTTTCACAATTGGTCAATTCACACATTATGTTAGTCAAGTAGATTATGTTATTGTTCATTTTCTTCATTTTTATTATTCCCACTTTAGTTTCCAAAGAGAACAGTTTATTTCTCTATATCAAGTCTCACAAGTCTCTGGTTCTAATACAGTGATGTATTAATGGACGTCTATCTTATATTTAGGGATCATGAATGAAAACTGGGAACTTGTCTAAGCTTTATTATTGTACTCTCAGTCCCAAACACACAATGATGTTTGCGTTGTTGATGTTGTCATCATCATTTTCTTTTGTATAGAACAGAAGGAAAATACAGACAGAGATAATTTCAAAGTTGTCTTTACAAATAAAGCACAAAGTGATGCCAATCAAATACAAGAAGATTCCTGGAAAGAATGGAAAGAATGGAAAGAATGGAAAGAATGGCGTTTATGATCCATCATCTCTGGGAGCTAAAGTAGCAGACTAAAAGCAATAAATAAATAAAACAAAAGGAAAGAGACAAGAAAAGATAGAAATTGATTTAGGATTTCATATACTTTCAAAAGTGGCATTCATCCTGCTGTGCCGAAATAAAGCAAAATATTAGCTTTATCTATGAGAATAATACCCGTCAATGACTACTTCAGCTTCAACTGCAACAATACAGGAGCACACAATAGATACAAACTTAAGGTAAAGACTACCAATTTCATTATCTGCTTTGGGATTTGTTTTTAACCATGGAAAATGGCTGAAGGTATCTCAAGTGTTTGTAAGCAAACAGAATGTACTTCCCATATGGTAGGATTCATAATACTAGCATGGGAATCTCTAAAGCAAGGGTGTCAAACTCAAGGCCTGCAGGCCGGATCCGGCCTGCGGGGTGCTTAGATCTGGCCCATGGGGCCGGCCTGGAAACAGCAAAGGACCGGCCTGAAGTGCCTCTGTTAGCAAAAATGGAGCTCATAGGGCATGGGCAGCCCCCACCCCCAAGCTCTGTGTTCACTGGCAGCGGGCTGCAAGAAGCCGTCCAGGCTGATGGACGGCTAACAAAACAAACTAAAAACAAAACAAGAGAAAAAATGCTTCCCCTTTTGCATTTCAGCATGCAAGAAGTGACAGGAAAGGAGAAAGGGAAAGAGGAAAAACAGAAAAAGAAGGAAAGATGGGAAGAGAGCAAGGAAGGAAAAATAAGGAAAGAGGGGAAGGAAGAAGAAAGAACGAAGAGGGAAGGAAAAAGAAGAAAAGGAAGGAAGGAAGGTTATAATGAGAGTGAGAGAGGGTCTCAGGGAAGTCCTGCCTTAGCACTTGGCGACCACAGGTGCCCCCGACATGAGTCCTGTGTCACGCCCACCATGGCCACGCACACCCATGCCCATGCCCATGCCCACCATGAACATGCCCCCCGCCACACACACACCACCCCCCGACCCTCACCGGTCAAACACAACCCTGATGCAGCCCTCAATGAAATTGAGTTTGACACCCCTACTCTAGAGATACTATTTTGCATAGCATAGTGTGAACATCCCTACGTTAAAACTAGCTTTACTTTAATTTGAGCTGGTGATAGCCACTCCCACCTTATTTCTAATGTTTATTTTTCTGGACTTGCATGGCTACTATATGAGACCAGGAAAAGATACAACTTCTTTAAGAAGCCATGAAGAGGTACAAGTGTGCTTCTGATGGATCTAAAAGCAATGTTTTTCAAACTTGGCAATTTTAAGATATGTGGACTTGAAGTTCCAGAATTCTACAGCCAGCATGAAATCTTAAAGTTGCCAAATTTAAAAAAAACACTTATCTAAATTATCTGTCAACCCCACTAAGTAGAATAGTCTATAAACTAGGCTGATAGGAATCCCCTGGTAATATGTAGCCTGCAAGATGGTAGCATCATTTGTAACATCTTGATGTGTTCTCTCTTGTGATTTTGTTTTGAGTTATATTTCACTGTTTTCATCTAGTTTTCTAAATTATTTTATGGTTGGTTTTATTATACACCCCCTAGAGTCACTTGGTATGAGATGACTAGCCATATAAATTTGATATATAAATAAATAAACTACTTTTGTTCAAATAATAATAGAATCTTGCAATCTAATTGTATTGCATTGTATTGTATCTCCTCCTCCTGTTGAAACGGTCCCAAATGTTACCTCACTGTTTTGGACTTAAAAATGTTTGAATTTCTTCTGCCTAGACAACAGCTCCTGTATATCTCTATGATGGCCATCTTCATTACTCTGTACATCACATTTTCTGCTTCAGATCTCCTAAAATGCCATGTCAGAAAGTACCAATTGGCATTATCTAGCTTTTTGTGGGCATGTACGGAAATAGGAAGCCATAGGTTTGTGATATATGCATTATGTACCATATCAGTAAGTAGCTATAGTCAGGGGTGGGTTCTAACTTACCTCACTGCCGGTTCGCTTCCTCCCATGCCACATGGCCGCGTCTTGTGGGTGTGCGCGCGCTTCGCATGCGCACGCATGCGCAGTAGCAAAAAATTCATTTTTTAAAAAGCCAAAAACAAGATGGCGATGCATGCGCAGTGCCAGAAACTCAGCTTCTGCGCATGCGCAGAAGAAAAAAAAACCAGAAAAAATCCCCCCCCCAAAAAAATCGGGATTTTTTTAAAAAAAAAAAATTAAAAAAAAGATAACTGTGTCCATGAACCGGCACCGACCAAACCGGTTCTGTGATGTTATTGTGACATCACCAGTGGTTTGCTACTGGTTCAGGCAAACTGGTCCGAACCAGGAGGAACCCATCTCTGGCTATAGTAAAAAAAATAATAAGAAGAGAATTCAGTGAAGAATTGCAGTACTCTGAATAAAAGCATTCCACACTGCTTTAGTTATATAGTTTAATCATACTTTATTCATATTTTCACATGGCAAATGAATATGAACTTACAAGCATGATTGATTGGATTGTTTATGATGAAGAAATGAGAGGGTGATGAGAAATTCTAAATGCAGGACAAATTACTTTTTGGTAATGTTAAGAATATATCCTGGGGAAAATGGACGTGAGAGAAAAGGGGAAAAAATGAATAAATAGAATAAGGATGCAAGAGTGACCGCAAGCAGGATAGGAAAGAACCAAAAGCAATGATTAGAAGACAGATTAATCACCAAAAGGATAAGTGGATTTAAGAAAGGAAGTCTGGAAACTACTTGGAACAGAATGAAAATAACTACCGGTATATGTTCCAGAGTGCCACATAAGTCTATCATATTGTGCTAATGGGAATTGTGAAAAAGTTTGCTTGATAGATTAAATGAAACAAGATATGGATGAGGCTGAAAAAAAGTCATATAAGAGAATGATTCTTGCAAAAACTAAGGATGAGAGGAAGCTATCATATAATGTGCATACAGAGAAAAAAGATAATAGTAATTAAGATAGTGTTTTAGTCAAAAATTGACCTTGAAGACTGAAGGAAGATTTCAACTCCAATTTAATTAATATATCTGCAGAGCTGCTCCTTATCCTCTGGACATATAAAGAGTTCCAGCAAAGAGTACCTGTTTTGAAGTAATGCTTCAAAGTCAAAGATAGCATGAAATAGGACATTTGGTTGGACATTTGACAAAAAATTCAAAGTGTGCGAAGAGGATCAGAAAAGGAGTTTAATATCTCCCTAAGATGTTTTAGCAATTGTACTTTAAATAGCTGTCTATTTGAAAAGTATGTTTATATTTGCTCAGCCATTTCAAGTTACCAGCCTTACTAAGGATAGCTGTACCATTTTGGGCTTCAATATCCTTAATTCTTTGGGCAGCTCTTTTTTTAACTTGTTCTCCTGTTACACAAGAGACGGGAAGGCCACAGCTTCTTACAAAAATTGTCAGTTTAGTGATCCAAGAGGTTTGTAGTTGTTATTTGGATATAATTAAAATTGACTGATTGATTTTTTGGGGGTATGAAATTGAAATGAGGGAATGCTGGGAGCTATATTTCAGAGTTTGTATAGGATTGGTATTGCTATGTCAAACACTTGAACTGAAACAAATGTTAAAAGTGTTGCTATTAAAAAATGTCAAAAATGGTAAGACTGCAGTTGTAGATGATGTAACTGGTTCTGTCGGTGTCAGTCTGTGGGTGCCGCCATCTTGGATTTTGCTTCTGCGCATGCACAGAAGCTATTTTTTTATTGCTGCGGGGGCGCACAAAACACGCGCGCACGCAGGCGCATCCCTGAGCAAACCGGCAGCAAAAAGATCCACAACCCACCCCTGATCTGCTACAATGTCCTTCCTGTCAATGAATACTTCAGTTTCAACCACAACAATACAAGAGCACACAATAGATACAAATTTATGGTAAACCGCTCCAAACTTGATTGCAGAAAATACGACTTCAGTAACAGAGTTGTCAATGCCTGGAATGCAGTACCTGACTCTGTGGTTTCGTCCCTAAACTCCCCAAACTTTAACCTTAGACTGTCTACTGTAGACTTCACCCCATTCCTAAGAGGTCTTTAAGGGGCGTGCATAAGCGCACCAGTGTGCCTACCTTCCCTGTTCTAATGTTCCCTTTTATTCGTATCCATTTCATGTATTCATAATCATGTTATACTTGTATCTGTTTTTTAATACAGTAATCCCTCGTTTTTCACGGGGTTACGTTCCAAAAAGAACCCGTGATAGGCAAAATCCGTGAAGTAGGAACCTTTTTTTTTAAACCCCTCCTACCCGGCTTCTGCGTTTTCGGCGCCCAAAAAAAGCCTGAAAAATCCTCAACCTCTCCCTCTCTTGACGTCTGCTGTGGCTGCTTGGCACTGATCTCCTGAGCGAGCTTGTAGGCAGTTCCCTCGTTGATTTGGCGCAAACGGCCATTTCCCCTCAGGGAAAGTTGACAGCGCGGCCCGCCCTACAGCTGATGAGCGGCAGTCCTTCTGCGCACGCGCAGAGCTCATCGGACCGCTTTACTCTCCTGCCGCTGCCAGACTGAAGCAGGAGACCACCACGCAGGCGCAGAACTCATCGGAGAGGTTTGCGAGTCCCGGAGCCGCGCACTTTGCCGCTGACTGCCTGGTCGCCCACGCAAATCCGTGAAGCAGCGAGACCGTGAAAGGTGAACCGCGATATAGCGAGGGATTACTGTACATGCTTGACGAAAATAAATAAATAAATAAATAATAATAAAATAAAATAAAATAAAAATCCTATATTGTTTGGCTCCTAAATTGTGGGTTTGTTTTCCAAACTTGAATTTATGGGAAGACCGAAACATTAACTTGGAAAATTGGCTAAAGGTAAAATTACTTTTGAGGGTTAAAAATGCAGCCCCATCATTTAATACTTCTTTTAGCTGACATCGGATTTGGAAAGGTAAGGACTTTGGCTTAGGTGATTTTTAATTTAGACAGATGAGAGAAATCTACAAGTCATTCTGAACTGGACGATGTTTGCTTATTTGCTTAAACTGCTACATAATCAGAGTCCAAAATAAAGAACCTTAATTTAATTGACTGCGCTTTCAAAGCAACCAATGTCATTGAAAATGTCATTTTTTTTTCATGGCAATATGGATGGCTACACAGCTAAATATGTAGTTTACTATTCTCATATTGGCCATGGGCTATATTGAAATGCAAGCAACCCCCACCCAACAAATAAACATAAAGAAAATAAATATATAAAAGTCAAGTATGCCACAACAATTTTGAAAGTAAAATGACTCTAATATTTGCATTCTAGTAATTCAAATATACAAGTGGTGTTATTGGGTAAGGAATAGACATAGGTAGAAATAGACAGGTATATTTTTAAAGAAAAAAATTATCAATGTTACTATTTTCTAATAAATTTCTGGGATTAGGTCTGTCTTAAAACACTTGCCAAAATTCAAGGAAGTCTTAAGAGCTGGAAATATTTGGTTGATGTGGCTTCATAGGGTGACTTGCCTAAATACTGTTCCATACTGAACTACTCTTAGATGCTGAGAAGTGAAAAAAAAAGTTAAACGAAAGGAGTCATAGGCATATCTCAAATCTCCAAACCTACCCTGAGATTCAAATCTGTAAAAAAAAAAAAAGAGGAAAAAACAGGCAAAACTGACAACAAAATATTGTACATACTCACAATTTTGCAGAAATATTTTAGTTTTAGGGCTGCTATCAACTAGCTTCTGGTTTTCTGGTTATCCTTTATGATTCTGCAAATTTCAGAATTTACTGGTATTTTAAACACAGCAAGTTCTCAGGGAGTCCCAAAGATCTCAGCTGGAACTATCCAGAAAGCCACTAGATGGCGCCAGTTGATTTTCTCTTCCTCTTTGCTGCCTTCTACAGAGTGCAGAATGTTTTCCAATTCAGACAGCATAGCTCTATGAAAAAGGAAATACTGTATATGCTTAGAGTGGCAACTGTTAAAATACAAATGAGCTGCCACAACTCCTTTCTCTAATTACATCCCATCCTTTCTCTTCTGCATTACGTTTTTACAGTGAATGATGTTATTTCAACTTTCAATCAGAGATCACATTCCCTCAATTATAATAAAAGTACATTTCTCAAGCAAGTAATGGAGTGAGCCACTCAGTGTCTCTTCTAAATTCCCCCTCTATCTCCTTTTGCTGAGCCATTGTTTCCCCCACCCCTTCATATTCTTTGCAGCACCCCCTTTATCCCTTTTAAGCCGCAAGATGCTGGCAGAAAGGTAGAGCTACTTATATGGGCTGCAAAATATACTCAGACCACTAGATGGCAGCAAAGAGAGCCAGAAAATTCTAACCCTTTGCTACCATGTAATTATGACTCAGACTTTTGCAGCATACCGTATTTTTCGGAGTATAAGATGCACCTTAGTTTTGGGGGAGGAAAATAGGGGGGGGGGAATCTGCCTACCAGGTATTCATCTGGCTAGCGTCCTTAGTCTGGTCAGCTTCAGCACATTATTTTATCCCCTGGTTAGGACTTAAAAAAACCTTCTTCTGAGAGAGTAACAATAAAAGAGCCTGCAAGTCAGTAAGAGCTGGGAAGATGTTAGCACCTTGTTAGGGCTGGAAAAAAACTTATTCGGAGCAAGTAGAGCAATGAAAAAAACCCTGCAAAGACTTAGGGCTGGAAAAATATTCTTCTGAGAGAGTAACAATGAAAGAGCCTGCAAGCCGGTAAGAGCTGGGAAGATAGTTAGCACCTAGTTAGGGCTGGAAAAAATGCTTCAAAAAAGCTACATTCAGAATATAAGACGCACCCAAATTTTCAGCCACTTTTAGGGAGGAAAAAGGTGCGTCTTATACTCCGAAAAAATACGGTACATGCGATGTTCTTGGGGAAAGGCAGAAAGGTCAGAAATCACTCATGGAGGACTTCTGAAAAGTGGCCTAAGGCTTCAGAGCTGCCTGGCTGTCTACTTGTCCAAAATGAGATTATTCGGCCAATCCAAACTCACATCGCTCTGTTTCAGCCATCAATCCACATGCAGTCTATCCATCCATCCACAAAGCCTGGAGGTGGCTTTGCCTGCTCTATGTGATTAAAAAGGACTGTCCTTCTGTGAAAATAGTTCCCAATCTTAATTAACACAAGAACCTAAAGAAATATATATTATATGAACGTCAGGTCAAATGACTGTTGGCCAATACAGCAAATACCAGTGTTAAAAGCAGTAATTTAAACCAATGTCCATCTCAGAAATTATTTCTGGGAGAATAGAAATTAAGTCTGAGAGAATAGAAAACATTTCACCTGCATCTGATAAGATGACAAAGGAGATGGTAAGTGAACTTCTATGGAAAGAAGGTTTCAATACTGTGATATTGAAAATGTCCACCAAGGCTATGCGACATGTTTAATTTAATCATTGAAATAAACATTTTGGGTTTCACGCATATATTGAACCATAAAAATATCTGGATGGCTTATATTTCAGCAATATCTGAAGAATCGTAGGTTCTTCATTCCCGTTCTTAAAACAGGAAGATATTAAAAGCAAGCTTGGACAGTTTGATTGTATTTAAAAACTAACCAGAAGCAGAATTGAGCTCAGAGATTATTTGATTTTGCACCTAACATCACTTCATACTTACAACTGCATTTCTATTGATTTCCCAAACACAGTAAAACAAAACAAAACTCAGGGTAAATTGCTTGTTATCCAAAATGTTTTCCACTATCTACCAGCTGAGTTTCCACAGACAATTCATTTCAATTAAATCACTGAAGCAGATATTTCAGATTTCAGCCCCTCAACCATTAGATCATTGTGAATGAACAGGATGACCCTTTAAATAGAAGAGGCACCTCTACCAATCCTCACAGATACTTTTCTCTCTATATAAAAATAAAATATCAAGATGCGAGCAGGCCACTCACACTGTTAGCGTAAGGGCTGTTAACATAAAATGGTAGATGAATTGTGCCTTGATTCAGCAATTCATGCTAATAGTCCAATTAATATGTACTTGATAACTAATTGAAAGCCAACCTTATAGGATGAGAAAGGATTTTTGTTCCATGATATAAAAAGAGAACCCTTTTCTCTTGCATATACAAATTAGTTAATGGACATAAGTTGGAGGAAAATGAACATGCATTTTCTCAAATTATCTTGTCCAGGCCATTCTTTAGCTGATGATGCAGAGAAAGTAATTGTACACTATCAATAAAGAGTAATAGTTTAGTTCTGATTAAAGTCATTTTAAAATGAACTCTAGGCCTTTTAGGATGTAGTTGTTGAAGATGGGTTATCTATTTATTTAGTACAGAGCAATGTTACATTAGCCAGAAGACTACAGTGCTATTGCAAAGTAGTTGTTCGGTTGCCAATGATTGTCAGCCTGTTCTGTTCACACTTGCACACTATCCAGAGTGCACCACAGGGGGATGGACCAGCTCCATGCTCGTAAGACTTAACAGCATTCTGTAGCAGCATCTGGACTTTTCCCACCACCAATGTCACCTGAGATTCAGGCATCGCATTCAGGCAGGTCTGGCACTGGTTGAATTAATATCAAAGCGCCATTTCCTCCCATCAAAGTAGTACCTATTTATCTACTTGCATGTAACATGCTTTCAAACTGCTAGGTTGGCAGAAGCTGAGGCAAGTCAATGCCTGGAATACACTACCTGACTCTGTGGTTTCGTCCCCAAACCCCAAAAACTTTAACCTTAGACTGTCTACAGTTGACCTCTCCTCATTTCTAAGAGGTCTGTAAGGGGTGTGCATAAGCGCACCACTATGCCTACCGTCCCTGTCCTACTGTCCTATTGTCCTCTTTTATTGTTACTTTTTACTTATGTTTATATAAATTACTACTATCCTATACATGTTTGAAAAATAAATAAATAATAAATAATAATAAAGTGATGGGAACTCACCCTGCCATGCAGTCTAGAACTCAAACTGCCAGAGTACAAACCTTCTCCAGTGTCATTAAGCCACTGAGCTACCTGCCTGGTAGTAATATTTGATGATTTCTCGATTTTCTTCGGTTGTCCAAGTTTTGCGCTTTTGTTCCAGTCACTTTGCAGTTTCATGCCCTGGTTCCCTGGCAGTAACAACTGAGCCCTGTAGCCCCTTTTTTGACAGATGTCCTGGAGCCATAGCATCTGACACGGCCCTTGTTGACCCGGGTGATGACTGATCCGGTGTGGAATTTTGTTGATTTCTTCTCATCATTAGTGATGGTAGGTGCCTGGATTGGTTCACGGTGACTAAGCCACTACTGATCCAAAGACGGTAATCCCATAACCGTAGGAACCACACCAGATAGCTGTCCAGGCCCAGCCACAGCAGCCTAACTGCCTGTTTGGTGGCAGAAAGGCAGGATCAGGAATTATTATTATTGTTGTTGTTGTTGTTGTTATTGTTGTTAATAATAATAATAATAATAATAATAATAATAATAATAATAATAATAATAATAATAATAATAATAATAATAATAATAATAATAATAATAATAATAATAATAATAATAATAATAATAATAATAATAATAATAATAATAATAAAACATGAAACTCAGTCAACTGAACATTTAAAAATGTGTCACAAATATCATTGACTGGTGCTGATGGTTGATACGGGTTGCTGCCAGTGTCCTAGGTATCAACCAAGTATCTTCTTAACATATATGATGTTCCGAGGAGCGCATTTTTTTGCAGTTCCACTGGTGTTATTGCAGGAAGCTGCAATTTCTTGATGTGTTTTGTAAAATTCTTCAACATGGTACCAAGTGCCCTGATGACAATGGGTATCTTTGTTACATGTTTCATCCATGGCCGTGTAGTTTCGATGGCCAGGTCGCGATATTTCATAATTTTTTCCAGTTCTTTTTCTTTGACTCTGGCATCTCCTGGTACAGCGATATCAATAAACTGTATGCATCACTTCTGGTTGGCTCCGCTGCATCAAGGACGCCCCTTGTCGAGCGCCTAATCCCAGGCTCCGTAAAGCTGCCAGAACAGCTGTCTGGTGGCTTGAAAATCTTCTCCCCGGGTGTAGGAGAGAGATGAGAGCTGACAGGTGAGGGTAGAGCCCCCCTAGTGCCCCAGGAGAAAATATGGGGTGCAAAGGGTGAGGGCTCCCCAGGTAGCCTGTCATCTGCTCCGGGACCTGGGATGCCTCTGCTTTTGCAGAGCAAGATGCAGCGCCCAATTCTGCTTTCAATATGGGATTTTTAACAATTTGACTACAGCAGACAGAAAAAGCCAGGAGACTTGGATGGCAAGTACTTTAACTTAACTCATTTGTATGCCGCCCAGAGTCCCCCGGGAGTTGGGCGGCATACAAATCTATTAAATTAAATTAAATTAAATTAAATTAACTCCAATGTTGACTCTTTATTTCGGAAATGACTAATTGAGTTAATGAGTAACAAAATGGCGATTGAAGCTTCAAAGGGCATGAAAGTGAAAGTTAAAAGGAAAGTTTCGTTTCACTAGCAGCCCTTTGCTTGAAAATGCCTGACTTCGATGAACTTTCTCTTCTCTTTCTGATTTTGGATTAAAACAAAAAGCCTAATTTTAAATTTTAAATGGCTTTAAAATCTGGAAAGACTGTTTTTAACAAAGGATTTGAGTACCCTCCTGCTTACACTCCAAGAATGCAACCCATTGTCTATTCAATACCCCACAGACTTTAACGTCTGAAAAGTTATTTGAAGCTTTAAAAGTTATGAAGAATGAACTTGTTACGGAATTTAATCTAAAAATTAATGAAATTAATGAAAAATACAGACTGTTTCAGAGGAGATTGCTACTCGACACCAACAATTAAGGGAAGATATGTTATTTGCATTTAAAGGACTGATAGGAAATATGGAAATTTTGGAGGAGGTGGAAGAAATCAAACAGTCTGTGATAACTTTGGGTGAAGATATAGGAAAGACTCAAAATAATATTGAAAATTATGAAGCTGAGGTGTTAATGATTCAATATAGAAATATGGAGTTTGCTTTAAGAGTAAGAGGTGTAAAAGAGAAAAAACAAGAAGATCTAAAAGAAAGGATGTTGGAGGCATTTGTGCATACCTTAGGAGTGACAAAAGAGGAATTGGGTATACAAATTGATAAGATATATTGGGTTAATTCTTGGGTTGCTAAACAGAAACATCTACCAAGAGATATCGTAATATATTTTACCACAAGGACATTACGTAATGAAATTCTACAGGCGATTTTCAAGAACAAGCTCCAGGTAGATGGACAGGAGGTAATGACATTGAAAGAAATTCCTCCTAAAATGCTGAGAGCCAGAAAGGATTATGCCTTTCTGGTGGATGAATTGAAAAAGCAGCAAATACAGTATAGATGGGAGGCTCCAACTGGGATAGCGGTGAAACATCTGGAAAAGAGATATCGGCTCAATACAATATTGAAAGCAAGTGATTTTTATGTAAAAGTGTTAAAGGCCGACATATCCAAAACACCAGAAGGAAGAAGAATGAAGGAAGCAATGGAAGATGAGAGAGGAGAGTCGTTGACAGTTGTCCAAATGGGTGGAGTTTTGATGAGTCAAGGTGATTTACAGAACCAGACTGATGTTCATAATGTGGAAGAAGAGACAAAGGATCAGAGTCAGATCAGAGCAGCGGCTATATGTAAGGAAGTATCAAGACAACAACAACCTAAGCTGAAAACTCAAGAAATTACCAAACCACAAGTGGGTGCAAGAGTTAGATCTAAAGCTCGAATGAGAAGAAGGAATGATTAGAACTTGGTTTCAGTATGGATAGTCATAGGCCAGATGGAGAGAAGATTAAAAATTGGTATTTTGCAGTAAAATGTTAAAGATTCATTTATTATCGAGGAAATGACACTGATGGTTGTGCATCTGGCCGAGATGGTGAAAGAAAGATTTCATTTTTTTCTCTTTTTTTTCTTTTTTTCTTCTTTTTATTTTCTTCTTTTTATTATTATATTTTAAAGATTATGTAAATGAATGACACATAGAGGAATGGACTAAATTTTTTTCTTTTTGACTACTTTTAAAAGGTTCTGAGTTATATGGAATTAAAGATTTAGAATAATTGTGAAATTAATAATTTGATATACTGGAATGTTAGGTTATTAATAATATGTCTGATTTTTAGATTATGCTTAAAAGGTTTTGAGTAATAAGGGGTTAAAGAATTAGAGAAATTTTGAAATTAATAATTTGTTAGTATATTTTAATTTTATGTTTATTGAGGTGGTATAGTGTCGGAAGAAGGAAGATCCATTTATCATCGAGAAAACGACGCTGATGGTTGCGTATCTGGTTGAAATGGTGAAAGAAAGATCTCTTCTTTTTCTTCTTTTTCTTATTATATCTTAAAGATTATATAAATGAAAGATATATAGTGGAATAGCAATAGCAATAGCACTTAGACTTATATACCGCTTCATAGTGCTTTACAGCCCTCTCTAAGCGGTTTACAGAGTTCAGCATATTGCCCCCAATAATCTGGGTCCTCATTTTACCGACCTCAGAAGGATGGAAGGCTGAGTCAACCTTGAGCCTGGTGAGATTTGAACAGCTGAACTGCTGAACGAGCAGTAGCCTGCAGTGCTGTATTTAACCACTGCACCATCTCGGTTTCTCATGGTTTGAGAAAAGAAAGAGGAAAAGGAAAAAAAGGAGAAGGGAGGGAAAGGGGAAGAATTTTTTTTCTTTTTCTTTTTTGACTATTTTCAAAATGTTTTGAATTATATGGAATTAAAGATTTAGAATAATTGTGAAATTAATAATTTGATATATCAGAATGTTAGTTTATTAATAATATGCCTGATTTTTAGACTATGCTTAAAAGGTTTTGAGTAACAAGGAGTTAAAGATCTAGAGAAATTTTGAAATTAATAATTTGTTAGTATATTTTAATTTTATCTTTATTGAATATTATACCCTGTGCTTTTTCTGGGAAGTCGAGGGGAGGTGAGAGGGGGGAGGGGGGAGGATGGGGGGAAGGGGAGGGGGTTGGGGGGAAGTGGGGGAAGAAAAAGAGAAAAATGTTTGTACTTTGTACTAATAAAACTTTTTGAATAAAAAATAAATAAATAAACTGTATGCATCGGCCCTCAACAACCATGATATCTGGCGTATTATGTTCCAAATGACTTGCATCATCATCATCATCATCATCATCATCATCATCATCATCATCATCATCATCATCACAACAACAACAATAATAACAACAACAATAATAACAACAACAACAACAACAACAACAACAACAACAACAATTATCTCAATTTAATTTAGATTCAGCTAACTGTATAATATAACCACTGAAATTTATGCAGAGAGCATATATCTATGGCAGGAAACTGTGTGACTCTCTTAATGCTTATTTCCTTGATAATTTTTTTTTTAATTCCATAGCAGAGAAGATGGCCTGATCACTGTTTCTATAGATAATGTCTCATGATGATGATGTCAGCACTTTGACATTGTCCAGATGCACAAACTTTGAGTCCTAACATCATCCTTACTGTTAAAATTACAATAGCAGAATCTTGCAATGTTGACGGAGGGAGGTGTATAAATATTGTAATAAATAAAATGTAGAGCACTTCCCAAAGGTGCTTTTCACAAAGCACTTCTGAAGAATGTCCATGGAGATTCTCAGTCATCCAGGTCATAGTTGTCTCAAAGGTGTTTTTTCAAAAAACAATTGGACTGTCTTTTGAGGAAGAAGATGTCTCATTTCTCATTGAAGAAGCTTCATCACTTGTGACTGGATGGTGGGGGAGATGGAGGGGTAGGTACTGAAGAAGCTGATAGTTCTGAAGAAGCTTCTTGGATGAGAAGTGAAACATCTTCAAGGAAAAAACTAAGAAAATCCAGTTGCCTTTTTAAAAGCATCTTTGGGACAACTATGACCTGGATGACTGAAAATCTCCATAGGCACTTTGAGCTTGGTGTCCCCTTGCAGATATTTCACTTCCCAATTAGTAAGGTGACCAGATTTTATTTTTTGTAAAGCGGGACACCATTGACGGGGGGAGGGTTTCTAGGGGAGCAAGACGGGTCCGTCTCTCTTATCCTGCAGCTTTGTGCACCCCCCCCAAACACCCCCCTTCATTGCAGCCAGGGGTGGGTTCCTACTGGCGCAGGCTTACCTGTTCGTTGCCGCAGAGCCGAAGAAGCTGGTGGCGTTCATGGCGCAGGGCTTCCCCCACCCGTTCTGCTTGCACAGAGGGCAAAAGAACGCAAATGGCGGCGTCCCGGCGGCCGGGGAAAGCGGGCAGGGGAAGCCCTGCGCCATGAACGCCACCAACTTCTTCGGCTCTGCGGCGACGAACAGGCAAGACCGCCGCTGCCCCTCTCACTGCCCTCCCTCCCCGCCTGGCAGGAGGAGGCAGGCGAGGCAGGAGGCAGAGGGGTGTGCAGGGCAAATTCAAATTTAAAAAGCGGGACTTTTTTGAAATGCCGCGGGACGCGGGACAAATTATTAAAAAGCGGGACTGTCCCCCCAAAAGCGGGACGTCTGGTCACCTTACAATTAGGTAACAACAAGCAACCAGGACTCCACATCTGAATCCTGAGTTACAGATATTTTCTTATCAGAGAGCACCAAGGATTCCTCAGTTCTATCCTGAACTACAGATATTATCTTCTATTGAAATAAATTGTAATAAATTACAACTGTGAGGAACAGCCCCATCTCTGGCCTCCTTCCCAAGCCAGAATATGACTTGGACAAGAGGGAAGTGCAAAACACGCCAACATACTTTTATGTTCCTTACCTACGGAAGGAATCACCTAATGCACCTCTTCAAGTAAACCTCATGAGTAATGAACATAAGTAACTTAAATTTATTTCAGTGATGCTGTTTTAATTGTGACTAAATTTGGATCCATCTCACTGTTTTAATTTAGATGGGAAATTGCTCTGAAGGCCGAGTTACAGAAAGACATGCTTCAAATTAAAAACAATATTAAAAAATAACATTTTATCCATTTCACTCACAAAGCCAGCATAATAATTTGCTCAAAATGCAAGTCCCTAAATTGAGAAGGCCATTTCAGAGTAGTTTCTTTTCAAAAACTGAGCTTAGCGCCCTGCAGATCTACATAAGCCTGGGAAAGGAAAAGAATCAACCTACAAGCTTTAAAACCTAATAAAATGGTAATACTGTTTAAAATCCAATAATTTTGGAGTGCTTGGCTCACAGTTTCTGAATGCTTGTGTGTAGCAGAACTGTTAATCCCTTCCCTTCCTACTTCATTCAAGTATTGCTTAAGAGTTAATGAAATGGATTCAGTTTAATTCCTCTGTATCCTAGGGGAGGGGAGGAAAATATTTAATGAACTAATGGATCTTCGTAGCAACTCAACAGTACAACTGTGATAATGTGCCTTGCGTATTTCATCAGACAAAACTTTCTTTCTCTTGCCCTACTTCAGATAAAAGATTAACCAATCTACAGTCCAATTATTTACAGTCCTAACCCTAAGTGGATTTTTCCCGAATGGGATTTTTCCATGAATTTTGCCATGAAACCTAAATAAGGCAAACTCAAAAACCACGCATTTTCCTAACCAAATTCTTGGGCTCCGGATCTTTTCGCGATGTACATCTTGCTCAACAAATTCATGGAGGCTAACCCTAACCCTAAGTGGATTTTTCATCAATGGGATTTTCCCATGTATTTTGCCAGGAAATGTAGATAAGGCAAACTCAAAAACCACGCACTCTCCTAAACATACCCTTGCGCTCTGAATCCATTGGCGATGTCCAGTTTGCTCTCTGAATTCATGCAGGCCTAACCCTAACCCTAAGTGGATTTTTCCCGAATGGGATTTTCCCATGTATTTTGCCAGGAAATGTAAATAAGGCAAACTCAAAAACCATGCATCTTCCTAACCATACCCTTGGGCTCTAAATCCATTGGCGATGTACATTTTGCTCAACGAATTCATGGAGACTTAACCCTAACCCTAAGTGGAATTTTCCCGAATGGGATTTCCCCATGTATTTTGCCAGGAAATGTACATAAGGCAAACTGAAAAACCATGCACTCTCCTAAACATTCCCTTAGGCTCTGAATCCATTGGCGATGTCCAGTTTGCTCTAAGAATTAATGGAGGTCAAACCCTAACCCTAAGTGGATTTTTCCCGAATGGGATTTTCCCATGTATTTTGCCAGAAAATGTAGATAAGGCAAACTCAAAAACCATACATCCTCCTAACCATACCCTTGGGCTCTGAATCCATTGGCGATGTCCAGTTTTCTGTCCGAATTCATGGGGGCCTAACCCTAACCCTAAGTGGATTTTTCCCGAATGGGATTTTCCCATGTATTTTGCCAGGAAACCTAAATAAGGCAAACTAAAAAACTACGCATTCTCCTAAACATACCCTTGGGCTCCGAATCCATTGGCGATGTACATTTTGCTCAACGAATTCATGGAGACCTAACCCTAACACTAAGTGGATTTTTCCCCAATGGGATTTTCCCATGTATTTTGCCAAGAAATGTAAATAAAGCAAACTCAAAAACCACAAACTCTCCTAACCATACCCTTGGGCTCCGAATCCATTGGCGATGTACATTTTGCTCAACGAATTCATGGAGACCTAACCCTAACCCTAAGTGGATTTTTCCCAAATGGGATTTTCCCATGTATTTTGCCAGGAAATGTAAATAAGGCAAACTCAAAAACCATGCATCTTCCTAACCATACCCTTGGGCTCTGAATCCATTGGCGATGTACATTTTGCTCAACGAATTCATGGAGACTTAACCCTAACCCTAAGTGGAATTTTCCCGAATGGGATTTCCCCATGTATTTTGCCAGGAAATGTACATAAGGCAAACTGAAAAACCATGCACTCTCCTAAACATTCCCTTAGGCTCTGAATCCATTGGCGATGTCCAGTTTGCTCTAAGAATTAATGGAGGTCAAACCCTAACCCTAAGTGGATTTTTCCCGAATGGGATTTTCCCATGTATTTTGCCAGGAAATGTAGATAAGGCAAACTCAAAAACCACGCACTCTCCTAAACATACCCTTGGGCTCTGAATCCATTGGCGATGTCCAGTTTTCTGTCCGAATTCATGGGGGCCTAACCCTAACCCTAAGTGGATTTTTCCCGAATGGGATTTTCCAATGTATTTTGCCAGGAAACGTAAATAAGGCAAACTCAAAAACCATGCATCTTCCTAACCATACCTTTGGGCTCCGAATCCATTGGCAACGTTCATTTTGCTCAACTAATTCACGGAGACCTAACCCTAACCCTAAGTGGAATTTTCCTGAAAGGGTTTTTCCCATGTATTTTGCCAGGGAATGTAGATAAGGCAAACTCAAAAACCATACATCTTCCTAACCATACCCTTGGGCTCTGAATCCATTGGCGATGTACATTTTGCTCAACGAATTCATGGAGACCTAACCCTAACCCTAAGTGGATTTTTCCCCAATGGGATTTTTCCATGAATTTTGCCATGAAACCTAAATAAGGCAAACTCAAAAACCACGCATTTTCCTAACCAAATTCTTGGGCTCCGGATCTTTTCGCGATGTACATCTTGCTCAACAAATTCATGGAGGCTAACCCTAACCCTAAGTGGATTTTTCATCAATGGGATTTTCCCATGTATTTTGCCAGGAAATGTAGATAAGGCAAACTCAAAAACTATGCACTCTCCTAAACATACCCTTGCGCTCTGAATCCATTGGCGATGTCCAGTTTGCTCTCTGAATTCATGCAGGCCTAACCCTAACCCTAAGTGGATTTTTCCCGAATGGGATTTTCCCATGTATTTTGCCAGGAAATGTAAATAAGGCAAACTCAAAAACCATGCATCTTCCTAACCATACCCTTGGGCTCTAAATCCATTGGCGATGTACATTTTGCTCAACGAATTCATGGAGACTTAACCCTAACCCTAAGTGGAATTTTCCCGAATGGGATTTCCCCATGTATTTTGCCAGGAAATGTACATAAGGCAAACTGAAAAACCATGCACTCTCCTAAACATTCCCTTAGGCTCTGAATCCATTGGCGATGTCCAGTTTGCTCTAAGAATTAATGGAGGTCAAACCCTAACCCTAAGTGGATTTTTCCCGAATGGGATTTTCCCATGTATTTTGCCAGAAAATGTAGATAAGGCAAACTCAAAAACCATACATCCTCCTAACCATACCCTTGGGCTCTGAATCCATTGGCGATTTCCAGTTTTCTGTCCGAATTCATGGGGGCCTAACCCTAACCCTAAGTGGATTTTTCCCGAATGGGATTTTCCCATGTATTTTGCCAGGAAACCTAAATAAGGCAAACTAAAAAACTACGCATTCTCCTAAACATACCCTTGGGCTCCGAATCCATTGGCGATGTACATTTTGCTCAACGAATTCATGGAGACCTAACCCTAACACTAAGTGGATTTTTCCCCAATGGGATTTTCCCATGTATTTTGCCAAGAAATGTAAATAAAGCAAACTCAAAAACCACAAACTCTCCTAACCATACCCTTGGGCTCCGAATCCATTGGCGATGTACATTTTGCTCAACGAATTCATGGAGACCTAACCCTAACCCTAAGTGGATTTTTCCCAAATGGGATTTTCCCATGTATTTTGCCAGGAAATGTAAATAAGGCAAACTCAAAAACCATGCATCTTCCTAACCATACCCTTGGGCTCTGAATCCATTGGCGATGTACATTTTGCTCAACGAATTCATGGAGACTTAACCCTAACCCTAAGTGGAATTTTCCCGAATGGGATTTCCCCATGTATTTTGCCAGGAAATGTACATAAGGCAAACTGAAAAACCATGCACTCTCCTAAACATTCCCTTAGGCTCTGAATCCATTGGCGATGTCCAGTTTGCTCTAAGAATTAATGGAGGTCAAACCCTAACCCTAAGTGGATTTTTCCCGAATGGGATTTTCCCATGTATTTTGCCAGGAAATGTAGATAAGGCAAACTCAAAAACCACGCACTCTCCTAAACATACCCTTGGGCTCTGAATCCATTGGCGATGTCCAGTTTTCTGTCCGAATTCATGGGGGCCTAACCCTAACCCTAAGTGGATTTTTCCCGAATGGGATTTTCCAATGTATTTTGCCAGGAAACGTAAATAAGGCAAACTCAAAAACCATGCATCTTCCTAACCATACCTTTGGGCTCCGAATCCATTGGCAACGTTCATTTTGCTCAACTAATTCACGGAGACCTAACCCTAACCCTAAGTGGAATTTTCCTGAATGGGTTTTTCCCATGTATTTTGCCAGGGAATGTAGATAAGGCAAACTCAAAAACCATACATCTTCCTAACCATACCCTTGGGCTCTGAATCCATTGGCGATGTACATTTTGCTCAACGAATTCATGGAGACCTAACCCTAACCCTAAGTGGATTTTTCCCCAATGGGATTTTCCCATGTATTTTGCCAGGAAACGTAAATAAGGCAAACTCAAAAACCATGCATCTTCCTAACCATAACTTTGGGCTCCAAATCCATTGGCGATGTTCATTTTGCTCAACGAATTCATGGAGACCTAACCCTAACCCTAAGTGGATTTTTCCCCAATGGGATTTTTCCATGTATCTTGCCAGGAAACCTAAATAAGGCAAACTCAAAAACTACGCACTCTCAAAAACATACCCTTGGGCTCTGAATCTATTGGCGATGTCCAGTTTGCTCAACGAATTCATGGAGACCAAACCCTAACCCTAAGTGGATTTTTCCCGAATGGGATTCTCCCATTTATTTTGCCAGGAAATGTAGATAAGGCAAACTCAAAAACCATGCATCTTCCTAACCATACCCTTGGGCTCTCAATCCATTGGCGATGTCCAGTTTGCTCAACGAATTCATGGAGACCTAACCCTAACCCTAAGTGGATTTTCCCTCAATGGGATTTTCCCATGTATTTTGCCAGGAAACCCAAATAAGGCAAACTCAAAAACCACGCACTCTCCTAAACATACCCTTGGGCCCCGAATCCATTGGTGATGTCCATTTTGCTCTCCGAATTCATGGAGGCCTAACCCTAACCCTAAGTGGGTTTTTCCCTAATGGGATTTTCCCATGTATTTTGCCAGGAAATGTAAATAAGGCAAACTCAAAAACCATGTGTCTTCCTAACCATATCCTCGGGCTCTGAATCCATTGGCAATGTACATTTTGCTCAACGAATTCATGGAGACCTAACCCTAACCCTAAGTGGATTTTCCCTCAATGCGATTTTCCTATGTATTTTGCAAGGAAACCCAAATAAGGCAAACTCAAAAACCACGCACTCTCCTAAACATACCCTTGGGCCCCGAATCCATTGGTGATGTCCATTTTGCTCTCCAAATTCATGGAGGCCTAACCCTAAAATTAAGTGGATTTTTCCCGAATGGGATTTTCCCATGTATTTTGCCAGGAAATGTAAATAAGGCAAACTCAAACACCATACATCTTCCTCACCATACCCTTGGGCTCCGTATCCATTGGTGATGTACATTTTGATCCCCAAATTAATGCAGACCTAACACTAACCCTAAGTGGTATTTTCCCCAATGGGATTTTCCCATGTATTTTGCCAGGAAACCAAAATAAGGCAAACTCAAAAACAACGCACTCTCCTAAACATACCCTTGGGCTCTGAATCCATTGGCGATGTCCAGTTTGCTCTCCGAATTAATGGAGGCTTAACCCTAACCGTAAGTGGATTTTTCCCGAATTGGATTTTCCCATGTATTTTGCCAGGAAATGTAGATAAGGCAAACTCAAAAACGATGCAGCCTCCGAACCATACCCTTGGGCTCTGTATCCATTGGTGATGTACATTTTGCTCAACGAATTCATGGAGAGCTAACCCTAACCCTAAGTGGATTTTTCCCGAATGGGATTTTCCCATGTATTTTGCCAGGAAACCCAAATAAGGCAAACTCAAAAACCACGCACTCTCCTAAACATACCCTTGGGCTCTGAATCCATTGGCAATGTCCAGTTTTCTGTCCAACTTCATGGAGGCCTAACCCTAACCCTAAGTGGATTTTTCCCGAATGGGATTTTCCCATGTATTTTGCCAGGAAATGTACATAAGGCAAACTCAAAAACCGTGCATCTCCCTAACCATACCCTTCGGCTCTTAATCGATTGCTGATGTACATTTTGCTGAACGAATTCATGGAGACCTAACCCTAACCCTAAGTGGATTTTCCCTCAATGGGATTTTCCCATGTATTTTGCCAGGAAACCCAAATAAGGCAAACTCAAAAACCACGCACTCTCCTAAACATACCCTTGGGCCTCGAATCCATTGGTGATGTCCATTTTGCTCTCCGAATTCATGGAGGCCTAACCCTAACCCTAAGTGGGTTTTTCCCTAATGGGATTTTCCCATGTATTTTGCCAGGAAATGTAAATAAGGCAAACTCAAAAACCATGTGTCTTCCTAACCATATCCTCGGGCTCTGAATCCATTGGCAATGTACATTTTGCTCAACGAATTCATGGAGACCTAACCCTAACCCTAAGTGGATTTTCCCTCAATGAGATTTTCCCATGTATTTTGCCAAGAAATGTAGATAAGGCAAATTTAAAAACCACACACTCTCCTAAACATACTTTTGGGCTCCAAATCCATTGGTGATGTCCATTTTGCTCAACGAATTCATGGAGGCCTAACCCTAACCCTAAGTGGATTTTTGCCGAATGGGATTTTTCCATGTATTTTGCCAGTAAACGTAAATAAGGCAAACTCAAAAACCATGCATCTTCCTAACCATACCTTTGGGCTCCGAATCCATTGGCAATGTTCATTTTGCTCAACGAATTCATGGAGACCTAAGCCTAACCCTAAATGGATTTTTCCCGAATGGGATTTTCCCATGTATTTTGCCAGGAAACCAAAATAAGGCAAACTCAAAAACAACGCACTCTCCTAAACATAACCTTGGGCTCTGAATCCATTGGCGATGTCCAGTTTGCTCTCCGAATTAATGGAGGCTTAACCCTAACCGTAAGTGGATTTTTCCCGAATTGGATTTTCCCATGTATTTTGCCAGGAAATGTAGATAAGGCAAACTCAAAAACAGTGCATCTCCCTAACCATACCCTTCGGCTCTTAATCCATTGGTGATGTACATTTTGCTCAACGAATTCATGGAGACCTAACCCTAACCCTAAGTGGATTTTTCCCGAATGGGATTTTCCCATGTATTTTGCAAAAAAACCTAAATAAGGCAAACTCAAAAACCACGCACTCTCCTAAACATACCCTTGGGCTCTGAATCCATTGGCGATGTCCAGTTTTCTGTCCGAATTCATGGGGGCCTAACCCTAACCCTAAGTGGATTTTTCCCGAATGGGATTTTCCCATGTATTTTGCCAGGAAACGTAAATAAGGCAAACTCAAAAACCATGCTTCTTCCTAACCATACCTTTGGGCTCCGAATCCATTGGCAACGTTCATTTTGCTCAACTAATTCACGGAGACCTAACCCTAACCCTAAGTGGAATTTTCCTGAATGGGTTTTTCCCATGTATTTTGCCAGGGAATGTAGATAAGGCAAACTCAAAAACCACGCACTCTCCTAAACATACCCTTGGGCTCCGAATCTATTGGCGATGTCCATTTTGCTCTCCGAATTCATGGCGGCCTAACCCTAACCCTAAGTGCATTTTTCCCCAATGGGATTTTCCCATGTATTTTTCCAGGAAATGTACATAAGGCAAACTCAAAAACCACGCACTCTCCTAAACATACCCTTCGGCCCCGAATCAATTGGCAATGTATGTTTTGCTCTCTGAATTAATGGAGACCTAACCCTAAACCTAAGTGGATTTTCCCCGAATTGGATTTTCCCTTCGGCCCCAAATCCATTGGCGATGTCCATTTTGCTCTCTGAATTCATGGAGACCTAACCCTAAAATCCAAAAATCCTAAGTGGATTTTTCCCGAATGGGATTTTCCCATGTATTTTGCCAAGAAATATAAATAAGGCAAACTCAAAAAGCACGCCCTCTCCTAAACATACCATTGGGCTCTGAATCCATTGGTGATGTCCATTTTGCTCTCCGAATTCATGGAGGCCTAACCCTAACCCTAAGTGGATTTTTCCCCAATGGGATTTTCCCATGTATTTTGCCAGGAAATGTACATAAGGCAAACTCAAAAACCACGCACTCTCCTAAACATACCCTTCGGCCCCGAATCCATTGGCGATGTCCATTTTGCTCTCTGAATTCATGGAGACCTAACCCTAACCCTAAGTGGATTTTAACCTAATGGGATTTTCCCATGTCTTTTGCCAGGAAACCCAAATAAGGCAAACTCAAAAACCATGCACTCTCCTAAACATACCCATCAGCCCCGTATCCATTGGTGATGTCCATTTTGCTCTCCGAATTCATGGAGACCTAACCCTAACCCTAAGTGGATTTTTCCCCAATGGGACTTTCCCATGTATTTTGCCAGGAAACCGAAATAAGGCAAACTCAAAAAGCACGCAGTATGCTAAACATACCCTTGGGCTCCGAATCCATTGGCAATGTACATTTTGCTTTCTGAATTAATGGAGACCTAACCCTAACCCTAAGTGGATTTTCCCCGAATGGGATTTTCCCATGTATGTTGCCAAGAAATGTGGATAAGGCAAATTCAAAAACCACGCACTCTCCGAAACATACCTTTGGGCTCCGAATCCATTGGCGATGTCCATTTTGCTCAACAAATTCATGGAGGCCTAACCCTAACCCTAAGTGGATTTTTCACGAATGGGATTTTCCCATGTATTTTGCCAACAAATATAGATAAGGCAAACTCAAAAAGCACACTCTCTCCTAAACATACCATTGGGCTCTGAATCCATTGGCGATGTCCATTTTGCTCTCCGAATTCATGGAGACCTAACCCTAACCCTAAGTGGATTTTTCCCCAATGGGACTTTCCCATGTATTTTGCCAGGAAACCGAAATAAGGCAAACTCAAAAAGCACGCAGTATCCTAAACATACCCTTGGGCTCCGAATCCATTGGCAATGTACATTTTGCTTTCTGAATTAATGGAGACCTAACCCTAACCCTAAGTGGATTTTCCCCGAATGGGATTTTCCCATGTATGTTGCCAAGAAATGTGGATAAGGCAAATTCAAAAACCACGCACTCTCCGAAACATACCTTTGGGCTCCAAATCCATTGGCGATGTCCATTTTGCTCAACAAATTCATGGAGGCCTAACCCTAACCCTAAGTGGATTTTTCACGAATGGGATTTTCCCATGTATTTTGCCAACAAATATAGATAAGGCAAACTCAAAAAGCACACTCTCTCCTAAACATACCATTGGGCTCTGAATCCATTGGCGATGTCCATTTTGCTCTCCGAATTCATGGAGGCCAAACCCTAACCCTAAGTGGATTTTTCCCCAATGGGATTTTTCAATCTATTTTGCCAGGACATGTAGATAAGGCAAATTCAAAAACCACGCACTCTCCTAAACATACCTTTGGGCTTTGAATCCATTGGCGATGCCCATTTTGCTCAACAAATTCATGGAGGCCTAACTCTAACCCTAAGTGGATTTTCCCTCAATGGGATTTTCCCATGTATTTTGCCAGGAAACCCAAATAAGGCAAACTCAAAAACCATGCACTCTCCTAAACATACCCTTGGGCCCCGAATCCATTGGTGATGTCCATTTTGCTCTCCGAATTCATGGAGGCCCAACCCTAACCCTAAGTGGATTTTTCCCTAATGGGATTTTCCCATGTATTTTGCCAGGAAACCCAAATAAGGCAAACTCAAAAACCATGCACTCTCCTAAACATACCCTTGGGGCCCCGAATCCATTGGTGATGTCCAATTTGCTCTCCAAATTCATGGAGACCTAACCATAACCCTAAGTGGATTTTTCCCCAATGGGACGTTCCCATGTATTTTGCCAGGAAACCTAAATAAGGAAAACTCAAAAAGCACGCACTATCCTAAACATACCCTTGGGCTCCGAATCCAGTGGCGATCTCCATTTTGCTCTCCGAATTCATGGCGGCCTAACCCTAACCCTAAGTGCATTTTTCCCCAATGGGATTTTCCCATGTATTTTTCCAGGAAATGTACATAAGGCAAACTCAAAAACCACGCACTCTCCTAAACATACCCTTCGGCCCCGAATCTATTGGCAATGTACGTTTTGCTCTCTGAATTAATGGAGACCTAACCCTAAACCTAAGTGGATTTTCCCCGAATGGGATTTTCCCTTCGGCCCCAAATCCATTGGCGATGTCCATTTTGCTCTCTGAATTCATGGAGACCTAACCCTAACCCTAAGTGGATTTTTCACGAATGGGATTTTCCCATGTATTTTGCCAAGAAATATAAATAAGGCAAACTCAAAAAGCACGCCCTCTCCTAAACATACCATTGGGCTCTGAATCCATTGGTGATGTCCATTTTGCTCTCCGAATTCATGGAGGCCTAACCCTAACCCTAAGTGGATTTTTCGCCAATGGGATTTTCCCATGTATTTTGCCAGGAAATGTAGATAAGGCAAATTCAAAAACCACGCACTCTCCTAAACATACCTTTGGGCTCCGAATCCATTGGCGATCTCCATTTTGCTCTCCGAATTCATGGCGGCCTAACCCTAACCCTAAGTGCATTTTTCCCCAATGGGATTTTCCCATGTATTTTTCCAGGAAATGTACATAAGGCAAACTCAAAAACCACGCACTCTCCTAAACATACCCTTCGGCCCCGAATCCATTGGCGATGTCCATTTTGCTCTCTGAATTCATGGAGACCTAACCCTAACCCTAAGTGGATTTTAACCTAATGGGATTTTCCCATGTCTTTTGCCAGGAAACCCAAATAAGGCAAACTCAAAAACCATGCACTCTCCTAAAGATACCCATCGCCCCCGTATCCATTGGTGATGTCCATTTTGCTCTCCGAATTCATGGAGACCTAACCCTAACCCTTAGTGGATTTTTCCCCAATGGGACTTTCCCATGTATTTTGCCAGGAAACCGAAATAAGGCAAACTCAAAAAGCACGCAGTATCCTAAACATACCCTTGGGCTCCGAATCCATTGGCAATGTACATTTTGCTCTCTGAATTAATGGAGACCTAACCCTAACCCTAAGTGGATTTTCCCCGAATGGGATTTTCCCATGTATGTTGCCAAGAAATGTGGATAAGGCAAATTCAAAAACCACGCACTCTCCGAAACATACCTTTGGGCTCCAAATCCATTGGCGATGTCCATTTTGCTCAACAAATTCATGGAGGCCTAACCCTAACCCTAAGTGGATTTTTCACGAATGGGATTTTCCCATGTATTTTGCCAACAAATATAGATAAGGCAAACTCAAAAAGCACACTCTCTCCGAAACATACCATTGGGCTCTGAATCCATTGGCGATGTCCATTTTGCTGTCCGAATTCATGGAGGCCAAACCCTAACCCTAAGTGGATTTTTCCCCAATGGGATTTTTCAATCTATTTTGCCAGGACATGTAGATAAGGCAAATTCAAAAACCATGCATCTCCCTAACCATACCATTCGGCTCTGAATCCATTGGCAATGTACATTTTGTTCAACGAATTCATGGAGACCTAACCCTAACCCTAAGTGGGTTTTTCGCTCAATGGGATTTTCCCATGTATTTTGCCAAGAAATGTGGATAAGGCAAATTCAAAAACCACGCACTCTCCGAAACATACCTTTGGGCTCCAAATCCATTGGGGATGTCCATTTTGCTCAACAAATTCATGGAGGCCTAACCCTAACCCTAAGTGGATTTTTCACGAATGGGATTTTCCCATGTATTTTGCCAAGAAATATAGATAAGGCAAACTCAAAAAGCACGCTCTCTCCTAAACATACCATTGGGCTCTGAATCCATTGGCGATGTCCATTTTTTTCTCCGAATTCATGGAGGCCTAACCCTAACCCTAAGTGGATTTTTCCCCAATGGGATTTTTCAATGTATTTTGCCAGGACATGTAGATAAGCCAAATTCAAAAACCATGCATCTCCCTAACCATACCATTCGGCTTTGAATCCATTGGCAATGTACATTTGGTTCAACGAATTCATGGAGACCTAACTCTAACCGTAAGTGGATTTTTCCCCATTGGGATTTTCCCATGTATTTTCCCAGGAAATGTACATAAGGCAAACTCAAAAACCATGCACTCTCCTAAACATACCCTTCGGCCCCGCATCCATTGGTGATGTCCATTTTGCTCTTGGAATTCATGGAGGCCTAACCCTAACCCTAAGTGGATTTTTCCTTAATGGGATTTTCCCATGTATTTTGCCAGGAAATGTAAATAAGGCAAACTAAAAAACCATGTGTCTTCCTAACCATACCCTTGGGCTCTGAATCCATTGGCAATGTACATTTTGCTCAACGAACTCATGGAGACCTAACCATAACCCTAAGTGGAGTTTTCCCCAATGGGATTTTCCCATGTATTTTCCCAGGAAATGTAGATAAAACAAACTCAAAAAGCACGCACTCTCCTAAACATACCATTGGGCTCTGAATCCATTGGCGATATCGATTTTGCTCTCCGAATTCATGGAGGCCTAACTCTAACCCTAAGTGGATTTTTCCCCAATGGGATTTTTCCATGTATTTTGCCAGGAAATGTAGATAAGGCAAATTCAAAAACCACGCACTCTCCTAAACATACCTTTGGGCTCTGAATCCATTGGCGATGTCCAGTTTATAAACCTATAAACTCAACGAATTCATGGAGGCCTAACCCTAACCCTAAGTGGACCACGCACTCTCCTAACCATACCCTTGGGCTCTGAATCCATTGGCGATGTCCAGTTTGATCTCCTAACCCTAAGTGGACCACGCACTCTCCTAACCATACCCTTGGGCTCCGAATCCATTGGCGATGTCCATTTTGCTCTCCGAATTCATGGAGGCCTAACCCTAACCCTAAGTGGGTTTTTCCCTAATGGGATTTTCCCATGTATTTTGCCAAGAAATGTAGATAAGGCAAATTCAAAAACCACGCACTCTCCTAAACATACCTTTGGGCTCCGAATCCATTAGTGATGTACATTTTGCTCTATGAATTAATGGAGACCTAACCCTAACACTAAGTGGATTTTTCCCGAATGGGATTTTCCCATGTCTTTTGCCAGGAAACCCAAATAAGGCAAACTCAAAAACCATGCACTCTCCTAAACATACCCTTCGGCCCCGAATCCATTGGTGATGTCCATTTTGCTCTCCGAATTCATGGAGGCCTAACCCTAACCCTAAGTGGATATTTCCTCAATGGGATTTTCCCATGTATTTTGCAAAGAAACCTAAATAAGGCAAACTCAAAAACCATGCACTCTCCTAAACATACCATAGGGCTCTGAATCCATTGGCAATGTACATTTTGCTCTCCGAATTCATGGAGACCTAACCCTAACCCTAAGTGTATTTTTCCCCAATGGGACTTTCCCATGTATTTTGCCAGGAAACCGAAATAAGGCAAACTCAAAAATCACACAGTATCCTAAACATACCCTTGGGCTCCGAATCCATTGGCAATGTACATTTTGCTCTCTGAATTAATGGAGACCTAACCCTAACCCTAAGTGGATTTTCCCCGAATGGGATTTTCCCATGTATTTTGCCAAGAAAAATAGATAAGGCAAACTCAAAAAGCACGCCCTCTCCTAAACATACCATTGGGCTCTGAATCCATTGGCGATAACCATTTTGCTCTCCGAATTCATGGAGCCCTAAACCTAACCCTACGTGGATTTTTCCCCAATGGGATTTTCCCATGTATTTTCCCAGGAAATGTAAATAATGCAAACTCAAAAACCACGTAGTCTCCAAAACATACCTTTGGGCTCCGAATCCATTGGCGATGTCCATTTTGCTCTCCGAATTCTAATCCTAACCCTAGGCCTAACCGTAACCCTAAGTGGATTTTTCCCGTATGGGATTTTCCCATGTATTTTGCCAAGAAATATAGATAAGGCAAACTGAAAAACCACGCACTCTCCTAAACATAAAATTGGGCTTTGAATCCATTGGCGATGTCCATTTTGCTCTACGAATTCATGGAGGCCTAACTCAAACCCTAAGTGGATTTTTCCCCAATTGGATTTTTCAAAATATTTTGCCAGGAAATGTAGATAAGGCAAATTCAAAAACCATGCATCTCCCTAACCATACCTTTCGGCTCTTAATCCATTGGCGATGTCCATTTTGCTCAACAAATTCATGGAGGCCTAACCCTAACCCTAAGTGGACCACACACTCTCCTAACCATATCCTTGGGCTCTGAATCCATTGGCGATGTCCAGTTTGCTCTCCGAATTAATGGCGGCCTAACCCTAAGTGGATTTTTCACGTATGGGATTTTCCCATGTATTTTGCCAGGAAATGTACATAAGGCAAACTCAAAAACCACGCACTCTCCTAAACATACCTTTGGGCTCCGAATCCATTAGTGATGTACATTTTGCTCAACGAATTCATGGAGGCCTAACCCTAACCCTAAGTGGGTTTTTCCCTAATGGGATTTTCCCATGTATTTTGCCAAGAAATGTAGATAAGGCAAATTCAAAAACCACGCACTCTCCTAAACATACCTTTGGGCTCCGAATCCATTGGCGATGTCCATTTTGCTCTCCGAATTCATGGAGACCTAACCCTAACCCTAAGTGGATTTTTCCCCAATGGGACGTTTTATTTATTTATTTATTTATTAAGAGTTCTTATTGGCCGCCCAATCCCGTGGGACTCAGGGCGGCTTACAGCAGAGATCAGAACTACATAATTAAAATAACATCTAAAAACATATTACATTTTAAGGATCCATTCATACTTGGGGGATCATCTCTTCACCCCGCCTGCCGGAAGAGCCATGTTTTTACTGCCTTGGGGAAGGCCAGTAGGGTGGGGATAGTCCGGATCTCTGGTGGGAGTTGGTTCCAGAGAGATGGGGCAAAATACACGTTCCCATGTATTTTGACAGGAAACCTAAATAAGGCAAACACAAAAAGCACGCACTCTCCTAAACATACCATTGGGCTCTGAATCCATTGGCGATATCGATTTTGCTCTCCGAATTCATGGAGGCCTAACCCTAACCCTAAATGTATTTCCTCTACATTTCCTGGGAAAATACATGGGAAAATCCCTTTGGGGAAAAATCCACTTAGGGTTAGGGTTAGGCCGCCATTAATTCGGAGAGCAAAATGGATATCGCCAATGGATTCAGAGCCCAATGTTATGTTTACGAGAGGGCGTGCTTTTTGAGTTTGCCTTATCTATATTTCTTGGCAAAATACATGGGAAAATCCCATTCGGGAAAAATCCACTTAGGGTTAGGGTTAGGTCTCCATTAATTCAGAGAGCAAATGTACATTGCCAATGGATTCAGAGCCCAAGGGTATGGTTAGGAAGATACATGGTTTTTGAGTTTGCCTTATTTAGGTTTCCTGGCAAAATACATGGGAAAATCCGAATGGGGAAAAATCCACTTAGGGTTAGGGTTAGGCCTCCATGAATTCGGAGAGTAAAATGGACATCGGCAATGGATTCGGAGCCCAAAGCTATGTTTAGGAGAGGGCGTGGTTTTTAAGTGTGCGTTATCTACATTTCCTGGGAAAATACATGGGAAAATCCCATTAAGGGCAAATCCACTTAAGGTTAGGGTTAGGTCTCCATGAATTCGTTGAGCAAAATGTACATTGCCAATGGATTCAGAGCCGAAGGCTATGGTTAGGGAGATGCATGGTTTTTGAATCTGCCTTATCTACATTTCCTGGCAAAATACATGGAAAAATCCCATTGGGGAAACATCCACTTAGGGTTAGGGTTAGGCCTCCATGAATTCGGAGAGCAAAATGGACATCACCAATGGATTCAGAGCCCTATGGTATGTTTAGGAGAGTGCATGGTTTTGGAGTTTGCCTTATTTAGGTTTCTTGGCAAAATGCATGGGAAAATCCCATTGAGGAACTATCCACTTAGGGTTAGGTCTCCATGAATTCGGAGAGCAAAATGGACATCACCAATGGATTCAGGACCGAAGGGTATGTTTAGGAGAGTGTGTGGTTTTTGAGTTTGCCTTATTTGGGTTTCCTGGAAAAATACATGGGAAAATCCCATTAGGGAAAAATCCACTTAGGGTTAGGGTTAGGCCTCCAGGAATTCGTTGAGCAAAATGGACATCGCCAATGGATTCGGGGCCGAAGGGTATGTTTAGGACAGTGTGTGGTTTTTGAGTTTGTGTTATCTACATTTCCTGGGAAAATACATGGGAAAATCCTATTGGGGAAAAATCCACTTAGGGTTAGGGTTAAGCCTCCATGAATTCGGAGAGCAAAATGGATATCGCAAATGGATTCAGAGCCCAATGGTATGTTTAGGAGAGGGCATGCTTTTTGAGTTTTCCTTATCAATATTTCTTGGCAAAATACATGGGAAAATCCCATTCGGGGAAAATCCACCTAGGGTTTGGGTTAGGTCTAAATTTATATAGAGAGCAAAATGTACATTGCCAATGGATTCGGAGCCCAAGGGTATGTTTAGGATAGTGCGTGCTTTTTGAGTTTGCCTTATTTAGGTTTCCTGCAAAATACATGCGAAAGTCCCATTGGAGAAAAATCCACTTAAAGTTAGGGTTAGTTCTCCATGAATTCGTTGAGCAAAATGTACATTGCCAATGGATTCAGAGCCGAAAGGTATGGTTAGAGAGATGCATGGTTTTTGAATTTGCCTTATCTACATTTCCTGGCAAAATACATTGAAAAATCCCATTGGGGAAAAATCCACTTAGGGTTAGAGTTAGTCCTCCATGAATTCGGAGAGCAAAATGGACATCGCCAATGGATTCAGAGCCCAATGGTATGTTTAGGAGTGTGCGTGGTTTTTGAGTTTGCCTTATTTAGGTTTCTTGGCAAAATACATGGGAAAATCCCATTGAGGAACTATCCCCTTAGGGTTAGGGTTTGGCCTCCATGAATTCGGAGAGCAAAATGGACATCGCCAATGGATTCAAAGCCCAATGGTATGTTTTGAAGAGTGTGTGGTTTTTCAGTTTGCCTTATCCACATTTCTTCGCAAAATACATGGGAAAATCCCATACGGGAAAAATCCACTTAGGGTTAGGGTTAGGCCTCCATGAATTCGGAGAGCAAAATGGACATCGCCAATGGATTCGGAGCCCAAGGGTATGGTTAGGAGAGTGTGTGGTTTTTGAGTTTGCCTTATGTACATTTCCTGGAGCCCAAAGGTATGTTTAGGAGAGTGCGTGCTTTTTGAGTTTGCCTTATCTATATTTCTTGGCCAAATACATGGGAAAATCCCATTCGGGAAAAATCCACTTAGGGTTAGGGTTAGGTCTCCATTAATTCAGAGAGCAAAATGTACATTGCCAATGGATTCGGAGCCCAAGGGTATGTTTAGGATAGGGCGTGTTTTTTGAGTTTGCCTTATTTAGGTTTCCTGGCAAAATACATGGGAACGTCCCTTTGGGGAGAAATCCACTTAGGGTTAGGGTTAGGTTTCCATGAATTCGTTGAGAAAAATGTACATTGCCAATGAATTCGGAGCCGAAAGGTATGGTTAGGGAGATGCATGGTTTTTGAATTTGCCTTATCTACATTTCCTGGCAAAATACATAGGAAAATCCCATTAGGGAAAAATCCACTTAGGGTTAGGTTTAGGTCTCCATGAATTCGTTGAGGAAAATGTACATTGCCAATGGATTCAGAGCCGAAGCGTATTGTTAGGAAGACACATGGTTTTTGAGTTTGCCTTATTTACATTTCCTGGCAAAAAACGTGGAAAAATCCCATTAGGGAAAAACCCACTTAGGGTTAGGGTTAGGCCTCCATGAATTCGGAGAGCAAAATAGACATTGCCAATGGATTCAGGGCCAAGGGTATGTTTAGGAGAGGGCGTGGTTTTTGAGTTTGCCTTATCTATATTTCTTGGCAAAATACATGGGAAAATCCCATACACGAAAAATCCACTTAGGGTTAGGGTTAGGCCTCCAGGAATTCCGAGAGCAAAATGGACATCACCAATGGATTCGGGGCCGAAGGGTATGTTTAGGAGAGTGCGTGGTTTTTGAGTTTGCTTTATCTATATTTCTTGGCAAAATACATGGGAAAATCCCTTTGGGGAAAAATCCACTTAGGGTTAGGGTTAGGCCTACATGAATTCGTTGAGCAAAATGTACATTGCCAATAGATTCAGAGCCCAAGGGTATGGTTAGGAAGACGCATGGTTTTTGAGTTTGCCTTATCTATATTTCTTGGCAAAATACATGGGAAAATCCCATTCGGGAAAAATCCACTTAGGGTTAGGGTTAGGTCTCCATTAATTCAGAGAGCAAAATGTACATTGCCAATGGATTCGGAGCCCAAGGGTATGTTTAGGAGAGTGCGTGGTTTTTGAGTTTGCCTTATTTGGGTTTCCTGGCAAAAGACATCGGAAAATCCCATTGAGGGAAAATCCACTTAGGGTTAGGGTTAGGTCTCCATGAATTCGTTGAGCAAAATGTACATTGCCAATGGATTCAGAGCCCAAGGGTATGGTTAGGAAGATACATGGTTTTTGAGTTTGCCTTATTTAGGTTTCCTGGCAAAATACATGGGAAAATCCGATTGGGGAAAAATCCACTTAGGGTTAGGGTTAGGCCTCCATGAATTCGGAGAGTAAAATGGACATCAGCAATGGATTCGGGGACCAAGGGTATGTTTAGGAGACTGCGTGGTTTTTCAGTTTGCGTTATCTACATTTCCTCGGAAAATACATGGAAAAATCCCATTGGGGAAAAATCCACTTAGGGTTAGGGTTTGGCCTCCATGAATTCGGAGAGCAAAATGGACATCGCCAATGGATTAAGAGCCCTATGGTATGTTTAGGAGAGTGCATGGTTTTTGAGTTTGCCTTATTTAGGTTTCTTGGCAAAATACATGGGAAAATCCCATTGAGGAACTATCCCCTTAGGGTTAGGGTTTGGCCTCTTTGAATTCGGAGAGCAAAATGGACATCGCCAATGGATTCAGAGCCCAATGATATGTTTAGGAGAGTGCGTGGTTTTTCAATTTGCCTTATCCACATTTCTTTGCAAAATACATGGGAAAATCCTATTGAGTGAAAATCCACTTAGGTTAGGGTTAGGTATCCATGAATTCGTTGAGCAAAATGGACATCGCCAATGGATTCAGAGCCCTATGGTATGTATAGGATAGTGCGTGCTTTTTGAGTTTGCATTATTTAGGTTTCCTGGCAAAATACATGGGAACTTCCCATTGAGGAACTATCCACTTAGGGTTAGGGTTAGGTCTCCATGAATTCGGAGAGCAAAATGGACATCACCAATGGATTCAGGGCCGAAGGGTATGTTTAGGAGAGTGTGTGGTTTTTGAGTTTGCCTTATTTGGGTTTCCTGGAAAAATACATGGGAAAATCCCATTAGGGAAAAATCCACTTAGGGTTAGGGTTAGGCCTCCAGGAATTCGTTGAGCAAAATGGACATCGCCAATGGATTCGGGGCCGAAGGGTATGTTTAGGACAGTGTGTGGTTTTTGAGTTTGCGTTATCTACATTTCCTGGGAAAATACATGGGAAAATCCCATTGAGGAACTATCCCCTTAGGGTTAGGGTTAGGTCTCCATTAATTCAGAGAGCAAAATGTACATTGCCAATGGATTCAGAGCCCAAGGGTATGTTTTGGAGAGTGCGTTGTTTTTGAGTTTGCCTTATTTAGGTTTCCTGGCAAAATACATGGGAACGTCCCTTTGGGGAGAAATCCACTTAGGGTTAGGGTTAGGTTTCCATGAATTCGTTGAGAAAAATGTACATTGCCAATGGATTCGGAGCCGAAAGGTATGGTTAGGGAGATGCATGGTTTTTGAATTTGCCTTATCTACATTTCCTGGCAAAATACATTGAAAAATCTAATTGGGGAAAAATCCACTTAGGGTTAGAGTTAGGCCTCCATGAATTCAAAGAGCAAAATGGACATCGCCAATGGAATCAAAGCCCAATGGTATGTTTTGGAGATTGTGTGGTTTTTCAGTTTGACTTATCCACATTTCTTGGCAAAATACATGGCAAAATCCCATACGGGAAAAATCCACTTAGGGTTAGGGTTAGGCCTCCATAAATTCAGAGAGCAAACTGGACATCGCCAATGGATTCAGAGCCCAAGGGTATGTTTTGGAGAGTGCGTTGTTTTTGAGTTTGCCTTATGTACATTTCCAAGCAAAATACGTGGGAAAATCCCATTGGGGAAAAATCCACTTAGGGTTAGGGTTAGGCCTCCATGAATTCGGAGAGCAAAATGGACATCGCCAATGGATTCGGAGCCCAAAGGTATGTTTAGGAGAGTGCGTGGTTTTTGAGTTTGCCTTATCTATATTTCTTAGCAAAATACATGGGAAAATCCCATACGGGAAAAATCCACTTAGGGTTAGGGTTAGGTCTCCATGAATTCAGAGAGCAAAATGTACATTGCCAATAGATTCAGAGCCCAAGGGTATGGTTAGGAAGACACATGGTTTTTGAGTTTGCCTTATTTACATTTCCTGGCAAAAAACCTTGGGAAAATCCCATTAGGGAAAAATCCACTTAGGGTTAGGGTTAGGCTTCCATGAATTCGGAGAGCAAAATGGACTTCGCCAATGGATTCAGAGCCCTATGGTATGTTTAGGAGAGTGCGTGGTTTTTGAGTTTGCCTTATTTAGGTTTCCTGGCAAAATACATGGGAAAATCCCATTAGGGAAAAATCCACTTAGGGTTAGGGTTAGGCCTCCATGAATTCGGAGAGCAAAATGGACATCAACAATGGATTCGGGGACCAAGGGTATGTTTAGGAGAGTGCGTGGTTTTTCAGTTTGCGTTATCTACATTTCCTCGGAAAATACATGGAAAAATCCCATTGGGGAAAAATCCACTTAGGGTTAGGGTTAGGCCTCCATGAATTCGGAGAGCAAAATGGACATCGCCAATGGATTAAGAGCCCTATGGTATGTTTAGGAGAGTGCATGGTTTTTGAGTTTGCCTTATTTAGGTTTCTTGGCAAAATACATGGGAAAATCCCATTGAGGAACTATCCCCTTAGGGTTAGGGTTTGGCCTCTTTGAATTCGGAGAGCAATATGGACATCGCCAATGTATTCAGAGCCCAACGATATGTTTAGGAGAGTGCGTGGTTTTTCAATTTGCCTTATCCACATTTCTTTGCAAAATACATGGGAAAATCCTATTGAGTGAAAATCCACTTAGGGTTAGGGTTAGGTATCCATGAATTCGTTGAGCAAAATGGACATCGCCAATGGATTCAGAGCCCTATGGTATGTATAGGATAGTGCGTGCTTTTTGAGTTTGCATTATTTAGGTTTCCTGGCAAAATACATGGGAACGTCCCATTGGGGAAAAATCCACTTAGGGTTAGGGTTAGGCCTCCATGAATTCGTAGTGAAAAATGGACATCGCCAATGGATTCAGAGCCCAATGGTATGTTTAGGAGAGTGCGTGGTTTTTTAGTTTGCCTTATTTAGGTTTCCTGGCAAAATACATGGGAAAATCCCATTAGGGAAAAATCCACTTAAGGTTAGGGTTAGGCCTCCATGAATTCGGAGAGCAAAATGGAAATCACCAATGGATTCGTGGACCAAGGGTATGTTTAGGAGAGTGCGTGGTTTTTGAGTTTGCCTTATTTGGGTGTCCTGGCAAAAGACATGGGAAAATCCCATTAGGGAAAAATCCACTTAGGGTTAGGGTTAGGCCTCCATGAATTCGCAGAGCAAAATGGACATCGCCAATGGATTCGGAGCCCAAAGGTATGTTTAGGAGAGTGCATGGTTTTTGAGTTTGCCTTATTTACATTTCCTGGCAAAATACATGGGAAAATCCATACGGGAAAAATCCACTTAGGGTTAGGGTTAGGCCTCCATGAATTCGGAAAGCAAAATGGACATCACCAATGGATTAGGGGCCCAAGGGTATGTTTAGGAGTGTGTGTGGTTTTTGAGTTTGCCTTATTTAGGTTTCTTGGCAAAATACATGGGAAAATCCCATTGAGCAACTATCCCCTTAGGGTTAGGGTTTGGCCTCTATGAATTCGGAGAGCAAAATGGACATCGCCAATGGATTCAAAGCCCAATGGTATGTTTTGGAGAGTGCGTGGTTTTTCAGTTTGCCTTATCCACATTTCTTGGCAAAATACATGGGAAAATCCCATACGGGAAAAATCCACTTAGGGTTAGGTTTAGGCCTCCATAAATTCAGAGAGAAAACTGGACATCGCCAATGGAGTCAGAGCCCAAGGTAATGTTTTGGAGAGTGCGTGGTTTTTGAGTTTGCCTTATGTACATTTCCTGGTAAAATACATGGGAAAATCCCATTGGGGAAAAATCCACTTAGGGTTAGGCCTCCATGAATCCGGAGAGCAAAATGGACATCGCCAATGGATTCAGAGCCCAAAGGTATGTTTAGGAGAGTGCGTGGTTTTTGAGTTTGCGTTATCTACATTTCCTGGGAAAATACATGGGAAAATCCCATTGGGGAAAAATCCACTTAGGGTTAGGGTTAGGCCTCCATGAATTCGGAGAGCAAAATAGATATCGCCAATGGATTCAGAGCACAATGTTATGTTTAGGAGAGGGCGTGCTTTTTGAGTTTGCCTTATCTATATTTCTTGGCAAAATACATGGGAAAATCCCATTCGGGAAAAATCCACTTAGGGTTAGGGTTAGGTCTCCATTAATTCAGAGAGCAAAATGGACATCGCCAATGGATTCAGAGCCCTATGGTATGTTTAGGATAGTGCGTGCTTTTTGAGTTTGCATTATTTAGGTTTCCTGGCAAAATACATGGGAACGTCCCATTCGGGAAAAATCCACTTAGGGTTATGGTTAGGTCTCCATGAATTCGTTGAGCAAAATGTACATTGCCAATGGATTCAGAGCCCGAGGGTATGGTTAGGAAAACACATGGTTTTTGAGTTTGCCTTACTTACATTTCCTGGCAAAATACATGGGAAAATCCCATACGGGAAAAATCCACTTAGGGTTAGAGTTAGGCCTCCATGAATTCGTTGAGCAAAATGGACATCGCCAATGGATTCGGAGGCCAAAGGTATGTTTAGGAGAGGGCGTGCTTTTTGAGTTTGCCTTATCTATATTTCTTGGCCAAATACATGGGAAAATCCCATTCGGGAAAAATCCACTTAGGGTTAGGGTTAGGTCTCCATTAATTCAGAGAGCAAAATGTACACGCCAATGGATTCGGAGCCCAAGGGTATGTTTAGGATAGGGCGTGCTTTTTGAGTTTGCCTTATTTAGGTTTCCTGGCAAAATACATGGGAACGTCCCTTTGGGGAGAAATCCACTTAGGGTTAGGGTTAGGTTTCCATGAATTCGTTGAGAAAAATGTACATTGCCAATGGATTCGGAGCCGAAAGGTATGGTTAGGGAGATGCATGGTTTTTGAATTTGCCTTATCTACATTTCCTGGCAAAATACATGGGAAAATCCCATTAGGGAAAAACCCACTTAGGGTTAGGGTTAGGCCTCCATGAATTCGGAGAGCAAAATGGAGATCACCAATGGATTCGGGGCCCAAGGGTATGTTTAGGAGAGTGCGTGGTTTTTTAACTTGCCATATTTGGGTTTCCTGGCAAAATACATAGGAAAATCCCATTAGGGAAAAATCCACTTAGGGTTAGGTTTAGGTCTCCATGAATTCGTTGAGGAAAATGTACATTGCCAATGGATTCAGAGCCGAAGCGTATTGTTAGGAAGACACATGGTTTTTGAGTTTGCCTTATTTACATTTCCTGGCAAAAAACGTGGAAAAATCCCATTAGGGAAAAACCCACTTAGGGTTAGGGTTAGGCCTCCATGAATTCGGAGAGCAAAATAGACATTGCCAATGGATTCAGGGCCAAGGGTATGTTTAGGAGAGGGCGTGGTTTTTGAGTTTGCCTTATCTATATTTCTTGGCAAAATACATGGGAAAATCCCATACAGGAAAAATCCACTTAGGGTTAGGGTTAGGCCTCCATGAATTCGGAGAGCAAAATAGACATTGCCAATGGATTCGGGGCCGAAGGGTATGTTTAGGAGAGTGCATGGTTTTTGAGTTTGCCTTATGTACATTTCCTGGCAAAATACATGGGAAAATCCCAATGGGGAAAAATCCACTTAGGGTTAGGGTTAGGCCTCCATGAATTCGTTGAGCAAAATGGATATCGCCAATGGATTCGGAGCTCAAAGGTATGTTTAGGAGAATGCGTGGTTTTTGAGTTTGCGTTATCTACATTTCCTCGGAAAATACATGGGAAAATCCCATTAGGGAAAAACCCACTTAGGGTTAGGGTTAGGGGTCCATGAATTCGGAAAGCAAAATGGACATCACCAATGGATTCAAAGCCCAATGATATGTTTAGGAGAGTGCGTGGTTTTTGAGTTTGCCTTATTTAGGTTTCCTGGCAAAATACATGGGAAAATCCCATTAGGGAAAAATCCACTAAGGGTTAGGGTTAGGCCTCCATGAATTTGGAGAGCAAAATGGACATCACCAATGGATTAGGGGCCCAAGGGTATGTTTAGGAGTGTGCGTGGTTTTTGAGTTTGCCTTATTTGGGTTTCCTGGCAAAAGACATGGGAAAATCCCATTAGGGAAAAATCCACTTAGGGTTAGGGTTAGGCCTACATGAATTCGGAGAGCAAAATGGACATTGCCAATGGATTCGGAGGCCAAATGTATGTTTAGGAGAGTGCGTGGTTTTTGTGTTTGCCTTATGTACATTTCCTGGCAAAATACATGGGAAAATCCCATTGGGGAAAAATCCACTTAGGGTTAGGGTTAGGTCTCCATTAATTCAGAGAGAAAAATGTACATTGCCAATGGATTCGGAGCCGAAAGGTATGGTTAGGGAGATGCATGGTTTTTGAATTTGCCTTATCTACATTTCCTGGCAAAATACATTGAAAAATCTAATTGGGGAAAAATCCACTTAGGGTTAGAGTTAGGCCTCCATGAATTCGAAGAAATTGGACATCGCCAATGGATTAAAAGCCCAATGGTATGTTTTGGAGAGTGCGTGGTTTTTCAGTTTGCCTTATCCACATTTCTTGGCAAAATACATGGGAAAATCCCGTACGGGAAAAATCCACTTAGGGTTAGGGTTAGGCCTCCATTAATTCAGAGAGCAAACTGGACATCGCCAATGTATTCAGAGCCCAAGGGTATGTTTTGGAGAGTGCGTGGTTTTTGAGTTTGCCTTATGTACATTTCCTGGCAAAATACATGGGAAAATCCCATTGGGGAAAAATCCACTTAGGGTTAGGGTTAGGCCTCCATGAATTCGGAGAGCAAAATGGACATCGCCAATGGATTCGGAGCCCAAAGGTATGTTTAGGAGAGTGTGTGGTTTTTGAGTTTGCGTTATCTACATTTCCTGGGAAAATACATGGGAAAATCCCATTGGGGAAAAATCCACTTAGGGTTAGGGTTAGGCTTCCATGAATTCGGAGAAGAAAATGGATATCGCCAATGGATTCAGAGCACAATGATATGTTTAGGAGAGGACGTGCTTTTTGAGTTTGCCTTATCTATATTTCTTGGCAAAATACATGGGAAAATCCCATTCGGGAAAAATCCACTTAGGGTTAGGGTTAGGTCTCCATGAATTCGTTGAGAAAAATGGACATTGCCAATGGATTTGGAGCCGAAGCGTATTGTTAGGAAGACACATGGTTTTTGAGTTTGCCTTATTTACATTTCCTGGCAAAATACATTGAAAAATCCCATTGGGGAAAAATCCACTTAGTTTTAGGGTTAGGCCTCCATGAATTTGGAGAGCAAAATGGACATCACCAATGGATTGGAGTCCCAAGGGTATGTTTAGGAGAGTGCGTGGTTTTTGAGTTTGCCTTATTTGGGTTTCCTGGCAAAATACATAGGAAATTCGCATTGAGGGAAAATCCACTTAGGGTTAGGTTTAGGTCTCCATGAATTAGTTGAGCAAAATGTACATTGCCAATGGATTCAGAGCTGAAGGGTTTGGTTAGGAAGATGCATGTTTTTTGAATTTTCCTTATCTACATTTCCTGGCAAAATACATGGAAAAATCCCATTGGGGAAAAATCCACTTAGGGTTAGGGTTAGGTCTCCATGAATTCGGAGAGCAAAATCGATATCGCCAATGGATTCAGACCCCAAAGGTATGTTTTGGAGAGTGCATGGTTTTTGAGTTTGCCTTATTTAGGTTTCTTGGCAAAATACATGGGAAAATCCCATTGAGGAACTATCCACATAGGGTTAGGGTTAGGCCTCCAGGAATTCGGAGAGCAAAATGGACATCACCAATGGATTCGGGGCCCAAGGGTATGTTTAGGAGAGTGCGTGGTTTTTGAGTTTGCCTTATTTGGGTTTCCTGGCAAAATACATTGGAATATCCCATTAGGGAAAAATCCACTTAGGGTTAGGGTTAGGCCTCCAGGAATTCGGAGAGCAAAATGGACATCACCAATGGATTCGGGGCCCAAAGGTATGTTTTGGAGAGTGCATGGTTTTTGTGTTTGCCTTATGTACATTTCCTGGCAAAATACATGGGAAAATCTCATTGGGGAAAAACCCACTTAGGGTTAGGGTTAGGCCTCCATGAATTCGGAGAGCAAAATGGACATCACCAATGGATTCGGATCCCAAGGGTATGTTTAGGATAGGGCGTGCTTTTTGAGTTTGCCTTATTTAGGTTTCCTGGCAAAATACATGGGAACGTCCCATTGGGGAAAAATCCACTTAGGGTTAGGGTTAGGCCTCCATGAATTCGGAGGGAAAAATCGACATCGCCAATGGATTCAGAGCCCAATGGTATGTTTAGGAGAGTGCGTGGTTTTTTAGTTTGCCTTATTTAGGTTTCCTGGCAAAATACATGGGAAAATCCCATTAGGGAAAAATCCACTTAGGGTTAGGGTTAGGCCTCCATGAATTCGCAGAGCAAAATGGACATCGCCAATGGATTCGGAGCCCAAAGGTATGTTTAGGAGAGTGCGTGGTTTTTGAGTTTGCCTTATCTATATTTCTTTGAGAAATACATGGGAAAATCCCATTCGGGAAAAATCCACTTAGGGTTAGGGTTAGGCCTCCATGAATTCGCAGAGCAAAATGGACATCGCCAATGGATTCGGAGCCCAAAGGTATGTTTAGGAGAGTGCGTGGTTTTTGAGTTTGCCTTATCTATATTTCTTGGAGAAATACATGGGAAAATCCCATTCGGGAAAAATCCACTTAGGGTTAGGGTTAGGTCTCCATGAATTCATTGAGGAAAATGTACATTGCCAATGGATTCAGAGCCCAAGGGTATGGTTAGGAAGACACATGGTTTTTGAGTTTGCCTTATTTACATTTCCTGGCAAAATACATGGGAAAATCCCATTAGGGAAAAACCCACTTAGGGTTAGGGTTAGGCCTCCATGAATTCGGAGAGCAAAATGGACATCGCCAATGGATTCAGAGCCCAATGGTATGTTTAGCAGAGTGTGTGGTTTTTGAGTTTGCCTTATTTAGGTTTCCTGGCAAAATACATGGGAAAATCCCATTAGGGAAAAATCCACTTAGTTTTAGGGTTAGGCCTCCATGAATTTGGAGAGCAAAATGGACATCACCAATGGATTCGGGGCCCAAAGGTATGTTTAGGAGAGTGCATGGTTTTTGAGTTTGCCTTATTTAGGTTTCTTGGCAAAATACATGGGAAAATCCCATTGAGGATCTATCCACATAGGGTTAGGGTTAGGTCTCCATGAATTCGTTGAACAAAATGTACATTGCCAATGGATTCAGAGCTGAAGAGTTTGGTTAGGAAGATGCATGGTTTTTGAATTTGCCTTATCTACATTTCCTGGCAAAATACATGGAAAAATCCCATTGGGGAAAAATCCACTTAGGGTTAGGGTTAGGCCTCCATGAATTCGGAGAGGAAAATGGAGATCGCCAATGGATTCAGACCCCAAAGGTATGGTTAGGAGAGTGCATGGTTTTTGAGTTTGCCTTATTTAGGTTTCTTGGCAAAATACATGGGAAAATCCCATTGAGGAACTATCCACATAGGGTTAGGGTTAGGCCTCCTGGAATTCGGAGAGCAAAATGGACATCACCAATGGATTCGGGGCCCAAGGGTATGTTTAGGAGAGTGCGTGGTTTTTGAGTTTGCCTTATTTGGGTTTCCTGGCAAAATACATTGGAAAATCCCATTAGGGAATAATCCACTTAGGGTTAGGGTTAGGCCTCCAGGAATTCGGAGAGCAAAATGGACATCACCAATGGATTCGGGGCCGAAGGGTATGTTTTGGAGAGTGTGTGGTTTTTGAGTTTGCCTTATGTAAATTTCCTGGCAAAATACATGGGAAAATCCCATTAGGGAAAAATCCACTTAGGGTTAGGGTTAGGCCTCCATGAATTCGGAGAGCAAAATGTACATTGCCAATGGATTCGGGGCCCAAGGGTATGTTTAGGAGAGTGCGTGGTTTTTGAGTTTGCGTTATCTACATTTACTGGCAAAATACATGGGAAAATCCCATTAGGGAAAAATCCACTTAGAGTTAGGGTTAGGCCTCCATGAATTCGGAGAGCAAAATGGACATCACCAATGGATTCGGGGCCCAAGGGAATGTTTAGGAGAGTGCGTGGTTTTTTAGTTTACCTTATTTGGGTTTCCTGGCAAAATACATGGGAAAATCCCATTGAGGGAAAATCCACTTAGGGTTAGGTTTAGGTCTCCATTAATTCGTTGAGCAAAATGTACATTGCCAATGGATTCAGAGCCAAAGTGTATGGTTAGGGAGATGCATGGTTTTTGAATTTGCCTTATCTACATTTCCTGGCAAAATACATGGAAAAATCCCATTGGGGAAAAATCCACTTAGGGTTAGGGTTAGGCCTCCATGAATTCGGAGAGCAAAATGGACATTGCCAATAGATTCGGGGCCCAAGGGTATGTTTAGGAGAGTGCGTGGTTTTTGAGTTTGCCATATTTGGGTTTCCTTGCAAAATACATGGGAAAATCCCATTAGGGAAAAATCCACTTAGGGTTAGGGTTAGGCCTCCATGAATTCGGAGAGCAAAATGGACATTGCCAATGGATTCAGAGCCCAATGGTATGTTTAGGAGAGTGCGTGCTTTTTGAGTTTGCCTTATTTAGGTTTCCTGTCAAAATACATGGGAAAATCCCATTCGGGAAAAATCCACTTAGGGTTAGGGTTAGGCCTCCATGAATTCGAAGAGCAAAATGGACATCGCCAATGGATTCAAAGCCCAATGGTATATTTTGGAGAGTGCGTGGTTTTTCAGTTTGCCTTATCCACATTTCTTGGCAAAATACATGAGAAAATCCAATACGGGAAAAATCCACTTAGGGTTAGGGTTAGGCCTCCATAAATTCAGAGAGCAAACTGGACATCGCCAATGGAGTCAGAGCCCAAGGGTATGTTTTGGAGAGTGCGTGGTTTTTGAGTTTGCCTTATGTACATTTCCTGGCAAAATACATGGGAAAATCCCATTGGGGAAAAATCCACTTAGGGTTAGGGTTAGGCCTCCATGAATTCGGAGAGCAAAATGGACATCGCCAATGGATTCGGAGCCTAAAGGTATATTTAGGAGAGTGCGTGGTTTTTGAGTTTGCGTTATCTACATTTCCTGGGAAAATACATGGGAAAATCCCATTGAGGAACTATGCACATAGGGTTAGGGTTAGGCCTCCAGGAATTCGGAGAGGAAAATGGACATCGCCAATGGATTCAGACCCCAAAGGTATGTTTAGGAGAGTGCATGGTTTTTGAGTTTGCCTTATGTAAATTTCCTGGCAAAATACATGGGAAAATCCCATTAGGGAAAAATCCACTTAGGGTTAGGGTTAGGTCTCCATGAATTCGTTGAGCAAAATGTACATTGCCAATGGATTCAGAGCCAAAGTGTATGGTTAGGGAGATGCATGGTTTTTGAATTTGCCTTATCTACATTTCCTGGCAAAATACATGGAAAAATCCCTTTGGGGAAAATCCACTTAGGGTTACGGATAGGTCTCCATGAATTCGGAGAGCAAAATGGACATCGCTAATGGATTCAGAGCCCAATGGTATGTTTAGGAGAGTGCATGGTTTTTGAGTTTGCCTTATTTGGGTTTCCTGGCAAAATACATGGGAAAATCCCATTAGGGAAAAATCCACTTAGGGTTAGGGTTACGCCTCCATGAATTCGGAGAGCAAAATGGACATGGCCAATGGATTCGGAGCCCAAAGGTATGTTTAGGAGAGTGCGTGGTTTTTGAGTTTGCGTTATTTAGGTTTCCTGGCAAAATACATGGGAAAATCCCATTAGGGAAAAATCCACTTAGGGTTAGGGTTAGTCCTCCATGAATTCGAAGAGCAAAATGGACATTGCCAATGGATTCGGGGCCGAAGGGTATGTTTAGGAGAGTGCGTGGTTTTTGAGTTTGCCTTATTTACATTTCCTGGCAAAAAACCTTGGGAAAATCCCATTCGGGAAAAATCCACTTAGGGTTAGGGTTAGGCCTCCATGAATTCGAAGAGCAAAATGGACATCGCCAATGGATTCAAAGCCCAATGGTATGTTTTGGAGAGTGCGTGGTTTTTCAGTGCCTTATCCACATTTCTTGGCAAAATACATGAGAAAATCCAATACGGGAAAAATCCACTTAGGGTTAGGGTTAGGCCTCCATAAATTCAGAGAGCAAACTGGACATCGCCAATGGAGTCAGAGCCCAAGGGTATGTTTTGGAGAGTGCGTGGTTTTTGAGTTTGCCTTATGTACATTTCCTGGCAAAATACATGGGAAAATCCCATTAGGGAAAAATCCACTTAGGGTTAGGGTTACACCTCCATGAATTGGGAGAGCAAAATGGACATGGCCAATGGATTCGGAGCCCAAAGGTATGTTTAGGAGAGTGCGTGGTTTTTGAGTTTGCGTTATTTAGGTTTCCTGGCAAAATACATGGGAAAATCCCATTAGGGAAAAATCCACTTAGGGTTAGGGTTAGGCCTCCATGAATTCGGAGAGCAAAATGGACATTGCCAATGGATTCGGGGCCCAAGGGTATGTTTAGGAGAGTGCGTGGTTTTTGAGTTTGCCTTATTTACATTTCCTGGCAAAAAACCTTGGGAAAATCCCATTAGGGAAAAATCCACTTAGGGTTAGGGTTAGGCCTCCATGAATTCGAAGAGCAAAATAGACATTGCCTATAGATTCGGGGCCCAAGGGTATGTTTAGGAGAGTGCGTGGTTTTTGAGTTTGCCATATTTGGGTTTCCTTGCAAAATACATGGGAAAATCCCATTAGGGAAAAATCCACTTAGGGTTAGGGTTAGGCCTCCATGAATTCGGAGAGCAAAATGGACATTGCCAGTGGATTCAGAGCCCAATGGTATGTTTAGGAGAGTGCGTGGTTTTTGAGTTTGCGTTATCTACATTTCTTGGGAAAATACATGGGAAAATCCCATTGGGGAAAAATCAACTTAGGGTTAGGGTTAGACCTCCATGAATTCGCAGAGTAAAATGGACATCGCCAATGGATTCGGAGCCCAAAGGTATGTTTAGGAGAGTGCGTGGTTTTTGAGTTTGCGTTATCTACATTTCTTGGGAAAATACATGGGAAAATCCCATTGGGGAAAAATCAACTTAGGGTTAGTGTTAGGCCTCCATGAATTTGTTGAGCAAAATGGATATTGCCAATGGATTCAGAGCCGAATGGTGTGTTTAGGAGAGGGCGTGCTTTTTGAGTTTGCCTTATCTATATTTCTTGGAGAAATACATGCGAAAATCCCATTGGGGAAAAATCAACTTAGGGTTAGGGTTAGGTCTCCATGAATTCGTTGAGCAAAATGTACATTGCCAATGGATTCAGAGCCCAAGGGTATGGTTAGGAAGATACATGGTTTTTGAGTTTGCCTTATTTACATTTCCTGGCAAAATACATGGGAAAATCCCATTAGGGAAAAATCCACTTAGTTTTAGGGTTAGGCCTCCATGAATTTGGAGAGCAAAATGGACATCACCAATGGATTCGGGGCCCAAGGGTATGTTTAGGAGAGTGCGTGCTTTTTGAGTTTGCCTTATTTGGGTTTCCTTGCAAAATACATAGGAAAATCGCATTGAGGGAAAATCCACTTAGGGTTAGGTTTAGGTCTCCATGAATTCGTTGAGCAAAATGTACATTGCCAATGGATTCAGAGCCGAAGGGTTTGGTTAGGAAGATGCATGGTTTTTGAATTTGCCTTATCTACATTTCCTGGCAAAATACATGGAAAAATCCCATTGGGGAAAAATCCACTTAGGGTTAGGTTAGGCCTCCATGAATTCGGAGAGGAAAATGGACATCGCCAATGGATTCAGACCCCAAAGGTATGTTTAGGAGAGTGCATGGTTTTTGAGTTTGCCTTATTTAGGTTTCTTGGCAAAATACATGGGAAAATCCCATTGAGGAACTATGCACATAGGGTTAGGGTTAGGCCTCCAGGAATTCGGAGAGGAAAATGGACATCGCCAATGGATTCAGACCCCAAAGGTATGTTTAGGAGAGTGCATGGTTTTTGAGTTTGCCTTATGTAAATTTCCTGGCAAAATACATGGGAAAATCCCATTAGGGAAAAATCCACTTAGGGTTAGGGTTAGGCCTCCATGAATTCAGAGAGCAAAATGGACATTGCCAATGGATTCGGGCCCAAGGGTATGTTTTGGAGAGTGCGTGGTTTTTGAGTTTGCGTTATCTACATTTCCTGGCAAAATACATGGGAAAATCCCATTAGGGAAAAATCCACTTAGGGTTAGGGTTAGGTCTCCATGAATTCGGAGAGCAAAATGGACATCACCAATGGATTCGGGGCCCAAGGGTATGTTTAGGAGAGTGCGTGGTTTTTTAGTTTGCCTTATTTGGGTTTCCTGGCAAAATACATGGGAAAATCCCATTAGGGAAAAATCCACTTAGGGTTAGGGTTACGCCTCCATGAATTCGGAGAGCAAAATGGACATGGCCAATGGATTCGGAGCCCAAAGGTATGTTTAGGAGAGTGCGTGGTTTTTGAGTTTGCGTTATTTAGGTTTCCTGGCAAAATACATGGGAAAATCCCATTAGGGAAAAATCCACTTAGGGTTAGGGTTAGGCCTCCATGAATTCGGAGAGCAAAATGGACATTGCCAATGGATTCGGGGCCGAAGGGTATGTTTAGGAGAGTGCGTGGTTTTTGAGTTTGCCTTATTTACATTTCCTGGCAAAAAACCTTGGGAAAATCCCATTAGGGAAAAATCCACTTAGGGTTAGGGTTAGGCCTCCATGAATTTGAAGAGCAAAATAGACATTGCCAATAGATTCGGGGCCCAAGGGTATGTTTAGGAGAGTGCGTGGTTTTTGAGTTTGCCTTATTTAGGTTTCCTGTCAAAATACATGGGAAAATCCCATTCGGGAAAAATCCACTTAGGGTTAGGGTTAGGCCTCCATGAATTTGAAGAGCAAAATGGACATCGCCAATGGATTCAAAGCCCAATGGTATGTTTTGGAGAGTGCGTGGTTTTTCAGTTTGCCTTATCCACATTTCTTGGCAAAATACATGAGAAAATCCAATACGGGAAAAATCCACTTAGGGTTAGGGTTAGGCCTCCATAAATTCAGAGAGCAAACTGGACATCGCCAATGGAGTCAGAGCCCAAGGGTATGTTTTGGAGAGTGCGTGGTTTTTGAGTTTGCCTTATGTACATTTCCTGGCAAAATACATGGGAAAATCCCATTGGGGAAAAATCCACTTAGGGTTAGGGTTAGGCCTCCATGAATTCGGAGAGCAAAATGGACATCGCCAATGGATTCGGAGCCTAAAGGTATATTTAGCAGAGTGCGTGGTTTTTGAGTTTGCGTTATCTACATTTCCTGGGAAAATACATGGGAAAATCCCATTGGGAAAAATCCACTTACGGTTAGAGTTAGGTCTCCATGAATTCGGAGAGCAAAATGGATATCGCCAATGGATTCAGTTCACAATGATATGTTTAGGAGAGGACGTGCTTTTTGAGTTTGCCTTATCTATATTTCTTGGCAAAATAAATGGGAAAATCCCATTCGGGAAAAATCCACTTAGGGTTAGGGTTAGGGTTAGGTCTCCATGAATTCGTTGAGCAAAATGTACATTGCCGATGGATTCAGAGCCAAAGTGTATGGTTAGGGAGATGCATGGTTTTTGAATTTGCCTTATCTACATTTCCTGGCAAAATACATGGAAAAATCCCTTTGGGGAAAATCCACTTAGGGTTACCGTTAGGTCTCCATGAATTCGGAGAGCAAAATGGACATCGCTAATGGATTCAGAGCCCAATGGTATGTTTAGGAGAGTGTGTGGTTTTTGAGTTTGCCTTATTTGGGTTTCCTGGCAAAATACATGGGAAAATCCCATTAGGGAAAAATCCACTTAGGGTTAGGGTTAGGCCTCCATGAATTCGGAGAGCAAAATGGACATGGCCAATGGATTCGGAGCCCAAAGGTATGTTTAGGAGAGTGCGTGGTTTTTGAGTTTGCGTTATTTAGGTTTCCTGGCAAAATACATGGGAAAATCCCATTAGGGAAAAATCCACTTAGGGTTAGGGTTAGGCCTCCATGAATTCGAAGAGCAAAATGGACATTGCCAATGGATTCGGGGCCGAAGGGTATGTTTAGGAGAGTGCGTGGTTTTTGAGTTTGCCTTATTTACATTTCCTGGCAAAAAACCTTGGGAAAATCCCATTAGGGAAAAATCCACTTAGGGTTAGGCCTCCATGAATTTGAAGAGCAAAATAGACATTGCCAATAGATTCGGGGCCCAAGGGTATGTTTAGGAGAGTGCGTGGTTTTTGAGTTTGCCATATTTGGGTTTCCTTGCAAAATACATGGGAAAATCCCATTAGGGAAAAATCCACTTAGGGTTAGGGTTAGGCCTCCATTAATTCGGAGAGCAAAATGGACATTGCCAATGGATTCAGAGCCCAATGGTATGTTTAGGAGAGTGCGTGCTTTTTGAGTTTGCCTTATTTAGGTTTCCTGTCAAAATACATGGGAAAATCCCATTCGGGAAAAATCCACTTAGGGTTAGGGTTAGGCCTCCATGAATTTGAAGAGCAAAATGGACATCGCCAATGGATTCAAAGCCCAATGGTATGTTTTGGAGAGTGCGTGGTTTTTCAGTTTGCCTTATCCACATTTCTTGGCAAAATACATGAGAAAATCCAATACGGGAAAAATCCACTTAGGGTTAGGGTTAGGCCTCCATAAATTCAGAGAGCAAACTGGACATCGCCAATGGAGTCAGAGCCCAAGGGTATGTTTTGGAGAGTGCGTGGTTTTTGAGTTTGCCTTATGTACATTTCCTGGCAAAATACATGGGAAAATCCCATTGGGGAAAAATCCACTTAGGGTTAGGGTTAGGCCTCCATGAATTCGGAGAGCAAAATGGACATCGCCAATGGATTCGGAGCCTAAAGGTATATTTAGGAGAGTGCGTGGTTTTTGAGTTTGCGTTATCTACATTTCCTGGGAAAATCCCATTGGGAAAATCCCATTGGGGAAAAATCCACTTAGGGTTAGGGTTAGGCCTCCATGAATTCGGAGAGCAAAATGGACATCGCCAATGGATTCAGAGCCCAATGGTATGTTTAGGAGAGAGCGTGCTTTTTGAGTTTGCCTTATCTATATTTCTTGGCAAAATACATGGGAAAATCTCATTCGTGAAAAATCCACTTAGGGTTAGGGTTAGGCCTCCATGAATTTGTTGAGCAAAATGGACATCGCCAATGGATTCAGAGCACAATGATATGTTTAGGAGAGGACGTGCTTTTTGAGTTTGCCTTATCTATATTTCTTGGCAAAATACATGGGAAAATCCCATTCGGGAAAAATCCACTTAGGGTTAGGGTTAGGGTTAGGTCTCCATGAATTCGTTGAGCAAAATGTACATTGCCGATGGATTCGGAGCCGAAATGTATGGTTAGGGAGATGCATGGTTTTTGAATTTGCCTTGTCTACATTTCCTGGCAAAATACATTGAAAAATCGAATTGGGGAAAAATCCACTTAGGGTTAGAGTTAGTCCTCCATGAATTCGAAGAGCAAAATGGACATCGCCAATGGATTTTTCCCCAATGGGATTTTCCCATGTATTTTTCCAGGAAATGTAAATTAGGCAAACTCAAAAACCACTCATCTTCCTAACCATACCCTTGGGCTCTGAATCCATTGGCGATGTACATTTTGCTCAACGAATTCATGGAGACCTAACCCTAACCCTAAGTGAATTTTTCCCCAATGGGATTTTGCAATGTATTTTGCCAGGAAACGTAAATTAGGTAAACTCAAAAACTATGCAGCCTCCTAACTATTTCCTTGGGCTCTGAATCCATTGGCGATGTCCATTTTGCCCTCCGAATTCATGGAGACCTAACCCTAACCCTAAGTGGATTTTTCCACAATGGGATTTTCCCATGTATTTTGCCAGGGAACCTAAATAAGGCAAACTCAAAAACTACGCACTCTCCTAAACATACCCTTGGACTCTGAATCCATTGGCGATTTCCAGTTTGTTCTCCGAATTCATGGAGGCCTAACCCTAACCCTAAGTGGATTTTTCCGAATTGGATTTTTCCAACTATTTTGCCAGGAAATGTAGATAAGGCAAACTCATAAACCCTGCATCTTCCTAACCAAACCCTTGGGCTTCGAATCCATTGGCGATGTACATTTTGCTCTCCGAATTCATGGAGACCTAATCCTAACCCTAAGTGAATTTTTGCCCAATGGGATTTTTCCATGTATTTTGCTAGGAAACCTAAATAAGGCAAACTCAAAAACAACGCACTCTCCTAAACATACCCTTGGGCTCTGAATCCATTGGCGATGTCCAGTTTGCTCTCCGGTTTCATGGAGACCTAATCCTAACCCTAAGTGAATTTTTCTCGAATGGGATTTTCCCATGTATTTTGCCAGCAAATGTAGATAAGGCAAACTCAAAAACCATGCATATTCCTAACCATACCCTTGGGCTTCGAATCCATTGGCGATGTACATTTTGCTCAACGAATTCATGGAGACCTAACCCTAACCCAGTGGTTCCCAAAGTGGGCAGTACCGCCTCCCGGGGGCGGTGGGAACTCTTAGGGGGCGGTGAGAGGCAATGGTGGCAACAGGGGGGCGGTGAGAGGGGCCTGGTGGGCAGTAAGTGGTTTGCCATGCTTTTGCATTTGAATCTCCCTCGCGTTCCTCACTCTTGTGTGCAGCCCATTCTGAAAGAAAACGCGAGATGTTTTCTTTCAGAATGGGATGCCCTGTACCCAAGAGCGTGGAATGTGACAGAGTTACAAGTGCTAGATATGATGCCCGTCTCGCGTCCTGGCTAGCTTCTGCCCAGCCGCTGCCCAGCCCCCGCTCCGTCCACCCCGCACGACTGGTCACTCCAAACTGCGTCCCATTGCGCAACAGGTGTCCTACCTAGCACTTGAAGCTCCCTCACGTTCCTCGCTCTTGTGTGGAGGGCAGCCCATTCTGAAAGAAAACGCGAGATGTTTTCTTTCAGAATGGGCTGCCCTGCACTCAAAAGCGTGGAATGCGATGGATTTACAAGTGCTAGGTACTAAGCATGGCACAGCGACGAGGGAAGCTGACCGCTCCCGAAGCTGCTCCGGCGAGCGCTCGCAGACCCACAGGAAGGCCCTGCCGTGGAACCTCCGTGTGCGCGGACTTTCCCGCCTGGCATCCCTGTCGCCTACCAACCTGGCACGCACAATTTGGTGGGCTCCCCTCCAGCATGGCGCACTTGCGGATCTCAGCCCAGCTGCCCCCCGACATCGACCCCACCAAGGCGCCTGTGGCCTTCAGCCGCCGAGGCCTCCCCAAGCTCAATGAAGAGCTGCAGCACCCCATGCTGCTGACGCGGCAGCTGGCCTTGATGGTGCTCTGCGACCTGGTGAATGACCCAGAGAACACTTACCAAGCCATCGGCCTGGGTGAGCGGCGGCGGCCTGGCCATGGCTGGCGGGAGGGAAGGGAAGGGAGGGAAGAAGGAAAGAAAAAGGAAAGAAAGAAAGAGAGAGGGAGGGAGGGAGAAAGAAAGAATGAAAGAAAGAAAATAAGAAAGAAAGAAAGAAAGAAAGAAAGAAAGAGAGAAAGAAAGAAAGAAAGAAAGAAAGAAAGAAAGAAAGAAAGAAAGAAAGAAAGAAAGAAAGAAAGAGAAAGAACGATGGTAGAAAGGAAGGAAGACAGACAGAAATAGAAAGGAGGGAGGAAAGAAGGAAAGAAAGAAAGAAAGAGGGAGGGAGGAAGACAGAAAGAAAGATGGTAGGTAGGAAGGAAGACAGACATAAAAAGAAAGGAGGGAGGGAAGAAGGAAAGAAAAAGGAAAGAAAGAAAGAGCGAGGGAGGGAGGAAGGAAGGAAGGAAAGAAGGAAGGAAGATGGTAGGATGGAAGGAAGGAGGACAGACAGAAAAAGAAAGGAGGGAGGTAAGAAGGAAAGAAAAAGGAAAGAAAGAAAAAGAAAGGAAGAAAGAGGGAGGGAGGGAGGAAGACAGACAGAAAAAGAAAGGAGGGAGGGACGGGAAGGGAGGGAAGAAGGAAAGAAAAAGGAAAGAAAGAGGGAGGGAGGGAGGAAGAAAGAAAGAAAGAAAGATGGTAGGAAGGAAGGAAGACAGAAAGAAAGAAAAAGATGATAGGTAGGAAGGAAGACAGACAGACAGACAGACAGACAGACAGACAGACAGACAGACAGACAGAAAGAAGAGATGGTAGGAAGGAAGGAAGACAGACAGACAGAAAGAAAAAAAGAAAGAAAGAAAGAAAGGAAAGAAAGAAAAAGAAAGATGGTAGGAAGAAAGACAGAAAGAAAAAGAAAGAAAGAAGGGGGAAGGTAGAGAAGAAAGAAAGAACGAAAGAAAGACTTATGACCACAATTGAGCCTAACATTTTGGTTGCTAAGCAAGAGCGTTGTTAAGTGAGTTTCACCACACTTTACAAGTTGGCCACGCCCACCCGGTCACCTGACCACTAAGCCACGCCCACCTGAGGGGGTGGGGTGGGGGCGGTGAGGATGAGTTTGTAGCACCAAGGGGGCGGTGGACTGAAAAAGTTTGGGAACCACTGGTCTAGATTTTAGATTTATTTATTTATTTATTTATTTCTTGGTTCTTATATGCCGCCCTACTCCCGAGGGACTCAGGGCGGCGTACCGCAAATATACAAGAACACCAGCAAATAAACATTAATTAAAACCAAGTACAAAAATTAAAAAATTAATATTTAAGAACATCCATCAACCAGACATACCCGGGGGAGAGCTCAGATGGATTAGTCTCTACCCCCTACCTGCAGGAAAAGCCATGTCTTGACGGCTTTTCGGAAGGCCAGCAGGGTGGGGATGGTTTGGGTCTCTGGGGAAAGTTGGTTCCAGAGTGCGGAATCCCTAGGGCCCGCCAGCCGGCATTGCTTGGCTGACGGGACCTGGAGGAGGCCCACTCTGTGGGCCCTAACCGGTCGAAGGGAAGTATGAGGCAGAATGCGGTCCCGGAGATAGCCTGGTCCTAAGCCATGAAGGGCTTTAAAGATGATGATCAACACCTTGAATTGTACCCGGAGACCGATGGGCAACCAATGCAGCTGGCGGAGTATAGGTGTCACGTGGGTGTACCTTGGCACACCCACCACAGCACACGCAGCCGCATTTTGCACCAACTGAAGTCTCCGGATACTCTTCAAGGGTAGCCCCATGTAGAGCGCGTTGCAGTAGTCCAAAGACAAAGATGTCTTGATTCCATTGATAATATGAAAATCAACTTAATTGATGCAGATCAGAGGTGGTTTTCAGCAGGTTCTGACCAGTTCTGGAGAACTGGTGCCAGAAATTTTGAGTAGTTCGGAGAACTGGTAAATACCACCTCTGACTAGGCCCACCCCCATCTATTCTCTGCCTCCCGAGTACCAGCTGATCGGGAGGAAATGGGGATTTTGCAGTAACCTTCCCCTGGAGTGGGGAGGGAATGGAGATTTTGCAGTATCTTTCCCCTGCCACACCCACCAAGCGACGGCACGCCCATCAAACCACGCCCACAGAACCGGTAGTAAA